>CM076575.1:17138659-17847652 GCA_034641835.2 Pinus albicaulis
CCAAGCAGTGGCACTATGATAATCAAAGAAGTTTGGTTTTTTCTTCTATCAAAGATCTCTTTCAAAGGCAATCCGAAGCTAAAAAGTGAACAAAGCTTGGACAGGTTCATCAATGTGAAGAAAGGGATATGACACCATGTTTCAAATTTAAAACAACTTTCAAAAAATCAAGTCGTATCACTATTATAGGCAAAGACCTCTTACAGATATATGAACAAACCCCGCTGTGGTATGTACTTTCATTAAGAGTTTCAAATTATTTTTCTCGTTGATCAACAAGCATGAAATCTAGCCATTGTTTTCCTTTAAGAGACAGAGTTGAAATTTAGTACAAAGCAATTCAAGGTTTATGAGTTGAGAGCTGGGTCAAACAGAGGCCAAGTAGTGATGTTTTGATATTCAAAGAAGGTTTTCTCTTCCTGTCCGTGAAGATATTTTTCAAAAACTCATCAAAAATAACAAGAAGGTAACTTAAGCCTGGTTTCTGGAAGAGGCTTTGCAAACAGACACATAGAGAGAGTATGTGTAAGAAAGGATATGTCAAGTGTTTTGAATTCAGAAACAACACTCAAAGAAAACGAAGCATTCCACTGTCACAAAAAAAGGCCTTTTCTTTATGAAAACATGTAAAATACCTTGTTGTTGCATTTGATTGTAGGAGGGGTTTTTAAAGGAATTCCTTTTGATAAACAGATGATGGTAAAACCTAGTTGAATGAAATTGAGTGTCACCCACAGTCTAAAAAATATATCATTCGAAGGGTGCATCTACAATCATTTATATGGTTTTGAGCAGGGTTTTCCTCTAAAAAACATATATGAACAAGGGAAACAAGTTTCCTCCCTTAATGAGAAACAATGGAAAAGGTTTTGGCTCTTAAAATGTTTCTTTACTTCAAAAAGGAAATCATGACTATAAGAGAAGTTGTTCACACCACTTTGTCATTTACTTGAGCAAAGATAAGTCTCTGTTATGTTTTAAAAAGGACATTTTCTTTAGGTACGGTTATGATCGAAAATACTTTTCAAAAGGCTTCCAAAACCATCACAAAGCAAGTTCAAAAGGTTTGTCGACTTTAAAGGGAGTAATTGACCGTTGCCAAGTCTCATTTTGCATTTCAAAATGAAAGTAAAATTCTGCTAAGCTGCCCACTGAAGAAACGAGGATTTTTGAGCAATTTTCAGATTTTCTGAGGCCCTCAAGCTTACGCGGAGCGCCTGGAAAAGCACGCGGCATGCCTGGGAAAGAAAACACACAACGTTTATACTGTGGCGCGGTGCGCATGTAGCGTCGGTCACCACTGCCCGAAGGCCGACCCGATTGCTTTTTGTTGCATGACGTTCTTTCCAAAAAATGTGTCGCACCTCTTTTCACCTTCTAAGAAGCTCTAAAATCTCCCCAAATGATCAACCAAGGCTCGTGAAGAATCTTTGAGGTATTTTTCATTACCTCATGGTAAATTTTGATTTTTCAAAGGGGTGGTTTGATATGTTTTTTCCCAAGAAGAAACAGTTGTCCTAAGACCACTTCATCATATAAAACTATGAGATAGGCAGTGTTAAGGAGGTGGAGTTCTTGTCAAAACCAAAAAAATTTCATATACTTAGGAGATCTTAAATCAATTTGGAAAATAGCTTGACAGTAATTTTAAAAAGGCAGTTTGTCATACAAAGAACATAAGAGAGAGACAGTGATGAAGAGGTGCAGCACAGTGAGGAAAGGCAACCTCATGAAGAAGAAGGGCAGCATGATGAACAGGTGCAACACAGTGAGGAGGGCAGCCCTTAAAAAGAAATGCAGGAGGACAGTCAAGGCATCCATGAACAAACTCAAGATAGTGGCAAGAATGATGAGGAAAGTAACAAGGGCAAAGAGGCAATAGAGCATGTGCTAGCTGCCTCTCCTAGGAAAAGGGCCATGCTCTCTTCTCCAGAAGTGGCCAAGCCCCCGACATCAAGGAAAAGGGTGCCTAAAGCTGTAACTCCAAATGTTACGAGGGCCCTCCGAAGGAAGGGGAAATTGCCCAAGAGGAGGAAGACTAAAAGAACCACCCAAAGCAAGGGAAAGGAGAAAGAAGAAAGACCCCTCAAAGCTCCAAATTTTGGCCTCAGCTTCACAACATGTTTCTGAAAACCCTTGAGGGTCATGCTCGCCAAAATTGAGCGAAATTCAACAAGTTTTGGTTTTTTTGTCATTTTTGGGTTTTTGGCTAAAATTCATGGGCATCTCCATTTCAGTTTGGGGCATCCTCAAAGGATAAAAATGGTATCATTGGATGCCATAATTTCAGGGGCATATACTTAGTGACTTTCAGATCAATTGAAGATGATTTTCTCCCCCAAAATAGCAGAAAACACTCACTTTTTCTACACTCTGCCCTGTTTATCAGCAAGGTCTATTTTTTGGGTTTTAACACACAGGTCTATTTTTTGAGGACTTACAGTGGTTAGTTTAGAGAAAACTAAGAATATTCAGAAAATATACATTCATATCTTTCCAACGAGCCATCACGGGCCTCGTTTTGACATCGGGAAGGCCTCCAAAAGTTTCCGGCAAGTCAGGGGACTTTCTGCTGATGTATTTCTTAAGTATTTTTGTAAAAAATGCACCTTTCAAAAGTGACTTTTCCTCATGTGCGTTTAGCTATTTTTGTGCATGGTTAGTTAGGAAAAGTCAATTTATTTTCCTTTTTTAGCATTTTTGAGATATTTTATTATATATTTTGTGCCTTGGGCTTTGCAAAGCCTCAAGGAAAAAATTAGATATTTTGGATAGGCCAATGAGATTGCAAGTTGAACTAGGAGGTTTTCCCTCATGTTGGCCTATATATTCCAAAGGCTTTCATTGTAAACAAGGCTGAACTTGATGAATAGAAGCAATATATGGTTATACAAGCTTTGGAAGAAACACTTGTCTCATGCATTGGATAGTTTATTGAATGTTTTTGGATGATGAAGGAGGTCTGTTGTTGGATTCCTTGACTTGGTAAAATGATATAGTGTTCCTCCTTGTTATGCTTCTTAGTTTTCATTCATAATTCCATGCTCTTGCTTGCTATAAGATAGTAAAGAATAGACTTGAGACATGCCCTTGGAGGCACCTCAAGTTTCCTGTTTCTTTATAGTTTCTATGTTTTCTGCCTTCTTAGTCATATCAAAGAATCCTCGATTGCTCTTTGATAACTGAAGAATATTGTTTGCTTGTTTCATTTATGATTTTATGCATGCTAAGTATGATTCACGGTATGCCCTGCTTACTGATGGCTAGTCATAGCTCCACCTCTGAAACCTCTCTTTGATTGTTAGATTGTCAATTGTTGAACCAAGGAGGTCTTGTACTGATCTTGCCCTTTGCCCAAAACTATGCAATCTTGCTTCAAAGTGCCCAATAGCTTGAAATACTATGCTTAGGCATTCCTTCATAGTGATTTAAAGTTGTTTTTTGTCCTAAATGTATTTCCCCAAAGTCTGATAGCCATTTCCTAAAATTAGAGAGTCATAAATCTCTATGCATGGCTTGAATGTTTATTTCTATGCATTGATCAGTTTATAGTTACATTTCTCATGATTAATGGTTTGCCCTACCATGTTTATGTCAGCTATTTAAATATTGATGTTTGAAATCCTTTGTTCTTCAAAAATTTAATGTCCATCCCAATCCATTTTACCTTTCTCAAATCGACCCTTCAACAACCTTGTATCACCACCTGAAAGCTTTCTTGACCTTTTCGACCCCATAGCCTAGTTGATCTGACATCGTTTTTACCTATCTTATGTCTTTGATCAGTTCATCCCTCACAACCTAAAAACCAAAACCAAAAACCTACTTCATAACTAGCCTAAAATCAAGAACACAATAAGAAAACATACATATATCCCTTACACAAATAGAGAGAGCCCTCTCTGAGTCCAGGAAGACTAGGTCCTTGGGCTCCAAAGATTGGTTTGATGTTACACTTTCATTTGGCTTTCCAATCAGCCAAATAACGGGACCCTAACACATTCATAGAAAAACAAAGGCTTAGGATTCAATTCGGCCAACCTAGAGTTTGTGGACTTCATTTCAACTGACCATCTTTGGCATCCAACTCCTACGAGGAGACGCTTCACTTGGACTCATTGAAACGTGGAGAGGAATCACAATGAAAAAGGGACTAAGAGATTTCATGGCAATTCCCAGTGGTTTCCAAGT
Source organism: Pinus albicaulis (assembly GCA_034641835.2). Lineage (NCBI taxonomy): Eukaryota > Viridiplantae > Streptophyta > Pinopsida > Pinales > Pinaceae > Pinus > Pinus albicaulis. The sequence goes on from CM076575.1 coordinate 17,142,851, forward strand.
AATTTTTTTTTGAATCCTAATCCCCAAGAATTCGAAATATAATCATAGACTGGTATTAGGAAATTTGGGTACATCTAGCTTCCAAATTTTTGCCTTTGATATTTGAAAAAATATTGTAGATATCTCATCCTAACTTCAAATACAGAGTATAGGAATGCTAGAATAAACATTTTAGTTTGGATAAAAGAATGTTTGTAATGGCCCAAAGACTTAAAACTTTTGAAGGAAAAAATGATTCATGTAAATAGAAAAGTTTATGGTGGCATTTTTAAGAATAAAGAAGCCATAGAAAAAAATATGGATGAAATGAAAACAGACATCCGGGCTAAGGATTTTTAAAGGACCTTCTCAAAGTATCGTCTTTGAGGACCTTGACAAAGTTCATAGAGAGGAGAAGATTCTCTTAATGTATAAATATAGGGTAACCCTAGTTGAAGAAAGGTGACAAGAACACTAATTTTTTTCATTGCAAATAGAGTTTTAAAATCACTTTTAAACACTAAATTTCTCTGTTGGAAGAAAACTGACTTTTAAAATCAATCCTCCAAGCTCTAACAAATAATCCCTTCTCAATCCTGAAATTTCATGTGGGTATCCTAGCCTCAGTGAGTTAATTCTCTTTGGCAAGGCACAAAAGTGGTCAAGAAAATTCCTTTGCTTTCTTAGAGAACTTTTTACTTACCCATGTTTGAGGGTGGAGTTGGATTTAGATTGGCTAGTGGGGCCAACTCTGCTCTTGGCGGTTTGGAGACTTTTTCCTGAGCACTCTAAAATGTGGAACATTATGAGAGAAATTATGGAGACTAAGTACAATTTCACAACTCCGGACCTAATCAAAAGGCTATGCAATTTCGTATCTGAAAAAAATCAAACATAGAGGTGGTCAAATGGAACTTATTTTGGAATATTAAAGATGGATCAAAGAATTTTTTTCTGAATGAAGCCTAGATAAGGAGTGCACTCCTTTCAGAGGTGGTTGGTTGGGAAGCTCTTCAAGAAGCATTCCAATAGGGTTGGGAAAGAAAACTTTGCAACAACGAGATAGATCTAGGAGAAGGGGTACTACAACAAAGAGTTTGGAAGGAATTCAAGGAAGTTGGCACTGAGATACATCCAAATTCATTAAATGAACTTGCATACATACTAGCTAGAGTTAGTATCACACATAAAGGAGGAATTGTTTCCTTGAAATGGAACAACTATGTTTAAGAGGCACACTCAGAAAAAGCAGGATAAGAATCCATAATAAGATGAGGGAAAAAGGAAAGATAGTAAGGTTTTCTAACAAGATCTGGATCAAAGAAGGTTGAATGAAGACTAAATCTTTTCTCTACTTGGTGGCTAGGGATAACATTTTCACTGGGGATCAGTGATGAAAAGATGCATTCAAGGCCCCTCTAGGTAAAGAGGAGGAATGGGCTAACCATGCCCTTTTGAATTGTACCAATGCTTGGTGGTCTATGGTGGAATTCTCCAGCATTTAGATTTCTAGTTCATGGCTAGGCATTTTTACAGGGGATTGGTGATAAAAAGAGGGGCATTCAAGGCCACTCTAGGTGTGTGTTGTGTAAAAAGGCAAAATGGCACAACCATGTGCTTTTGAATTTCCACAACACTTGGAGGTCTATGGTGGAATTATTTGACTTTTAGATTTAGGATAGTCCTAGCAAGAATATTTTTTTTGAACCAGTGGCAAGTAGGTATCATTCCTTGAAAACAGAAGCATTGTCCTGCTTATGGAGGATATCACATTCAATGGTTTCTTGGAAAATCTCATATAATATAATTTTAGGGAGTATAAAACTCCCAACTCACTAGATTATTCAAAATACTATTTTCTTTGATAGCCACTATAACAGTGTTATTCATTCAAAGATAACCCTTTTTCCTTAGAAGTAGCCATTCTTTTTAGGTGGTGTGTGCAAAGTCCTTGATGAAAGGATAAATGGAAGTGTTATGACATATATTGCTACCAATACTCTAGAGCATTGGACTGACTTGGGGGATACATCTTCATGGAGCCCCTTTTTATTTATTGCATTAGATCACTTAATGTAGATCATTGGTTGGGGGAATCTTACTTATACTTGGTTGGATTGTGATTGTAGTGACTACATGGTGGTATTTTCATATGTGCTTGCCTTGTTGATCACCCATTGGTTGCACTTTTGATGGATGTGGACATGTGTGATGGCAGATGAAGCGAAGGTTTTAGTATGACTAGGGTTTAATAATGAACATGTGATGGTGTATGATTTTGAGTCATGGTTGTGTTTTGCATGTGAAATGGGAATGCTTTATAAATTCAACTCGTGTGGGAATTTGCATGTGTCATTGAAGGATAATTTTTGAATGGGACCATATCTATTGTGAACATATCTTGCATGCCACTAGTGTGTTATGGTCGCTGAAACAAACACATTTGGTCAATCCTATGGGGTATGTGTTGGTAATGTGAAGCTGTAATATTATGTGGATATTATGAATTTGTGCCTTGAGTTATAAACATGGAAAGAAATTTTTCAAAGAGGTTATGAAAGTTATCCCCCCTTGGTCTAGATGACATACAATGACTTTTGAGGTTTAGTGTGACAGTTGAATCTTGTGCATTTGTGAGGGTTTTAATACTAGGGCTTAATTATGTATGATCATGAATCGTGGTTGTGTATTTTTTGGGTGAAATGGGAATGATTTATGAATGATAGAATGATAGGCATCTGCATGATGACATCTGGTCAGTGTTTTCAGTCAAAAGCATGGTAGCGTAATAAACCTTGCTTGTTTGACATCCACTTGATATTTTCTTTATCTTGTGTTTACATCGTATAACAGGATGTGAACTTCCCTTTATCCAGAGGCTTTTTTCTATGCATTCTTCCTATCCTGGTCAATTTTATTCTAAAACTTAAGCTTTGCATTGATTATTGTCTTCATATTCCGTGTTTTATGTTTTCATTGCATTATAAATGTCAAAGCAGATAAGGCTTTCCTTCCATGTGTTCCAATAGCTTCATCTTGTGTTTTATTTACTATTTGCTTCTCATCCTTTGTTAAAGCCTCTATTGAGAGGATACCTGTACATTATCCCAATCATTTCAAACCCTGTCATCTCTACGGGGTTTTTCAAATGGCTTGTTTCTGTGATAATTGTCTTATTCTTCCTACATATCCTTTCAATCTTTCTACTCTTCAATAGTATAATCTCCTGGCCGAGTATTTTACTCATTATGTTGAACTCTTTCTTATCCTATATGGGAAACATTTAAGGGACACATGTTTTTGAAACCCCCCTCTTTCCCACTGCTTTCCATTTTCCTTTGCATATCAATGGATTCTGTTTTTGGTTCTTAACTTTTAGCAGTTCCTTGCTATCATATTTGAAGAAAAAACTGAACTTGAATGTTACTATAAATTGCTGAAGCAGTAACATGATTGAGTATTCAGATAATGGTTTGAGGTTATACGTATATGTGGCCACACTTCAACATTTTGCTTTTAGAGTCAATTTCCTTGGCATCTCCTAAGCTCAAAGGGTGGAATCATATCAAATTTTAAGGTGACCTTATAGCCTCAATTAATGAGCAGACCTTCTTTGCATATGAACTGTAGCCCACAATAACAATCCAGCCTTCAACATATTGTTGAAAAGAGAAGTTTATGACAAATTCTCCTTGAACCTGCAGATGCCAAATTCTGTACTTTTGGGCTGAGAATTTCCTTAGCCCAGTGTTGCATTCGATTCAAGAAATTGGTAGTGCTTTTGATTCAGAAAATGAACAGGAAAACCATTAATAACAAAATCCTTAAGAAAAAAAATAAATATTTAGTATGCTAGGATGTCTCTCTACAAACAACGGTTATGGCTTGTACATGCTTGCATGCCTCAGGACATGATTGGGATTCGAATTTTAGTATAAATACTGCTCTTTTCCCTTGGGAAAAACACAATCATCCATCCCAGTGTCCACTGGGATGACTCTCTACAAACAACACTTGTGGCAGGAAACAATGGAGCACTTAGTTTTCCATCTCAGGACATGATTGAGACTTGACCTTGTACTTTCCTGTACTAGGGCTTTTTAACAGAACAATCTCATTCACTAAATAAAAGTATCCATCTACATTTTCTGTTACAGTTGCTAGAAATTAAAATCATTCAAAATTATATCATACAACTAATTCTTAGCAGTGAATTTGTTGTATTGTTTGCATTATTGCTATTTTTGCATAATGTTTGCATCAATTTTCTCATTTATAATAAGATTTACATGGAATATTTCTCTTTTTGAGTTGTGCTGGAGTGAGCTTTGAATTTATTTTTTTAAAGAAATGTCGTATTGTGTCTTTTTATCATTTCTTATTGAACTTGTTAGTCATCAGTATTTTTCACTTGTTAGTGATGACTAGATCCATAGCTGAGTTTTCTAGAAGCTGATCTCCATATGTCAATTTGTCATCTAGAAAAACCCTCATAAAACTTTTTTCACCCTCCTACTTTTCAGTCCGCCCATGTCAAAGTGAAAACTCATTATCACTATCCTATCTAGCTTTAGCCCTACTAGTCTGCCCATCAGCTCTAGGAGGAAAATCCAAGTCTGTTTCAAAAGCCTCCCCTAAGTTAGGAAGTGGCGCTTTAAGGCATTTTACCCTTGGCAACCATCAAAAGGTCAAAAAACCTCGATCTGATACAAACCAATCATGACAGACCTCCCACTCTGCAAATCAAGTTGATCACAGCTCTAAGTCGCGCCACTTACACACCCCTAGGTCTCAGCACTGCATAGACCACAGTCTCAAGCTGATTATTAGGTGTTTTACAGTGTTTTATGGATTCTACAAAGACAGGAAATATAACATCATCTCAGAAGAAATTTATTGAATCTACATTTAGAAAAACAGTTGCTTCTCCATGTAAACATGAGCCTGAGATCTATCTGCAAGACAGAAAGTTACTCATCAAGACCTTGCAGCTTCCTTTCAGCATGAAATCACAGTAGAAGAAAGAGACCACTGTCAAACAGACTAGTAATTAGTCATGGCCAAGAACCTCCTTCATCTACAAGCAGAGGGTTAAGGCGCCTCCTTCATCTACAAGCAGAGGGCGATGGTCAATATTGACTTCAAGGATTGCAAAACTTACTATAAGCACATGTTTGTTTCTTACTAGACAGTAAAACAGTGATTCTAGGTTTTTGAGTGTAAGTAATGATCATAACAGGATTAAGATCTGAAATGTGCAAGACAAAAGAAAACAGAGTGTGTGGTCTTGTAAAGAAAATAATTTGAGGTTTCAGTCATCATCAGGGAGCATAAAAAGGGACTCCTCAATCAAAGTTGTCATAACAAATATCTCTGCAGGGGTGTTAATATGAATAGCTTCAATCAGTCTTGAGCAGGAAAATACTTCAGTAAAAAGACCCCTGTGTGTTCTTTGGTTCTTGTTGAAATGTGAAATACAGTCCCTGGTTTTTGAATGAACATGAAGAAGAGGCAGGAAAGTAGTACACAGCCCCAGATATAAGACATCTTAAAAGCGCCAGTGTAAGACTAGCTGTTGCAAGCTACACTCCACCACAAAGACAGGTATTTTCTTCAGATACAGCAGGTTGGTGTTTTCAGATTTTCATTAGGAAGAAGGTGGCTAATAAAAGACTTGGCAGCTATGAAATAGGCCAGCAGTTTTCCACATCTTATATACTTGCCTCCTCAACACAAAGACAGAAACTGGTTATGATCTGAGTTTTAAAAACCCTAGGACAGGAATGCAAAGCTAATCAAGGAATGTCATTATTGAAAGCAACTCCAATCATAGACATGTGTCTTTTCAAAACTGTTTATCACAGCTGACACAGAAAATTTGGGTTTATCTCCTCAAGAGGCCTTACAATTGGGACTATTCTTCATGATAGGCAAAAAGATGTTTTGACCTACTGTCAGTATGTTGGAAAGTCTGAAACAGACATAGGTTTCATTATTTGAATAGACAGAGACATCATGGAAACATTTTCTGAGCAGAGAAAGTATAGTGAAAGGCAGCGCCCCTCTTGATCAATAAACCATGACAAAGTCCAAATAAATGCAGAAATTTTGGACACCTACAGTTGGAAAGAGTTGATGAAGCAATTGGAGACAGAAGTTGTCAAAACAAGTTAAAGGATAAGCCTCATCATTTCAAAAGACGAAGACAGGTATGACATTCAAGAATCAGGAATATAAAGATATTGGGGTAACATTTCAGTTTCTTTTTCAACAAAGAGCACTGAAAATGAATCTACAAGTTCATAAGATGCAAGAAAGACCTTGGCACTTTTCTCAGGTTCTGGAACTCATTAAGAGCAAAGTAGGCATGCCACTGTCACAAAGGTATGGCACTTGCCTTATGAACATAAGTCAAGACACTCTGCTGTCACATTTGGAAGAAAGGTAAAGCAGTACATTCTAAGTTAGTTTTCAGGAGTTTCATTACCTTGGAAGCACAAAGCAGAACATATAAACTAACAGGTTTCATCCCCATGGAAAAATATTGTGAAAACAGATAGTCAAAATGGTAAAAAGGGGTCTTGATCTCAAAACAAACTCTGCCATCATGGTCAAAACGAGGCCAAGAATTTGTCAAAAAGGCCATCCTCCACAGTCAAAAAGAGGCTCAAATATCTCATCTCATAAAATACAAAGGGATAGTAAAATTTCATGGTTGTTGAATCATAATACCTCTGCCACAGTGAAATTAGGGTTAAGGAGCACCCGGGCAGTTTGATTCAAAATGCTTTTCTGACCAAAAAGAGATGAAATTTACAAAAGTGAGAGAGGTTTTTGTCCCTCATAAGTTCAAGAAGAAAAAAATTCTTCAGTTTCTACACAGGTATCATGGTTTGTGAGAAACGTGAAAAATTCAGATGTCACAGGAGAATTTCTGCACCAGGATTCATCATTTTGACCAGTGATGGGACAGTCAGTTTTTGAACAACCAAATTGACTCCAAATGAAAAAATTAAAGTTTTTATGGAAAATAGACTTCCATATATTTCTGATGAGCCATCTCGGGCCAAATTTCGACAACAGGAAGGCATCCAAAAGTAGCCTGCAATCAACGCTATGTTTTTCTGCACCAGCATTCACCATTTTTGACCAATGATGGGACAATCCGTTTTTGAACACCCAAATGGACACAAAATGAAAAAAATCAAGCATATTTGGAAATTATACTTCCCTATATTTCCAACGAGCCATCTTGCGCCAAATTTCGACACCGGGAAGGCATTCAAAAATGGCCTACAAACAGCTCGATGCATTTTTGCACCAGGATTCACCAATTTTGACTAGTGTTGGGAGAATGAATTTTTGAACAACCAAATGGACCCAAAATGGAAAAATTAAAGCGTTTATGGAAATTAGACTTCCACATCTTTCCAACGAGCCATCTCGCGCCCAATTCCGACACCGGGAAGGCCTTCAAAATGGGCTGGAAAGTTGCGCGACATGTTCAGAATCTGCGCGACGCGTTTAGGCCGAAAATTTCCAAAGGAATGAACTGATGCGCGACGCACCTGTAGCATCAGTTACAAAATTGCCTAAAAAGCCTTAAAAAATATTTCTGGAGGCTGCTCAAGCTTGTCTGAAATTTCATCATCAATTTTAAAAGTATTTATGCGCCTCCACGACCTTTGTCAAGAACTATTGGGCAGTGCAAAAAGGTTAAGAACCACAGTTTAACCACAGTTTGGATGTTGGGTAGAAAACGAAGTTTGCTGTTGGCTAGAGGTGAAACTTCAAAAATGAGTGAGTTTGCATTAGCATGAATATCAAATGAAACTGCCCACAAGCTGTGATAAAAGAAACAAGAGCACAGGGCTTAAAGGGATAAAACAACATTTTTACTCTCCATTCCTTATAGTATATCCTGTAAAGTAAAAGTCATCAGTTACTTTCAGAGGTAGGGCAAAGCTAGTATAAAGAACAGTGTGGTCAGTTGAAAGGTGTTTTGGTCAAAGCCTTGTTTGAAGACAATAGAGCATAAATAAAGGAAATATCATGTCCAAAAACAAGCTTGTCGGTTTTTTACTGCTGGAAGACATTTTGTTATCACATCATAAGAAACTATTCAAACTCTGTCACCATATATCCAGAGATGTGTTTTTGCTGTAAGTATCAGTGGTCTAAAGCTGTGGTAAAATGTTAAAACGCTGATGAGGTCCTCTACAGGGAAGGAAATTGTGTTGAGCTAAAAACTATATGTTTTCACCTTTCTTAAATCAAGGAACAAGGGTGTGTTTTATTCTTCAGAATACCAAAGGGCAATGATAACCCTACCAACCCCCGGAAAGGACAGTTGTTCATTGTATACTTGGTAACTTCCTTTTTTCCTCCAGCTCTCTGTCAAGTTGATTTTCCGAGGATATAAAAGCATTTTCTAAAGGGACAGGTTTTCCATACTAAAAAGGAATTTTGATTGTGTGAGAAGATAAAACCCTCCAGCCTTATTTGAAACTTTGTTACCATACCTGTAAACTGTGTTTTTCTGTGAAAATATCCATTGTTCAAAGCTGTGCTGGAGTGGTGAGCATACTAATAAGAGTGCTTACAGGGAAAGAGATGTGTTGAACTAGGAGCTGTGTATTTTCACCTTTACTAATCACAGGACAAGATATCTTATATCTTCAAGGCATCAAAGGGCAAGTCACCCTTATAAACCACAAAAAGAGACAGTTTTCACTGTGTATTCTACAATACTGTTTTCTGTTCTTCGAGCTTATTTGATAAGTTGATATTCATATAGAGCAAAGGAATTTTCTACAAAGACAAAGGTGTTACATTGATAAGAGGCCTTGATTATTTGAAGAGAGAAAACTCTTACAGGCTTTGATTGAACTTTTTGAAGCATTTTTCAAAAACTCTGTCACCTTGTTACATAAACTGTGGCATTGACTATATGCTTACACTGAAGGTTGATTGCATGAGATATGAGTTGTTGAGTGATTGGCATACTAGGTAAGGACAAGTTTGTGATGATTGGAAAGTTCACCATTGATCAAAGGTACAAAACAGGTTTTTGAGCTCCAAACATCACAGAGCAAGGCAATTTTGACACTCTAAACAGCATTTTCACCTAACAGTTTGTCCCCTTTTCACTGTATGGTCTCTTATTGAGAAGTCTGCTGGTTGAGATACATTAAAGGTAAAAAGACCACTTTTTAAGAGAGCAGGGGTTTTGTATTATGAGGAAACTTTTTGAAGTCATTCAAAGACATTGTTTCTCTATCTAAACAATGAATTGACAGGGTTTGGTTCAAAGAAGGCATTCCAAATACTTGGAAGTAGTTTGGTGTTTCAAGAACACATCTAGATCAAGATGCCCTTCTAGGCGAAACAACAGGAGCAGCATAACAGTGGTAAAGATGGGCAGCAACAGGAAAAAGAGGAGAAGAATGCTGAACAGCATAACTCAGTAGTGATAAACATTAGTTTCAAGAAGCGCCCGGCACGGAAAGAGAAAAGCACATCAGCACTTGATATTTTGGCCTCAGCTTCAGAGCATGTTGCTAGGGACCCTTGAGGGTCATGCGTGCCAATTTTGGGCCCATTTCGACAACTTTTTGTTTTTTGGCATTTTTTGAGTTTTTGGTCGAAAACTCATTATTTCGCCATTTCAGTTTGAGGTTTTGTCAAGGAGAAGGATGATACCAGTTGATTCCATAATTCTATGAGAAGGTCCCCAGCGATTTTCAGAGCATTTGAATATCATTCGCCCCCTCAAATTGGCGAAAAATGCTCGCTTTTTGCACATTCTGCCCGCCATATCAGCAGTCTGCTATTTCCTGGTTTTTTGCACACATGTACAGTTTTGGAGGACTTCCAGGCATCAGATTGAGATGATTTTAGTTGCGCCGGAAAGTAGACACAGAGAGATTTCCAACGAGCTATCATGAGCCTCGTTTTGACATCAGGAAGGCTGCCAATTGCCTCCAGCAAGTCAGGGGATATTTTTCAGATATAAGTATGAAGTATTTTTGTAATTTTTGAACCTCAAAAATCTGCTTTTCCCAAATGTGCGTTTAGCTATTTTTATACTTGGGAAATGATGTAAAGTCAATATAATTTCCGTTTTTAGCAGTTTTTTAGATATTTTATGGGATATTTTGTGCCTTGGGCTTTGCAAAGCCTCAAGGACAAGTTTAGATATTTTGACTTGGCCAATGGGATAGATAGTTGCTCCATGAGGTTTTCCTCCCTCAAGCCTATTTATTCCATGGGTTTCATTGTAAATTAGAGGCTGAACTTGAGAGAAGAATCAATGCATTGGTCATATGAGCTTTGAAGAATACACTTGCGTTATGATTTTTGGACTGCCTCTTGGATGCTTTTGATGAATGATGAAGGATTCGTGATGGATTCCATGACATGGTAGAATGGTATAGTGTTTCTTGCTATGTTTTTGTCTTCTAGTTTTCATCCATAATACATGATTCTTGCTGCTATAGATCAGTAGAGATTAGTTTTGAGATATGCCCATGGAGGCACCTCAAAATTCCTGAATCTTCATAGCTTGATGTTTTCTTCTTCCTTTGTTATGCTAAAGAATTCTTAACTGCTCTTTAGTAACCTAAGGATAATGTTTGCTAGTTTTATTTACAAGTTCTATGCATGTTGAGTAGGATGTATGGTGTGCCCTGCCTACCTATAAACTGTCCATAGTTCTGTCCATAAAAATCTCTCTTTGACTGATTTGTTGATCATCTTGTTGAACCAAGGAGGCCTAGTCCCGATCTAGCCCTTTGCCTAAAACTATGAAAGCTTGTTTGTCAAAGTGCCCAATGACTTAGAGACTATGTTTAGGCATTCCGACGTAGTTTATGAGTTGTTAGTTTGTCTTATGTGTTTTCCCCAAAGTCTGATAGCCATTTCCCGAAGTTAGAGGGTCTTATACCTCTATGTATGGCTGGAATGTTTGATTTCTATGTCTTAATTAGCTCATAGTTACATTTAGCATGATTAATGGCTTGCTATAACATGTTTATGTCTGCTATCAACTAGTTACACTTGAAATCCCTTGTCTTTCACAAGTTTGTTGTCCATTTAATCCATTTTGCCCAAAGATCCCTTCTACCGTGAATCAAATCGGCCCTACAGCAGCCTCACATCATCACCTCATAGCTTCCTTGACTTGTTTGACCCCATAGCCCAATTTATCTACATCTTGTTACCCAGTTTACATCTTTGATCAGTTTTATCCCTCACAAACTTGAAAACCAAAAATCAAAAAACTCACTTCATAACTAGCCTAATATCAGAACACCATAAGTGAACACACCGATATCTTTTACATTTATAGAGAGAGCCCTCTCTGAGTCCAGGAAGGCTAGGTCCTCGGGCTCCAAAGCTTGGTTTGATGTTACATCGTCATTTGGCTCGCCAATCGGCCAAATCACGGGACCCTAACATAATGGCGATCACGGTGGGACTCTGAGTGATTAAAAAGCTTAGTTTCCCTCATCTTTAGAGATATTTAAGAATACTAGCTGATTGACTTATCCCACCGCTCACTAACATAATGGCGATCACGGTGGGACCTTGAGTTAGTGACAATCTAAGGACACCTTAGAACTCTAGAAGTCCCTTATTTTTAAGAATACTGTTTGATTGACTTATCCCACCGCTCTCTAACATAATGGCGATCACGGTGGGACTCTGAGTGTTTAAAAGCTTAGATTCCCTAGACCTTAAGAGACCTTAAAGAATACTATCTGATTGACTTATCCCACTGCTCACTAACATAGTGACACTCACAGTAGGACCTTCTAAGTTAGTGACAATCTAAGTACACCTTAGTAACTCTTGAAGTCTCAATCAAGCTTAGTATATCTAGATATTGTCTGAAGGGTAGAAAATAGCTTTTTCACCATCTTAGCAAAATGATGAGTCAGTTATAGAAAACTCTTCCAAACCTTGTAGGCACATAAAACTCAAAAAACCCCAAAACACTCCCTTAGATTGGTTTTTGACAGTATTGGTGGTGGACCATACAAGTATATCTCAAAACAAACTGATAATCCACCTGGCGACTCCACTAACCTCTAGTAGGCCTTACTATTTTACCGAACTCTAGGTTACTATCCAATAGACCTATTCCATCACTCACTAACATAGCGGGAGATGGTGGGACACTGAGTACATAATAGTCCAGCAAACTCTTATACACTCTTTGGTCCTTTAGGTACCATAAACAAGCAAGCATCCCATAGACCCATTTTTAGAGTGAACTCTTTTTGTTCTCATCACCCTAGCAAAGTGTTGAAACAAGTCTAAGATACTTTAACAAATCATAAGCTGCACATAAAACTCAGAAAATCCAAAAACATTCTCAGATTAGTTACTGGTGGTGGACCATAGCTATCTTCACAAAAACAACCCATTTCCACCTGGCGACTCCACTAATCCATCCCTTTTATTTTTTGACCATCCTTCACCTTAGTAAAGCTTTAGAAAAACCACTCATTCATAACATTCACCAATACCATTCTCTCTAAACTCTGGATCTAAAATCTGGCTTCACGAAGAATCAATACCAGAGCTCATCCAGACCCAAATCCCCCTATCATAGTAGATGACCCAGAGAAGATTCTGTGGCAAGCTTCCGAAACTGACCATCTAGCTACTGGTAGATCCATTCGTAGAGCAAGATCTGCACCTAAACATCGCACTATCCTACTAGATTCACCTTTGGAACTAGAGTCATCACAAACTCTTCCCAGGAGCAAATCATATAGTAAGATAAACTTTGACGATCTTGAACCCCTAGACCCACCACAGAGTCCTATTAGAGAAGCTTCACCCACCACTCCTCCTGATTTCCAGCTTCTTTATCAATTTGGCTCCTATCATCCCAGATCTGCTCAAAACCAGATCACTAGTCCAAGCTCATCCGCCACACCTGGTCAAACCCCCACTGTTCAAACCACCTCATCTCAGCCTACTAGTCCTCATCTTGTACATCATCCATTAGCTCCCGTCATGGCAGCCTGGTACGCACCTTTGATGTTTCCACCGCCTTTGGCTCCTCTCCCAAATAAATATCAAGACAAAATCCCACACTTTACCGGAGAAGACACCACCATAGCTCAACAGCATGTAAGTAGGATGACTGATGTTTATGAATACCTGGAGGTACAAGACGAGACTGTCAGAATGAGAATATTCGCCCAAAGTCTTGGTGGTGAACCCAAAACATGGTTCAAAAGCTTAACTCCAAAGAGTATCCATGACATCCCAGAACTACATCAAGTCTTCAGAAATAGGTGGGAAATCCAAACGAACCCTATTCAAATCCTGTCAGAATATAACAACCTAAAACAGGAAAATGGGGAAAGTGTCCAGGCATACTGCACTAGGTTCAATAGTGTGTATAATGCCCTCCCGCCTCACTTCAAACCCCCACTTGTTTTAATCTTGGAAAAACTCCCCGAGGGTTTTGATCCAGACATGACATATCATCTGAGAGACAAGGATCCCCCTACCCTAGAGGAAATGCAACAAATAGCCATAAAAAAAGAAGCCAACTTAGCAGAAAAAAGAGCCAGGACTAGATTAGAAGGAAAAGTCCCATATAGAGATAAGGTCTCCACTTCATCTCCTTCCCTAGATCCTAGAATAGATGGCCTAATCAAATCCATGACAAAGATGTGGGAAAAAATGAGTGAAAAAGTGCCTCCTAGGGACAACCAACCAAACCCTCAAAACCGGAAACAAGGCTTTAAAAAAGATCAGTCTCAAAATAAACCAAGAGGAAATGATCAGCAGATCAGACCATCCTTCAGTGAGAATCATATTGATGAAGAGAATAAGGATACCGCACCCATTGATGAAAATCATTGGAAACTCGTAGGTTCTGATAACGAGAGTAAGGTTTACCTCACAGCAAAAGAGCAAGAATTATGCTCCCCAAGTCAGGACGAAACAGACTATGAAGATCTCGAAGATCCTACCATAGATTTTCAGAATGCCATTATAGAAGCTCATAGGCAGTATAACCTTAGAAGCAGAAAAAACCAAGACCACTCCAAGAAGAGTAGCCCTGACACTGCTAAAACCTTTGACACCATCCTTAAAAAAGCCATGGATAGCAACAAAATTGTGGCCAAGAAAATTGACCAAAACAAAGATAAAGCTATTCAAACAAGTCTTAGCTCAGATACTCCTAGTACCTCCACAAAGACTCCCGAGGCGACTGTGTCAAACAAGGTCTCAAACCAGAATCAACAAATTAAGAGCATAGGAAAGGTCATGTCAGAAAAAGCTGAAACAAATCTGCCCAAACTACAAACTCCTTTTAGTTTCGAAGGGGAAGTTTCCGAAATAAAAATTACCATACCCTTTACCGAGTTAATAACTATAGATAGGTATAGATCTCAAATTTTCAAAGCTTTTGACATAGGGAGCGAGGCAGATACTTAAAATCTAACTGAAAACAAACCCGAGCTCTTATTCGGCCCGAAAATAAAAGGTCAATACCGAGAAAGATCTGTTTCTCCTTCCTATGAGAGCCTGAACATACGGGACAAGATATTACATAATGCCATGTTAGATTCTGGTACCTCCCATAACCTCATGCCTAAAGCAATCATGGAAAACCTGGGACTAGAAGTAACTCAACCTCTGGTAACTCAAGCAGTCATGGAAAACAATACTCCCATTTATTCCACTCATTCTAATTTAGATTCTTTTATCTTATACAATGAAAGTGATATAAACAAGCAGATAATGGAAAAGGAAGAAGCTCTCAAACCATCAGAAATGCATTTTCCGTTACTAGATGCAGAAACTAATAACCAAAACTTCTCTGATCTTTCTCCTGTTAATCCTGCATATCATAAGTCAGAAAATAGATTTGTAAATCAAGTTGAAGAAAAGAAATCTGGCAGTCCAATGTACATGGCTGGTGACATTGCTTATGTTAATGATTCTCAAATGTTTGATCATTATGTTGACTTATATGATTTCCAAACAGAAGCTAACTTTGCAGAAGATTCAGTTTTTGATTTTCAGGAGGAAGCTCAGTTTCATAAACTTGAGAAAAGTGAGCAGCCATTACAGGTCATCTTTAACACTAATAAGGAGAGCCTTGAGAGTTCAGAAGTAATTGAAGAGTCTCGCACTCTTTGCTCTACTTCACTTCAGTCCATCAGAGATAACATTCACATAATTGGAAATCAACAGTTTTTCAGCTTTGATGATGAGGTTGAGGAAGATGGTGAAATTCTTGAGCATGTTGTAAATGAGAAGCCTTTTCCTGAAATGGTTGAGGAAATCATTTTGGACATAGAATCTTCCTTAACTCCAGATTTGCAGTTACCCAGTTCCATTGAGTTACAAATTGCAGATGAAGAAATAGAGGTTGTTAAACAAATGAGAGTTGTCACACTATCCTTTCAAGATAATTTACTATCAAAGTGTATCCTTGCCCATCATCTTGATGACCTTCACACAGTTTTTAGCCCGCCCTATCAAAACACATCAGCTTGGCAAGAAAACTACACTGCAATATGTGATGAGTCTGACATTTCAAGTGATCAGGAGCAAAAGGAAGAGTTGCTTTACCGAGAGAATCCCAAATATAGTCAAGTGGAAGAAAGAGTAATCCTGAATGAAGCCCATATCTCAAAACCCCTAGATCAGGTATTATTCCAAGATCCAGTTGCTTTTTTCCTTGAAAAGTCTGAAAGAGTAGTGGTTTCTGTCATAAACAAGTTGCTACCAAGAATGGGGAAAAACTTACACACTATTGTCCGAAAACAAACCGAGTGGGAGTGGCCTTTTCATTATTCCTGCATCATAAAAGAACTAAACCAGAATGACCCATGTGAGCATCTACTTGACTGGTTGCATTGGAAATAAGAGTTCACCAAGTGTATGTTGTGTACAGTTTAGGATAGAATAGATAAACAACAGTAGAAAATAAGCTCAGCCTTGTGAGCACTTTTTTCATTTGTAGTTTGTTTGAAGAAAAAGTGAAAAAGCAGAAAATACAAAAAACAGTGAAAAGTAGAAAAAGAGGGCAGTTTCTAAAAAGCAGTGGTAAAGCCCCATGTTCCAAAAAAAAAAAACAGTCCTTCGGAAAGCGCGCAAGTCTAAATGCCGCTACTAGTACTTCAATGTCATGTTCAGCTATCTAGCCTAATCATAGCTGAGCATGTTTAAATTTATTTGCTGATAAGTTAGTGAGTGCAAAGATAGTCAACATTGTGTAAGATTGACTTATCATAGAGTTTAGATTAGGGAGAGATTCTAGTTCCACATGCCTAAAACAGAACCAAAGAGAGAAGCGAGGGATGAAAAATACATTGTACATATTAACCCCGCTTGTCTAGTTTTCCTTTTGTTGCAAAATAATATTTGTGTGCAGCTTGTCTTTTATGCCGCAAATGCATGACAAATCAGACTGTCTAATCCTGATTTGATCATTTTAAATTTCATGTTTTAGATTAGAGAACAAAATCCTGTCAAACTGCTTAATCTTGACAGTTGATCTACCATAGGTAGAGTAATGAAGGAGTTCATCAGTTTAATCTGAACTCCCGGCAGATATAAGAGTAGAAATAGATAGGTTCATTTTGCAAAAAGAAAAATATGCATTGTCAAAAGGCTGCTAGTTCAAATGCGCCAAAGAGAAGAAAAAATGTTAGAAAAGATAGTGGGGTAGGTAGAAGTATCATTGATGTTAACCATGCTGTCACTTTCCAGAAATAACATCAAAGAAGGGTGAATTTTTGCGCCAATGGATAAGGCACTGCTCTTCATAAGCCAAAAATCTGAATTCTGGACACCTCCTGACGAGGAGCTGCCCTCCCCAAATGGAGCCACTGTTAGTCATCAGTATTTTTCACTTGTTAGTGATGACTAGATCCATAGCTGAGTTTTCTAGAAGCTGATTTCCATATGTCAATTTTTCATCTAGAAAACCCTCATAAAATTTTTTTCTCCTTTCCTACTTTTCAGTTTTCCCATGTCAAGGTTAAAACCCATTATCACTATCCTATCTAGCTTTAGCCCTACTGGTCTGCCCATCAGCTCTAAAGGAAAATCCAAATCTGTTTCAAAAGCCTCCCCTAAGTTAGGAAGTGGCGCTTTAAGGAATTTTACCCTTGGCAACGATCAAAAGGCCAAAAAACCTCCATCTGATACAAACCAATCATGACAGACCTCCCACTCTGCAAATCAAGTTGATCACAGCTCTAAGTCGCGCCACTTACACACCCCTAGGTCTCAGCACTGCATAGACCACAGTCTCAAGCTGATTATTAGGTGTTTTACAGTGTTTTATGGATTCTACAAAGACAGGAAATATAACATCATCTCAGAAGAAATTTATTGAATCTACATTTAGAAGAACAGCTGCTTCTCCATGTAAACATGAGCTGAGATCTATCTGCAAGACAGAAAGTTACTCATCAAGACCTTGCAGCTTCCTTTCAGCATGAAATCACAGTAGAAGAAAGACACCACTGTCAAACAGACTAGTAATTAGTCATGGCCAAGAACCTCCTTCATCTACAAGCAGAGGGTTAAGGCGCCTCCTTCATCTACAAGCAGAGGGCGATGGTCAATATTGACTTCAAGGATTGCAAAACTTACTATAAGCACATGTTTGTTTCTTACTAGACAGTAAAACAGTGATTCTAGGTTTTTGAGTGTAAGTAATGATCATAACAGGATTAAGATCTGAAATGTGCAAGACAAAAGAAAACAGAGTGTGTGGTCTTGTAAAGAAAATAATTTGAGGTTTCAGTCATCATCAGGGAGCATAAAAAGGGACTCCTCAATCAAAGTTGTCATAACAAATATCTCTGCAGGGGTGTTAATATGAATAGCTTCAATCAGTCTTGAGCAGGAAAATACTTCAGTAAAAAGACCCCTGTGTGTTCTTTGGTTCCTGTTGAAATGTGAAATACAGTCCCTGGTTTTTGAATGAACATGAAGAAGAGGCAGGAAAGTAGTACACATCCCCAGATATAAGACATCTTAAAAGCGTCAGTGTAAGACTAGCTGTTGCAAGCTACACTCCACCACAAAGACAGGTATTTTCTTCAGATACAACAGGTTGGTGTTTTCAGAGTTTCATTAGGAAGAAGGTGGCTAATAAAAGCCTTGGCAGCTATGAAATAGGCTAGCAGTTTTCCACATCTTATATACTTTCTTCCTCAACACAAAGACAGAAACTGGTTATGATCTGAGTTTTAAAAACCCTAGGACGGGCATGCAAAGCTAATCAAGGAATGTCATTATTGAAAGCAACTCCAATCATAGACATGTGTCTTTTCAAAACTGTTTATCACAGCTGACACAGAAAATTTGGGTTTATCTCCTCAAGAGGCCTTATAATTGGGACTATTCTTCATGATAGGCAAAAAGATGTTTTGACCTACTGTCAGTATGTTGGAAAGTCTGAAACAGACATAGGTTTCATTATTTGAATAGACAGAGACATCATGGAAACATTTTCTGAGCAGAGAAAGTATAGTGAAAGGCAGCACCCCTCTTGATCAATAAACCATGACAAAGTCCAAATAAATGCAGAAATTTTGGACACCTACAGTTGGAAAGAGTTGATGAAGCAATTGGAGACAGAAGTTGTCAAAACAAGTTAAAGGATAAGCCTCATCATTTCAAAAGACGAAGACAGGTATGACATTCAAGAATCAGGAATATAAAGATATTGGGGTAACATTTCAGTTTCTTTTTCAACAAAGAGCACTGAAAATGAATCTACAAGTTCATAAGATGCAAGAAAGACCTTGGCACTTTTCTCAGGTTCTGGAACTCATTAAGAGCAAAGTAGGCATGCCACTGTCACAAAGGTATGGCACTTGCCTTATGAACACAAGTCAAGACACTCTGCTGTCACGTTTGGAAGAAAGGTAAAGCAGTACATTCTAAGTTAGTTTGCAGGAGTTTCATTACCTTGGAAGCACAAAGCAGAACATATAAACTAACTGGTTTCATCCCCATGGAAAAAGATTGTGAAAACAGATAGTCAAAATGGTAAAAAGGGGTCTTGATCTCAAAACAAACTCTGCCATCATGGTCAAAACGAAGCCAAGAATTTGTCAAAAAGGCCATCCTCCACAGTCAAAAAGAGGCTCAAATATCTCATCTCATAAAATACAAAGGGATAGTAAAATTGCATGGTTGTTGAATCATAATACCTCTGCCACAGTGAAATTAGGGTTAAGGAGCACCCGGGCAGTTTGATTCAAAATGCTTTTCTGACCAAAAAGAGATGAAATTTACAAAAGTGAGAGAGGTTTTTGTCCCTCATAGGTTCAGGAAGAAAAAAATTCTTCAGTTTCTACACAGGTATCATGGTTTGTGAGAAACGTGAAAAATTCAGATGTCACGGGAGAATTTCTGCACCAGGATTCATCATTTTGACCAGTGATGGGACAGTCAGTTTTTGAACAACCAAATTGACTCCAAATGAAAAAATTCAAGTTGTTATGGAAAATATACTTCCATATATTTCTGATGAGCCATCTCGGGCCAAATTTTGACAACAGGAAGGCATCCAAAAGTAGCCTGCAATCAACGCTATGTTTTTCTGCACCAGCATTCACCATTTTTGACCAGTGATGGGACAGTCCGTTTTTGAACACCCAAATGGACACAAAATAAAAAAAATCAAGCATATTTGGAAATTATACTTCCCTATATTTCCAACGAGCCATCTTGCGCCAAATTCCGACACCGGGAAGGCATTCAAAAATGGCCTACAAACAGCTCGATGCATTTCTGCACCAGGATTCACCAATTTTGACTAGTGTTGGGAGAATGAATTTTTGAACAACCAAATGGACTCAAAATGGAAACATTCAAGTTTTTATGGAAATTATACTTGCACAGCTTTCCAACGAGCCATCTCGCGCCCAATTCCGACACCGGGAAGGCCTTCAAAATGGGCTGGAAAGTTGCGCGACATGTTCAGAATCTGCGCGACGCGTTTAGGCCGAAAATTTCCAAAGGAATGAACTGATGCGCGACGCGCCTGTAGCATCAGTTACAAAATTGCCTAAAAAGCCTTAAAAAATATTTCTGGAGGCTTCTCAAGCTTTTCTGAAAGTCCATCATCAATTTTAAAAGTATTTATGCGCCTCCATGACCTTTGTCAAGAACTATTGGGCAGTGCAAAAAGGTTAAGAACCACAGTTTAACCACAGTTTGGATGTTGGGTAGAAAACGAAGTTTGCTGTTGGCTAGAGGTGAAACTTCAAAAATGAGTGAGTTTGCATTAGCATGAATATCAAATGAAACTGCCCACAAGCTGTGATAAAAGAAACAAGAGCACAGGGCTTAAAGGGATAAAACAACATTTTTACTCTCCATTCCTTATAGTATATCCTGTAAAGTAAAAGTCATCAGTTACTTTCAGAGGTAGGGCAAAGCTAGTATAAAGAACAGTGTGGTTAGTTGAAAGGTGTTTTGGTCAAAGCCTTGTTTGAAGACAATAGAGCATAAAGAAAGGAAATATCATGTCCAAAAACAAGCTTGTCGGTTTTTTACTGCTGGAAGACATTTTGTTATCACATCATAAGAAACTATTCAAACTCTGTCACCATATATCCAGAGATGTGTTTTTGCTGTAAGTATCAGTGGTCTAAAGCTGTGGTAAAATGTTAAAACGCTGATGAGGTCCTCTACAGGGAAGGAAATTTTGTTGAGCTAAAAACTGTATGTTTTCACCTTTCTTAAATCAAGGAACAAGGGTGTGTTTTATTCTTCAGAATACCAAAGGGCAATGATAACCCTACCAACCCCCGGAAAGGACAGTTGTTCATTGTATACTTGGTAACTTCCTTTTTTCCTCCAGCTCTCTGTCAAGTTGATTTTCCGAGGATATAAAAGCATTTTCTAAAGGGACAGGTTTTCCATACTAAAAAGGAATTTTGATTGTGTGAGAAGATAAAACCCTCGAGCCTTATTTGAAACTTTGTTACCATACCTGTAAACTGTGTTTTTCTGTGAAAATATCCATTGTTCAAAGCTGTGCTGGAGTGGTGTTACACTGAAAATGTCACCTTGACATTCTGCTGACTGTATGAGCTCATTAAACACTCATACATGCCTCCTTAGCAAGTCTTACAACCTTTGTTCCTCATTCCATGCCCTGAAAATGGAGGAAAAACCCTAAAAAGCTCAAAAAACCTTCGGTACGCAGTTGATATGAGGCTTACCTACGTTTTTAGCTAGGGTACGCAGGTAATGTGAAGAGAAATTGCGGTCTAGAACGCACTTTTCCAGTGTAATGCCTGCGGTACCCCTGTAAAGTTAAAAAAGCGCGGAATTAAACTGAAAAAGTTGATTTTTGGTCAATTCTAGAAGGTTCTGGATGAGATTTTTTGGGGATGAGTACGCTTTGATAAGGTGCATGTATCCCACACCTTAAGGAACTAATCCCTTGATATGAGGAGCCTATCCCTTTGAAGGAGGATTCTATCCCTTTGAAGGAGGATTCTATCCCTTTTAAGGTGGAATCCTAACCTCCTCATCTGCTCTATAAAAGGAGGCATTGGGAAGCCTTTTGGGTTAAGTAACAAGAAGATTGGTTAATGGAAGATTGAAGAGATCAAGCTTTATGTGTGATTGAGTTGAAGTGCTGTTGAGATTTAGATTTCCTTCTGCTGAGATTTTGAGAGGAAAGATCACATACCTCTTTATGCTTTTGGAGGAAGAGTGCAAGACTTATCAGAGTAGAGGAGATTCCTGCTTCGGACCCCGGGAAGGCCTTTCGAACATCAAGGCTAAGGTTGTAAGGTTATTCTGTATATTTTAAGATTAATACAATCAAGTTCTGTTTTTCTCAATAAATTGTCGTTCGATTGTTTATTTCAATAAGCTGTCGTTTGATCATTTATTTCATAGATTCCTTGATCACTATGATAGGTATGTTTTATAATTATTGTTTATACAGGTGCTATTGATATTTTCTTGTTTGTGATTGCAGATCAATGAAAGATGATACTTTATTGTGACAAAAGGGCCCTTGTTACGACGAAGGATTATTGATGCAACGGAAGCACTGCGACCGCAAATAAGCATTTGGATCTAAGGTAGGATCGACACCTTCATAGCATTTATTTGTAAAACGAATATATCTAGAGAAAGACAAACTTAGTTGTTCGTTTGTTGCTAGATTGTCTTATGACACTAGGGAGATCGGTCTTGTCCGCAAGAACGATTTATCCGACCAACAAGTGGTAGACGCATACTAATAAGAGTGCTTAGGGAAAGGAAATGTGTTGAACTAGGGTACGTATGTATTTTCACCTTTACTAATCACGGGACAAGATATCTTATATCTTCAAGGCATCAAAGGGCAAGTCACCCTTATAAACCACAAAAAGAGACAGTTTTCACTGTGTATTCTACATCACTGTTTTCTGTTCTTCGAGCTTATTTGATAAGTTGATATTCATATAGAGCAAAGGAATTGTCTACAAAGACAAAGGTGTTACATTGATAAGAGGCCTTGATTATTTGAAGAGAGAAAACTCTTACAGGCTTTGATTGAACTTTTTGAAGCATTTTTCAAAAACTCTGTCACCTTGTTACATAAACTGTGGCATTGACTGTATGCTTACACTGAAGGTTGATTGCATGAGATATGAGTTGTTGAGTGATTGGCATACTAGGTAAGGACAAGTTTGTGATGATTGGAAAGTTCAACATTGATCAAAGGTACAAAACAGGTTTTTGAGCTCCAAACATCACAGAGCAAGGCAATTTTGACACTCTAAACAGCATTTTCACCTAACAGTTTGTCCCCTTTTCACTGTATGGTCTCTTATTGAGAAGTCTGCTGGTTGAGATACATTAAAGGTGAAAAGACCACTTTTTAAGAGAAGCGAGGGGTTTTGTATTATGGGGAAAACTTTTGAAAGTGTCAAACCAAAGGAACATTGTTTTATCATCAATAATGGTCAGTACTATTTTAGTTCCAAAGAAGGCATTCCAATCATGAGAGTAAGTTTGGTCAGGGAACACATCTAGATCAAGATGCCCTTCTAGAGCGGGAAACAACGGGAAGCGACATAACGAAGCTAATCGTGAAGGCGTGGCAGAAAAAGGAGGAGAAGAATCTTGAACAACAATAACTCGGTGAGCGATAAACGGTAGTTTCAAGAAGCGCAGGCACGAAGAAGAAAAGCACATCGACGCACTTGATATTTGGCCTCGACTTCAGAGTATCTACCTTAGGACCTTAGGAGGTCAGAATATCAAAATTTTGGGCCCATTTAAAACCTTTTTTTGTTTTTTGGCATTTGAGTTTTTGGTCGAAAACTCATTATTGTATTTCAGTTTGATGAGTCGTCAAGGGAGGAGGGTGGTACCAATAGATTCCATAATTTCATGAGCAGCTCTCCAGCGATTTTCAGGGCATTTGAAGATCATTCGCCCTCTCAAATTGGCGAAAAACAGCCTCATTTTGCACATTCTGCCCGCCATATCAGCAGTCTGCTATTTTCTGGGTTTTTGCACACAGGTACAGTTTTGAGGGACTTTCAGAGATCAGATTGAGGTGATTTCACTTGCGTCGGAAAGCAGACACAGAGAGATTTCCAACGAGCTATCATGAGCCTCATTTCGACATCGGGAAGGCTGCCATTTGCATCCAGCAAGTCAGGGGACCTTTTTCAGGCATAAATATGAAGTATTTTTGTAATTTTTGAACTCCAAAAATCTGCTTTTCCCAAATGTGCGTTAAGCTATTTTTATCATTGGGAAATGATGTAAAGTCAATATAATTTCAGTTTTTAGCAGTTTTTTAGATATTTTATGGGATATTTTGTGCCTTGGGCTTTGCAAAGCCTCAAGGACAAGTTTAGATATTTTGACTTGGCCAATGGGAGAGCTAGTTGCTCCATGAGGTTTTCCTCCCTCAAGCCTATTTATTCCATGGGTTTCATTGTAAATCAAAGGCTGAACTTGAGAGAAGAATTAATACATTGGTCATATGAGCTTTGATGAATACACTTGTGTTATGATTTTTGGACTGCCTCTTGGATGCTTTTGAGGAGTGATGAAGGATTGGTGATGGATTCCATGACATGGTAGAATGGTATAGTTTTTCTTGCTATGTTTTTTGTCTTCTAGTTTTCATTCATAATCCATGATTCTTGCTGCTATAGATCAGTAGAGATTAGTTTTGAGATATGCCCATGGAGGCACCTCAAAATTCCTGAATCTTCATAGCTTGATGTTTTCTTCTTCCTTTGTTATGCTAAAGAATTCTTAACTTCTCTTTAGTAACCTAAGGATAATGTTTGCTAGTTTTATTTACAAGTTCTATGCATGTTGAGTAGGATGTATGGTGTGCCCTGCCTACCTATAAGCTGTCCATAGTTCTGTCCATAAAAATTTCTCTTTGACTGATTTGTTGATCATCTTGTTGAACCAAGGAGGCCTAGTCCCGATCTAGCCCTTTGCCTAAAACTATGAAATCTTGTTTGTCAAAGTGCCCAATGACTTAGAGACTATGTTTAGGCATTCCGGCGTAGTTTATGAGTTGTTATTTTGTCTTATGTGTTTTCCCCAAAGTCTGATAGCCATTTCCCGAAGTTAGAGGGTCTTATACCTTTATGTATGGCTGGAATGTTTGATTTCTATGTATTAATTAGCTTATAGTTATACTTAGCATGATTAATGGCTTGCTATTACATGTTTATTGTCTACTATTAACTAGTTACACTCGAAATCCCTTGTCTTTCACCAACTTGTTGTCCATTTAATCCATTTTTCCCAAAGATCCCTTCTACCGTGAATCAAATCGGCCCTACAGCAGCCTCACATCATCACCTCATAGCTTCCTTGACCTGTTTGACCCCATAGCCCAATTTATCTACATCTTGTTACCCAGTTTATGTCTTTGATCAGTTTTATCCCTCACGAACTTAAAAAACCCCAAAAAATCAAAAACTCACTTCATAACTAGCCTAATATCAGAACACCATAAGTAAACACACCGACATCTTTTACATTTATAGAGAGAGCCCTCTCTGAGTCCAGGAAGGCTAGGTCCTCGGGCTCCAAAGCTTGGTTTGATGTTACATCGTCATTTGGCTCGCCAATCGGCCAAATCACGGGACCCTAACAGAACTGTTAAGACGTTGGACAAAGAAAAAAAGGTGCAAGAAAATTGAAGTTCTAGAGTTGATTTTCATTCACAAATGAAGAAATTGTTGTTCAAGAGATCTACAAGATCAATAAATTTCATAGGGATATGTCGTTGACCACATATGCAGATTGATGTTGGTTGGCATCAGTTGCGAACCTCCAACTATATTTTGTACAGCTTGTGATGATTGGTGGCTGATTTGTGGAGTTTCTCATCACGGCTTATGTCCCACACATGCTACTTTCTGGGTTTAGAGAATAACATCCAGAGCATCATGAGATAGAAAAGCAGTTCTACATCATGAGATAGAAAATTAGTTCTTGATTAATGATTTTTTGGGGAAACTTTTGGAGTTATCAAAGATATTGCTATTTGTTTTTTTCTTTTTCCTTTGACTATTAATATAAACAACTGCATTTGAGTGTTTTATACTACATAGAAAAGAGGGGCCACCATGATGAGCTAAGCATCAAATTTATCAAGATCAAAACTACCACTTGGTCATTGAATAATATACCGAAATCATGTGGCTGGGCCATAAATGACAATAAACTGTAGCCTTCTGGTACACAACTAAAAGCACATGTTCATAATCATAACTCTGGAAGTAGATTGAAATCTTAGCCAATAATAAGAAATCTTTATTCTGGTTTGTGCAAGTTCAACTTGGCAATTTTATGTAGTAAACAAACCATGTGCATTCTACTTATGTGGATGTACACAACATTGTGCAATATTTCTTATGGGTTTTGAAATTAAGCCTTGCTGTGGCACTTAGAAATCATCATTCAGCTAAGGATATCTTCAATTGTTTTGTGATCAAATACCAGTGTTAATAGTGTTGCAAAAATTTTCAATTTCTCTTGATTTTTCCTAGTTTTTTTTTTTAGTTTTTCAAGGTGCTGAGTTTTTTGAGTTTTTCAAGTTTTTGTAAGTATGATTTTTGCAACAACTTATCTCATGATATAAAAAATCATACAATATCACAAACAAACTTTTAGCTTAGGATATCTTAAAATGTTTTGTGATCAACTATATCGTATTGTGCTGTTTGTTTCCAGAGTCTTCGATTTTTCTCTAGTTTTCCAGCCTATCAGGTTGTTATGTTTTCGAAGGTTTTCTGATTTCTTTTGGTCCAGGTTTATAATTTTTTGGTGTTTTACCTATTTTTATGATTTCCTTTGTAGATGATCCTTGCTTATAGTTTTCCGATGTGAAGTCTTGCAGCACGGTATATGATATGATATCAAATATCATAGGTATGCATGTTTTTGTCCATAAAAATTTCCTTCAACTAGAAATTTTGCTGACTTATGCTTAGGTCAATGGTTTTTCAAAACTGTTCATAGTCACAATCTTTTCTATACTTCAAGTTTAAACACCCTAACATTACATTCTTGATCTGTAAAATTTATTGGAATGGATGCTTGATTTTCTGATATTGCAATGGGGTCAGTAGCTTATAAGGCCTTTTTTTGGGTCTTATAAGGTATTGGAAGGGATGGATTTGGAGTTTGATAATTCACAACATTTTTGTCATGCCTAAATTTTGCTTCATAATATTTCTAGGTCATGTTCAGTTGAAATGTTTGCAATGATCAACGAAACACATGCAAAAAAAACTAGGCTTAGAAGTTTTTGGACAATTTCTTGCATATATTCATAATATATAATGTCTGTATATCAAGGATTTGTAGCAGCAACTCAAATGTGGGAATTTCATAATGAATCTTGATGATGGAATATGATTCTCATGTTCAAGACCCACCTCTATTCCACTTTTTGTTGTTAAGGAGGTATGGAGTTTTATAATATATATTATTTGAGAAATTGCCATGAAATATTAGTTTTCATGTTTTATACAATTAGACAACTCCAATACTATTAGGAGTTAATGGCAATGATAAAAAAATGTGACTATAAAGCTGGCTTATCATGAATTATGAGGATAACTAACATGAATGGCTAGTTTGCATGCAATGCTGATAATATGACTCAAAGTGGCCACATTCTTTATGAGGTTGGATGCCAGTCATTCTTCTTTTATCAACATATTCTTCCTTCTAGATGTTTTCTTTTCTCGATTTGAGCATTCTGATTGTGTTGTAATTATGATACTAAAGCTTTATTTTCTAGTTAAGGGAATTTTATGATGATGTTATGTTGGAAGTAGCTACACCCAATTACAGAAAGCCTGATCCCTAGGTTCTTTAGTTGACCTTTGGTTGCCTAGTTTCTATGGTGTAAATAATCTCTTCGGTATAAATCTTGTTTGGAAAAATTTAAAATATGCTCTTGTATTATTGTATTCACAAACTACTCAATAGCTAAGTTTACCAAGTCTGATAATATTGTTATAGCATGTGCACAGACATTACAATTCTTAATGATAATTTTCCTTGACGAGCAGGTGGTTCTACTAAGGGATTCATCTTCTTGTGTTCATTTTGTAGACATAGAACACCTAAACCAACACAGGCTTACAACTTCCAAATAGAAGGATGTGGATATGATCCTACCAATTGTGCAAATTGCCATTGTCTTTTCTATGGTATATAGAATAGGGCTTGGATTTATACCTGAAAGGAAGTCCTCCAAATTATAATTCTTTTAAACACACAGCAAATGGTGTTGGCATGGAAGGTTCAATCTTCTACATGGTTTTGACCTTTTTGTCAGGTAGAAGAGGTTTCTCTTGCATGTTCAAGAAATTCTTAAAATATCTTTGTTGTTTATGGAACACATGTGCATTAGTCCACTTGTGGAGAGTCAAAGACTATATATATGTTCTGAAATATTATTCAAAGAAGATGCCATAGTCTATCATGTATTCCTGAAGAATAGTTTGGAAACAAAATGCCTTGATTCCTCACTGCAAAAAATTACTGTGAATCTTGATTATGGATGGATGATGAGGGTTCTAGATCGAAGATATTATAGTTGATCTTTTTTCGAAAGGGATCTCAAAAGTGTGTAATTGCAATGTAGTCCCTTCATGAAGGGGGACCTCATATCCAGGTCTCAAAAGTTATTTAGAACACAACATGAGGTCGGTAATTTCTGTGTTAGAATTGCAAACATGCTTTAGAGCATCTAACATCAGAAGAAGATGCCTAAAATTTTTGACTCTAGAATCTAATGCATTATTTCGGGATCTTGCTCCAATATATCATGAATAATAAAATTATGAGAACCTGCCACATCGCTTGGAAGTAAACCCCCTTTCATTCTGCAATTTTCTTCTGTCGTGCTCTACATAGATTGATACTATTCAGGTTCCCAAGGAGCACAACAAGAACAAATTGGCTTGGAAAACACCAATTGGCTATAACATTGTCCTTTCTACATAGATATGGTTCCTGCAACAAAAATTACTTGATAAATGGTGTGGTCCATTGAAAATGTTTTAGTAATAGTAGGGAAATATTCTTATTTACCATCTTTAATAGTGTGTTTTTCATGATGGGAAGCGAATTTTCTTCATTGTCTTGGTAAGGTGCAAGGTAAGCCTCTCCTGGTTGCCTATGATATTTCAGATAAACTATATTTTCAGATAACTATTTTTTATCTGCAGCAGAAGATATTAGCAGACATGAGTCCTCTGTGTAGGCAGATGAGTTCCTATTTATGAAAATTTATCTAGCATATTTCTTATCCTCATGGCTGTCTTTTATTCAGTGTGGCAGTTTAAATGTCAGAATGATATTTAAAGGAAATCAAAATGGTTTGTATTTACATTTACTTTTCATTAATGGAGTTGGTGATTTGTTGGTTAGTTTTGATTTTCCCTCTTAATGCATCTTGTTTGATACTTTTGCAGATCACTATCAAGGTCCAGGTCAAGGTCCAGAACCCCTCAGCGTTTGGTAAGTTTTAAACAAGCTTTATGAGCTACTCAATTTTCAATGTTGTTAATTTTGACATTAGCCTTATTTTTTCTACAGCAAACCTCATATAAACCTTGAACTCAAAGTCCTAGAAGTCGCACCCTCAGTTGGAGCCCTCGCCCTAGCAGGAGTCGTAGCCAATCCTATTCTCGTTCACCTGTAGTAATTAATTTACCATCTAAAAAACTGAGTAAATAATTTTAGTCAAATCATCAATACCCTATTGCTTGGTAGGTTGCTCGATTATTTTAGGTAATAATGTTATGTCCAGTTACATTGCAGGTTAAATCTACTCGAAGTCCGTCTCCAGCTCCCTGAGACGATTAAACTAAATCCTATACCAAGGAAAGTTGTTCGAAGTTCAAACAAGAGTTTCTTGAGAAAATTGTTGTGACCTCTGGTCATTTACATCTATGTGGTGTTGTTGAATCACATAACGATGGAAGATTTGGTGGAAATAATTTTTTTAAAATATTTTTTTGTTGCTGTCGGTATTCCGACAATTAGGTTTAAAAAAAAAAAAAAAAAATTCCGTCGCTGTAGCGACACTTAGTTTTTTTTGTTAAAAATTTCTTGGCATCGGTAATGTGACGTTTCGAAAAATATTTCTTTGTCGTCGCTATAGCGACACTTAGTTTTTTTTTTTTTAATTTCCTGCCATCGATAATGCGACGTTTCGACCCGTCGCTATAGTGACATTTGGTTATTTTTTTTAAATTTCTTTTCGTCGGAAGAATGACAGTTATGGAATGTTGGTAGAGAGACGGTTATGGAATGTCAGTAGAGATACATTTGGGAACGTCGGTAGAGCGATGGTTATGGAACATTGGTAGAGAGATGTTTTTGCTAACGTCGGAATAGCAACAGTCTGGCTAACGTCGTGTTAGACTCCTATACCAATAGGTGTCATTTTTCATGATTGTCTTGATTGAACTATGGAATATGTTCAAACCTTTTTCTTGAGCAAAGGTGTTCCATATTCTTGAAAAACCAAAAAATCAAAAAATTTAAAAAATGTAAAGAGAGTATACCCTAAAAGAAAAATCAAAGGGTAAGAAAAATAAATTGGTCAAGAAAATGAAAGAAATGAACCCCAAGCAAAAAATAGACCAAGGAAAGTGTGCAAATCCAAATGCCACTACTATTTTATTTTTGTAATAAAGCAATTGTGTGCAGCTTGTCAAACTTTTGCCACAATTTATGAAGAGTCAAACTGTTTAAACTTGACTCATTCATATTTCAATTTCATGTTGAAGAATAGAGAATAAAAATCTGACCAAACAGTTTAATCTTGGCAGATAAGTAGATAGGTAGAGTGAATAAAAGGTGCTCAACAATTTAATCTGAGCCCTTGGATGTAATAAGGGTAGAATTAGATAGATTTTCATTGTAAAAAGAAAAGAATATTGATAAGGGTTTGCCAGTCTAAATGCACCCTAATAAAGAAAAGAAAATGGTAGTGTAAAGTAGATAGGGTAGGTAGATGGTGTTGCAAAGTTTCATGTGATGAATGATGCTGTTGAATGTGTTTAATCCTTTACTTTCATCACAAGTACTGAAGCAGGAAATACACTGGAAATCACAGCAAGCAAAGTCAAAATCATTAACTTCCCACATCACTTTCCCCTTAAGTTTTTTACTAATTTCCCCGAAGTGCTAAGGTATTTGGAGATCAAAGGGGCTCAAGGCATTTCCTTGACTTTTGGAGGGACCGGACCCTCGGCCTAATGATCAAAAAGACCTAAGTACTTGAAGTTATTTATCATTATAATCATTCACTTTTAACATTTTCCTAAGTAAAATCCAATTTTACTTAGGAAAATCATTCCATATTTCATAAAATACCCTCAAAATTACTTGCTATGCTATATTTAAGTGTTGAAATTAAGATGATATCATTTACTTCAGAAATCTTCACTTTCTTAGTTATAGTTAAGTGTTTGAGTTTACCATGTCCCTTTGTCATATTGACTTCTGATTTATTTACTAAATCCCTAGTAAAAAGTCCTTATCTTATAGTACTTAACTCCTTATATCTAATATCCCAAAAACCCATCTATTAAGATTTTAACCAAAGTATTTATTTCCCCCATGCATTCAACTAAAAACCCACATTATGTGCCCTTTGGTTAAATATATCATTATATAATAGTCCCGCCCCTTATGGTAATTGAATTGATCTAATTTCATTATCATATAATAAAAATATGAAAAAAAACATTAAACATATAATTCGTATGTTTAAAGCAAAAACAAAAATAAACCAAAGTTTAATTAAAACTAAACTTTGGAGATCCCGCGCGCAAAGTTTCTTACCATGACCCTTTATAACTATGGGATTAATTAGTTATCAGGACTAATTAATAACCTTTCTCCACCAATTAGACGCCCCCCGGAATGTTTAATAAAGTTAAATCGCGTTTAAAACCCCGCCGGGCCCGCATAATAACATCCCACCATCTCTTCGTCCTTTCCACCTTTAGATCGCCCCTCCACAGATCTATGGCTAACATTCATCCCGCTAGCCGTCCCTTGTCAGCACTTTAACGCGCGGGGGAATAGTGGTATTGAAATAGTCCACCGGCCACGTGTCCATCGCCCAATGGAATCGCTGCCCTCGCATTAAAAACCACCTTTGCCAATAAGCGGTGCGGGGACTAACCGCTTACCACCCGGCCCCCACCACACGTCAGCTCGTACTGAAATGACTTCATTCCTCGAAAAACTAAAAACCCCTTTTTTGACTTTGGAAATAAAACAAATTTGCGTGTTTTTGTGTTATTTTCATTATTTGAAAACGACTGTGCTTTTCGCTACGAAATTCAAATTTTCACTGGAATTCACTGTTCTATTCAATTTCGCTCCAGAATTCTGCCAGACCTGTGTTCAAGCATCCTCCTGTTACCGCCTGATACCTGTTAAATCCGAGTTTGCCTCCGAAAATAGGTATTTATTCTATTGTGCTCCGAACTTCAAAAGAAACTCTGTGTTCCTTGTTTTTCCGCTGAATCAGTGTTAAAATCGTATTCCTAGGATCATTCCCTGAGCTGTAAAACTGTAAATTGTTCCCCTAAATCTGCAAATTGACCTGTTTTTCCCATGAATTTACTCAATTCCTCACCATTAGCTAAATTTCCATTTTGAATCCACAAGAACCAAAATGGGAGTTTCTGTAGCCTTGAATGATGCTCCATTTTGAACCTGGTTAAAACCTCACTCCCTTGTCCATTGGGAAATTGCTTGAAAAATCTACTCAGTTGTCCCCTGAAGAGGTGACCAGAAGATCAGATCCTTGGATAAACAGTCTTAATACTAGTCATAAGATTTTTTTACTCCAATATTGTTATCAAATCTATTCAAACAGAGGTTAGAAAGCATAACAGATAAAGAGTATCAGTGGTTAAAGTGTATCAGGTAAAAGTCAGTGAAAGTTAAAATGAAGTTACAGAGCAGTCAAAGGTAAACAGTAAAAGTAAATACAGAAGGCAGTAAAATGGTAAAAAGAGATGAGAATACTTTCACCAACATTGAATTTTGTCTAAAGTGAAAGTAAAACAGTCCAAAGAGCAAGAAAGTAAAAAGATGAAAAAACATAACAAGAAGGAACATTTTTGCAGAAATTGCATATTTTAGTCATAGTTTTGCAGAAACTATTGTGATCAATCCAAGATTAATTTTACAAAACGGAAGAAGGTTTATGTTCTTAAGAGGGCCATCTACAAAAACCTCTCTCACTTTTCTAACAACCATTATGGTTTTGGAAATATTAAACAATGTTGGAAAGCACTTTTTGCAGAAAATTCCAGTTTAAGTCATCATTTTGCAGAGAGGATTGTGGCCAATCCAAAATACTTCATACAAAACGGAAGGAGGTTTTTGTTCCTAAGAGACCCATATACAAACACCTATCTCAGTTTTTGCACAATGATTTTATAATGAGAGATACATGCGCATCTTTACAGGCCATTCTTCAGACTCTGTAAAACTCTGTTTTACACATATGTTTTACAGAGACTATTATGCACATCTGGAGAGGCATTTTGGGAAACTGAAAGAGGTTTATCTCACCAACATATTTATCTACAATAACCTCTTTCACTTTTTACGTATCTATTACGTATTGAGAAATAAAAAGATATCATTGGACCCCAATTTTGCAGAATTGTTGGAGCAGAATGCACAAAGAAAGGAAGCAGTTAGTGACTTGGATGCCTCATCATCAACTAAGAGTTGGATAAAATTAAAATTATCCTATTTTTCATCACCTATCCATACAAAATAGTGCCAAATAGATGCATTAGTTTGAGTGTCATGTAATTAAGTTCTATTTATGTAAAATAGTTGGAGAGATTTGTGAACCAATTTTGATATTTGTTTCAAGATATTTTAGTTTAGAATTTGTATAAATACTTCACTCTTGGAAGTATTTTGGGGGGATTCTATTACTTTGCTGTAACATTGAAGATTTTCGGAATAAAATCATTTTGGAGAAATTTATTCGTGGCTTACTGGATGACGATTTGAAGCTCAGGACTTTTTGCAGGATTCATGTGTTGGACTGCAGTTCAATAAGTCTTTCTACCCTTTGTCTTAAGTTTTATATCAATTTATAATATCATTATGTCCATTTCTGAATAATTTACATAAAGGATTGAATCAAAATTTACTTAATTGTACTCTGATTTCAGATGTGATTGTTCTTAATGTTTTCCTCTAAATTGGTTATAAGCATGAATTCTTAAATGCTCTTGCTTTGCTAATTTAAACATTGTTGATTACTATAATAAGGAATTCTTCATTGCTCTTTGTTTGTAGTCATCTCATTTCTTTCTTTTGAACATGGTGAAAGATTCTTAGCTGCCTTTCATCCCTTCAAAATCATCCCATCCACTTTAAATTTTAAGGATTGTTCTCTGTCTAGCTACCTTGCCCTGTAAAGCCATCTTGTGTGTAGAATAGAAATCCAGTAAAGCCATCCTTTGACTCCATATCCCAATGGACTGAAAACTTTCAACCTTGCCCTTAGTTTGTGGATTCCACCATTTTTCAAACAAACTCTTGGATCTATACCTAGCCTAAAACCTTCTAAGAACAAAGATAAATCATAAAGAGAGAGCCCTCTCTGGATGCAGATTGGCTAGATTCTGCATCTGAAGGTTGGTTTGTGGTTACCTCGGGTATACTTTCCTCTTCCACAACTTCAAGGAAAACCTGAGTGATAACATAGTAGCGACCATACTGGGGATCCGAATCATTTTATTGATACTATTGTTTGATTTATAAGCTATAGACAGAGTCTGAAGATCAGCCAGGTAGCCTTTGAAATGCTTTTGCTCTGCAACTGCATAGTAAACAAATGCTGCTTCAGTCTATCTCTAGTTTAGCTTATAAACTGAACTTTGGATTCAAAACATTCAATCAGACTCTCTAGTTCAATAAATATTTGAGAAAAATTTAATTAAAAATCTTAAATTTCTTAAAGAAATCATAGAAGTTGTTTTGAAAATTCATAAAAAAATAAAATAATCATAAAATATTCAAAATTTGGTTTCCTGAAGAACTAACTTTTCTTCAGAATTGTTTTACAGGTTTAGATCTGATCTATGATGGTGGACAGGGATCAGACACACAAAGGTTAAAATCATCCACCTGGTGACTCCAAATCAATTTCACAATCAAGACTCCACTGAAGGAATGAACCTCAAAGAACAATATGGAAAGATCAGGCTTTCAACTTGGATCTTAATCCAAGACATTATGTTCTTTCTCATTAAGAAATTTTTTCAATGTATATTGTATTTTATAGAAGATCTTAGATTAGTTTTTAGTTATTTTCCTTTGAAGTTTGTAAGTAATAATTCTCCTAATCTCTTTGAGCAGCTTTCTTATGAATTTAATGATGATCATTTTCCAATTAAGAAGCCTCAAATAATCAAGACTGATCTTGCAATCCCTGTACATATCCCTGTGCCATATAAAGTTCCAGATAGATATAAGCCCCTTATTTTACCTCCTATACTCCATGATTTTCCTAAAAAATACTACAAGTATCTTCCTAGATTTGATGGAAAGAATGGTATCACTGCCCAAAAACATATTCAAGGTTTTGAGAATTATTTGGATTTATTTGAGATTGATGAAGATGATGTTAAAATTAGACTTTTTTCTCTTTCTTTGCAAAATAGAATAAAGAGTTGGTTCAAAAATCTGCCTAATGCTAGCATCTCAAATTTCCAACAGTTTATCAAACTTTTCCTTGAAAGATGGATAATAAAAGTTAATCATTTTGTGATCATGGAAGAATATAATCAATTAAAAAGACATTCAAATGAAACGATACAACAATTTTCTGACAGATTTAATCAAGTTTATTATTCAATGCCAGAAAATATTAGACCTCCTCATGATTCGGCTCTCTTGCATTATCCAAGTGCCTTTGATTCAGAAATAGAATTTCGGTTAAGAGAAAGAGATCCAAAAACACTTGTACAGATGCAAAATATTGCAGTTGATGTGGAAGTTAATCTCCAAATCGAACAGGAAAAGTTGAAAGTAGAAGAAGAGGAAAGGAAAAACATTGCATAGGTAAAACTCAACCTTTTGGTAAGAAAACTAGATGAAATAACACAGGAGATCACTATGAAAGAAGAATTTTTTATTCAAAATCACCATGAAGAAATAGAAGAGGTTGATAGCCATGAACAAATTCCTCTTAATTCAAATTATCATAAATCAGAAAATGAATTTACAAATCAATATGAGGAGGAGGAATCTGTTGTTCTAATGTGTATGTTTGATGACATTCCTTATTTTGATGATTTGCCTAAGTATGATCATTATGATGATAGTTATGTTCTCCAAAGTCAAGCTAACTTTACATAGATATCAGAAGCTAGTTTGGAGGATGAAGAAAATCAGTTTCAGCAGATTGAAGACAGTGATCAGCCAATACAGATCAGCCATGATAGTGAAGAAGGAAGAGCAGAAAATGTGGAAATAAGTGAAGATTCTTTACCTCTTTGTTTTGCTTCATTTCAGTTCATTAGAGAAAACTATCATGCCATCAATAATCAGCAATATTTAGGAATTGTGATTGACAACAAAGAAGATAATGAAACTATTGATCAAGATTTTTCAGTTTCACAATTGCAGTTATCAGTTCCCATTGAAATAAATGATCAAATAACACAAGAAAGTTCCATACCACTATTTTTTGAATCATTTCAGTGTTTAAAGGAAATGTGGTATAACATGTTTAATGAAAAGAATGAGAAACTTGTTGAAGTTTATGAAGTCCCATGGAATTTTATATGTCATGGGTTCCAGCAATTTTCCCAAGATTTTCAGGATCCAATAGCAGATATGTTGAATATTGAACGCATTCAAAGCATTCCTCTATTAACTAACTATGATTTTCAGAATCAAGATGATAAAAGATTCAACACTCAAACATTACAATCAGTAGGAATATCATCACAAATCTTATCTGAAAGTTTACAGGGAGATAAAGATGAAAATATCATTTCATATTCATGGTATGGAGGCCATCCAGAACAGATGTAAAGTTGTTCAGATCAGTTAAACATCAGTGTATATATTTTGGAAGATCCTTTTGTACATTTTCTAGAGTCAACAAAGGAAATCAAGTGTTTCCTTATCCTCTCATTTGTTGACAAGTTTCTAATAGGTTGCAGAAGTACAATTTTGATAATCAACAAGAAAATGCAACAAAATATATCAAAGTACATAATTCTTGAATGGTTGCATTGGATATTTCATTTTACCTAACTAGCAGTTGAACAGTAGATTGAGTAGGTAGATGAGTGCTAATAAGCTCAGAATTTTGAGCATTTTTTTTAGTTTTTCAATTTTCAGCTAGTTTTTCATTAAGTTGGTTTGAAAATTTTTGTGTGTTGTTTTAGTTTTAGATCAGATTTCAGGTTGCAGGAAAAGGACTATATTCAATTCAAGATTTTCAACCACAACAAATTCATGTTTGGGATTGGAACAAGGCAGAAAATTCCTAACTGGGCAACAAAGTTTTAAGTTTTGAGTGGATAGTAACTTACTGGAGTTGAAGCCCGAAGTGAAGGCCCTAAGCTTCAGAAGTTTTACTATCATATATACAATAAAGCTACCAGAAGAAGAAGATTACATGGTTTAGTTTGAAGACATTTTGAGGCAACTGACCTGCTGTTCTTGACTTTTCACAAGGAAAAGCCATCCCCAAGTGGAGCCAGTGTTAGACTCCTATACCAATAGGTGTCATTTTTCATGATTGTCTTGATTGAACTATGGAATATGTTCAAACCTTTTTCTTGAGCAAAGGTGTTCCATATTCTTGAAAAACCAAAAAATCAAAAAATTTAAAAAATATAAAGAGAGTATACCCTAAAAGAAAAATCAAAGGGTAACAAAAATAAATTGGTCAAGAAAATGAAAGAAATGAACCCCAAGCAAAAAATAGACCAAGGAAAGTGTGCAAATCCAAATGCCACTACTATTTCATTTTTGTAATAAAGAAATTGTGTGTAACTTGTCAAACTTTTGCCACAATTTATGAAGAGTCAAACTGTTTAAACTTGACTCATTCATGTTTCAATTCTATGTTGTAGAATAGAGAATAAATATCTGACCAAACAGTTTAATCTTGGCAGATAAGTAGATAGGTAGAGTTAATAAAAGGTGCTCAACAGTTTAATCTGAGCCCTTGGATGTAATAAGTTGAGAATTAGATAGAATTGCCATGTATAAGAAAAGAAAACTGATAAGGGTTTGCCAGTCTAAGTGCACCCTAATAAAGAAGAGAAAATGGTAGTGTAAAGTAGATAGGGTAGGTAGATGGTGTTGCAAAGTTTCATGTGATGAATGATGCTGCTAAATGTGTTTAATCCTTTACTTTCATCACAAGTACTGAAGCATAAAATACACTGAAGAATTCACAGAAAGCAAAGTCAAAATCATTAACTTCCCACATCACTTTCCCCTTAAGTTTTACTAATTTCCCCCAAAGTGCTAAGGTATTTGGAGATCAAAGGGGCTCAAGGCATTTCCTTGACTTTTGGAGGGACCGGACCCTCGGCCTAATGATCAAAAAGACCTAAGTACTTGACATTATTTGTCATTATAATCATTCACTTTTAACCTTTTCCTAAGTAAAATCCAATTTTACTTAGGAAAATCATGCCATATTTCATAAAATACCCTCAAAATCACTTGCTATGCTATGTTCAAGTGTTGAAGTTGATATAATGTGGTTTACTTCAGAAATCTTCACTTCCTTAGATGTGCAAAGTATTTTGAGTTGTCCTTGTCCCTTTGTCATATTTACATTTAACTCTATTTACTAAATCCCTAGTGAAAATGCCTTATCCTAAGTATATAACTCCTTTATATAAATATCCAAAAAACCCATCTTATTATAAAGTTTAACCAAAGTATTTATTTCCCAATTATTCATTAAAAACCCGCATTATGCGCCCTTTGGTTAAATATATCATTATATAATAGTCCCGCCCCTTATGGTAATTGAATTGATCTAATTTCATTATCATATAATAAAAATATGAAAAAAAAACATTAAACATATAATTCGTATGTTTAAAGCAAAAACAAAAATAAACCAAAGTTTAATTAAAACTAAACTTTGGAGATCCCGCGCGCAAAGTTTCTTACCCTGACCCTTTATAACTATGGGATTAATTAGTTATCAGGACTAATTAATAACTTTTCTCCACCAATTAGACGCCCCCCGGAATGTTTAATAAAGTTAAATCGCGTTTAAAACCCCGTCGGGCCCGCATAATAACATCCCACCATATCTTCGTCCTTTCCACCGTTAGATCGCCCCTCCACAGATCTATGGCTAACATTCATCCCGCTAGCCGTCCCTTGTCAGCACTTTAACGCGCGGGGGAATGGTGGTATTGAAATAGTCCACCGGCCATGCGTCCATCGCCCAATGGAATCGCTGCCCTCGCATTAAAAACCACCTTTGCCAATAAGCGGTGCGGGGACTAACCGCTTACCACCCGGCCCCCACCACACGTCAGCTCGTACTGAAATGACGTCATTCCTCGAAAAACTAAAAACCCCTTTTTTGACTTTGGAAATAAAACAAATTTGCGTGTTTTTGTGTTATTTTCATTATTTGAAAACGACTGTGCTTTCCGCTGCGAAATTCAAATTTTCACTGGAATTCACTGTTCTATTCAATTTCGCTCCAGAATTCCGCCAGACCTGTGTTCAAGCATCCTCCTGTTACCGCCTGATACCTGTTAAATCCCAGTTTGCCTCCGAAAACAGGTATTTATTCTATTGCGCTCCGAACTTCAAAAGAAACTCTGTGTTCCTTGTTTTTCCGCTGAATCAGTGTTAAAATCTTCTTCCTAGGATCATTCCCTGAGCTGTAAAACTGTAAATTGTTCCCCTAAATCTGCAAATTGACCTGTTTTTCCCATGAATTTACTCAATTATTCACCATTAGCTAAATTTCCATTTTGAATCCACAAGAACCAAAATGGGAGTTCCTGTAGCCTTGAATGATGCTCCATTTTGAACCTGGTTAAAACCTCACTCCCTTGTCCATTGGGAAATTGCTTGAAAAATCTACTCAGTTGTCCCCTGAAGAGGTGACCAGAAGATCACATCCTTGGATAAACAGTCTTAATACTAGTCATAATATTTGTTTACTCCAATATTGTTATCAAATCTATTCAAACAGAGGTTAGAAAGCATAACAGATAAAGAGTATCAGTGGTTAAAGTGTATCAGGTAAAAGTCAGTGAAAGTTAAAATGAAGTTACAGAGCAGTCAAAGGTAAACAGTAAAAGTAAATACACAAGGCAGTAAAATGGTAAAAAGAGATGAGAATACTTTCACCAACATTGAAGTTTGTCTAAAGTGAAAGTAAAACAGTCCAAAGAGCAAGAAAGTAAAAAGATGAAAAAACATAACAAGAAGGAACATTTTTGCAAAAATTGCATATTTTAGTCATAGTTTTGCAGAAACTATTGTGATCAATCCAAGATTAATTTTACAAAATGGAAGAAGGTTTATGTTCTTAAGAGGGCCATATACAAAAACCTCTCTCACTTTTCTAACAACCATTATGGTTTTGGAAATATTAAACAATGTTGGAAAGCACTTTTTGCAGAAAATTCCAGTTTAAGTCATAATTTTGCAGAGAGGATTGTGGCCAATCCAAAATACTTCATAAAAAACAGAAGGAGGTGTTTGTTCCTAAGAGACCCATATACAAACACCTATCTCATTTTTTGCACAGTGATTTTATAATTAGAGATACATGCGCATCTTTACAAGCCATTCTTCAGACTCTGTAAAACTATGTTTTACACATATGTTTTACAGAGACTATTATGCACATCTGGAGAGGAATTTTGGGAAACTGAAAGAGGTTTATCTCACCAACATATTTATCTACAATAACCTCTTTCACTTTTTACGTATCTATTACGGATTGAGAAATAAAAAGATATCATTGGACCCCAATTTTGCAGAATTGTTGGAGCAGAATGCACAAAGAAAGGAAGCAGTTAGTGACTTGGATGCCTCATCATCAACTAAGAGTTGGATAAAATTCGAATTCTCCTCTTTTTCATCACCTATCCATACAAAATAGTGCCAAATAGATGCATTAGTTTGAGTGTCCTTTAATTAAGTTCTATTTATGTAAAATAGTTGGAGAGATTTGTGAACCAATTTTGATATTTGTTTCAAGATATTTTAGTTTAGAATTTGTATAAATACTTCACTCTTGGAAGTATTTTGGGGGGATTCTATTACTTTGCTGTAACATTGAGATTTTCGGAATAAAATCATTTTGGAGAAATTTATTCGTGGCTTACTGGATGACGATTTGAAGCTCAGGACTTTTTGCAGGATTCATGTGTTGGACTGCAGTTCAATAAGTCTTTCTACCCTTTGTCTTAAGTTTTATATTAGTTTATACTATCATTATGTCCATCTCTGAATAATTTACATAAAGGATTGAATCAGAATTTACTTAATTGTACTCTGATTTCAGATGTGATTGTTCTTAATGTTTTCCTCTAAATTGGTTATAAGCATGAATTCTTAAATGCTCTTGCTTTGCTAATTTAAACATTGTTGATTAATATAATAAAGAATTCTTCATTGCTCTTTGTTTGTAGTCATCTCATTTCTTTCTTTTGAACATGGTGAAAGATTCTTAGCTGCCTTTCATCCCTTCAAAATCATCCCATCCACTTTAAATTTTAAGGATTGTTCTCTGTCTAGCTACCTTGCCCTGTAAAGCCATCTTGTGTGTAGAATAGAAATCCAATAAAGCCATCCTTTGACTCCATAGCCCAATGGACTGAAAAATTTCAACCTTGCCCTTAGTTTGTGGATTCCACCATTTTTCAAACAAACTCTTGGATCTATAACTAGCCTAAAACCTTCTAAGAACAAAGATAAATTATAAAGAGAGAGCCCTCTCTGGATGCAGATTGGCTAGATTCTGCATCTGAAGATTGGTTTGTGGTTACCTCGGGTATACTTTCCTTTTCTTACAACTTCAAGGAAAACCTGAGTGATAACACGTCGGAAGAGAGACAGCCATATGGAAACATTGGTAAATGTGTCGCTCTTCCAACACTTTATTGAAGTGTTGGAATTGCGGCTCTATGGATAACCACGTTTTTCCCTGCCTCAAAGTGTCGCAAGAGAGACATTTTGGCCGTCAGAAATTGGGCCAAATGTGCTAGTGTCTCTGTTGGCGCATCTGCTTCACGCTCTGGTTCCTCTACTGGTTGAACACGACCAACATCTGCATTACCTCAAACATTTAGTTTAGTCTTGGGAAAAAATCAAAATACAAAAACATTGTATAAACCTTAGGAAAATCAAAACATGGTCAAAACATTCTTACCTATTGTACCCCATTGAGCATCTTCTAGTAATGCTAAATTTGGATCTCCTCAGAAATCAACACTTGCATAACCATACTCATCAATGGCGACAATATGTCGCCTAAACCAGGTGAAGAACGCAATCGAGAACACAATGGTCGATTGGTTTGCATGCCTACCCATGAGTTCCACCCATCTCTGCATTCAAGGATCTCTAGGATTAGACACATCCAGTGTCGCATGTTGTGGTTGCATTAGTGGAATCCATTCTAAGGAAAAAGATATGAGGATTGAACCATAACTGAAATTATTCTTCCTTCCTCCCTTTATTTTGTTCAGTTTTTCTTTTATCTGAGAAAGTACATCTTCATACCAGTTGAAAACTATTGGCTCCGTACACTCTAGTG
This sequence comes from Pinus albicaulis, assembly GCA_034641835.2. NCBI lineage: Eukaryota > Viridiplantae > Streptophyta > Pinopsida > Pinales > Pinaceae > Pinus > Pinus albicaulis. Next base: position 17,185,197 of record CM076575.1, read on the forward strand.
GATACTGCATATATGATCTATTCGCTACATGTAGTGTAACGGTACCTGAAATTTTTGCTATCTGAAAAGGATAGTTCTCAAAGGAAAATCTCTAACATCCTGAATGTTTATCTTTCCATATTTTCTTGGCTCTGCCCCTGGATAGCGATGTTGCAGAACATAATCTCTCCCTATCTCTCCTCCAAGAATAGACCCTAAGAGTGAAATAGGCAATCCTAACATCAACAAACCTGTAAGAAAGTATACATCCTCAAATTTTATGGGAACCACTTAGTTCTTAATATGAAATGACTTGATATCTGGATCCCATGCTCAAACTAAGAACTCCAACAGTTCTATTTTTTGCCTCATCCCTGAAAACCGAAAGTACTTTAGCAGTTCACAATCTCTTAGGGCTCTTACTGTTCCTAGATCATTTAGGGAAATCATATCTTTTTCTTCATGTTATCTTTCCCTCCATGTAATCATCATTGTAATCTGATGGAAACCTGAAATACAACCATAAGAATAATTAGATTCCATTCAATGCAAAAAATTGGGCATAATGCAAAAAACAAAAATCTAGATTGCGTCCAACACAGTCCCTAACAAGAGATAGTGCATTGTGTATGCAAGCAACCTTTAATTTACTTTCTATGCAACATAGGTTTCGACATCCAAGGGTGTGTTTCCCTCAATTTGGGGCAGAATTTACCCTAGGGACCTCAAAACCATAAAAACTTGCAGAAAGTGGAAATGAAATGATTACTGAAGGAAAGAGGAGGTTCATGAAACTAACCTAGATCAAACGGCAACGAAATCCATCCACAGAAACGATCACAATCAGTATCTGAAGTTCAGGGGAAAAATCAGTTTCAGAGCTCCAAAATGCAAATGGTAACTATGGAATGGTAAAAATGAATAGCAAAACTACTTTTAATAGTCACTTAATTTTTTGAAAATCATATTTATTTTTATGACTATAGTTTTATTATGTCTTTTATCATGAAAAAGGTATTTTTAATCCATTTTATGTTGTTCTAAACAGGCTTTACAACTGACGAATAGATTAGTCGTGCAGATTTATTTCAAAGAATGATTTGACCACAAAGCATAATTTGTCTCCTTATTTTTCGAGCTTTGTTAAAAATGAAAAAGGATTTGAAGCGCACTTTTATCTCTTTTTCAAGCTTTGATAACAGTGAAAAAAGAACCCCTGGAGTCTTCTTTCAGCTCTTTTCAAACTCTGATAATATGAAAATATTGCCAAGCACTTGTCTTTTCGAGCTTGTAAAAGTAAATGAATTGATATCTTCTCCATATAAGTTTAACCCTTTTCTGGACTGAGATAGATTATTTACAAAAAAGGAATACCTTGGTTAAACATGACAAAAGAGGTTCTCTCATATATTATTTTACACTTTTTCGGATCTGAGTGACAAATTTACGAAAAAGTACTTATGGAGTTTTCTTTTGTCCTCTTTTTCAAACTCTCTAAATATGAAAAAGGACTAGGCTATCACTACCGTTAAGCTCGTTAAAACATAAATTAGTGACGGGCTTGTCAATCATGGCAAGAATCAAGTTTCATTCATCGCTAGACTCGTTAAATTATTAAATAGCGATACATTATTCGCCCAAAGGGTTGAATTATAGATCAAGCATATGTTGTCCTCCTCAAGCTTGTTAAAAAATAAAGAGGTACTGGTTGACAAATGACCGAGGAAAATTGGGAAAGTGAGCAAAAAGTTTTACGGTAGCAAGTCACTCTTGAACATGACACTTCACTCCATCATCGTGACTTTTTGGGTTGGGTAATATTCTTGATGGTTCATTCATACATATGGTTCATCATACCTTCACTTCAGTTTTGGGTCAATGCTGCCAACTCATCTCAGTGTCGCCGATATGTTCAAGAGAAGTCATCCAGTGAATACTCATCCTTCTGCAATACTCATAAACCTTCATTCTCATGGCCATCATCTCTGAAAATTTCTATATCAAGTCATACCTTTGTCTCTGAAATCAGTAACTCCGGTTTTGCAATAAGGTGGCTTCCTGTAAACGACAAATCATTATCCAAGAAGTTCACTTAGAAACATCAGATTCCAGTACCATGAGGCTTGTTACATCATTGACAATATCCTCGCTTTCGGACTTTTGACGGACTTTTGATTGAAAGATTTTGTTTGCCGTTCGACATAAAATAATCTAGTCATGCCTTACAAAATGTACTACAGTACCTTGAGGGCCATTGACATCAATGTTGGTTCTCTCACGTTTCTTAACAACTCACATCATTGGATGGTAATCAAATGATGTCTTACTATGTTTAACTACAAATCATATATTCGAATGGCTAGACTTGTACCCAAATGATCGAGTGAACGAGATAAAAAGACCCCGAATCTAGTTTCATCCATCCGAGTTGTGATTTCAGGATTGTTTTACACATCATATGTACGATGACCTTACATAAATATCGTCATCTAAACATGGGCCTATATCTGTAGGCATGTCAGCATTGGGCAACATTCCAATGAAGACGATTTTCTAAATTATGTACATGTTATTAGATTGTTTATGTGCTGAACATGGGAATGCCTACTCTCAGCAATTATGATAAAGAGGATATATCATGATGTAATGTATTGTAAGATTGATGTAGGTCACCACTCCGCTTCATCTTCAGCCCATTACAGTGTAAAGCATCTCAATCAAAATATTGTTATTACTATTCTGACTTCATGCTTTAGGGGGAAAGTGTTATAGGTCAATTTGGGAGCCATTCCCAATGACGTGGTTAGTTTGGCATCATCTCCAGGACCAATGAATAATTGTCTATCATTCCCTATCATTTCAGTTGCTACATGCCCTAAGACAAAGAATAAGACAAATCATACATGATTTTCATCTGCAAAGGGTTCCAAGATTTGAATTTTATAATATACCATATGAGATTTCGTCAACACTACCTCTAAAGGGTCTAAGTGTGTTTCATATGTAGGTAGCCCCATTCAAGGATGCTTTGTAAAGCACTTCCCGACACGCACAGGTGCGTTGGTCACACTGGGAGCGAAATTCTCATTGTTCCGGAATCTCCACTTGGCCAGTGCCTTCTAGAAGGATTCACATGTGTCAAACTTTGAATCCATGTGTCCATTTGACATCTACAAGATTGGGAACATGTCTTGCCTATTATTGGAAAGTCATTGATTTTAAAACTACCTTCAGCTCCTCTATAAATTGAGCACAAATATTAGTGTTTGATAAGGAAGAATTTGAGTAGAGAAATGTTGGTAGAAATTCAATTGAGGAGTTGATTTGAGTGACATATTGATAGAGATATTTGAATTGTGATGAGGTTAGGATGCTGCCGAAGATGGTGACACTAAATCAATCACTGGGTTGTAACCTCCCCTTCTATCATTAATAAATATTACTGCTTATCTTTCCCTATATGCATCTTTATAAGCTTTGATTCTCCATATAATGATTTCTTATTTGATGTATATGGTTTATGCTTTATTGATTTAGCTAAATAGCTTGAATAGACATCTGTATTATTGCTATCTCTTGTTGTTTAGTGTTCATTCTTGCAGGAAATATTTTGCACAGCTGGCTGGAATTTGAAGCTACAGCGAAAGCGACAAAAGGAGACTTTGGAAGCGCTTGGACTCCAAGTAAGATTCTTATTTCATTCTATGTATATCTTTACAGTTAGGAAAGGTATTCGTGAATTACTTAACCTGTTGTTATAGATAAGCACCTGTCTAGGGAAGAATGTTTTATCCGTAATACATAATTCCACATAAAAATAGCTAAAGCATCAGTCTTGGCTTTCTGCTTGTTTTGTAACTTAAGGGTGTCTATTTGTTCACTAAGACTCCCTAAAATTTCCTTTTTAAATTCATCAAGCATGTTTCTAATTTCTTCCCTACTCATTGTTTGAGTTTCAGATATATTTACCCTAGCAAGAGAAGGATCTCTTGGACCTTTCCCAGTTTTTTATTTTCCTCTTGAGAGATGAATACATAATTCCCCAATGTTAGGTAATGGGAGTTGAGAGATGTCCCCCATCCCCATCATGTTAAGGATGTCTATCCACTCATCTCTAATGTCTTTCAACAAAAGAGCTTTTAAAGTGTCTTGATCTAAATTATCTATTTTTTCTCTTTTTATGTTATAGTTGAAGCTTTCAATTAAATCCTCCAAATTTTCATCCTCTATTTGCATCATTTTAAACACTTCATTCTTGTGATTGATAGGTATGCAATAATCCAAATACATTTCTAAAAATTCTCTCTTCATATCATTCCATGTTTTGATAGACCGAGTGATTAGACTCATGAACCATTTTACAACTGCTTCTTTCAATGTTGAAGGAAACAATTTGAATTTTTGAGAGTCTTGTAAATAATCATAAGTTCTGCATAAGACTTCAAATTCAAACAAAAAGTTTTCAGGGTCTTCAATCTTCAATCCATGAAAATTTTGGAGGATATAAGGTGAGATATTTTTCATTGTGCCATTTGTATCTTCATCAACAATAGGAAATCCAAAATAACTCTCAATTACCCTATTTCTTCTGCCTCCTTCTACATTTACTCTACCTCTTCCTCTATCTCCTCCTCTACCTCTACCTTTATCTCCTCGTCTGAATATAACATCTTCTCCATTTAGAATTTCCCCTTCTCCTTCCCCTTCTTCTCCTCTTCCTGCCATTATATATTCTTCAGAGCTGATATAAGAGTCAACTTGTAAGGTTAACTGCTCTTCCTCTGGTTCTTCTACCAATGGTATGTTGAATAAAGGTTCTTCTTCTTCCTCTTGACTAGGGATTTCTAACTCTTCAGCTAGAATATGTTCCCCTGTATAAGTGAAAAAGGTTACTCCTTTTTTTGGAGACCTAGGATCTTTTTCTTGTAAGACTGCCTCAGTGGATGAAGTAGGGGATCCTCCTAATTGGATTTCTGACCTTAGAATTTTAGGAAGTCTATGGCTAGTGAAATAGGGAATATGAGTTCGAGATGGAGGTGTATCACTTCTTAGTCTTGGTGGAGTAAGTGGTGTTGTAGGGATTAAACTTCTACCTCTAGCTATGAATCTTCCCCTAGAGTCTCTTTCTCTACGCATATCAATTTTTTTAGATGTAAGAAATGAGGTTACCTAATTACACTTCTTCGGCAACGGCGCCAAAATGTTTAGTTAATTTAATGTCTTAAATTGCTTGCATTAATTATCAACCGCGGTTTGTAAACTGATGAAGTGTGGTGCACTGTATCTGGTTAGTTAACCTTTCTCTTACTTCGTTGTTTTGTATTTTATGTTGTTTTGGGGGGGGGGGGGGTTTCTTTGATGTCTAATAATTTTTAATCTAAAACTATGAAAAGATTTAAATGAATCTAATGAATTTTAATAAGGAAGAAAAGGAAGTGTTCCTAAGTTAATCTAATTTTCATAAAAATAAACCAAAAAATGTTGTCTAGTTAGGACCTAATTTGGAAAACAGGGCATCTATCTTATCTTATCATTAGTCCTATTCCATGGATTTAATTCTAAAAAATAATATTGAAATTGAGGCACTTGTATTAAGTAAAAGAAAAAAATGAAAAAAACTAATGTACTTCTGGTTACTCCAACATTCAATTTATGAGGTATGACCTTCTTGAGATGATGTGTAAGCAATTGTCTGTACTTTAACTTCTAATGTCCTGGAACAGTAAGAAAATGATGCAAAGGAAAACATCTAATGTATATTTAGCTACTCCAACATTCAATTATGAAGTGTGATCTTCTTGAGATGGTGTTAAGTAACCAATTATACCTAATGATCTAGAAAACTAAGTAAAATTGCAGAAGGTAACTCATTAATTTCATTCATAAAACATTCAATCATTCAGTCATAAAATTTGATTAAATCAATCTCCTTGGAATGACCTTTAGAAATATTAGTGATGCAACTAAGAAAGGATCTGAAAGAAAAATGTGAAAGCATGTAAAACAACTAATGTATATTTTACTTTATCCAACATTGAATGTGAAGTATTACCCTCTTGAGGTGTTGTGTAAGAATTCAAGTATGCCTTAGTTTCTAAGTTCCTAGAAAGAAAATAACAATGTGCAGAGTAATTTATTCAATCACTGCATGAATTAGATATTTAACCATTTAGTTTAGGATAATCATATTGAATGGATTTTGAAAACATCCATTGACACAATTAATTGAAAATTATGTTCTAAGAAAATGAATGACAAAACAGTAAGGAAACTAGGCAACTGTGTATTATTACTACTTCAATCTTAATTCGTTTTGAAAAAATAATTATCTGTCTTCAAGAAATATCTTGGAAGAACAAGGTTTCACAATTGTGATTTAATGTTATGATATTGATCAAAAACTAGAATGAAACATTAACCTAATTAGAAACAGATTTGCTAAAAATAGAGTGATCAGAATGGAAAATGGCATCCACCCATGGTATTCATCCACCCATGTTATCCATCCACCCATGGAATTTACCCATGGTATTGTAAATGGCATCAACCCATGATATTTATCCACCCATGGTATTTATCCAATCATGATATTGTAAGTGGCATCCACCCATGGTATTCATTCACCCATGGTATTTACCCATGGTATTGTAAGTGAGATCCACCCATGGAATTTACCTGTGGTATTGTAACAAAAAAAGGCTATAAGTAACAAGTCACATTTTGTGAAAGGAAATATGGTCCACCACAATGTAGCATCTATTGTTATTCTCTGTTTTAATAAAACAAGTTTCTTTGTGGTTTTATTTGCAGTGTGTTATCTCTTTTTTCTGGCATTCTAATTTTGCATATCTTGTCAGATCCATTTCAACTTTTTAGATCTTGGGGGCCTCCCCCAAGCTCCGGATCAGTAGTATCATATTTAGGTTATGAATCCATGGGAATAAGGGTTTGAAGCATATTTCAGTTTCAATGTTTTACAACAATCTTCAGCAAATTCCATGAATTTTTTGGGTGGTGAGTTTGCAGATCAGATATGAAACTTTTGGTGAAAAAATTACCAAAACAAAGACTTGGTCTAGATTCCTTGTGAAAAAATGCCCAAATTCAAAAAAAAAATAGGCCGAATTGGAATTCGGATGAGGGAGAGATCGTTGATTCAAAATCAGCGATGTTGCAGAAATGTTTCTGACAACAATTCATGGACAGCGGCTCTCCCGTCATTGTTTCCATTTTTCAGTGAAAAATTTCAGATAAATGGTTATATATATGATCTACCCTTGAAAAATAACCTGATTTCAAAAAAAAAATTGGTCGAATCAGAGTCTGGACGTGGGAGTTATCGCTGATTTAAAATCAACTATTTTTTTTTCAGAAATTTTGTGACGGTGGGACATTTCCAATGCGAATATGAGAGTCTAGAGTCTCCACATAGTAATTTCAAATGCATGGGAAGATGTATAATGACCATTATATTTTCAAAAATAGGTTATAATAAATATTATGAGTTATATTGACTGAGTTATGCCCATTTTAAATCTGGAGCAACATTCGGAGAGGGTTCCCTTTGGAGACGTGCCCTCCCATCCCTCTTTAGTAGGCACATGCTTCACATTCATCAGTTTTAGCATAGCAACATTTGGCTTGGGTCATTTGGAGACGTGCCCTCCCACCCCAAGCTATGTATGCACCTACTACTTCATCAACAATAAGCATCAACCGTACAAAATCCTTCTCATCAAAGTCCATTTGCTAGGTCACACGCTGTTAGTAACACAGTTGGTCACAAGCATTACAGGGTATCTCTATCCTTGCATCTTCTTTTGTCATGGTTTTGGGTCATCCACAAACCCACACTTCATCGAAGTCCATTTTCTAGGCTGCACATTGTAATATCACAATTGGTCACAAGCATTACATGGTATCTCTATCCTCGTATCTTCGTTCATCACGGTTATGGGTTAACAACAAAAAACATTTCTTTTCAGTGGCTCTTCCTATTCAACAAATGATTCTTAGGAGGGAACTTCACGTAATGGGGACCATTGCTTCTTAACAAGGGAGGAATGATCAGAATGGAAAATGGCATCCACCCATGGTATTCATCCACCCATGTTATCCATCCACATATGGAATTTACCCATGGTATTGTAAATGGCATCAACCCATGATATTTATCCACCCATGGTATTTATCAACTCATGGTATTGTAAGTGGCATCCACCCATGGTATTTACCCATGGTATTGTAAGTGAGATCCACCGATGGTATTTACCCACCCATGGAATTTACCTGTGGTATTGTAACAGAAAAGGCTATAAGTAATAAGTCACATTTTGTAAAAGGATAGATAGTCCACCACAATGTAGCTTCTATAGTTATTCTTTGTTTTAATAAAAAAAGTTTCTTTGTGGTTTTATTTGCAGTGCGTTCTCTCTTTTTTCTGGCATTCTAATTTGCAGATCTTGTCAAATCCATTTCAACTTTTTAAATCTTAGGGGCCTCCACCCAAGATCCGGATCAAAAGTACTTGTCTTATTCCTCTTCACTTACATATCTATTTTAAGTGTTTTTCATTTTTTTAATCTCGTTTCATTTTTTTGTGAGATATTTGATCTTTTATAGTTTTAAAAAAAAAACCAAAATTTTAAAGTTTCGATCTTCTATCTAATTATATATTGTTAAATAATATTTCATTTCCCATTGAGTTACTTGTCACTAAAAAACAAGAATTTTTAACAATTTACATAAAAAATACACATTTTGAATATAGATATAACTGAAAAAATACATATTTTGAGTCTTTTTGCTAAAAGTGACATGTCAAATAAACCATTTTAAAAGAAACAAATTAACCAAAATAAGTATAAAAATTAGCATTTTTTATGAATTTTATGTCAAATATTAATAATAATAACATTTTTTCCAAAAATTAAATCATCCACATAAAGAATGAAGTGAAAATCATATAATTTTATTAAAAATTAAAATTAAAAAAAAAATCATAAAAAAAAATTTAAAAACAAAAGAAATAAATAAAAAAATAAAAAATAGAAAATAGAAAACAAAATCATAAAAATAAAAATAAAAATAAAAGTTGGGTTGCCCACGACGGCCGCCCCTCGGGCCACTTGGTGGGGCTTGCTGGAGCCGATTCTAAGAATCGGCTCTAGCCAGCCCTGTCGGGTTGCCCGAGGGCGGCCCCACAAAGGCCACCCCTTGGGCCGCCATGGGCCAACCAAACTGGCCAAGCTCCACCGGCTCATTACAGCCACCTGGCTAGGCAAATCCGATTTTGAGAATCAGGTTTGCTCGGTCGACAGCAAAATCCAAAAAAATTATATCATCACTCCAAAAAATCTTGATGCACCATTTCGAGTTTTCCCGGTCGACAGGAAAATTCGATTCTGAGAATCGGATTGGCAGGCTGGCGGGACAGATTCGATTCTGAGAATCATATTTGTCCGGCCAACATGGAAAATTTTAGGGGCTAATATTTGCAGGTGGGCTAATTTTTGATGATTTTTCCAAAATAATTATTCGCCAATTTATATTTTTTTTTATGAAAATGATTTGCCCAAATTCCTAATATAAAATTATTCTACCTTAAAAATCACCAAAAAAATATAGAAACTATATATAAAACTATTATAAATTTGAATAATTTTAAAAACATATCAATAAATTTTTTATAGTTTGGATACTATGGACTAGTGAGATTCACCAATGTTTATCAACTTCAAGATAAATTTCCATCCTTAAAACTTTTCTTGCCGGCGAGGAAAATCCAATTCTGAAAATTGAATTTTCCCACCTGGATTTTCCTGGCCAGGTGGGAAAATCTGATTCTCATAATCAGATTTGTAGGCCGACAGGGAAAATTTGATTCTCAGATCAGAATTGGCCGACTAAGGGCTCAGATCGGAATTCTGACTACGTAGGTGGATGCAGAATTGTTGCACCATTTCCGAAAACTAGTTTAATCAACATTTGGAGCATTATTGAGTGTTTTTTTCTCCACCTAATGTTTTTGTTAGCTCTGTTACTTTCTGTGCAGAATTTTTCCAGAAAAGAGTAGCTATTTTGGTTTCTCTCACCATGCTACCCAATTTCAAAAAATACATCAGCTCAAACGAAGTCTCGGAAGGAAAGTTATAGCTGGTTTAAGATTGGTAGTTTTTTCAGGTTGGGAAAATCTGATTCTCAAAATTATATTTACAGGCTGGTGAGGCAAATCTGATTCTCAAAATCTGATTTTCCCTGCCAACCAGGAAAATTTGATTCTCAGAATCGGATTTGCAGGCTAGAGGGGCAAATCCGATTCTCAAATTTGATTCTGAGAATCGGATTTTCCTGGCCGACGGGAAAATCCGATTCTGAGAATCAGATTTATCCAGCCAATGGGGAAAATCTGATTCTGAGAATCGGATTTGCCCCGCCAACCTGTAAATGCGATACTCAGAATCAAATTTTCCCAACCTGAAAAAAAGAACAATCTTAAATTAGCGATAACTTTGCTTCGGGGACTCCATTTGAGCTGATTTTTTTTTTTAAATTGGGTAGCTCGGTGAGAGGAACCCAAATATCTACTCTTTTCTGGGAAATTTTACACAAAAGGCAACAGATCTGACAAAAATTCCAGGTGGCAAAACAAAAACACTCAATAATGCTCCAAATTATTATTATAACGAGTTTTTGGAAATGGCACACCCATTCTGAATCCACCCATGCGGTCGAAATTCTGATCTGAACACTGAGCCCGCCAATTTTGATCTAAGAATCGGATTTTCTCCATCGGCCTGCAAATCCGATTATGATAATCAGATTTTCCCGCCCGGCCTGGAAAATTTGATTATGAGAATTGGATTTTCCTCGTTAGACTGCAAATCTGATTCTCATAATCAGCTTTTCCCTACCGGTTGGGAAAATCCGATTCTCAGATTCGGATCTGCCTCGTCGACCTGCCAATCTGATTCTCAAAATCGTATTTGCATGGCCAGCGGGCCAAATCTAACTCTGAGAATCAGATTTGCCCAGAGGTTGAGCCCACTCAAAGGCTTGAGGGCCATAATTTTTGTTTTTTAAAATATAATTGTTATTATTTTTTTTTACTTTTAATTTGTTTTTAAGTTTTTTTTCATTTTTTTAATGTTTTATTAAGTTTTTTTTTTTTTGAATTTTAATTATATTTGTGTTCATTTTTTAGTTTTTAATGTTTTTTTAGTTATTTTAATTGTGATTTTTTATTTTAATTTGTTTTAGGTTTTTTTTGGATATTTTTGTTTTTTAGTTTTATTGTTTTCTAGTGTTTTTTATTTTTACTTTTTTCCATATATATTTTTTAATTTTATTCTAAGAATAGGCTCTGGCTAGCCGCACTAGGTGGTCGTCGTGGGCTAGTAGAGCTGGCCAAGCTCCGTCGACCGCCCCTCGGGCCACCCAGCAGGGCTCAAAGTCGATTCTTAGAGTCGATTGCACCCCCCAGCCAAGTCTGAGAATCTTCTTTCAGCCCCTGAGTGGGCTCAACCCGATTCTCAGAATCGGGTTGAGCCTGCCAAGGGGCCACTGGGCGGGCTCAACCCAATTCCGAGAATCGGGTTGAGCTCGCCGAAAGGCTCGAGGGCCACAACTTTCGTTTATTTTTTGATATATTTGTTATTAATTTTTTTAAAATTTTAATTTCTTCTTAGTTTTTTTATTTTTTATTTTTTTAATGTTTTATTAGGTTTTTTTTTTTATTTTAATTATATGTGTGTTCATTTTTTTTTTAATGTTTTTTTAGTAATTTTAATTGTGATTATTTTTTAAATTCATTTTAGGTTTTTTCTTTTTACGTTTTTTCTTAGATATTTTGATTTATCTTTTTCAATGTTTAGTTTTTTATTTTTTTCATTTATTTAAAAATAAAATTATAATTTTTTTTTTATTTTTTTTAGTTGTCTAACATTTTTATTTTGAATTTTGAATTTTTTTACTATGTCTATTTTTCTTATTTTATTGTTTCTTATTTTTTTTAAAATGTCTAATAAAGTATATTTTTTTCTTTCGTTAATTTTGTTTCTTTAATTATATTTTTTATTGTTTAATTATTTATTTCTTTATATTTTTATATTTTTATATATATTTTTTTAATTTTTATCTTTGCAAGTTAATTTGTTTTTTTTTTCTTTTTCTATTTTTATGTTTGATTTTTTTTTTTTTGGTTTTTTTATATACTTTTATATATTTGATTTCTTGTTGTCTTTTTTTTTAATTTTATATTTTTTTCCTAATATATATTTTTATTTACTTATTATTATTATTATTATTATTATTTAACTCTTGTTTTTATTTGTACATTTTTGTTTCCATTTTATTTTGAAATTTAAGTTTTTTTTGAGTGATGATATTTTATCATTTGCATGGTATTTCAAAATGTTGAAAATTTGTCTTTAAAAAAAAAATGTTATTCCAACATCTTCACTTTTCGTTTTGAGGGTGTTTTTGGCACACAAAAATTAGTTTTACTGCCATTTTTTGAACATGTTCAAAATTTACCTCTGAAATAAAAAATGTTATTCCAACATCGCCACTTTTCATTTACAAGCTATTTTTTCATGTTTTTTGGGGTTTTTTTTGGCTAGAGTTCCCCTTTTAAGTTTATAGTTCTCGTTTCATAGTTTACGATGTTAAAGGGAGTCATATGAACTTTAGTCCACCATTTTACTCTTCATCTCTCATGTTTTATTTCTTGAAAACATACCACATTAGATAAACCAAATATAAGACATAATTAAATTCATACCTGAGTGTATCTCAGGGAGGCTATCACATTTGCATGACCCATTCCATGTTAGCATGATACAAATATAATAATAGGAACATGTATCAACATCATGATACATGCATGATAATAATACAAAATTGTAACAAATCCTACACACATGATAACCATAACCATCTGCATGTACTCTAATGTCAAATATTATAAACCCTGCTTTGATAGCACTTTGTAACACCAATACCAACGAAACCCTTATAGGAAATGGAACTTCTTTAATACCATCCTATGGCATCAAATACACCCAAAGGAAATAGAATGTTTCTCTGATACCACCCTGTGGTATCAGATGTTGCCCAAAGGAAATGGAACACTACAATGATACCACCCTATAACCACCCCATTCCACTTTCACCCACTTTTAGAAAGTATCCAGGGTAAACATTAGTTGATTGTTACTATGGCATGACCTGAACTCCAAGTTCTAGTTATGGAAGTAGGGTATACTAACCAGAAACGTATTTCCATCACTTAGGGACACTATACCACCCAGGTTTTTTACAGCAACCAGTGGTGATTAACCCCTAACCTATAACTTTCTCTTCTCATGATTTACACCAAAATAACATGCTTGACACATTGTGCATGTAGTTGGAAAGCTCAAACCACATGCATAAGCTTTCATCCATGCGGTTACAACCAAAAATCTCTAGTTCAAAGGGTGCGGTTGAGAGATTATTGCCTTGTTTTTAGGGATATTCTACAAGCCACTACCCAGAACAACCCAGAACCCTCCAAAACTTAGTCTAAGATGATAAAATTAATGTATAATGAATATTAAGGCTATAACTTTCTCAAAACATTCCATTCACACGATAACCATTTCATTAAACATGTAGTAGGCATAGTAGCTACAGGTCACGAATTCATTTCTGGTCGTGATCTTCTTAGCTTCATCAAAGAATCATCAAGAAGGCTCAATTCCCTCTTAAGATAGCTGCAAAAACACTTATAATATCATGCATACATTAATCGTTAAATAACCTATCAAATCATGAAAAAGATCCATATCAAGAGCACATCATTCAACCATGCCTATAACCATCATATAACCATAATAGAATCCATGACAAACTAACCATCATATAAACATAAAAACTAGTACATGTGCTCATCAATCACAATAAGAAAATAGTTTATATTAACATATGCAAATGCCAACCAAGTTACGGACTTCCACGTACCACCCGACCATAGATTGGGCTGAATCAAATCTATCTTACCCTGTAGGAATTTACAGGGTAATTTCCGTAGATCAAGAACCAAAGGTCACCACTCACAAACAGATCACAAATCATTACACCAGTATAATCACGTGGTTAAAACCCTCAAAGAGGGAAACAGTCCATGCCCTGAGCCAACGCGGCCACTTCAGGGAATTTATTAATATAAAAGAAAAGTTACATATGTTTCTCACATAAATGGTTACCGGACAAATGACCTTCCATGCTCTTTAAATAGAGATCATGGACCAATCGGGTGTTAAGCTACGGATCAAGTGCCGTTAATACCGAGGTGAGAGATAACTGTCGGATCACTACAAATCGTGACCATCAGATTATAAGTTACAAATGTACATGGTAAAGAAACACACTTTACCTAACTCTACACTAGACTAAGTTATTCTTAACTATTTCCTATGTGTCGAAATATCCTAACATCCCCCCTTAAGAACAACTTGGGATAGGATTGAAGCATTTACAAAGGTGACACAAAAGGATCCTATTTCCTATGTGTCGAAATATCCTAACATCCCCCCTTTAAGAACAAATTGGGATAGAATTGAAGGATTTACAAAAGTGACACAATAGGAGCTAGAAGGAGGCATTAGAGCCTATCCCCCCTTAATGACAACTTTCCTGAACTCCAAGCATGGATCGAAGTTTGGTAAAATTCGCTTTTGTGAGAGCCTTTGTAAAGATATCGGCTACTTGATAATTGGTCAGACAATATTGCACTTAAAGAACACGATCATGAATGAGCTTTCTGATGAAGTGTATGTGGAGTTCAATGTGTTTCATACGCTAATGTTGAACTAGATCTTTACATAGCTGAATGGCACTCTGATTATCACACCAAAGTGTAGTTGGATGCTCCTGATGAAGACAAAATTCAGACAGGATCTGACGAAGCCACATGGCTTCCTTGTTGGCTTCAACTGCATCACGATACTTTACTTCTGCTGAAGAAAGGGAGATGGCACTTTGTTTCTTAAAAGACCAAGTAATAGATCCTGAACCAAGAGTGAATACATATCCTGTAGTGGACTTCCGATCATCAGGGTCACCAGCCCAATCCGAATCAGTGAAACCAATCAACAAGGGAGATGCTCCTGCACTGTAATGAATCCCGAACTGAATTGTACCTCGAATATATCGAAGTATTATTTTAGTTTCTTTCCAGTGAATTTCATGAGGTTGGTGCATAAAATGAGTGGCAAGACCAACGGCAAAGGAAAGGTCAGGACGGGTATGGGTTAGATACATAATTTTACCAACAAGTTGACGGTATAAGGTAGCATCAACTTTAGGGGTAGTACAGTTGACTGAAATCTTGTATCCAGACTAAAAGGGAGAAGAGGCAGGCTTATAGTCTTCCATGTGAAAGTGGTGTAGAATATCACAGGCATACTTGGACTGAGAGAGGGTAATGCCTTCCTTGGATTGCAAGACTTGGAGACCAAGGAAATAATGCAAGTGTCCTAAGTCTGTCATTTCAAACTTCTTTTTGAGGCTAGACTTCACATGGTTTATATGGTTTGGATCACTACCAGTAAGGATGAGATCACCAACATAAAGAACAAGGATGGTGAAGGAATTACCCACCTTCTTGGTGTAGACAGTGTTGTCAAAATGACACCTAGAAAAGCCATTATCTAGGAGAAATCTATCCATTTTGGCATACCAAGCCCGAGGAGCTTGTTTGAGACCATAGAGAGACTTCCTAAGGCGACAAACAAGGATAGAGTCTTTTTGGATAAAGCTAGGGGGTTGTTCCATGTAGATTTCTTCATGAAAATCTCCATGTAAGAAGGTGGATTTAACATCCATCTGATGGACTTCCCATTTAAAGGAGGCAGCAAGGGAAAGAACAAGGCAGATATAATTCATTTTGGAAACAGGGGAGAAGGTTTCAGTATAGTCAATGCCTTCAACTAGTGAAAAACCTTTAGCGACAAGACAAGCTTTATGTCTATCCACTTTTTCATCTGGTCCAAACTTTGTTTTGTAAACCCATCTGCATTTGACAATTTTTCTTCCTTTTGGAAGAGGAATAAGATGCCAAGTATTGTTTGCCAATAAGGAACGATACTCTTCATTCATAGCTTCATCCCAATTTTTATGACTGGAGGCTTCTTCAAAGGTTTCTGGATCAATTTTTTCTGGAACTTGAGCCAATAAGGTAGAGGCTCTTTCGAACTGAGAACGTGTACGTCGTCGATCATCAGGGTCACCTGTAAGGGAACCTGCTGCATCCCGAGTAGAGCGGACCCATCTTGCAAGCGTTGGATTATAAGGAACAATTTCAGGAGCTGGAGGAGGATTTTCATTCTCGCTGTCATCATCTGAACTAGAAGAAATGTTATTAAAAATAGAAGAGAGAGAGAGAGGTGGCACATATTCCGAATCAAGCTCACAGGCCAAAGGTGGCACACCCGCCAAAATAGGCTCACAGGCCGATATATTTTCATCAAACTTTACATCTCCTCTAATGATTATATTTTTGGATTTGGGTTGAAGAAGTCTATATCCTTTGACATCTTCAAAATATCCAACAAAAATACATTTTTCACTCTTAGGTTCTGCTATCACCCTAGTAATTCTTAGGTCGTGGGATTTTGGTTTATAGTTAAAGAAAACCAGGGGTAACCAAGAACCTCTTTTGAAATCTAGGATCTAGCCTTCCTAAATTATGAAGAGGGATCTCTCCTCAATATTTAGCTTGATTTTTGTTATAATATTTTAGGCTAGGTATGATTTGGAAAATTGGTTTGTTTTGAAAGTTTGGTGGGAATAAAAGGTACTTTAAGGTAAACCACAGAGGGATATACTAGACCATTGGGCTATGGAGTCAACTTCTTGGCAAGCAGAGCTAGGAAATAAGGTCAAAAGAGCAAATGCACTAAGGGCAGGGTAGATGACCTTCAAAGGGTTTTGAATAGGCTTTTTGATGAAATGGCAAGATCTAAACAAAAGGGCAATTAAGAATCCTTAAGTTACAGAAATGAAGATGAAATAAAGGGGTCAAATAGGGACTAAGAGCATTTAAGAATTCTTAAGTCCAGTTATCAGCAGAAAACATATTAATGAATAACTAGTAAAAACAGGGAGCTTTTTAACACTAATCCTATTTAAGCTTTCCTAGTTAATCATTAAAGACAGAAAACATTTAAATGTATGTATGGAACTTTGAAAGATAAACAGTGAAAACAGGAAAATACTTGACTTATCTGATCAGCACAATAATCTTGATTTATGATGTCTTTTAGTCTTAGTTCCAGTTTGCTGCTTAACAAATTGACTCACACAAACTCCAATGTATTCAGCAAAAATGTCTATAGTAGTCTTGACAAATTTTATTCCACACTTAATACTTCAAAAATATAAGTATTTATATAAAAATTATTACAAAATATCTAAGAGACATGTAGGAATATCTCTAGGAAAAAATAAAGTTTATTACATAGAAAGAGGTACAACTGCAAAACAAACTGGCAAGCTATCCTCTTATCAATAAAAAATAGGACTAATTATCCTAACTTGTTTCTGGGTTGTAGCTACTGGACATGCTTGCTGGAATTTTTGGAAAAAGATCTTTTGAAGGTAACTTGAAAGACACTCTTTCCATTTCTCATCCTTTAACCTGTGCTTTGTCACTGATACTCTTTACGCTGTTTCTTTACTGCTTCACTGTTGTAAAATAAATAATAATCTGCAGTAAAAAGGCATTTTGACTGATACTCTTTGACTCTATTTCTTACCTTGATACACTTTGACTGTAAACCTTTATATCAAATCAGTAAATTCCTACCATTGTTTTGCACTGGGAATTCTCATACTCTTCAATTTCCTGTAACCTTCATCTACCTCTGTATACTTACCAAAATTGGGCTTAACAATGAAAATATGTTTGATCTCATTTTGTAGGAAGAACAAGTTCTCAAAATATTCCAAAATAACTTTACCAGTTGGAGACCCTTGTGGTAAATGTTTGCTGACCTGCTCTTTGGCATAAGCCCTGATTTTATTGTCATAATCCTTCTATACCATTAAATTTTCATTCAAAGCATGAATGTTTGGAAGGCCTACTTGTGTTAGTACTGTGTATTTGACCCAAAATCTTGTGATTTCCAAGTTCATGTCCTTGCATCTGTCCTCCAAATTATTCATCATATTTCTCTTATTTAGGACTTTCTTGATTTGTAGTATGCTTTTAGTTCTATCCTGAATTTTTAGCTCTTCAAGCTATTCTCTGTGTTTGCTATCCAGAAATGTAATAAGCTTCAAGGCTTGAGCAGGTTTCTCAGCCAGTTCTTCTTTTGTCTTCTGAATTTATATTTGTGCTGCTTTGAGTAACTCCTTTTGTTCATAAATAATTTGAATTTAAGGCCACTGTGAATGTATGCCTTGAATGATGTTATTCCAAAGATAATTCTTCATATAAGATACCTGTTCAGTCAGATTAACCTGTTGTTGTAGAATCTTTACCTGTTCCTGCAATCTGTTGGCTCTCTGCTCATGTCCTTTGGATGTAATTAATGCATTTCTGTTAGATGTTTCAAGATTTCTGATGGTGCCTTTCAAGTTGATTATCTCTTTATCTTTTAAGGACATGTATTCCATAGCCTTGACTATGGCAGTTGTTTCACCTGTTTGATTTATCTGTGATGTAGATGATGAAGTGGTAGAGATATCTTTAGAAGTAATTGACACTGCAGTTTCCAATACTCCTTTCGGTGCCTAAAATTCTTCCAATATAGAGGGAAAAACTGTACTTACAGTTGGAATAACAGTGGGAATGGGGATTTCATGAGATTTCTTCAATGTTTCATTTTCTTGCATTAGAGATTCTATTTGATTTTCCATCTCTTTAATCTGAGCTGTCATCTTCAAAACCAGTTGCATAGTTTCATCCTTTTCTGTCTTTTCCTGAAGAAATTCTTTTGCCTGAGGGTGCTCACTCTGTGGCAATTTGAGTGTCTTTCTTAAGGCAGCAATATCCTCACTCTTCTGCCTTATCAATTTCTTAGCAACTTCAGTATTGGAGGGATCTACTCTAGTTTCTATCACCAAATCTTCTAATATTTTATCCTCAAATTCTTAGTGTGTAGAGATGCTTTATCTAATTTCATTTGAGTTTGAAAATTAGATATAGTCTTTTGAAGCATGGTAGCACTCATGGTTTTGTTTACTACCTTTGAATACAGCATCCCTGAAGCACTTCTATGGAACTCTATCTGATCTAGTTCATGTATAGTATCAGCATTCACTTCAAACTCTATTTTCCTGTAGTTTATGGCTGACTTTGGATCTGTTACTACTAGTTGGAGAAAAGACGTGATCATTTTATTTGTTGAGTAATCAAAGGCTGTCACAAGTCTATCTTTATCTCCTGGCTTTTCCTTCAAAATTTTAGAATAAAATTTATTCTTGATTTCCTCATACTTTTCCCTGGTCTGCTTGAACCTTTTCTGAATATCAGAATCAGTTTCTTCTATTGTTTTAGAGGAAGAGGGAGCTTCTATATTTATTTCTGCCTCAACCATTTCTTTGCCTTTTCCCTGTGCTTCTACCTGTTCATTCTGAATTTCCCTGAGTGTTTAATTAACAATCATTGTGGCCTCATCATCTGTTTGTTGATCATTATTATCATATACATATATGACTCCTTCTTTTTCTAGAGTAGTCATTCTGGCCTTCTTGCTATAGATTGTTTTAAATTTATTTTCAATAATTGTCTATGCCAAATAGCCTTCTTCTTTTCTAGGCCTTTTATTAGATACCTCTGCTTGTTGGTCAACTGTAACCACCTGTGTACTGTCCATCTGATTTTCCTACAGGCTATCTATTTGCATCTCCTGAATATCAACAATTAATGTGTTTGCAACCCATTCCATTTGATTAGCATACTTTTCAATTAGTGGCTTTGACTCATGGGGGAATGGAGTTAACTTACACTTGACCTTGAGGTTACTTAAAATACCTTGAGGGTCATATTTCCAGTAAAATATTTCTTCGAACTTGAATGATGATAATTTTCTGCTTACCTCTTTCAAAGCATCTCTATCATTGACTATGAAGGGGCCAATTTGACTTTTTAACTTGAATTGTGCTTTCTTTTTGGAGCCTATAAAGTTCACTGCATCTGTATTCAAAATCTTCCTTAAGTACTCCAAAGCAAAAATCCTAGTAGTCAGAAATTTTGGTAAATTGTAAGGAGCCAGGATTGCATCATACACTCTGATTTCTGTGTGATTTTTATACAAATACCAATCTCCAACTTTACAATTTTCAGAAAACTGTAAAATTATTTTGATTTCTTCATTGATCCTTGGTGGCTCTTCTTTGTTCAACAAACCCATGGCAGGTCTGATAAACAAATCATTGAAATCCCTGTAGTTGTACTCACTGTTGTTTTTCCTGAGAAGAGAAGTCCAGAATATCACTGAAAGAGGTTTTCCCTCCATATCCATATTCTGTAATGCAATTGGAAAATTATCTCCCTGAGAAAATAGGAAGAGATGTAACAAATATGATGTATATCTGAACACTCCTTCATTAGGTAATTTTATTAACTGATAATGCATATTATCAGCAATGAATTTGGCAAAGTCAAAGACCAATTATGGCTGTTGTCTTGGAGACAAGGTAGAAAGGAAACCTAATATGTGTTAGCGCTCGAAACTACCTTAGGCTGAAATAAGGTAAATCTCAAGGCAACATCAAACCAAGCTCAGCCTCGTAGCTAGCCCTACGAGGACAGGAGAGGGCTCTCTCCAGTCAATCTCGATAAAATGAGCAATAAGGTGCAAGATGAATTAAAATGGGAACTGAATTTAGGCTAGTAAATAGATAGGAAAGTATTTTGATGAATGATTAGGTTTTCTGGGCTGTATGGGACTAAGGACAGCATTGAGCAGAGATTTAATCAAAGGCACAGGGTATTTCATAAGGCGAGATAGGAATGAAATTTAACAATTAAATTGAAATTAAATGGAATGTAAAGACTATTTAAGAAAGCTGAAAAGGGCATTAAACAATGAATCCTTTCCAACATAAGAAAATTACACAAATACTGAACGCTCCCTCAAGGCAGAGCAAATAAATTGGGCTCTACCTCCCTTACTGTAAAGCATTCAGCTGGAAATGATTATGAATGAACTATGAAACATTACAAAATACATATGAAACAGAAATAAAGACACATTTGCTAAATTCGTACCACAAGAATCTTATAAACCAGAGCTGCAACCTTTCATTATTCCTCTATCAAAGTTGTACAATGAAGCTCTCTGTTATCTCCCCTATGTTTCCCAGAACTCTCCTCTTTACAAATGATTTACAATATATAAAGAAACTTAGAGATGGGGAAAACAAATCGATGAAAATAGGGAGCAATTTCACATAAAATCATGAAAATAGGAAAAGTTTGCTCTAAAAAGAAGCAGAGTTACATTTTGTTTGTTGATAAAAAATGAATAGGCAAAACCTGTAGCTAGACTTTCTGAATTGCAACTGAAGACAAAAAATAGGTAATCGAATCCTATTTCTTGAATGCCACTTTGCACATTCCTATACAACTGCCCTCAAATTTCTGGAAATGCGTTGGCCACTTTACCGAAATTGGGAAAAGGTCTCCAATATTTTAATGCTAAAATATGGGGTCAAATACGCCACATAGGTTCTTTAAATTTGAAGATGAATCGAATGCCCAAGTATTGCGATGACTGCCACCTGGGACATTCTTCAAGCCTTGCTGGAGGTCCTCACTGTGAAAAAGGCTTTCAGTCGATATCCAATCCATTTTAACTCCTGCAAAAATATAGAGGCCATAAAGCTGCAAATGGTAGATAGTAGCAGGCACCACAGCCTTAGAGGACGCATGCATATGTAGATCATCTATAAGGTAGAAAAAAAACAGAGCCTATGAAACATCTGTTATAATTTGAGCAAGCATATAAACCAAAGCAACCTGGTAATATAAAACTTTATTGAACCAGTGAAAACATGAAATCTTTTTCCAACTTTTCGGTTCTTTGTGATGTCGCAACCTCGGATCTTTAAATCCAACATGAAATATGATCACAAAAAAGGCTGCCAATAATGATTGATAAAACTGCAATCCAACGATACTGTTTCTCAATGCCAACAGAATCACTGCCTGATATAATTTTGAACACGATGAATGCAATTGCAAAAAGTAAAAGGTTTGCAACCATGGTAAAAGCATTACGACAACTGCTGACAGCGATTCTACTAGTAGAATTTGCTGTGATGCAATTCACCATTGCCATGTGAGAGACTTGAGTAGCAGACCATCCAATGTTGAAGATTGTAGCAAAGATACTATATTCAATTGTGCGTACTGTAATAGATTTCGTCCCAAGCAAGTCCTGAACACACAGGAAAATGACACAACAACTAAAACTGATTCACCACCATCATAAATCTTTCAAAGTTCAAATCTTAAAATTAAAATCCTCCCTTCAATTTTTAACAGAAGTCTGACGCCCATGTAATCTCAGAAAATGCTAGAATGGAGCTGAAGAGATTGAGTTGTTTTGAATTTATGGAACAAAAGAAAATTTTTGTGTGTCAGCTCTGTGCGCCGCGCGCACTCCCAGTGCGCCGCGCCTGGTGAGTGCGTCGCACCAGTGTAAAATTACACTGTAGAAATTATTCTAGTGCGTCGCGCGCCTTCAGTGCGCCGCGTTTGCCCTCAATGCGCCGCGTACACAGTCCACCCTTTTATAAAATCCAGTTTTTCTCTTCAATTTGAAACTTAACTTTTCTCTGAGATTTTCCCAATAACTCTTGATACAAATGGGTTAATAAACTTGGAGAAATATCATATAGAGATGATTTTGATCTTTGTTTCTTAATAACCCATTTTCTCGTGTTTTGATATTGACACTTTTCTCATTTTCTAATACAATTTTGTCTTTGGTTTCCTTGCTGATTTCTGAGCTTGAATGATGGCTTTTCTTTGTCTACTTGCAGGGATGGTGGCGCTGCTAAAAATGAAATAGGGATGCCATTGTAAAATTTGAAACACTTTGACACATTACATATTTATTACGAAAACACAGTTGATGATTTCTTCTTCAAAACAGGGTTTTTAAGAAGAAACACTCTCAAGCCTTATTGACTATGAAATTTAGCAATGGAAACTGAACCTTTCATGCGGCTAAGTTAACAAAACCCTAGACCTAAAACTCTTAAAGACTCTTTGCCATCCATGACTATGAATGATGAGAAATGAACTTTGGTGAATTTGACTCTGGCGGAGGACTGACAAGACCGAGTCTAACAAGATGGAGGCATCTATAAACTCATCATTAGCATAGCCTAGAATGAATGACAACATGGAAATGATTTTCCTGGAGCCCTCAGGGAAGTCAAAAGTATCATAAGGTGGATTTACCTTAGGAAGGTTGACATGATTAGGCATGAAGTTTTGAAGGATCTCAAACTTCCTAGCGAAATCCAGATCCAAATACATTTGAGTCAAATCTTCAATTGATAATGATATTGCTCGTGGATCAGGGCTTAGTTGGAGCATATCATTGATGGCTTCAGTAGTTATGTAAAAGAGGACCTCACTATCGTTTTTCACCATGCATCTCTGGTCAGGAATATAGTGCATCTGACAGAACCTAATGAATTCTTGAGCTTGATGAGTGATGGGAACCACATATTTAGGCAAGTTGGAGTCCCATAGAGGTATATCCTTGGCCACTTTCTTCTCAAATTTTTCCTGACACCAGCTATGTACTTCAAGTAGATCAAATTCTGAGGTAGCATCAGCAATTCTATAGTCTAAGTCAATCAAGGGATTTTTCTCTTCAGAGGTGACAAGTGGTTGTAATGGTCTCACTACCTCGGTGGAATATGTAGTTAGGACAAGAGTAGGTTTATCAATTTTGGAAGTTTTGGGGTTTGGAAGCTTGTTGGAGGTAGGCTTCTATGGTTTGGGAACTCCAGTCCTAGGGGTGACCTACTTTTTTGTCATTTTGAATGAAACTGAGCAAAATTAGACTGTTTTCTCAGCTCTTTATGGAAACAGAAGGTCAATTAAGCTGTTTTTCGGAAAAATTCAGAATCTGCGCGAGGGTTTTATGATGAAAACACAGATTTTCTATATACAGAGGATTGGAAAGGGATTTCAATGGTTTCTTCGGTAATTCAAATGGATTTTCACCGTGGGAATAGCTTTTGGATGGTCAAAATTCTTCAGGCAGAAGTGGAAAATTCTGGGAAAATTTTGACAGGGTTTCCCCTGTTTCTTCAAGGTTTGAGTACTCTCAGATGAGTACTTTTGGCTTTTAAATTCAAATTGGTTTAATTTTTTTCTTGAAACTTAAGAATTTGTAGGTTTGTATTACTGAAAAATTACCTTTGAACAAGTATGATTGCGGTCGAAGAGGGTTGCAGATGGTACCAGTCTTCAAACTAGTTGCAGCTGTTTGGTAGGAGGCACTGGGAGTCTTCGAAAGTGAAATTAAGAGGGGAAATGGATTTTAGAATTATGAATGGGGTTAAAAACAGCTTCGAAATGGTGTCTGTGAGTGTTTTCGGGGATGGTGTAGGCACAAATTCATGTAAAAAATAAGAGCTAAGTCTGAAACCTTAAGTCTTAAAAATAAACATGACATTAATTACAGGTTGGAATTAATGGCGGGAGTGGTTTTTGCATTTGAAGGCGAAACCATTAGTGGTTATCGCATTGCTCCTGGGCGGTAAATTGTTTTTCGCTTTTGAAATGCGATCCAATAAAAATAAGACACGTAGCGGATGGTGGTTTAGAGAAACAACTTTTATCGCCAAATTTTTTGCCAACTTCGCTCGATCACTTTTATAATGTGATATTGAATACACGCCGTCGGATTTGATCGCTCGGTGCAAACGGTCGAGATTTCTCGGGAAACTGCGAGGATATGGAAAGGTGGGACCCGACTTAAATATTAGTCTTTGATCTAATAGGGATAATCAACAGTTATAGGCTATTGCGATGGAAATGGTGGGGGCGGGGGAATGATTTATCGGGTTTAGTTTAGATCGTAGGATTAAGGGATTAGGATGATCGAAGGGTCGGGAACGAATGCAAGGATGCTTCGTTTTTATTAATGAAATTTATCTATAAAAGGGGTTTATACATATAATGGGCAGGTTATTAAAGGTTTATCAAACCAGGGTTTAGACTGTGATAAAATTATATGTATCAGGAAAATGGGATAAGGTTATAGCTTTAACCATGGGTAAAGCTTAAGAGGGGAAGGCGAATAAACTCTTTTTCTTCATTGTTTTATATACACAAGGTGTAAATAAATTATGCATTTTCAATATTATTTATATTATATAGTTTCAGATTTATCAAATGTATAAAACTATAGGGGAGAGGGGATATTTTATAATGGATAAGTTTTATGTCAAAGGGGTAATTTTGGGATGTTTTTCAACATGTGTTTAATATCTTTGACATAAAAAGTATATAATAAGAGGGTTTTGGGGATATTAAATAAAAGGGAGCTATATTAATAGGACTAGGATAATTGATAGGGAGTTAATAAAATATGTTAAGTGTTAATATGAAAAGGGACAATGAATACTCAAAATTCATAAAAACTAAGGAAAGTGAAAATTAAAGAAAAGCTTCATTATCATAACTTAATCACTTTTACTTAGAATATCATGTTTTTTTAGGGTTTTATGTCTTGTAAAATGGAGGAAGTTAATCAAATGGGTATTTATATAACATTTAAGTAAGAAAAGAGTTCCCACTTATGAAGTTAAATGGTGATGAGTGCATGAAGGGGTAAATGATGAAAATTTCTGAGATTAATATAGAAACTTTTCATTTCAACTAATCAGTCACTAAGCCTTGGGTCTGGTCCCAACAGAAGTGAAGGAAATGCCTTGAGCCTCTTTGACTGATACTCTAGAATAACAAATTTCTATGGGGAGGGGAAATTAGCTATTTGTAGTCTAGTGAAAGATATTCACAATGATGTTTCCCACCTTCTTCTACCTACCCAATCATTATCTTCTAACATTTTTTCCTTCTATTTTAGTCAAGTGCATTTGAACTAGCAACCTTACAACCTTTTATTCTTTTTGAAAGCAGTAAACTATCTAATTCTACACTTATTTCAACCAAGAATCTAGATTAAACTGTTGGATCCTTTTATTCTCTACCTAACTAATGAATTTTCATGATTAAACTGTATGACAATTGTTTATTCTCTATCTACAACATTTGAAATTGAAAAAATGACGAGTCAAGATTAAATTGTTCAACTCATCACAGATTATGGAATCTATTGACACTCTTCCATAATCAACTGCAAAAATTAATAGTAGTGGCATTTAGACTTGCACACTTTCATGTTTTATTCATCTTTTTCTTTTGGGGTATATTATTTTTTCCCAAGTCCTTTGATTTTTCTTTTAGGACTTTTTACCCTCTTTTTGATTTTTTGATTTTATTTTTGATTTTTTTTACAAAATATGGGAATACAACTTGCAGAAGGCAAAGTATTTACATATTTACAAGATTATAATCAATCAAGTCAAAATTATGAATCCTATATTTATAGGTTACTAACATCGGCTTCACTTGGGGGTGGCATTTCCTGGTGGAATGTTAAGAACTCTGAGATCAGTAGCCTTCATCTTTGACCTTGGTGATCCTGTAACTATCTTTTATTTTCTGCAAAAATTCATACTTATGACATTTTATACTGCAAATCTTAGGGCCTTCTCTTTGGGCTTCAACTTTGTAGATAAAATCTCCAATCCAATCTACACACTTGCAATGAATATTTACAATGATAATGTAAATCAATATAACTGTTGAGTGAATCTAAAGAATAGTAGTGTTACAACATCCTACCATTCACTGGTCCTTCTTGTAGTTCAGTTCCATCCAAATTCCTGATGAAAAATAATTGTTACCCCTGTATCCATATATCACATAAGGTCCTTGCAATAGAAATTCAAACTTTCCATGTTTACCTTTATCCTCTCTCCGTGAATCCCATCTCAAAACTTGATATCCTATGAAAAAATCATCTTCCTTAACCCTTTTATCAAAAATATTTTTGATTTTATCATGTAAAACTTGTGATTTTTCATAAAATTCTTCCCTATTTTGTTGAAGTTGTATGGTTTCATTGATTCTTCGTTGAATAGCATTTGTTTCCACCTGTGATTCTTGGATAATCTTCATGACTGGGACACCCAAGGAAAAGGGGAAAACAACATCCATTCCATAGACAATCTGATAAGGTGAAGTTCCAATAGACTTCTTTGTGGTAAGTCTATCAGCCCATAAGGCATAGACTAGCTTTTTGTTCCAGATCATTTTGTTTGCTTGACGTAATTTTTTGATGATATTGATTAAGCTTTTGTTTGATGATTCGGCTAAACCATTACCTTGGGGATAATATGCTGTGGAATGACCTAAGGTAATATGGTATTTATGATAGAAAGAAATAATTTTCTTGGATTTGAATGCAGCTGAATTGTTAGTAATAATCTTATATGGGCATCCAAATCTTGATAAAATATTACTTTCTATAAATGAGATTATAACTAAATCAGTGGCTTGCCTAGTAGGAATGGCTTCTATCCACTTGGTAAAGTAATCTGTAGCAGTTAAAATACATTTATGTTGGCCTAAGGATGGAGGATGGATTTCACCAATGAAGTCTAACCCCCATTGTTGAAATGGATTTTCAGTTGATATAGGCTTAAGAGGTAAGGGCAATAGTTTATTTTTCCCTTAAAAAAATTGGCATTTGTGACAGGAGGTAACAATTTTTTTAACATCAGAAAATAAAGTTGGCCAGTAAAAACCAGCTCTTAGTATTTTTTCTGTTGTACTCTTTTAGTATAGGTGGCCTCCACAGTCACCTGCATGAAATTCCTCAAGAATTTTGTCAGCCTCATATTTTAATAAACAATTTAGTAAAATCCCACTATTTTCTTTCCAGTAAAGTGCATTGTTTAAGATACAAAACCTCATTGCTTTCCGTTTGATGAATCTTGCTTTGGTTTTAGTTAACCCGGGAGAAGCTTGTAAATGTGTGAGTACAAAGATAATATCAGAGTACCATGGTGAGTCTAGATAGGCCTCATTGATCAATGGAGTCGCCATCTCCTCTTGGTCATCTATTTGTGCAATGAAATTAATATCTAAAGCATTGCAATTGGATTCAGCCATCAATCTGGCTAATCCCTATCCTTTAATGAGTTTTTTTGGTTTAATTTCCAAATCATACTCAAGGATAGTGGCAATCCACTTTCCTCTCCTACTGTCAGGTCCATCTTGTGTCAGAATATCTTTAACTACTCCATTGGGGACATATGCAATGATATGTGAATTAATTATGTAAACTTTGAAATCCTTAATGGCTTTAACCAGGGCTAAAGCCTGTTTTTCCATTATATTGTACTTCATAGGTGCATCTCTGAGAGCTTTACTAAAAAATGCAATTGGTTGTTCAAAACCTTGATTGCTTTTCTATAGAAGAACTGCAACTATGGTGTGTTCAGATGCAAAGGAAAAGATTATGAAATCTTTCGTATAATCTGGGCTGATGAGGACTGGTGCTTTTGTCAAGGCCTATTTTATGGATTTGAAAGATTGTTTGGCCTTTATTTTCCAATTTATTGCAGAGTCCTTTTTAAGCATATTGTTGAGATCTTTTATGATTTCAGCCAGATTAGAGATAAATCTTCTTAAAAATTTGATTTTACCCAAGAATTCTTGAAGTTCTTTTATGTTTCTTGGTGGTTGAATGTTTAAAATATCTTCAATTCTTGCAGGGTATATTCTAATGCCTTCCTTGGAGATTATGTGACCTAACAGTTTTCCTTCTTCTAGTCTAAAAAGAGTCTTTTTAGGATTAAGGGATATACCATATTTTCTACACTTGATAAAGACTTGTCTCAGGTGATCTAAGTGTTCATCATTTGTTTTTAAAAAGACAGTAATATCATCAAGATAGATAACTAAAAATTCATGGATCTCCTTAGCAAAGGCAATATCCATTGCCCTCTGAAAAGTAGCTCCTGCATTTTTCAATCCAAAGGGAATTTTCATGTACATTAAAGTGCCCCAAGGAGTGGTAAATGAAGTTTTAGTTTGATCATCTTTATGAACTAGAATTTGATTGTAACCAGAGAAACCATCTAGTAAAGAAATTCTTGAAGAACCTACCACCCTCTACAAAATATGATCCATTTTAGGCAAGGGGTAATTGTCTTTCAAGGAAGCTTTACTAAGATTTCTAAAGTCTATGCACAGTCGTATTTCTCCTGTTTTCTTTCTGGTGGGCACTAAACTATATACCCAATCAGAATACCTGACCGGTGCAATTATTTGTGCATCAAACATTCTTTTAACTTTTTTTTCGATTAAAGGTAACAAAATTGGATTAATCCTTCATAGCATTTGTTGAAAAGGTTTTTGATTTTCTTTCAAAGGAATCTTATGTTGAATTATGTCTTTGTTGTAAGTTTTTAGATCTTTGTAACCCCATGAAAAAACATCCTGATATTCTTTAAAATTTTCTATGTATTTAACCTTTTCTTCTGATGATAAGGACTTTGATAGTTTGATAATTTTTGGTTTTTCATTTGTTCCTAAGTTACACTCTTCTATATCAGACCTGACTGGTTCCATTTTTGGCCTTTTGGGCACATCATTGGAATCAAACAAGTCTTCTAGGGGAGTTAAACCTCTGGGTAAAATGTTATGTTTTAAATCAATCAAATTTGGTTCATCTTCAATCATTTCCTCTATATCTACATTTTCCAAGTCATCTATGTCACTTTGAGTAAATATAGTAGGTCTATCAAAATTATGTACATCTAAATCATCTATTCGACAAAAATTTGAATCTATGTTACAAGGTGAATCTATATTACAATCATTATCAATTTGGAAATTTTGAAACTCTCGCTCATTGTTCAAAAAGTGATAGATTTTTTCATCTTCTGAGAAAAATTTCCATTATTTTACATTATATGGAACAATAGGTTTGTGTTTGATTTCAGCAGTGTATTTTTGTATTGGTGAAAATGGAATTTTGCAAGTGCTGGCAAAGGTTGCTAAACAATGGCCTTGCAGATTCTGTTTTCTAGGGATGATAGCAAACTTGCTTTCTAACAAATCCTCAACCCAATCATGTGATGTGTCCCTGTATCTGGCTAGTCTAGGATTGTGAACAGAGTATTCTGCGTTTATTTGCTTGATAACTAAATCTAAATCTCCCATGAACAATATTCTTTGCCCTCCAAATTTTCTAATGATTTGAAGACCTAAGATTAAAGCCTCATATTAGGCCATGTTATTAGTACATTTGAAATTCAATCTAAAGGCATGTCCTTGCGAATGGCTAGTTTCAATGTTGGTAATCCATACACCAGCTCTAGCTCCTGATTTATTCACTAATCCATCAAAATCCAAATTCCATAAAGCTTCATGATCAATGTAATCATCCATTGTTTTAGGCTTTTTATCAGTGAGTTCAGTTTGGGTATTATTATGATCAGAATTACAGAGAATAAAGGAATCAAGATCAGTAGGAGTTGAATATATTGGGTAATTGGTAGGTCTTTCAGCACTGTTGATCATAAACTTCATTAAGGTTTCTATGTCAAGCTTTTTAGGCTATCCAAATACCGAGATAGTGGCATAGCTCATGTCAAGTTGTAAAGATCCCTGCAACTTTGCTCCCCATGAGTGAGAAAGAAGCATGCCATACTTTGGCGGGATATCAGCTACCACAACATCCATGATCATGCTTTTACTAGGATATTGTACTAATTTTACACACAGATCTTTAATCAATCCTATGCATTGGAATTTATATGAATCAAATGAAAATAGATCTTTATATGGCTGGGTTATGTCTAGATTCAGGGTTTCCATTATTGCTTTGGGCATTAGGTTATGGGAAGCTCCAGTATCTAGCATAACAGTGTGTAATATCTGACCATATACAGTAAGAGTTAAATAAAATGGAGGTACTGACCCATCTGACTGCTTACCATCTACATTTGGACCGAATATTAATTCAAGTCTATCATCATTCATATTAATTGTATCCTCATTTTCATTTACATTCAATGTTTCGAAAATAATAGATCCATACAAGTCATTTTTAGCTAATTCAACTAAGGGAACAACTATCTTTAACTTGGATATTTCAGATTGAATGTTAAATGTCGACTGAGATTTGATGGCTTGAATTATTTCATCTTTTGGAACTGTTGTTTGGGATGATTTTTCTTGTGTTTCAACAGTTTTTCCTTTAGCTTGAGGTTTTCTTTTATCTTCTGTTTGAGTTTCCTGATTTCTGCTATCTTTGATTATTTTTTCAGGAATAGTTTGAGTGTTAATAGATGCTTTGTCAGATTTGGCATTCTCAGCAGAAGATTTAGGATTTGATGATTTTGAGTCAGCTAGATTCTTTTTTCGATCAGTAACTGTTGTTGAATTGGTGGTCTTTGTGGTATTAGCCTTTTGGGCATCTTTGGAGGATTGAGCCACCTCATCAGTGATATCTACAATCTTTGGACTAGCCTGTTTTTTAGGACTGGGTGGGTTTAAATTTTGTTTATTTTCTCTGGGAAGAATCTACAAAAGTTTGTTTTGGGAGCCTCAATATTCTTTTTGTTTTGGCTTTGCTGAGTTGGAACATTGTTTTTTGTAGTAGGCTCATTGGTTTTCTTGCTCCTAAGGTTATATTGGCTGTGAATTTCATTGATTGAGAAGTCATAACCTTGCTTATAGTCAAAGGATTCACCAGATTCCACTTTGAACTAGTGTAGCTCAAAGAGTTCCTAGTCCTCCTAAGTGAGGAAAATTGTATTTCTTTCATCTATCCCCATAACTATGTTGATGTGTTCCTCATCCTCAACATTGTTTTGAGAACTCTCAGCAAATTTCTCTTGGAATGGGGGTCTAATGTTCTGATCTGGAGAGGGTTCTTTACCTTTCCCAGGATTGTTGTTTTTCCTGTAGTTGGGATTTCTGATTTGGGATTGATTATCCCATTGCGGTTTCCTTTCAATGTGGTCTAATCTCTTAACTAATTTTCCTAATCTTTTGTTAATAAAATCAAATTTTCCATCTAATTTTGAAGCTTCTTCTTTGATGGTGACCCTCCTCTTGTTTCTAAGTCTGTATTTTCTGGCAAGGATATTTATTTCTACACCAACAGCATTCAGTTGCATTTTTTCTAGGGTGTCTGCATCCCTTTATCTAAGTTGATAGGCCATGTCTACATCAAAACAATCAGGGAATTTGAGCAGCATGGAATATGGAGTGGTTTTAAGGTCTGCAGGAATAAAATTGTAAATACTGTTATATCTGGTGCAAAAGTCTTGGACAGAATCATTGGGAGCTCTCTTAACAGCATCAAACTCAGATAATATTTGTAGGGGATTTTTCTTCTTTTCCAATTTATTTAGGAAAGCTCTATGGAATGCAGCTAAGTCTGCTATAGTACCGGCACCTAAATTTCTAAACCATGTTTTTACTTCTCCAGTTAAGCCTTGTGCAAACAACCTCATTCGGACATCAGACTCATCTATCTCATAAATTTCCCAAAAATCATTCATTCTGGTGATATGTTGTTGTGCAGTAATTTGTGAAAAATTATCAAATAATGGGATATCCTTCTGGTAATTCTGGGGCATGTAATGGAGGTTTTGAGGTAAGACCAGGGGAGCATATCTAGCTGCCATCGCTTGAATTTTGCTAAACTGGGAGGTATAGTAGTAGTGGCAGGGATAGTGCTAGTTACAACAATAGATGTGCTGAAGGTTGTACTTGAAGAGCTTGGAAAAGGAGATGAAAAATAAGTGGTATGGCTAGGGAATATTGTGGTAGTTGTTGTAGTGGATTTAGTGAATGATGGAAATACTACTTTAGGCTACAAGGGAAACTCAGGGATGAATGGTTATGTGGATGAACTGGCGGTGTATTGAGGATATTATGAATATATGATCCTAAGCTGCAAAGGAAACTCAGGACTAACAGGCTCTGGGGGTGAACTGATAGTGGAATCTATAAATGAAGTGGCAGCATACAAGGTAGAATCTGTTGTTGGAAAGATGGTGGTGGATAATTGAGAAACTGGAGGTTTAAATTGAGACAAAAAATTGGCTAACTTGATAGCTTCATCAATGTCTTTAATTCGTGTAACACTTACCCTCTCTACTGGACTTTGACTTTCATTTTTTTCTGATTTAATAGGTGCTGAAATAACTTTCTGTTTCTCATTCACAAAAGAAGTAAAAACAAGATCTATAACAGTTTCCTTTAAATCAGTTTCAAACTTGGTTCTAAATAATGATTTTTCAAACTTTAAATCAAATTCAATATCTGATAAGCTTACTAATTCTTTTGGTAAAGAGTTAACCCTTCTTAGGCGTACTTCAATTTCTGAACTAACAATTTGTTTTTTCTTTTTTCCTATCTAGTCTGGATTGTCTACTATATCTGCAGGGTTGGGATCAAGGTTGGATCTAGTATTATAAACTTTCTTTGGAGCCATAATGATTATTTTATAAATACCCACAACCTTTAAACTTAATCTTAAAGTAGAAAAGATATGTTTTAAAAAATCTTCCTCAAAGATTAAACTTAAAATTGGAGAGTGGTTAGTTCCCCAGTATGGTCGCCAGTATATTATCACCCTAGTAATTCTTAGGTCGTGGGATTTTGGTTTATAGTTAAAGAAAACCAGGGGTAACGAAAAATCTCTTTTGAAATCTAGGATCTAGCCTTCCTAAATTCCGAAGAGGGATCTCTCCTCAATATTTAACTTGATTTTTGTTATAAGATTTTAGGCTAGGTATGATTTGGACAATTGGTTTGTTTTGAAAGTTTGGTGGGAATAAAATGTACATCAAGGTAAACCACAAAGGGATCTACCAGACCATTGAGCTATGGAGTCAAATTCTTGGCAAGCAGAGCTAGGAAATAAGATCAAAAGAGAAAATTACTAAGGGTAGTGTAGATGACCTTCAAAGGGTTTTGAATAGGTTTTTTGATGAAATGGAAAGATCTGAACAAAAGGGAAATTAAGAATCCTTAATTTACAGAAATGAAGATGAAAGAAAGGGGTGAAACAGGGACTAAGAGCATTTAAGAATTCTTAAGTCCGGTTATCAACAGAAAACATATCAATGAATAACTAGTAAAAAACAGGGAGCCTTTTAACACTAATCATGTTTAAGCTTTCCTAGTTAATCATTAAAGACATAAAACATTTAAATGTATGTATGGAACTTTGAAAGATAAACAGTGAAAACAGGAAAATACTTGACTTATCTGATCAGCACAAGAATCCTGAGTTATAATGTCTTTTAGTCTTAGTTCCAGTCTGTTGCTTAATAAATCAACTCACACAAACTCGAATGTATTCAGCAAAAATGTCTATAGTAGTCTTGACGAATTTTATTCCACACTTAATACTTCAAAAAGATAAGTATTTATATAAAAATTATTCCAAAATATCTAAGAGACATGTAGGAATATCTCTAGGCAAAAATAAATTTTATTACATAGAAAGAGGGACAGTTGCAAAACAAACTGGCAAGCTTTCCTCTTATCAATAAAAAATAGGACTAATTATCTTAACTTGTTGCTGGGTTGTAGCTGCTGGAAATGCTTGCTGGAATTTTTGGAAAAAGATCTTTTGAAGGTAACTTGAAAGACACTTTTTCCATTTCTCATCCTTTAACCTGTGCTTTATCACTGATACTCTTTACGCTATTTCTTTACTGCTTCACTGTTGTAAAATAAATAATAATCTGTAGTAAAAAGGTGTTTTGACTGATACTCTTTGACTCTGTTTCTTACCCTAATACACTTTGACTGTAAACCTTTATATCAAATCAGTAAATTCCTGCCATTGTTCTGCACTGGGAATTCTCATACTCTTCGATTTCCTGTAACTTTCATCTACCTTTGTATACTTAGCAAAATTGGGCTTAACAATGAAAATATGTTTGATCTCATTTTGTAGGAAGAAAAAGTTCTCAAAATATTCCAAAATAACTTTACCAGTTGGAGACCCTTGTGGTAAAGGTTTTTTGACCTACTCTTTGGCATAAGCCCTGATTTTATTGTCATAATCCTTCTGTGCCATTAACTTTTCATTCAAAGCATGAATGTCTGGAAGGCTTACTTGTGTTAGTATTGTGTATTTGACCCAAAATCTTGTGATTGCCAAGTTCATGTCCTTGCATCTATCCTCCAAATTATTCATCACATTTCTCTTATTCAGGACTTTCTTGATTTGTAGTATGCTTTCAGTTCTATCCTGAATTTTTAGCTCTTCAAGATCTTCTCTGTGTTTTCTATCCAGAAATATAATAAGCTTCAAGGCTTGAGTAGGTTTGTCAGCTAGTTCTTCTTTTGTCTTCTAAATTTCTATTTGTGCTGCTTTGCGTAACTCCTTTTGTTCATAAATAATTTGAATTGAAGGCCACTGTGAATGTATGCCTTAAATGATGTTGCTCCAAAGATAATTCTTGATATAAGATACCTGTTCAATCAGATTAACCTATTGTTGTAGAATCTTTACCTGTTCCTGCAATATGTTGGCTCTCTGCTCATGTCCTTTGGATGTAATTAATGCATCTCTGTTAGATGTTTCAAGATTTCTGATGGTGTCTTTCAAGTTGATTATCTCTTTATCTTTTAAGGACATATCTTCCATAGCCTTGAATATGGCAGCTGTTTCACCTTTTTGATTTATCTGTGATGTAGATGATGAAGTGGCAGAGATATATTTAGAAGTAATTGACACTACAGTTGCTAATACTCCTTTTGGTGCCAAATGTTCTGCCAATGTAGAGGGAACAACTGTACTTACAGTTGGAATAACCGTGGGAATGGGGATTTCATGAGCTTTCTTCAATGTTTCATTTTCTTGCATTAAAGATTCTATTTGATTTTCCATCTCTTTAATCTGAGCTATCATCTTCAAAACCAATTGCATAGTTTCATCCTTTTCTATCTTTTCCTGAAGAATTTCTTTTTCCTGAGGGTGCTCACTCTGTGGCAATTTGAGTTTCTTTCTCAAGGCAGCAATATCCTCATTCTTCTGCCTTATCAATTTCTTAGCAACTTCAGTATTGGAGGGATCTACTCCAGTTTCTATCACCAAATCTTCTAAGGATTTTATCCTCAAATCCTTAGCATGTAGAGATGCTTTATCTAATTTCATTTGAGTTTGAAAATAAGATACAGTCTTTTGAAGCATGGTAGAACTCATGGTTTTTCTTACTACCTTTGAATACAATATCTCTAAAGAAATTCTATGGAACTCTATCTGATCTAGTTCATGTATAGTATCAACATTCACTTCAAACTCTGTTTTCCTGTAGTCTATGGCTGACT
This sequence comes from Pinus albicaulis, assembly GCA_034641835.2. Classification (NCBI taxonomy): domain Eukaryota; kingdom Viridiplantae; phylum Streptophyta; class Pinopsida; order Pinales; family Pinaceae; genus Pinus; species Pinus albicaulis. Next base: position 17,221,639 of record CM076575.1, read on the forward strand.
TTGGATCTGTTACTACAGGTTGGGGAAAAGACATGATCATTTTATTTGTTGAGTAATCAAAGGCTGTCACAAGTTTGTCTTTATCTCCTGGATTTTCCTTCAAAAGTTTAGAATAAACTCCATTCTTGATTTCCTCATTCTTTTCCCTGATCTGCTTGAACCTTTTCTAATTATCAGAATCAGTTTCTTCTATTGTTTTAGAGGAAGAGGGAGCTTCTGTATTTATTTCTGCTTCAACCATTTCTTTGCCTTTTCCCTGTGCTTCTACCTATTCATTTTGAATTTCCCTGAGTGTTTCATTCAAAATCATTGTGGCCTCATCATCTGTTTTCTGATCATTATTATCATCTACATCTATGACTCCTTCTTTTTCTAGAGTAGTCATTCTGGCCTTCTTGCTGTAGACTGTTTTAAATTTATTTTCAATAATTTTCTCTGCCAAATAGCCTTCTTCTTTTCTAGGCCTTTTATTAGATACCTCTACTTGTTGGTCAACTATAACCACCTGCGTACTTTCCATATGATTTTCCCGCAGGCTATTTGTTTGCATCTCCTGAATATCATCAATTAAAGTGTTTGCAACCCATTCCATTTTATTAGGATACTTTTCAATTAGTGGCTTTGACTCATGGAGGAATGGATTTAAATTACACTTGACCCTGAGGTTACTTAAAATACCTTGAGGATCATAGTTCCAGTAGAAGCTTTCTTGGAACTTGAATGCTGATAAATTGTTGCTTACCTCTTTCAAAGCATCTTTGCTGTTGACTATGAAGGGGCCAATTTGACTTTTTAACTTGAATTGTGATTTCTTTTTGGAGGCTATAAATTTCACTGCATCTGTATTCAAAATCTGCCTTAAGTACTCCAAAGCAAAAATCCTGGTAGTCAGAAATTTTGGAAATTTGTAAGCAGCCAGGATTGCACCATACACTCTGATTTATGTGTGATTTTTATACAAATACCAATCTCCAACTTTACAATTTTCAGATAACTGTAAAATTCTTTTGATTTCTTCATTGATCCTTGGTGGCTCTGCTTTGTTCAACAAACCCATGGCAGGTCTGATAAAAAAATCATTGAAATCCCTGTAGCTATACTCACTGATGTTTTTCCTAAGAAGAGAAGTCCAGAATATCACTAAAAGAGGTTTGACCTCCATATCCATCTTCTGTAATGCAATTGAAAAATTATCTCCCTGAGAAAATAGGAAGAGATGTAACAAATATGATTTATATCTGAACACTCCTTAATTAGGTAATTTTATTAACTGGTAATGCATATTATCAGCAATGAATTTGGCAAAGTCAAAGACCAATTATGGCTGTTTTCCTGGAGACAAGGTAGAAAGGAAACCTAAGATGGAGGCATCTGTAAACTCATCATTAGCATAGCCTAGAATGAATGACAACATGGAAATGATTTTCCTGGAGCCCTCAAGGAAGTCAAAAGTTTCATAAGGTGGATTTACCTTAGGAAGGTTGACATGATTAGGCATGAAGTTTTGAAGGATCTCAAACTTCCTAGGGAAATCCAGATCCAAATACATTTGAGTCAAATCTTCAATTGACAATGATACTGCTCTTGGATAAGGGCTTAGTTGGAGCATATCATTGATGGCTTCAGTAGTTATGTAAAAGAGGACCTCACTATCTTTGTTCACCATGCATCTCTAGTCAGGAATATAGTGCATCTAACACAACCTAATGAAATATTGAGCTTGATGAGTGATGGGAACCACATATTTAGGCAAGTTAGAGTCCCATACAGGTATATCATTGGCCACTTTCTTCTCAAATTTTTCCTGACACCAGCTATTGACTTCAAGTAGATCAAATTCTAAGGCGGCATCAGCAATTCTATAGTCTAATTCAATCAAGGGATTTTTCTCTTTAGAGCTGACAGGTGGTTGTAATGGTCTCACTACCTTGGTAGAATCTACAGTTAGGATAGGAGTAGGTTTATAAAGTTTGAAATTTTTGGGGTTGGGAAGCTTGCTGGAGGCAGGCTTCTATGGTTTGGGACCTCCAATCCTAGGGGTGACCTGCTTTTTTGTCATTTTGAATGAATTGAGCAAGATTAGACTATTTTCTTAGCTCTTTATGGAAACAGAAGGTCAATTAAGCTGCTTTTGGGAAAAATTTTGAATCTGGGCGAGGGTTTTATGATGAAAATGCAGATTTTGAATATACAGAGGACTAGAAAGGGATTTCAATTGTTTCTTCAGTAATTCAAATGGATTTTCACTGTGGGAATAGCTTTTGGGTGGTCAAAATTCTTTAGGCAGAAGTGGCAAATTCTGGAAAAATTTTGACAGGGTTTCCCCTGTTTCTTCAAGGTTTGAGTACTCTCAGATGAGTACTTTTGGATTTTAAATTCAAATTGGTTTAATTTTTTTTTGAAAATTAAGAATTTGGAGGTTTGGATTACTGAAAAAATACCTTTGAATAGGTATGATTGTGGTCGAAGAGGGTTGTAGATGGTACCAGTCTTCAAACTGGTTGTAGCTGTTTGGTAGGAGGCACTGGCAGTCTTCGGAAGAGAAATTAAGAGGGGAAATGGCTTTTATAATTATGAACTGAGGTTAAAAATAGCTTCGAAATGGTGTCTGTGAGTGTTTTCTGGGATGGCGTAGGCGCAAATGCATGTAAAAAATAAGAGCTAAGTCTGAAACCTTAAGTCTTATCAATAAACATGACATTAATTACAGGTTGGAATTAATGGCGGGAGTGGTTTTTGCGTTTGAAGGCGAAACCATTAGTGGTTATCGCATTGCTCCTGGGCGGTAAATGGTTTTTCGCTTTTATCCAATAAAAATAAGACACGTAGCGGATGGTGGTTTGGAGAAACAACTTTTATTGCAAAAATTTTTGCCAACCTCGCTCGATCACTTTTATAATGTGATATTGAATAAGCGCTGTCGGATTTGATCGCCCGGTGCGAACGGTCGAGATTTCTCGGGAAGCTGTGGGGATATGGAAAGGTGGGACCCAACTTAAATATTAGCCGTTGATATAATAGGGATAATCAACAGATACATGCTAATGCGATGGAAATGGTGGGGGCGGGGGAATGATTTATCAGGTTTAGTTTAGACCATAAGATTAAGGGATTAGGATGATCGGAGGGCCAGGAACGAATGCGAGGATGCATCGTTTTTATTAATGAAATGTATGTATAAAAGGGGTTTATACATAGAATGGGTGGGTTGTTAAAGGTTTATCAAACCAGGGTTTATACTGTGATAAAATGATATGTATCGGGAAAATGGGATAAGGTTATAGCTTTAACCATGGGTAAAGCTTATGAGGGGAAGGTGAATAAACTCTTTTTCTTCACTGTTTTATATACACAAGGTGTAAATAAATTGCGCATTTTCAATATTATTTATATTATATAGTTTCAGATTTATCAAAGGTCTAAAACTATAGGGGAGAGGGGATATTTTATAATGGATAAGTTTTATGTCAAAGGGGTAATTTCGGGATGTTTTTCAACATGTGTTTAATATCTTTGACATAAAAAGTATATAATAAGAGGATTTGGGGTATATTAAATAAAAGGGAGCTATATTAATAGGACTAGGATAATTGATAGGGAGTTAATAAAATATGTTAAGTGTTAATATGAAAAGGGACAATGAATACTCAATATTCATAAAAACTAAGGAAAGTGAAAATTAAAGCAAAGCTTCACTATCATAACTTAATCACTTTTACTGAGAATATCATGTTTTTTGAGGGTTTTATGTCTTGTAAAATGGAGGAAGTTAATCAAATGGGTATTTATGTAACATTTCAGTAAGAAAAGAGTTCCCACTTATGAAGTTAAATGGTGATGAGTGCATGAAGGGGTAAATGATGAAAATTTCTGGGATTAATATAGAAACTTAACATTTTCAGCTAATCAGTCACTAAGCCTTGGGTCCGGTCCCAACAGAAGTCAAGGAAATGCCTTGCGCCTCTTTGACTAACAGTCTAGAATATCAAATTGCTATGGGGAGGGGAAATTAGTTATTTGTAGTCTGGTGAAAGATATTCAAAATGATGTTTCCCACCTTCTTCTACCTACCCAATCATTATCTTCTAACATTTTTTCCTTCTATTTTAATCAGGTGCATTTGAACTAGCAACCTTACAACATTTTATTGTTTTTGAAAAAAGTAAACTATTTAATTCTACACTTATTTCAACCAAGAATCTAGATTAAAATATTGGATCCTTTTATTCTCTACCTAACTAATGAATTTTCATGATTAAATTGTATGACAATTGTTTATTTCTCTATCTACAACATTTGAAATTGAAAAATTGATGAGTCAAGATTAAATTGTTCAAATCATCACAGATTATGGAATTTATTGACACTCTGCCATAATCAACTGCAAAAATTAATAGTAGTGGCATTTAGACTTGCACACTTTCAGGTTTTATTCATCTTTTTCTTTTGGGGTATATTATTTTTTCCTAAGTCCTTTGATTTTTCTTTTAGGACTTTTTACCTTCTTTTTTATTTTTTGATTTTTTTTTTAATTTTTTTTACAAAATATGAGAATACAAATTGCATAAGGCAAAGTATGTACATATTTACAAGATTACCATCAGTCAATTCAAAATTATGAATCCTATATTTATAGGTTACTAACAGGTTCTAAGGCTTTATGTTTCGCATCTGGAATGTGGGCCCAAGAATCACTTCCAAAAACACGAAAGTGACTTACATCTGGTTTGATTGAGCTCCAAGCTTCTTTTGGAGTTATATTCTTTAAAACCTTAGTAGGAGTGCGGTTTACTATGTAATTTGCACAGTTAATGGCTTATGCCCAAAAATTGAGACCAAGTCCTTTAGATTGAAGCATATAATTAACCATTTCTTTTAAGGTGCGATTCTTCCTTTCAACTACACCTTTTTGTTGTGGAGTATATGGAACAGTATGTTTCAATTGAATGCCATGCTCAGTGTAGAAGTTGATAAATTTTTTGTTAACATATTATCCTCCATTGTCTGATATTAACTTAAGAATTTGATGTCCAGATTGTTTCTCAACAAAGGCCTTAAAGGCCAAGAACATGTTAAAAAATTCACTCTTGAGTTTTAAGAAATATACCCAAGTGCATCTGGAAAAATCATCAATGAAGGTTAAGAATTACTTGCAACCATAGAAAGAAACAATAGGAAGTGGACCACATAAATCAATGTGCACAAGCTACAAAGGGGCTGAAGTGTGCCAAGAGGCACGTTTGTCAAAACTATCCCGATGATGTTTTCCGAGTACACATACGGAGCAAAAACCATCCCGGCAAGATACCATAGGAAGGCCCGTCACCATATTTTCCTTACACAAAGTTTGAAGAGAGAAATAGTTTAAGTGACCAAATCGCTCATGCTAAAGTTTTCTCACATCATCATTATGAGCAACAAAAACAGAGGGAAGAGATGATGACCCAAATTTGTCAAACTTATACAACCTTGTGGAATCATCAGCAATGCAAGTAGCTAAAATATGTTTAGAATCTTTGAGGTCCTTGATTACAACATCACAAGGTGAGAATTCTACTATTTTCCCTTCACTTGAATGAGTTATTTGATAAACAGATAGAAGGTTGCATGACAAGGTAGGAACACATAGTACATCATTAAACTAACCATTATCTAGATGAATGGTTCCAGATCCTACAACACTAAGATATCTATCATCACCAACATAAATATGTTTGGTGTTGCAATCATTTAAAGAAGAGAACATGGATTTATTTTTAGCCATGTGGTAAGAAGCTCCAGAATCAATGAGCCACTCATGAGAAGGAGAAGAAGAAGATACATTTAATGCATAACCAGATATTGATGCTTGACAACCATAAGCAGAAAGTGCCATGCCTAAAGATGAAGGTGAAGAGTGCTCCAAATTGATGTTGTGCTTCTTCATTGCTTCTTCTAAGGCTTCCATATTCTTAAAACATTTGGACTCTAAATGGCCATCATGATTGCAAAAGTTGTAATGTCTGTCTGTCTTCTTTCCTTCGTTTTTATATGCCTTATCATTTTGGTGAGTTTCTTTTTCAGTTTGTGGCTGAAATTTCTTAGGACCCTTGTTTGGTTTCGGACCATACTTTTTAGGATACTTCTTCTTGGGATTCTTTTGATATGATTAATGTTGGGCTGCTAAGGCTTTCTTAGAAGCGTTTCCAGTAGTGATAAGACCAAGGTGTAAAAAATTTTCTTGTTCTCTTATCAAAGAATCACGAAAGGCATCAAAAGAGGGATTGTTGTAGGTGGTTCCTGAAGAAATGATGGCTTCTCTAGTGGAATGGAAGGCGGAAACAAATACAGAGTATGTAGGGCCAAGCTTAGTAAGAATGCAATAGATGAGGCTACCATCTTCCTTTTTGACCTTACAACCTTCTAAAAGAACTCTGAGGGTTTTGAATTTGGAAAAAAAAACTTCAATAGAGGAGAAATTATTGCGGTCCAAAGTAAGCAACTCATTTTCAAGCTAATGGGCCCTGATTTGATTTTGAATGCCAAAGACAGTATTTAGCTTGTCTAGGGCTTCATGAGGGGTGTCAATGTCAAGGATATGAAATTGAAGATCTTGAGAAATGGACATTCCTATCAACCCTCGTGCTTGATCTTGTTTATTTTCCCATTTAGCAACTTCATCATCATTAGAAGGTTTAGTTTCTAGCCCTGTGGCTATTCTATAAAGCCATTTACTTCTAAGTATATCTACCATGTGAGGTAGCCATTGGAAATAATTGGTGCTGTTAAGAATAACCGGGCATGCACTTTCCATTTTTTATTTTTTAAATATGAAGTTGAGAAAAGCTAAAACTAACTACTCCAATAAAAATATCTCGAAAAATTAGGCCGTTTAAAAAAAAAGGCTCGAAAAATGGCTTCCAGATGAAGAAGTTATGCCTTTTGAAAACAACTGAGTTGTAGATGCCGAATAGTTATGGGAACGGGATAAAGTGCGGCTCTTTAAAAAAAAACTCCGCCCCTTTGAACAGAAACTTTTTACAAAAGAAGATTGATAAAGAGACTTGAACCCAAGACCTCTATTCTCATAAACTAACCCCTCACCAAGTGAGATAGTAAAAGGATTATGTTATTTTAGAAAGGAGGAATGGGAGATTATTATTATTATTATTATTTTATTTTTTTTGTAAGTAAGTCAGGATCATTATATTATAATATAAACAGAGATTACAGCACAGAGGCTCGAAGACTTATGGCTTTGACATAACATTGGCCTACTTCTTTTCGAGCTTACAAAGGACTCAGAATGACTGGGCTGTAAACTAGCCATATTTAGAACCACATTAGCCCTTAGACAAAACATCGTGGCTACCACGCAGGGTTTCCCATGAACAAAAGTCTGCTGACGGCCAGAATGGCCTCTTACAAACGATCGCTACGGGAAACCAACATAAGTACAGAAGTAGAAGGAAATAGGTAGACCAGTCGAAAAAACACATACAGAAATTGCTGAACCATTAGAGAGTAGGAGTGGAAGCTCCGGAGTGTCCCGCCTCGCCTGGATTCGCGCCCTCACTGCCTGTCACTGGAGCTCGGGGCTTGAAGCGTCTGATAACAGTGGCCTGTGAGTCGTTTGTGGGAATTTCGATGGAGACGTGGAGAATGTGGCAGAGGTATATCTCGAATCGTCGAACGAAATTCTCTAGCACCTTGCCATGCCGGCAGAGTTCCTCTGCTAATGAGTTGAAAGCAACTTCCAATTTGTCAAGGCGAGCTGTGTTCCATGCTGACGCCATGGAAGTGGCAGCAAATGTTTCCTTTACTACTGCTCCCTGCATGGCTATCGCTTTTGCCAGCATTATTTTTACTTGCCAAGCCACAACTTGGGTTTGCAGAAACTGTGTTTGGCGCGTGCAGGGAGTACCTGGATCAACTAGCCAATCAACTTCCTCACTAATGGTGGTGTCATCCATCTTTGTCCTAGCAAGTTCCATTTCCTCTTCCAAAACCTCGATTGTTTGCTTGCCGCGTTTGGAAACGGAGCCTTCATAGCAATCCTTGGCCCTCTTGAGGGCCTGTGAAGATTTTATGCTACGCATATTAAGATCAGGCATGGCTCTGGGTCTGTGAGAGCAAAGATGTCGCTCAAAAAATGGGAGCCTAACTTGGACGTTGAGCAGAGAGGCTGCTTTTCGAAGACAAGAATGAGAATGAAAGGATGGGCGATTGTGTTAATAAAGAAGTAGGAGTCCGAGAGATGAGTGTAGTTGAGTGGCCATTTAAGGCCATAATGCATGGCATGTTGCCAATTGGTCCTTCCGCCAAAGCTGGGTGGATGATCAGAGATTTCCGTCCTACAATCCGACCCTTCACACGCTGGAAATCTCCGCTTAATCCATTTAGTGATGCTCTTTCCTTTGCTATCATTCCCCCTCATTAAGGATCGCTGAGCCCAAGGGTGTCTCGTCATCCATTCCGGTCTGTGCCGCCTGACGTGCTCAATCAACATACCGTTACTCCTGATCTGCTGATGACAGATGATCTGTCGTCCATCCTACGGATATACCGGCATTTAAATCTTGCCTTGAGATGGTGTAGCATTGATCCCGAAGTTGTTCATTCGAAAGATCCTACCAACACGTGTCCCAGGCGTTTTTCGGGTTGTCAACAGCATAGTTCGCGAGGTGGTCTGCGAGGGAGTTGGCCTTCCTTTGCACAAATTGAATTATGATACCGCTGAGGGAGGCCAGGCTCTGTGCAATGATCTCCATGACCGCAGCTAGCCTCCAGTGCTTTACTGATTTACTCGCCTTAGTTCCATGCTGGATTCTCTTGAGTGTGGTTATGGCTAGTTGGGAGTCGCCTTCCACAATGACCAGACCTTTGCCAAGTCGAATTAAGAGTCGCAACCCCTGTTCTAAGGCCGTGAATTCGGCATCGTTATTTGTGGTTTCGCCCATATTTCTGCTCAGGATGTGTATAATGTTTCCTGTATCATCTCGTAGGACACCACCTACACCAGCTGGGCCTGGATTTCCTCTCGAGGCGCCATCGAAATTAAACTTATAGTATCCTTGGGGTGGACATTGCCATACTCTAGGAGGAGGAGCAGGTCGGAGGGAAATTTCCTTTAGGAGGTATTCAGCTGAGTCGACGAGCCCAAAGATGCCTAGAATTCTGCGGTTGTTGGGAGAAATCGTTTCAGCCTTCTCTTCTTTACACCAGGTACGGGTTGTTTCTGTTAACCCCTGCATAATGATAACCTTTAATTCATCGATTTGCCAAATGCTGTGCTTTTGAAAAATACGATTGTTTCTTTCTTTCCAGACATTCCAAATAAGGAATCCTGGACTGTTTCTCCATAGAGTATTTACCATGGTGCTGTTAGAGTAGTGTGAACACCAGTTGGTTATAGTGTCGTGGATGGAGTTTCGCTGTCTGTCCGACTGGCGGAATATGCCTTGAAGCCAGTCCCATAAATTGTTTGTCCAGACACAATCATTGAAAAGATGATTGATGGTTTCCTCCTGTTGCTCACACATGGGGCATCAGGAGGGCCCTATGAACCCTCTCTTTGTAAGATTTTCCCAGGTTAATACCTTCCTGTTTTGAATGAGCCATAAAAACGTCTTAATTTTGGGCCATAGACTTCCTGCCCAGACATTGTCATACCAGGCCACCTTGTCACGCTCCTCTCTATTGTCGAAATAGTAACGAGCTTCCTTTAGATTGAAGGAGCCTCCTATGAGCTTACCCCAGTGAAGGATGTCCAGTCCTTGCATTTCTCTGATTACTCTCTGCCTGAGGGTGGAATTGAGGGTGTTAAGAAGATTCTTCAGGAGTTCATCAGAAGGGGGGGGAGTTGGATTCCAACTTCTCCATTGCTGTGGCTCCATGTTGCAAGCCCAGTAATGATGAACTTTTAGTTTATCATTGTTCTGAAACCATTGCTGCAGAGGTTGAAGATTGGGGGATTCAATTTTCGGGAGCTGTTGCCAGGCATCCTCCCAGAAAAGAGCATTGTGCCCATTTATGATCTCCCAAAAAAAGTGATCTTGAATAATATGCCGATTGGCTCGGGCCATGTTTCAGATAGGGGAGCCTGCAGGGACGTCAGTTATTCTGACCAGCTCCTCTTGTTGCCATTGCACAGCATATTTGGCTTTCCAGAGCCGTGCCCACGGGGTGTGCGGCTTTGAAATCCATCTCCACCACAGTTTGGCACCGAAGGCCTTGTTGGTAGTCCCTGGATCCTGCAGCCCTATCCCTCCAAAGCTTTTGGGCCTGCAAAGTTTATCCCATGCTGCAAGCACCCATTTTTGATTCCCAGAGTTGCCCGACCAGAGATAGTTTCGTTGAATGGTCCTGATTTTCTGATGGACACCCTGAGGAGCTGGGAGAATCGATAGCATGTAGTGAGGAATAGCTTGGAGAATTGCCTTGGTCATGACCAATCGACCCGCTAGATTGAGCACCCGATTGGTCCAGTGATTGCACCTGTCAGCTAGCTTGGTGATGAGCTTCTCCCAGTGACTTTTATGCCAAGGCTTGTCCGTGAGGGGAACACCCAGATACTTGGATGGGAGAGTACTTCTTTTGAAACCAAGGATGTCAGTTAAGTGCCTTTGAACCGCTAGATGGGTGTTAAAAAAGAAAACCGAGGATTTTTCAAAGTTAAAATCCATACCCGAGGCCTGACTGAACAGATTCAGAATGTGCTTAAAACCTTTTTCTTCTTTTACAGTGGGGGTGCCATGCAACATGGTGTCATCCACAAACTGTTGATGCATGGTGGCCAGAAAATTGTTTAACGGCTGTAGACCCCTTATAAGATTGTTCTCCTTGGCTAACTTAATGAGTCGACTGAGACCTTCCATAAGAATGACAAAGAGGAAAGGTGAGATAGGGTCCCCCTGCCTGATGCCCCTTGAAGGGTAAAAAGGTTGAGAGGGGGCTCCATTAATTAAAATTGAGTGATTAGGCGACTTGATTAGAGCTAGGATCCAGGTGATCCATCTGGTGCTGAAGCCAAACGCTTTGAGTACAGCTTCTAGATAATCCCAACTTACTTTGTCATACGCCTTTGAGAGGTCCAATTGAATTATCATGCCAGCTTTTTTGAGTGCCTACAGCGTGTGAATCATCTCATGAGTAGGAGAATATTGTCCATGATTTGTCGCCCCTCCACATAACTTGATTTTTCCTCGGAGATTATTTGAGGGAGAATAGGCTTTAAACGATTGGCAATGACTTTCAAGATGATTTTGTACACCACATTGCAGAGCGCAATGGGCCTAAACTTGGAAGGAGTACATGCATCCACTTCCTTGGGAATTAGTGCAATAAACATGGAGTTCAGGGACTTCAGAATGGATAAAGAGGTCTGAGAGTCTTCCACCACTTCCCAAATGTCTTCTTTCACAACGTCCCAGCAGGCCTTAAAGAAATCCACGGTAAAGCCATCCGACCCTGGTGCTTTCCCGTTGGCCATTTCTTTGACTGCTACCTCCACCTCCTGGAGGGAGACATATCGTTCCAAGGCTTTGTTTTGATCTTCTGTGATGAGGTTGGGTATGGTGGAGATTACCTTGGCATGGGCCTCCTGTCGATCGAAGTTCGGTTCAGTGGCAATTAATTGGAAATGATTGTGAAGTTGATAGGCAATGTCCTGGTGCGAGTTGAAAACAGCTCCATGCTCTCCTTGAATTCTGTTGATTCTGTTATTGCATCGATAGTCCATAGCTGACCTATGGAAGAACTTAGTGTTCCTCTCACCTTCCTTCAGCCATTGATTGCGCGATTTTTGCTTCCAAAGAATTTCTTCCTGCTCACATCGTTCATTCCATTGCTTCATGAGTTCCTTTTCCATGTCGATCGACTCCTGTGATATGCTGCCCTGAATCCAATTATTATGGATCTCTTCCAGTTGCTGCTCCAGTTGGCGTTTGTCTTCAAAAATATTGCCAAAGACCTCTCGGTTCCAGGTTTTTAACTGTGGCTTAATGAACTTGAGCCTTGCTTGTAATTTGAACATTTTCGTTCCCTCTATATGCAGGGGTTCTTTCCACCAGGTTTTGATGTTACGGAGAAAGTCTTTGTGATTTAACCAGAATCTCTCAAAGCGGAAAGGCCTGTTCTTGGGGGTTCCCGAGATCGAGGCTTGCAAAGAGATGGGCCAGTGGTCTGATCCCCCGAAAGGGAGGATATCAGAACTAATGATGTTCCCTTCGAGGAGAAGGCTCTTAGAGACTAGAAAGTGATCCAGTCTAGAAGCTACAAGCTTGTCTCCCCCTCGTCTGTTGGTCCAGGTGAAGAAGCCACTACGAGGCTTGATATCTACCAAGTTGACTTCTTGAATGAAGGAATTAAAGGCCAGGGCATCGTTGCTGAGAGCTCTGGTGCCCCCTTTATTTCCTCAAGAGAGGTTATCATATTGAATTCACCGCCATAGATGGCCTGGGAGGTGTTGTGCCTGTGATGCAAATTGATTAGATGACGGAGCAGCAACATTTTATCTTCCAGACGCTGAGGGCTGTAGATATTGGCAAATAGGAAAGTGCCTTTTTCCCCTACAATCTGCATTTTCAAGGCCAGAAAGTTTTTGAGGCTTCAACATTAATGAGATGGTAGATGTTCGGGCTCCAGAGAATGGCTAGGCCTCCATTCATTCTGGTTCCTTCCACAGCTAGATGCTCGAGATGTTTTCCCAGACGCTTTATTATCTCAGCTAGTTTCTGATTTGTGCATTTGGTTTCCTGGAGGAATACCATATCCGGTTTTTCTTGCATGATTTTCTTTTTCAAGAGCCTCTTTTTCCTGAGGCTACCCAGTCCTCTTGCATTCCATGAGAGGACTTGCATAGTTAATGATGGTTTAAGATGAGAAGGAGAAAGCCTCAAGGGCTTTCATCTTTCCTGAGTTTATTAACATTTGACCCAATTCGAGAAGAGCATCTTTGTCAGATCTTCTTCCTCGTTTCTTCTTGTGCTGGCTGCTGGCTTGCGTATGGTGTAGGGTTTGTGATTTGATACCCAAGCCCTTGGTTGCTCCTCGACCTCGCTTTATGCCTTTTGATGCTGCATCCTGTCAGGTTAGGAACAGGTGGTTAACCCGATTAATTTCTTCTTCTGGTATTTTGTCAAGCCCTTTCTGTTTCCATTGTTCCACTATTGAATTGAGATCTAGCCCTTCTTTCTCCAAGATCTCACCTAATTCCAGGTCCTCCGTGCCTTGTTCACTGAGGACCATATCCTCATCCTCTTCCTGATCTTTGTCTTCTGAATTAGCTGTGCTGAGATCAGCCGATTTGAAGGCGCCTTTTTCCTGGTCTTCTATCTCCTCTGCTAGCTTTGCTGCTGGGATTTTTTCTGCCTTTTCAGACTGAGATTCCTATCCTAATATTTCAAAGGAATTTGTTGTGCCAGTGTTTGGCTCCGCCATTTTAGGAGGATTTCTGCGGTTGGCTCAGTGCCTGCCTGTGGTTCAGATGAATCCATCCGAGGCCGAGGAGGGTTTCCCCTTAGGAATTTCCTCCGTTTTATTTTGAGGGCACTCTCTAATTAAATGCCCATGCTCATGACATTTCCGGCATCTGAAGGGTATCTGCTCATAGTCAATAGTTTTAAAGTAGGTTTCATCTCTATATTCTAACCATAGCCCCTCGTGCAGGGGTCTGAAAACATCCATTTCAACGTAGATGTGGGCATAAGTCATGTACCTTTTTTGAAGAGTGGCTTCAGAAGCACGGACAAAAGTACCCAAGGTATTGCTAATCTGTTCCAGCGCTGCTGGTCTCCAGTAATCTATTGGCAGAGAGAAAAGTCTGATCCAGACCGGCACTTGGGTAAAAGTTTCCTGTTCGGGTGCGAAGTTGGGTTTCCAGGGTTGCATGTAGAGGCCCGCGGAAGCATAAAAATAAGGGCCTCCTTCAAAGATCTGATCCTTATCCTCCAGATTTTTGAAAACAACTGTGAAGAAGCCTTTGGCCCCCAGGTGAAGCTGTACTTCTCCTCGTGGTTTCCAGACTTGCTTAATCCATTGACAGAGAGCTTTTTCACTGGGCCAAAAACCCATGAATTTACAGATTACCGCATAAACAGCCATATGATCTCGGTAATCTTGCAGATCTGGGTCGGTAATGACAACCCTAAGGCTATTGAGAGCCTTTGTTTTACATCGACCTTGATACTTCAGGTGGCTACTGTTTTCCCCAGAATCCCTAGATCGACTTAGATCAGGGCCGCGGTGTGCAGTATTGCTCAGATCTGCTACTTTCCTTTGCGGATCCACCCCCGGCGAGGGTTGTTCCAAGCTTATTTCTTCTTTTCTGGTTGTTCCGTCTGCCATATCTTCTGTACGGTTGCTTGAGAGCAGATCATCAGTGTTGGTGTGATTGCTGGTTGCTGAAGATCTAGGGATCTTCAAACCCTCAACCTTCTTCTTACCCTTGTCTATGATGACTTGCTTGAAGGTGGGGGCTCCAGGGGCCCCCGGTCGTCCGACTTTCTGAGCCAGCTTGATGCCTCGTTGCCGCAGATCTTGGAGGAGATCTGGGCTTTTTGCCAGTGTACTGGCTATGGATCGAAGAGCGTTCCTTGAGCTCACTTCAGATAGCTACCGTAGCCTCAACTCTCCCTGAGAATTTGATCTGATCTCACGGCCTTATTCTATATCTATCTAGTTATCATTGGATTCACCACGAAATTCATTTGTACACTCCCATTATTATTATTATTATTATTATTATTATTATTGGAGGTGTGCGTGTCTTTTCCTACATAAAAAATGAGTAAAAAAATGAAATGCAAAGCCTTACGACATAATTTTAAATTCTCGGTTAGCCTTAGCGAAAACTATCACTTTTTTCACTATTTCTGATTTCCCGAGATTGCACAAAGACGTGGGGAAAGAGCATATGTAGCAAAAAAAATCCCTTTTCCTGTTTCTAATTTTCTGAGATCACATGGGGTGCACAACAAAGAGCATACACAGAGAAGAGGGTATAGATCCAACAAATAAATAAAACCTTAATACAGGGAAAAAACCGAAATAAGCAGAACTATTAACAAATATAACTGCAAAATAGATGCTTTATACCTCCAAATCTAAACTGACATAACTTGGGCATCCAGAAACCTTTTCGCATGAAACAAAAGGCATTCCTCACTATAAAATATGTTCTAGACACAACCGAGTAGTTCTCCAAGCCCAAAAATGTTCATAAATAGTAGATCTACAAAACGGCATTTGCATGCAGTCAAATCAACTTCGGATTTTGATCAACAACGGACGCAGCCCTCAAAATAACTCTGATACTATGTAGGAATTTACAAGGTAAGTTCCATAGATCAAGAACCAAAGTTCACCACTCACAAACAGATCACAAATCAGTACACCAATATAATCACGTGGTTAAAACCCTCAAAGAGGGAAAAAGTCCACGCCCTGAGCCAACGCGGCCACTTCAGGGAATTTATTAATATAAAAGAAAAGTTACATATTTTTCTCTCATAAATGATTACCGGACAAATGACCCTCCATGCTCTTTAAATAGAGATTATGGACCAATCGGGTGTTAAGCCACGGATCAAGTGCCGTTAATACCAAGGTGAGAAATAACCGTTGGATCACTACAAATCGTGACTGTCGGATTATAAGTTACAAATGTACATGGTAAAGAAACACACTTTACCTAACTCTACACCAGACTAAGTTATTCTTAACTATTTCCTATGTGTCGGAATATCCTAACACTTTTATCCAATCACCCCCTAGCCATATTCCAAGCATGAATGTGGGAACATATGCATTAAACCAAAATAGTACCAAAAAAGGATTCTAGTGGCCAAGCCACAACCCTCAAACATAGTGATTTCACCTAAACCAATCCATAAATCACTAATATCAAAACAATATTGGATGCCTTCGACTTCCTTCACCATGTCTAGAGGAGTTTTCTTGTCTCTACCCATCTTCAAGAGTTCTAGGAGAAATCCAATCTCCACCCTTGATCCTTAGGAATTTTCCCAAGACTTCCTCAACCTGGATCTAATTCTATCATCCATCCAATTCTTAATCAAATAGAGAACCCACTACTTCATGTCTATCCAAGAAATGACAAGGCAAAGATGAAACCACTGTCAATCCTAGTAAATTCCATGCCAATGACAAAAAGATAACCAAATAACCACATTCATTCATGTACCATGCATCCAAATCCCAACAAGGAAATCACACATGCAACCTGTTACCTGCAATGAAATCACGTTGTAGTTGTTGATCCAACCTCCTTTTCCACTACCCGCACTTCATTTACTTGTACTTTGATTGCTTCTCTCCAAGTCCATGTGAATGCTAGGATGATCCAATAATTATCTAAGTGTGTAAGAGTGTAAGAGATCTAGAATGAATAAGATTTGAGCCAAAAACTGTCAATAATTGTCAATTGTTTCTCTGATGCCTTTTTATCATTGATGTCTAGTCTCTTCCTTTTCTTTCTCATTTTTATTTAATTTTCCTTCATTTTCTATCTAATTTTCATTGATGCATATTTGTGTCTCTTCACCTTCCTTTTCTCATATTTTTCTTTATTTCCTTAATTAAATGTTATTTATCGCCATAACCATTAAATCCAAAATGATTCCCACTATAATGTATACCCACCATTCAATTTGGAATACATGTCCCATGACCTTGGTTTTATTTTATTTACATGAAAAATATACTAGGGGCTATTACATGAAGTATTTTTTCATATTAATTAACTAAGATCTAACGTTTTCTTCTGATTCACCATCAAATATCAAAGGCTTAGTTTTATAAAATTCTCCTTGCAATTCAATATTCTACCTTTTCACCCCTTTCTGGAAAAAAACATTATCAGATTCTTCTTCATTATCATATCTACCTCCTTCATATTCTTGGTTTTCATCTCTTCTTCTATATGCTTAAGCTTTTTTTACATTATTAGGGCTTGGAATAGAGATTCTATGATTTTTCCTATCTATAAAAATCTTCATAATCCTCTCTTGTTCTCACATCAACCTTTCATTATCATCCCTCAGATTATCCATTCTAGTCCTCAATCGTTGAAAACTATCTAGCAACATAGTACTTGGGTTTCAGGACTCCTCTCCCAACTAAACACACATTTCACGATTGGCCTCAATGAATGGTATTGTACCATATTCTATAGATGGTCTTATTGGTGGTGTATTTCCAGCTCCTCTCCTCCTCATGCTTCCTCTGTGAACATTAACACATTTTTTTATGCCTTCAATTCCCTAAAAATGCCATGATGTTCAAATCTGACTCTAATACGACATGTAACATCCATACCCAATTTTTTTTATCATGTAGAATTAACTTTTACTTTATGACCTCAATAATACATTTATTATTAATGGTATTATGGATTAAACCGTGTTATTTTCTTCTAAACATTGTCTATAGCACTTAAGGTTTGTTTTCCTTTATAATAATTTGTACCATAAATAGACATTGGTTTAGCATTTCACATGCATTCCTAACCCTATCCTATGCCATTAACTAGATGGTATATATCATGATTAAGTTCTATTTTATTGTTGATATGTTATTAATCTTCTAAGTGATTTTTCCTTGTGTTAATACTTTGCATCGTGAAGGTTTTATTATATGTGTTAAGATTGGAACTTTGTGAATCCCCACACCTACAATTTTTCCACTATACACGTGGTCATATGGCTTGGTGAAGTGGAATTAAATCTTCCCTTGATTTTCATGGTAGACATGTGATGACTCTCATCGGCTAGGGTTGGTTATGGTCGTAACCAACCCCCTCTCTCCGAACACTCTCACATCATCTGTGCTTTTATGTGTTCGGTGGAGCTCTGCTCCAGTGAATTGAACCTTGCCCTATTAGTTCGTTATTTCCCTTGTTGTAGCTAAGGATATAGGTAACTTCTTTTGAAATTTTCTCACAACTCTGGTAATTGACTTGTTTTTGGAAAGAACTGAAGATATGACCAGGTTGGGCTTATCCGTGCAGGAATTTAGTGCGTAGGCTTCTATTTAAACATTATTGTTCCATCAACATGGGTTTTTTTTTGTAGCAAGAAAAAACCCCTCCTCTCATACAAGAATGTTTTTGGTTGAATTTGTTTGTAGGTGTGATAATGAAAAGTGCTATAAATAATTTTAGGTTAAGGCATTTGGGGTTTGTATATGGGAGTGTCAGAATTTTTCATCAATTTTCTTTGATTAGAAGTTATTTTCATAATAACCCTCCTTAGGGTTGATGCGTCCAATGGACAGGGAGTGCAAAAATATGTAGTTTTATAGGTAATTATTTAGGGTTTATCTGCTATTGACTCAGAATTCATTTTTCCAAATTTTAACTCATTTTCCTCTAACTACAATTTTCCCTCTTGGTGGTCGCTAGGTTTGCCTCTAAACCAACTTGCATCTTCTCAGTTTCAGAAATTCAGATTCACTGTCAACATTGGAATTTACAGGTTCCATCTAAATTATTCTTTCATTTTTTTTTAGCTTGTCACAAGTTTTAGTTAAACGGGATGTCGATTCAAGTTCTCTTGTGAGTTTTAAAATGTAATGTTTGTAAAAAAATTCCATTCGGCCCACCCCTTCTCTAGGGTTATTATAATAGTTTAGTCGTTTGGCCCTCAAACCCTCTCTGAAATGGTTATTATATCACTCAATAAAGATTTTGTTTATTCGAAATCAAGACAATTATATATTCAAACTTATTTATAATTTATAAACAGTTTATACATACATATGTTCCACTTTGTAGATTTTCATATTTTTGTCACATTGGTTTGTTGTTGTGACACTTTATATATTTCAATAATGTTATCTCCCCCCTACAAGTGTTTCACCCTTTGTGAATGGTTGAATATTGATTATAGTCTTAGGGTTTCAGTTCCTGTTACTTTTATGTTCTAATGATTATCTGGTAGTTGGTGGAGATATGAACAATTTTGTTGTTGGCATAATTATTTGGCCATTTCCGTCATGTTTCGACCTGTGATGAACTTTATGCACCGGAAAAATGGGATTTTCCTTATTATGAACACCTTGGCTTGATGTCGTGGTAGTTTTTTTTTTTTTTGAAAATGGATATTAACGATTATGAGACCTTATTTATTTTAGTTGTTTTTCAACACATAGTGCTACTCATTTTTGCTTGCTACCTTACAATATTAACATGAAATCCAATTTATAGGAAAAAACTATTATAATCTCCTTAGAATTGAATTTTATTTAATTTCTAGTTTCTTATGTGAAACAATATGGGTGTTGTTATTGTTCGAGCGTTTGGAGGGACCTCATTCCTCCAAGACCTTCCATCCATAGTTGGAGCATTATATATATATATATATATATATATATATATATATATATATATATATATATATATATATATATATATCCACGTAGGATCAAGCCGATGGAAACTCCTGCTTTCCAATGTAGAAATTATACAAACAATATGTATATCAATGGATTCAATCCGATCAAGAAATGTACTAAAGCAAGATACTGAATCCTTCTACAAAGAAATTGTAGAAAATTAACATGATCACCAATAACAACAAGTAAATAAAGAAGCAAATCAAACCACAACTCCAACCCCCCTCAACTCGAATTCACACTCAGTTAACTATTACAAGTTATTATGAGATAAGATTACATTTTATTGTCCAATTTAATTAAGGGAAAATTAAATTAGACACACATTTGTTGTTGACTTTTCAACATCCAACTAGAACTAACCTTGATTCATTACACTTTATAACAATTAAAGATTATTTATTCAAATTATTACCATTATAACACTAGCACATACTTCTACTACTTCTTGACCATTATGATCAACCACTGCTTTCTTTTACAGAAACTCGTAATTCCAAATAGTAACATTCAACATATACTTTGTAGAAAAAATTTACTAAGTAATTATAAAAAATAATTTTCCATATTATTAACTGTCCATTTGTATAACTTCTATCATAAAATTTTCAAAAAATCTACCATTCCTCAATAATTACAGAGACGATATAAGTTATGGAAAATTAGATATACTTATTTTTTTAAGTTTAGGTAGCCAGAGAATTCACCAAGGAGAAAGACCACTCCTCCCAACTAATGAGATTGGTAACCACAAATAATTTGCCCCCATTTAACCTTCTCACTTCCAAAATAGTTTCTTGATAGTGACCTAGAAAGGTCTATCCAAAGGCATCAAGATTGTACAGTCCAACCCAGGAACTCACAAATTCACAAGTCTGACGTAGGGATTCCACTCGATAATAAAATCAATAATATTGTTAGGTCCCTATAATACTAGTGTAGCCCCTTATTGTTATTGTTAGTGAAGCCTCATTATGTTTATTTTTGTGTCCATGTAGTCCCCATATTGTTATTATTGTACCCCATAGAAGCCCACTATTATTATTTTTGTGCCCTTACATTATTATTGTTATGTTGAATCTCATTATATTGTCACCCCTTAGACTCATATATATAGAA
Organism: Pinus albicaulis; assembly: GCA_034641835.2. Taxonomy (NCBI): domain Eukaryota; kingdom Viridiplantae; phylum Streptophyta; class Pinopsida; order Pinales; family Pinaceae; genus Pinus; species Pinus albicaulis. The sequence goes on from CM076575.1 coordinate 17,242,150, forward strand.
AGGAGGTTTTTTCATTTGAATAATCCAATAATTCTTAATTTATGTAATGTAAAGTAGGTTTCCCCATCATAGATGATATTTTTTAACTCATCGATCTACTATTTTTATTGTATTGTGAGTTGGTTGCATAACATTTGGTATCAGAGCTTTGGATTCTAGGGCTTCACTTCTTCAAACTGGTCATCTTGGAATTTTGTCTTTAATTTTCTTTCTATGATGCTTCAGAAGCTAAACGTTTGACCACATGGAGCCAAAATATTGATGAATTTCATGTAAAATTTCAGATATTGGTTTGCTATATTTTCAGTGATATAATCCGGGGAAATTAGGGTTTTTGCAGGCTCCAAAATTCAGTCTCAAATAGGTGACCTAGGGAAAAGAATCATAAATTTCATTTCTGGCATTAGATTTGAATTCTATAATACATAGATAAAAGTGAATGAACTTTAATTTTTTGTGTAGCAATATCTGGGCCGAAGGTAGAAACAGTGAGACATGGAACTTTGTACAAGTTTGATCTACTGAAACAATCTATAATTAGGTCATCATGGGAGATCAGGCATAATGCTTTGTTAAAGACTCCAATCTTAGTCTGACATATGGGGTTGTAAAGTGGATTCATAGGGCTCCAACATGACCAAATTTCATACCTTGGAGATCCAAAATTATATAGTTACAACCATTTCAAGATCGAGCTCCTAAAAGAAATAAAAAGTGTGTATTGTTTTTTTGAAATTGCATAACTTTTGTTTGAAAAATCAGTTTGAAGTGATTCCAAAGGCATATTGAATCATATATATCAGTATTGGGTGATACAATTCCTCCCAAAAAAAATAATTCCACACCTATTAAGCCCTCAGAAAGCTCTACTATGATGCCTAGAGAGGAAGAATTGCAGCATGATATCTCAAACTTACAGAACCAAGTGCAAAAAATTTCGCTCTCACAAAGAACAACCAAATATGAACTAAAAGGGGACATGGATGGTTTAAAAGGTGACATGCATAGTTTAAAATCAAACATGGATGGTTTTAAGGATGACATGAAAGCTAATATGGATGGTATAGAAGCTAAAATGAAAGGAAACATGGAATATTTGAAGAATGGTTTAAAAGTAGATTTGACAAAGTTGCTACAAGAAATGCTTCCTAATGGAAAAAAGGTATTAGATTAAACTCATGATGATAAAAAAGGAAATTTTAATCATCATTTCGTAGACTCTAGCGTTGGATTGAAGACGCACCATATTTTAAAGATTGATATGAGGAAGTTTGATGGCAAGGATCTAGTAACATGGATACTATAGATGGAGCAATATTTTTTATATCCATAATGTGCAACACACACAAAAGGTACGCATTGCAACTTTATATTTAGAACCCAATAAGTTTGTATATTATCGATGGATGTTTTCTTGTAAATCAATTTTCACTTGGTCAATTTTTACTGAGGAAATGATAGAAAATTATGAGGATACAAAGAGAAACACCTTCTTTATCCAATTCATAAATCTCAAAAAAAAGGGATAAATGACAGAGCACATTGAGGACTTCCAAAACTTTAATATAAGGGTAAATAATATTTCGAAATAGAATATTATTGATTTCTTCATATGGAATTTAAAGGATAACATCCAACATGAGGTTCGTCTTTGGAAACCTGATTCATTGGAGAAGGCATTCAGGTTGGCCATAAAAATTGAAAGAAAAATTATGGAAATAACGAAACCTACCACTCACAACTATAAATATGCAAGTGTTGTTGCTATTAGCCTTCCACAACCTATAAGGTTGATACCATAAAAATTGGAAGAAAAAATAAAAAAAGGGATTTACTATAGGTGTGATAGAAAATACAGTAAAGGTCATAAGTGTGCTGACAAGAAATTATTTTACATAGATTGTGAAGAGGAGTAAGAAGAGGAACAAGAAACTTCAAAGGAAGAGGATATACACCAAGTTCCAACCCTAGAGAAAGAAGAAATGAATCCTATCATATATTGTAATGCATTGCAACGAATTACCACTCCTCAAACCCTCAATCTAGAAGGACATATCAAGAAGAAAAAGGTAATAATGTTGATTGATTCAAGTAGTACCCATAATTTTATTCATTGTAAGGTAGCCAAGTCATTGAATTGCTTCCTATACCTGGCACCAGAGTGTCAAGTGATGGTTGCAAATGGAGGAACAATAAAGTTCTTTGGAAAGTGCCATAATATCAAGCTAAATGTGGGGGAATATGTATTGAATAGTCCAATTATCTCCATTCGAATGGTTGGTGTTGATATTGTATTATGAGTCCAATGGTTACAATATTTGGGTATGATAGATTTTAATTTTCAATAAATTCTCTTGATTTTTTTTTGGGAAGGAAAGGTAGTTGAATTAAGCAGTATTGTAGGGAAAGCAGGAAATGTAATTAGCTCTAATGGCATGAAAAATATTATTAATAAATAAAAACATGGCGTAATTTCACAATTATGCTCGCTAAAGGTTCAAACATCGAAATCATCTATTTCTCTAGATCTCCAAAATGTCTTAGACAATCATTCCAAGGTATTTGAGACTCCCAAAAGCCTCCCACCTATTCGTGATCGTGATCATGCTATTAATTTGATTCCAGGAATTGTTCCTCCAAACATGAGAACTTACATATATCCCTATTTCCAAAAGAGTGAAATTGAATGTATGGTTGCATAAATGCTAGAGATCGGTATAATTCAACCTAGTCAAAGTTATTTTTTGGCTCCAGTAGTATTGGTGCACAAGAACGATGAATCATTGCGCATCTGTCCGGATTATAGGGAGCTCAACAAGCTCACTATTAAAGATAAATTTCTCATTCTCGTCATTGATGAATTATTGGATGAATTACATGGAGAAATTTCGTTCGCCAAGTTGGATCTTCATTCATGATATCATCAAATTAGAATGAAGAATGAATACATTCTAATAACAACATTTAGAACTCATAGGGTCATTATGAATTTTTGGTCATGCATTTTGGCATTACCAATGCAACTTCTACATTTCAAGGTTTGATGAATTCCATTTCCAAACCCTTCCTTAGAAAATTTGTGTTAGTATTTTATGGTGATGTACTAATCTACATCAAGTCTTGGAAGGATCGTGTTAAACATGTTAAAATGATACTCAAACTATTGGAGGAGAAATAAATATATGCAAACACCTCCAAATGTTTTTTTGGTGTACATGAGTGGAATATCTAGGTCATATTGTATCTCATGAGGGTGTTAAGGTAGACCCTAACAAAATTAAACCCATTAAGAAATGGAAAATCCCCACAACCATAAAGCATCTGCTAGGATTTATTTGTTGATAGGGTATTGTCCCAAGTTTGTTAAAATTTATGGGATAATAGTAGAACCTCTAATATCATTACTGAAGAAAGATGCATTTTCTTGGACTACAGAAGAAACTAAGGCCTTCGAACATCTTAAAGAGGAAATGTGCCAAGCGCCAGTCTTAGCTATGCTAGACTTCATAAAAACATTTATTGTGGAATGTGATACCTTAGGAAATGGAATTGGTGTTTTTTTAAGGGAAGAAGGAAGACCCATTTCTTTTGAAAGCCGTCCAATAAAAGGAAAGTATTTACATAAACCTATTTATGAGAAGGAAATGTTGGCAATACTACATGCACTAAAGCAATGAAAACCTTACATAATGGGAAGACACTTCAAGGTAAACAAAATATCATGATAGTCTTAAATATCTTTTGGAACTAAGATTATCTTCAGAAGAGCAGAAAAAGTGGGTCACAAAAATGTTGGGTTATGACTTTGAAATAATCTATAAAAAAAGGAAGAAAAAAATTGTTGCAGATGCACTCTCAAGAAAGGATGAGGATGTGGAAACATTTATTTGTTCCATTTCTATTATCCAACCATGTTGGATAAACAAAGAAAGGGATGAATGGAATAATGACGAAGAAGTGTGGAAACTCATTCAAAAATTGCAGCAAGATCCCAATACATTGGATACATTTACATGGAAAATTGATTCATTATGCTACAAAGATCACTTATATATTTGTAAGAATTCCCATCTCAAACAAAAGATTCTTTTGGAATTTCACACCTCTCCCTTAGAAGAAAACTCAAGATTTTTAAAAACATTCCACGGGGTCAAGAAGGAATTTTTTTTGGGTGGCCTTAAATTTGATATTCAAAATTTTGTGGTGGAATGTTTGGTTTGCCAACAAAATAAAGTTGATACAATTATGAGCCAAGTCTGTTACAACCTTTATCCATTCCAAGTCAACATTGGGAGGAGGTTTCAATGGATTTTATCATAGGTTTACCAAAGTCCAAAGGAAATAGTGTCATCATGGTGGTAGTTGATAGACTTACCAAGTATGCACAATTTTGTGCATTATCTCATCCATTTAAAGCCAATACATCTACTATTGCATTTATGGAAATAATTCAAACTCTACATGGAAACCCAAAGATGATTATAAGCGACAAAGATCCCATTTTCACTCGAAATTTTTGGATGGAATTATTTTCTTGTTTCAGTGCTAAATTAACTCATAGGTCATCTTATCATCCTTAATTTGATGGGAAAACTGAGATAATGAGAAAATTTTTGTTAGGATATCTCTGTTGCCTTGTCTCTGATAAGAAAACAAAATGGGTCAAGTGTTTACCTCTGAATAAATGGTGGTATAACACTTCCTTCCATACTGTAGCAAAAAATGACCCCAATTATGGCACTTTATGGATATCATCAATTGTCTATCACATCATCTTTAAGAAAAAATTCTAAAGTTCAAGCAGTGGAAGATCATATTGAGGATTAACAACAAGTTATCCAAGTCTTAAGCATAACTTCACTTTGGCACAGAATCGAATGAAAGAACAGATAGATCAACATCACATTGAAAGAATTTTTGATGTAGGTGATTGGGTATTTTTACGGCTACAAACATACAAACAAATTTCCCTCAAGCAAGCTAAGAAGGATAATAAATTATCACCAAAGTACTATGGTCCTTACAAGGTGTTACAAAAGATTGGTACTATGGCATACAAATTAGAGCTTCATGCATCCTCTCGAGTGCACCCAATTTTCTATCTTTCATGATTTAAGAAGATTATAGGTGACAAGCTTCCAGTTAAAACAATATTGCCAGAACTTGGTGAGGAAAGAAAAATCATATTGGAACTTGAAGCAGTCATGGAAGCAAGAACTCGACAGCTACGGAATTGATTAGAAGAACTTACCCGTTGAAGATTGAACATGGGAGGATGAGAATTTTATACAAAAGCACAGAGAACTACTCAAGCCTTGAGGACAAAACTCTTTTGAAGGAGAGGGGCATGTTAGGTCACTATAATACTACTCTATCCCCTTATTATTATTGTTAGTGTAGCCCCCTTATTGTTATTGTTGTGCGCATGTAGTCCCCATAATGGTATTGTTGTGCCCCATAGAAAGCCACTATTATGATTGTTGTGCGCATGTAGTCCCCATATTGTTATTATTGTGCCCCATATAAACCCACTATTTTTATTGTTGTACCCTTACATTATTATTGTTATCTTGGTTTTGATTATATTGTTAGCCTTTAGACTCCTATATATAGAAAGGAGGTTTTTTCGTTTGCCAGATAACAGATCTGATGCTAGTGTGCTATAGATTTCCAAATAATTTGAATGCTGCTATATAATCTATTCTTCTTTCCTTTTGGGCAAGTGGGTGAACTCATGAGGAAAGATCAAAATTGAAGTTATTATCTTTAAAGAATTCATACAAGAGTAAAAAATTATTCTTTTTATGCCAATGAAAATGAAGACTAATTTTATTTTTAAGTATGGGAGTGGAAATTACTTTTTAATATTGACATGGCAAATATATTATGTTTGGAGTTCAAAATATATTATGCTTTTATATTGAAGTGGAAATTATATTATGTGTGGAGAGGAAATTATATTATGTTTTTTCATTTAAAGGGTGAGGGAAATTTTTATTATGATTTTTTTTTTTTAATTATTAATTAATTTATATATATATATATATATATATATATATATATATATTTTTCCACACTAAAAAAAATTATTTAATTTTTTTAATAATAAAAATAGGATATTTAATTGTTCTAGTAGTTCGACTATCTTAGTTCAATAAAAGAATTATTATAATGGTAGTAATATAATTTATATTTAAACATTTCATGTATGCATGTTTTATTTATTAAAATTATAGTTTAATAATGACTATAGATGCTTTTATAGGAAGAGGGGTGGTTGTGCTTGATTTATTAGGATGTTCTCCCCTTGGTTCATTATGATAAGGCTCAAGGAGGAGGCCCCTTCTTATCCATGGAGTCAACTCTTTCAAAGTGATAAATTTCTTATATACCCTAGATTTTATCGTGAGTGGGTATTAATGAATTAATGAGTATTAATGAATTGGGCATGGGTGAATTTTATTCTTATCTATGAGAGAAGAGTGATTGCAAAGTTGAATCATTGTTTATGATCTATCCATTCTTTAGCTACTTGGATTTACTAACCACCAATTTTTGTGGCTACATAGTCTTCTCCTACATGCTAAAGGATGATCCTAGAAGCTAGATATGACTTGTGTTAATTTATTTCTTTATAAATTATGCTGTGTAACTATATATTTGTCAAATGTTATAAATTATCTTATGTGCAAATTGTTTTGTATAGTTTTAAAATACAAAACTAGATCAAAATTTTCAAAGTTTTTATCAAATTACAGAAATTTTAAAAAGCAAATAAATTATAATCTCTCAGAAACATGTCTAGATTTGTTACTAGACCGTTTTATAAATTTAATTTTTTGTTTTTCAAAGTAATATAACATGTACTTAAATTCAACATTATTTAGTACAATAGTGAGTTTAAAATAAATCATGAAAATAAGAAAAACCTCAATTATTTAATTATAATATGAAACTTAAACTTTAGTCCTAATTTTATATTAAATTTTGATTTACTAATAATTCCATCATATTTTAAATTTTTTATTTTTATAATTTCTAATAAATTCTTCTACTACCTATAAATTTGCACTTCAACATTTTTTGATGCTTGGATCTTGCGGTGTTTAATGCCAATTTCCTACTCATTTAAATTATGTCCATCCATTAGTTATTCCTATCTGCTTTGTTACTATTCAATACCAAATATTGCTCCTATGTGATTTGTTAGTATTTAAGAGAAAATATGTGAGCATTCAAAGTTAAATTGATTCTTGGTTGGTTTGAGCAAGATGCTTATTCTATGTAACGGCGGTTTCTCCACCACTACAACATAAAGGGGGGTTTTAAGACAATATTTAAGACAATTTCTGGGTAAATTGTCTTAATTTGAGACAAAAGAAAACTTGTGTATTGTCTTAAATATTGTCTTTAAGCGGGTGTCTAAAATTAAATCGTCTTAAAATATTGTCTCTATAAAGACAATATATAACACAATCATTTTTGTCTCTCGAGAGACAATAGTTGCACTACAACACAAAGGGGGGTTTTAAGACAATTTCTGGGTAAATTGTCTTAACTTGAGACAATTTCATTTTTGTCTCTCCAAAGACAATAGTTGGAATTAAAGACATATTGTCTTTCTGGAGACAATGTCTTTAATCTTATCTATTGTCTCTGTAGAGACAATATAAAACAATGAATACAGAAAAATATCTCACCATTAAAATAAATCAATATAAAAAATTTATTTTAAAAAATCAACAATATCATTGAATAATTCATGTTAGGGTATAGTGGAATCGAACCACCAACCTCCTGCATGGGAGGTGCTCTTCTAATGAGATAGCACCCTTTAAAGAATTATGTGAGGAGTTATAAGTCATGACAAGTATAGGACCAGGAGGCAAAGAATCTGTCGTCAATAAGAGCTCCAACATCTTTACATCCACATAAGATTTCCCTGTTTATTCCATGGCCAGGCACACATATGCAAAAAAAAATAGGTCTAGAAAACTCAATAGAGATTGTCAATTTCTGCAATTGTTATGCACCCAATTAGGAAATTTCAATATGGGTATAATAGAATAGTGATAATAAGAGAAATATAAAATTCTTCTAGGAGAACTTATGACTCTTGGAGTAGCATGCACAGAGCACAGAAAATCGGAAATACTTCAAAATGACAACCTAACATCAAGATTGGATAACTAAGGCACCTTGAACTAGTAGAACTAAAAATAAAACATATCAGCAAACAATAGTTAGGCATATAAAATTGGAAATTAAAAAGGAAAAACCAAGAAACACATAAATGAAGAGTTGATATGCAAGTGACCGTTAAAGTGACAAAATTACTCCTTCTTAAATGAATACACATCCAGATCTTATCATGGTTTATCTTTGGATTTTAATAGTTTGCATATGGACAAGCAGAAAAAGGTTGATAACACCTTCCATAAAATAAGTTTGACTTTGTCTAGGGCCTAAAATATTAGGGCTGATGTGCAGATCGATTATACCACTTAAAAATGAACTTCCAAGGCAATTAACAGTTTTCTGCATCTATAAAATATATCTCCAATTGTAAATGAAAACTGATAGGTTTCTCAGTTTTGAGCTAAGAATTTTATTAGAAGGAAATGCAGGAACGCCTTACACTTGCCATAAGCTAAGCGCACAAGTTTGACAAAGCATAATACCTAATCATTCAAGTACTAAAATGGAAGGAATAAAGGAAGCTCAGTGATCTGTAAATTTTTCAAAATCATAACCACAAAAGAAGCTTCAACCTATATATTGCATTTCTACTCCAACCATTGCTCATCCCAAATAAAAAATGTGAGATGCCATCTATTACTTTTATCATAATTTTTTGAAACCACATCAAAAGTGCAAGCCAACAGATCAGAGGATAACATTGTATTTGTCTTGTAATAAAGAAACATAACAAGTCAGCCCACTTTACTCCCCAACACTAAGACCACACCGTGTGCAGTATGTCTGGTTGAAAGATTATCTTAATAAATTACAAATGCATGATATTAGTAGTTAGGCATAACAATAGGTCATGCTGCAGAGTCATGCTAATGGGAAAAGGGATATATAATAAAACACTTTGCCAAAAAGTGATACTTTTAACTGAATTCTCTCCAAGTTAGTTGCTTGTGACAACAAAAAGGCTTATTCTTCATACGCTAACAAAATAATTTAACTGGAAACCCACCCATTTCTATGGTTGTAGTTCTCTTTTGCTTCCTCTACAAAACAATCAGATTCTTGGATCACATTTAGTTCTTCATATTTGGATAGAAGGAATGATTATAAAGGTCAAACATATGAGTTGGATTTAAATTTGAAAATCCTACATACATTTCAAGGATGCTTCTTTGTACCAAAATATATTACAAAATTGTCTGTGTTGATGATTGTGGTACTATCTGAAGCAGATGGAACTTTCCAATTCAGTTTCATTTCCTTTCATTCTGCACCCAATCATTTTAGTTTCTTCTCCTTTGCCAACTTACAGTTAATTTATATATTACATATTTTGAGTTTTGTACAATTCACTGATCGATTTTGTTTCCCTGCATTTAATTTCTCCATAGGGAAATAAAAAATGAACAGAGTAAATACAACATCGTACAACAACAAAATGACAAGATAGATATCGAGTATGTGTAAATGATGGTTACCAATACATCTTTTGTACCCCACTGGATAGAGAAAAAAATATTGAAGACTATATGACATGGCAGAATTAACAATGCCCAGTTGAGCTAGAAAAAGGACTAACTGTGAAGACTTAGTTAACCCGTCATTATTTATAAAACACTGATGGGTCTCTGCACAAAAATGGAAATAGTTAAATTAACGCTCATATATAATTATATGGGCAATATACCAAGCACCTTAATGCACTTCAACAATTCAAACCCAGTGTCAGTGACTTTTCCCGTGACTGAAACAGTCCTGACTATGTAGACAACTGTTGTTTCCCAATACTATGGCCTTTGATGTGCATCAACTTTCATTATTGCGAAGGCAAGGTAAATTATTCCGGAACAGGTAAGAACTCAACAATCAATTTTGTTAATATACGATCTTATTTTGATGAATTTCTCTGCATCCTTTTACTTGTAAGTTCAGCCATTACAAGACACAGATGGTCAGTCATGCACCTCAACATTGCCTTGCCTTCTTAAATCTATTCTTTTCCTCAGCCACTGATTTAGAGATTTCTTTGATATCCGTAGTGTCTCAATGGTTGGAGGCTTTTGTAGAGCCAGCCTCTCAATGGTTGGAGGCTTTTGTAGAGCAATTGCAAAGATTTCAAATCTACTGCCAATTTTTTTGTCCTCTTCATGAGTTGAAAACTTATCACTAGTTGTTTGATGATCATTGGTATGGTTAGGTAGTCCATATTTGAAAATTATGTGTCTTCTAGGTATAAGGGCATTTTGATTACCATAGATAACTGGAAGGCCCAACTCATTTTGAAGGACTTCAACAGTAGCATCAGATAGTGTGTTTTGTTTGTCAATATCTTTCGCAATTCTAGTAATGATTACCAGCTCATCTTTAATCGGGTATTCTGCACTTTCAAATACACTAAAATCAGTTTGTCATTTTAACATACAAATCTAAAATATATTTAAAATGAGTATAAAAAAAGAGATGGTATGCACTAAGTCACTAACAAGAATATGCCATAAGAGGATGTGAGTAAGTGCAACAGTTGACAAAACCATCTAAAAACTATATGCCTATTGCTATATGGATGTCAAATATCTCATACTGAGTTAATTCGTCTTGCACAGCCTCAGGTTTTGTTGAGTAGTATAGTGAAAGTAAGCAGCTGCACATTAAAATTTCATCCATAGGACTTCTATTTTTATGTTTTGTGGAATGGATAAGAAAGGCTTGTTATCTATAATCACTAACAGTAACAAGTTATTGTTTTTGAGTTTGTATTTTCCAAATATTTTTTGCATGGGCAATGGACTGTTACAGGTCAAAATACCTCCTCATCAGCTCAGAGGAGAAGGAAAATATGGAAGGAAATCAAAGACCTAAATTAAACCTATTTATGCCAAGGTAACGCCTCTCTATAACAACACAAGAGCATTATAACGCAACTGATCAGTGAATGGGCCGCGTTAGTGGCCAGGGAAACGCTTTGTTTACACTAGAGGGCAGCGTTACTCGTGTTTTAAGTTTGAAACGGAAAAAACCCGTGGAGAATGATTTGAATCTCCAGCTTTTTCTCACAAGAGAGTCAGTACAAAAAAGGAAACTGCAAAGCACTAATTCTTATTGGGCATTGCCATAAACAACTGAACTCTAAAAAGAGGCAAAATCATGGAGGTTGAGGAAACATCTTGGTTTTTTCTATTCAAGAACTGGTGGAAAGAGAAGGGCAATGATTGCTCTCTCCTTCTCCTATAAAATGGAGTTGAAGGCTCTTGGTTCAAGGTCGAAGGATTGCTAAAGTTTTTCATACTTGTGAAGTAGAGATCATTATTGTAGTGTGAGGGTAAAATTTCAAAGAGGTTCATTGAGAACTTGTTGATCAAGACATCACCACTTTGAGAGATAGAGAGATTCGAAGGCTGAGGAGGGCTTGGTGCAACCAACGGTTGTAATCCTCCTTTTTTACAAATCAATAGAACTGTATCTGTTTTGTCTATTCTATGCATTGATATTGTTGTTATTATTTAATCACTTATATAGCATGAGATGAATGGCTTAGATGTGCACAATTTAAATTTTTATTATATATTGGCTTAATTGATAGGAAATGTATGTTATGTTAGAAATTACACGGGTGCTTTAACTGATTCCAGGACCTAGATTTGGAGCTGGTAAAGGAGAAACGTTGCTTCGCTACCTAGTGCTCTCCAAAGGACTCCAAGATCATTAAAGAGGTAATTTTATATATTTTTCCATCAAGTGGTTTTAAGTTAATATGAACATGTATATGCCATCTTTGTGAACTGTATAGCTAATCTTACTGTCTGCCTCGGGCACCAGAAAGCCCTGAGAGGGATATACGATAACCAACAACCCAAGCATTTTACCCTATAGCAAAATTGGCGACTCTGCTGGGGAGTTTCCCCATAGTTTCCGGACTATTTCTTTCCTCCTTTCTTCTCTCCTCTATTCACAGATCCTTCCGACCAGTATTTATGCCCAGTAGACATTTCAAAAGCTCACAGAGTTCAATCCTATTTTTTTTTACCATCTGAGGAAATTTACCCTGGCTAACGCTACCTCTGTAGGTTTTATAGTGCATTATAATGCTAGATTTGCTTAAATACAGTGCGTTAGTCTCTGGATTAATGCTATCTTTACTCAGAGACAGTGCGTTACTCAGCCAAAAATTGTTGTTCACTGCTGTGATTGTGTTTTAGCTGCAGAGTTTTTGGCCATCAATATATCTCCTTGACTGAATCCCTGTGCTTGTTTACTAAGCTGGCATTTCTATTTGTTTTGTCTTGTTTGGAAATTTAGTGTCAAAAGCATTTACTTTTTAGAGAAGATTTTTTTTTTTTTAGTTTTTTCTGCATCTAGCTGAGTTAATTCTGAAATTTTCAGTTCATAGACTGTAAAGAAGAGGTAGATAGAAGTCTGAATCTTTAAAGATGAACTACATTATTTGAATGTTAGTGCATGGATGTTCAAAAGAAACCTCTCCTTGTAGAAAGACTCTTCATCGAATTGAATATTTAGAGCATGTTTTGCATGGTTTCTTGAGTCAGAGTCTCATTACATTTCATACGTCCACTCCCCCTCCGCAAGACTAATAATCAAGTACACTAAGAATCAAGCGATATTAAAATCAATCACATTACTCTTTTTTGAGCTCACACAAATAGTAGTTCAGGCTAGGATCTTGGGTTAGGAAAAGTGAGAAAATCACCCAAGATCTCAAAACTTGAAACTAGAGTCATTAATGAGCGAAATCCTACTGCACTCATATTATCGAGATCGTTCCTTTATCAGAGCTCAATGTGAGACAACACTTAGGTGCACAAGAAGTAGCCTGCCTTCGACTGCATCTAGTGGGTGTGTTATATATTGGGGTTCCCTTCGGGGATGTCGAAACTAGATCTGGGATCTAGGTATTCTTCCCATATAGCATACTGTCCTTGACCATGGACCCCCCTGATGATTTTTGTGATTTGAGGTATCTTTAGTGGCCATAATTTTTAGGGACTTACACAAGGTGACTGGGACAGGCTATCCTGGTACCTGAAATAGACGGACCCACTTTGTCTTCAGTCTTTAGGAGGGTACTCATCTTCACGAGAGTGCTTACACCCATCGTCTGAGGTTCGGACGAAGCTTTAGAGTGATCATAACCGTACTTTCGACCAACCCTCTATGTATACTATTGTGATACTGGATTTCATCACCAGCAAACGGTAGTACTCAGACAGGGCACCCTATTCTGGCTGCTTGCTGATTGATTTTAGAAGAGTCTTTTTTTTCTTTTTTAGGTGTGTGGTTACTGTCATTGAGACTTTATAATATATCAAAATTCATTAAAAAATTGTTAAAAAATAAATAAGTCACCGTGGTGTTAAAAAATAAACAAGAAACCGGAATGGAACTACTAACCTCGCTGCGCCAAGACACCTCCACCCACATCTCCGATCACATTCATGAATGGAGACGTAGGAGGAGGCTAGTCAAAGCACCAATCCCGGATCATCTCTTAGCCAATTGGTTTTGTAAGTCTCTTTTACCCCACATCTCTAAAGACATTTTCCATTCTGGTGTGGTTACAGAAGATCAATGCATTCGTCATGCCCAGCATTTAGATTTAATCTATTCACAATCTGGCACGCTATACGATATACTCCCCCATGCCCCTGGTAATCCAAATCCTTCGGCCACTCAGAAAACTGGAGCACATGCCGATGGTCTCGTTGGCACAATCTCTGGTGTGGCCAAAAAGCAGTCTCAGGGGCAAGCCTCCCAACCATCTTCGGCTGCCACCACCCCTCACCAAACGACTACTCTTCCTACTTCTGAGGTGAATTCTGTACAGACCTCACAAAAACCTAGCGGGAAAAATAAGAAGAACAAGAAAAACACATCTTCTTCGGAAGAGCAGTCAGATAATCAGAATAACCCTAATCAGAAAAACGCTGCCAAAAATGACAAAGGGAAAGATAAACCCATGAAATTTCCTTGCAAGATTTGTGTGGAGGACCACTTGACATACAAATGTCCTCAGCTGCAGGAATGCACCGATTTTATTGCCAACAAGGATTCTAGGCGAACACCTGTCGTTCTTCATAATCCTTTCCCTAATCAGTAGCAGCAACATCAACACATGGTTGAAAATCCGCCACAACCCCATCAACGGGGCAATGGTGGTTCACATCCTTTCGGCGAAGGACCATCCGCCATTTATGGAATTGAGAGTGTTGAACTTCAAACTCGAGCCAAGCTTTATGGAAATCCTACCATAGATGCTCAAGAACCTAGTACTAGTTCAAATCCACCGCCGCCCAATGATTTGTATATCGAACGGCCTACTGCTGAACCCATGATTCGTCCCCCCAAAGGGACACTTCGACGCACGACTCATAACACCTCTGCACGTGCAGCCCAAAACTACAACATTGTAGAAGATTTGGCGCATGCACCATCAGCTATGTCTGCTCTTGAAGTATTACAAACCTGTCTAGCACAAAGGAAAGCCTTGCTTTCGGCCATTGGTGGAATAGACCCCCAGGATTCCATGCTAGCTATCTTTGATATGGAAAATTTTAAACCTTGCCTCTCACACCAACTCGCATTCCTGGTGCAGGTTGTGTCGAAAGGGAGGCCAATCCATCGCACTGTCATAGACAAAGGTGCTTCGACCTGCGTTATGTCACAAGCTTGCTGGCTCAATTTAGGTTCTCCTACCCTCACCCCGCCATTGAATTCCCTCAAATCTTTCGATGGCCACACGTTCCTCCCAAAAGGATACCTTGCTAGCTTTCCCATCACTCTAAGTGGGAAAATGGTAAACGTGGACGTTGAAGTCGTAGAGCGCCATCTAGACTATAATCTATTGCTTGGTCACAGTTGGTATTATGCCATGACTTCCATTGTGTATTCAGTCTTCCGACTCATCCTATTTCCATTGGATGGGAAAATAGTCATAGTGGATCAGCTATCCTTCTGCACCCCTGATTATGCCACGTTACCAAGTAGCACTGTACCCATAATAGGAGGCTTTCCTGACTCTTACGTCAGTATCGGTACCAGTCTTCTGAAGGCATCTTCCCTACTGGGTTGTTTTCCTCTCCCGCCGCCACAGATCCCAAACACGGTTGCAATGATATCCACTACTTTGGATGGCTCTATCGACCCATGGATCATCCTGGCACCTTCAGACATTGATTCCTACGGAGATCAGATGCCGCTCTCACTGGCCCAGTTGGCTTACCAAGCCATCCAAATCACATCTGAACCCTCCACTGCTATGGTTTCGACCAAAGGTACAAACCTCCCACCCATCACAGTTCTCTCTAAGGATCTCCTCAATGACGTCTTGCCTACAGACGAAACTATTTGAGAGATCATGTCTCTAGAAGAACGACCTTGGGGAGAGTTTCACCATCGCGCTTTGATGATCGACTCGGACGCGATAAAAACTAAAATCCCACCCTTTGACCCACCTGAGATGGTTCCCTCCGCTTACACGACTGTTCAAACTATCGATTCAGAAGGGAACATGGGTAATCTTTCTAAGACAATGCTCATTGATATCTTGGTCAAAACGAGTATCGTGGAAAATATTCAGATTGGAGCAGATGGCAATCCTGAGGAACTTGCGTGCTTCACATCCCTTTTTAAGGAATTCCGCGATGTGTTTTCTTGGTCTTACAAGAAAATTCCCGACATAGATCCTTCTATTGACGAGAAAGAGATCAAGAAATTCTGAGCATTCTTTTTATGGTATTTTTCTTGCTCGTTAATCTAAAAAACCTCGAGTCCTCTTCTTCGGCCTCGTTAAACTTACACAAAGAAGCTTCGAGAATTCTTTTTATGGTATTTTTATTACTCGTTAATCCGAAAAACCTCGAGTTCCCCTCTTCGGACTCGTTAAACTTATACGAAGTTGATATCGAGCGCTATTTTTATGGTCTTTTTCTTGCTCATTAATCAGAAAAACCTAGAGTTCTCGTCTTCAGGCTTGTTAAAATTATGAAGACGCACTGAGCTTTATTTTTAGGAACCTTTTTCTCGATCATAAAACTGAAAAAACCCCGAGTTGACTTTGTCGGGCTCGTTAAACTACCACGACAGAGAGTAAGGAGCCATTCTTTTCCTCTTTTTCAAAGCTCTTTAAACCGAAAAAGTAATCGAGTTTTCTCCGCGTGACTCGTTAAAATTTCACGGAGGGCACTAAGTTTTCTTTGTCGAACTCATTAAAATTTCACAAAGAGTATTGAGTTTACTTCATCTCCGCGTACTCATAACAAAATGAGGTAGACGTCCATCGAACATAGATTTCTCACTTTTTCGGCTTCGATGGACTAACTCACGGAAAATGAACTGTTTCGGGCTTACTATTATCCCTTTATTGTGCCCGGTTATCAAGACATGACAAAGGTACCCCAATGGATTTGTCTTTTACGATATTTTTCAGACTCTCTAAAAATGAAAAATTCACTGAGTTTGCTCGTCTGGACTCGTTAAACCTAATCAAACGGGGCACAGAGTTGTCTTTTATGATATTTTTCAGACTCTCTAAACATGAAAAATTCACCAAGTTTACTCGTCTGGAATTGTTAAACTTAATCAGACAGGGAAAAATTTGGACAAATGGATACTACCTCTGTTACATTTCAGAAAGCTCGATTTGGCAGCAAAATTCTTGAACATGGCACTTCCCAGAAAACTCTTTTGCAGTTAGCTGAACCCTACCATCTATGAGTATTAGCCTTCATTTTCCAGTGTCCCTACACCGGTAAAATCCTAACACACTCTTTGGTGTTCATTAAGCCTCAGCTGCCTAGTACCCTATTACAGTACCTTCTATTGTTCAAGCAGATCTCGCTATCTACTACTCCTGTTATCAACCAAACCGCTCATTATGTCAGAAATTATTTGTCGTCTGACATCCCCATTTACTCTTCATTATCTCAAATCATAAACAAAATTAGTTGGTTTCCCTTTCATGTTGACTGATGTAGGACGCCTCAGTGCCTACCTTTCAACAGATCTCTTCCTATCGACTTTAGCATCTTATCTAGGAAGTTGATCCAGAAACCCATCTGTACCCAGATACTTGTAGACATCAGTGGCAGGTAGTCTTGTGTTTGATCAGGAGTCTTCATCATTGGCTCCTGGTCGAATTATTCTACGAGTGTTTGACTTCAACTCATTCTATTCACACTCGCTAGATTGTACTGTGCATCTTAGGGACCATCATCATTATCGGTGGCCACCTTCGCATCTGTTAACAGTTTTCATTATCGACTGGTAATTAGACGATTTCTCACATGTTCGACGACAGCTCCTTCATTCACATGTTGAGAAATATGCAGTTTAAATGAATCGGCGGTCAAGACCTTGGGGCAAAGGTTACATCATTAAAGTTGTGTTCCCTTCCCCAAGTTGCGATATTGTTTATGGAGACAGCTTCTTCAGCCTAATATTGTTATGACAGACACTTCCACATTGTGCTTATCGGTGAACATATTCTTCATATCTCTATTCTAGAGAAATCATGTTGTTTAAGCTACTGAGCATGGGAATGCCCGACTCAAGGCAGATACTATATTTTCTGACATATGTTGTTGTTTCAGGTTTTCCTCAGTCTTTCAATCTCTTTATCTCTACTACACACTTTGTAAAGTATTTCGGCCATCGTCTTCACCTCTGACCTCACACTTTAGGGGGCATCTGTTACAGATCAAAATACCTCCTCATAAGCTCAGAGGAGAAGACAAATATGGAAGGAATACAAAGACCTAAATTAAACCTATTTCTGCCAAGGTAATGCCTCTCTATAACAACACAAGAGCGTTATAACGCAGCTAATCAGTGAATGGGCCTCGTTAGTGGCTAGGGAAACGCTATATTTACACTAGAGGGCAGTGTTACCCATGTTTTAAGTTTGAAATGGGAAAAACCCGCGGAGAATGATTTGAACCTCCAGCTTTTTCTCACAAGAGAGTCAGTACAAAAAAGGAAACTGCAAAACACTAACTCTTATTGGGCATTTCCATAAACAACTGAACTCTCAAAAGAGGCAAAAGCATGGAGGTGGAGGAAACATCTTGGTTTTTTCTATTCAATAACTGGTGGAAAGAGAAGGGCAATGATTACTCTCTCCTTCTCCTATAAAATGGAGTTGAAGGCTCTTGGTTCAAGGTCAAAGGATTGCTAAAGTTTTTTCATACTTGTGAAGTAGAGATCATTGTTGTAGTGTGAGGGTCAAAGGTCAAAGAGGTTCATTGAGAAATTGTTGATCAAGACATCACCACTTTGAGATATAGAGATATTGGAAGGCTGAGGAGGGCTTGGTGCAACTGACGGTTGTAATCCTCCTTTTTTACAAATCAATAGAACTGTATCTGTTTTTTCCATTCTATGCATTGATAGTGTCATTATTATTTAATCACTTATATAGCATGAGATGAATGGCTTATATGTGCTTTAATTGATTGCAGGACCTAGATTTGGAGCTGGTAAAGGAGAAACGCTGCTTCGCTACCTAGTGCTCTCCAAAGGACTCCAAGATCATTAAAGAGGTAATTTTCTATATTTTTCTATCAAGTGGTTTTAAGTTAATATGAACATGTATATACCATCTTTGTGAACTGTACAACTAATCTTACTGTCTGCCTCAGGCACCAGAAAGCCCTGAGAGGGATATATGATAACCAACAACCCAAGCATTTTACCCTATAGCATGGAAAACACCTGATATAGATGAGATATTATTATATATAGAGAGAGAGAGATGTGGGGCCATTTCTCATACTGTTTATTGATTCTATGAATAATTTGACCCTTTGGTTCCACTGAATAGTTATTTTGAACCAAGATAGAAAGAAAACATATGAAATATTTTTTTTCTTGATGACCGCCTCAATGGATCAAACTAGAAAATTAAAGCAGAATGTCCAATAGATGCAGCCAAAAAGCCTTAATGAATGTATACACTTCTAGGAGTTGAAACTAGCATACAATATATAGCCTATAGCCTATCAAATCGGGTATATGCATCGTCTAAAATCAACTTACCATATCAAACTAAAATGTTGATATTTGTGTCACCCACAAGGTCAATATCAAGGATCACTCTTTTCAGTAAATGGAACATTAGTCAGGAGTTGATCTCATAAGAGAAATAAGAGAAAAAAATTTATTTTGGAAGTTGCTTTGAAATACATGCAATGAAGACATTCTTCAGATCCAGATCCAATGGTTGCACTAAAGGGTATCTATTTCACAAAATCACCTAGATCCAATGGTAATACTAAAGGCTATCTATTTGGCAAAATCACCCAAAGACTTGCACCCATCTCATCCCATTTTTTCCATCACATTCAGGTGAGGCAAACAAGGCAAACTATAGAGGGAATGGAAACCTGATGGATGACATAATATTCCGTTGACCTCACTTCTGAACCAAGGCCCCAGTGGTGAATTAGTGAGAAACTGTAGTATATAAGAGATTATTGTAGTTCTCACACAAATAAATTAACGTTTTTAAGTCCTAAAAAGGAAAGTTACAAGAATGAAACCTTTTCAACTAGAAATAAGAACCCCACAGCCTGCTGTGATGAAAATATATTTAACGTTAAAACACCTGAGGCCAGTTCCTTGAGAAATTCAGCAATGTTAGAGGAATTCATGAGTACTAAAGTTGAAGAGAGTTGTTTTTATAGGCTTCCTGATCATCTTCTTATTGAAGTGTTTGTGAGGTTGCCTACCTCCAATTGGGTTGATGCATCATGTGTCCCAAAGCGTTGTGCTAATTTATTTCGGGGTGAATCCTTGTGGAAAGTTGCACTAAGTAAGAGATGGCCTTCAGTGGACAGGAAAAATCGATGGCCAGCACCAATTGGATGAGGCTCAAGCAAATGGTGAGATTTTCTTATATCCTTGTTTTTCTATCCCTGTTTTCTTTTCTTATATCCCTCTTTTGTTATCCCTGTTTTCTTATAAAATACTTATATCCCTGTTTTGTTATCGTTGTCAAGCTTAGAAACTTTCATTGCATTCTTGTGTTCATCTTTCGAACAACTCTGGCCTGTAGTAATCAATGTGTAACAAGACTACATAAATATCATATGGGATCATCCATTGTATGGATTTAAATTAAAAGTTTTCAAAGAGTAAATATAGAGAAAGGGTATTTTAACTGGCCATACGTGTCTAGACTTTATACTCTATATGTTATTGTGGATATTTTTCCATTTTATATATATACCTATGCATTGACACCAATAGGTGTGGGCTTTAAGGGAATAATAAATCACATATTTGTGGTAATTAAGCTTATGCATCCTTGATATTTAGTCACAGAAGTTCATACCTTAGTTTGCAGAGGGAGGGGATTCACACATTCATGTGTTTAGTTCATGTTTGCCTTTTTTTGTCAGAAAAGTGTATATGTTTACTATCTAGTACTCTACTATAGAATGGAAAAATTTGCAAGGTGATTTATAAGCAGCTGGTGATTAAGCCTGAAGCTCTTGCTTAAGATTGATACAAAATATTTTTTACTCATTGTACTTACTGCAGCTCTCTTAGCCTACTTTAGTTTTTGTTTTCTAACCCTAACCAACTTATCTTACTACAATATATATGAAATCTTATATTAAATGTAAAAGCTTTGTACACTCTTTGGATGAGGTGCATAATTTCATTGTGTGGATCTAGAGCAAAATAGAAATAATTAATATTAGCTTGTAGTGTGCATCTGTAGAAATAAACTGTAGTTGTATATATGCAAGCATTTAGGGATGATTGTCATAGGATTTTTTCCAGCATATCCTTCTACTCAATATGACAATTTGAATGCCTAAATAATAAATACAAAAGAGGTTTATGTCTATTTTTCACTGTAAGCTAACGAAATTATTAGTTTACCTGTTGATTTTTTTCTTAATATGTGATATTTTGGATTTTTTTTAGGTTTCTCAAATTTACATATCAGAACAAATGGATTTAAATGATTGTCTTACAATTGCCTTAGGTGTCATACTGATCTATTTACCATAATCTGTGGTCACTAAAGAAGAATATTGAGAATTGTATTTTCATGATTTTATTTGCTTTAATACATATATTCAAAAGTAATCAGGTGATAATGTAGGGCATTCTTATGGTTTTTGAATTCACCTTCTTAGACATTCTTGCATAATTCTCTTGTGAAAATAAATTGACATGTGCATCTCCATTTCAGGAGATATACATCTTTGTATATCAGTAAGAATATATTTTCATTCAATGGATAGGATGGGGACACTCATGAGCAACACTGTTACCGATGAAATAGGTAACCTAACCTCAAAACGGGAACTCTAGCCCAAAAAGACTAAAAAAAACAAGAAAAAACACCCCAAAAACAAAAAAAGTTTATTCCAGAATGCACTTGGGTTTTTTTGAAGGTCAAATTTCAACATTTTATAAAATTATGCTAAAAACAAAATTGTTTCTTGAAAAAAGGATTGAAAAAACACCCTCAAAACAAAACCAGTTGACACTGGAATAACAAAAAAAAAACATTTGTCATATTTTTGACATTTTTAAAAATAGAAATAACATTTTTTAATTTTTAAAATTCAAACATATAAGAAAACTTAAAATTTAAGAAAAAAAATAAATTTAAAAAATAAAAACATTTTAAAGCTTAAAATTTAAAAATATAAAGGAATAAAAAAATAAAATAAAAATTTTAATTCAAACATTAAAAAAAAACCTAAAATTTAAAAAAAAAATTAAAAATTGAAAATTAAAAAAAAATTAAAGATTAAAATTTCAAAATATATAGAAATAAAAAAATACAAATAAAAACAAAATAAAAATATTAAATTAAAAAGAAAAACAAGTTAAAAAAAAGAAAGAAATTATAAAAAATAAAATATAGAAATTAAATTTAAAAAAGAAAAAGAAAATGTTTATTAAATTTAAAAAAAATAAAATTTAATTTTAAAATAAAAAATTAAATTTAAAGAAATAAATTAAATTTTAATAAATTTAAAACTTTAAAATAAAATAAAATTAAAAATTAAAAAAAAAAAACATTATTGAAATTAAAAGCAAAAAAAATAAAAATTAATTCAAAATAAAAAATGAAAAAACAAAATACAATAAAAATATTAAATTTAAAGAAATATATATTAAAAAAACAAATAGATTTTAAAAAATATATTAAATTTAAATTATAAAAAATAATATATATATATATATATATATATATTAAAAATATATATTAGATTTTATTAAATTAAAAATATATCTATTAGATTTTATTAAATTAAGAAAAAATGTTAATATTAAAATAACAAATTAAATTAAAAAAAATTAATAAATAAATGAATAAACAAATAAATTTTGAAATAAAAAATAAATTTTAAATATAAAGAAAAAAAAAATATTGTTAAAATAAAAAGTTAAAAAAAAATTAAAAATCAATTAAAATTGAAAAATTGAAAAAATAAATTAGAAAAATTATATTAAATAAAAAACAAATTAATTTCAAAATATTAAGTTTAACTAAAAGAAAATCTAATTTTAAATACACAATTTTAATTGAAATAAAAAAAATATAAAAATTTTATGTAATTAAAAAAATAATAATAAAAGAATAAATTTTTTTTTTAAGTATTAAATTCAAATAAATTTAAAAAATAAAATAAAAAATTTACTAAATTTTAAAAAATTAAATGAAAAAATAAACATAAAATTTAAAAATAAAAAAAATATATGAAAAAAAAATCAATTAAATAAGAAAAAATACAAAATTTAGAAAAAAAAAAAATTAAAAACAAAAAAAATGAATAAAATTAAAAAAAAAAAACAAAAAAAAAATTAAAACAAATTAAATTTCAAATATAGAAATGAAATTAAAAAATAATAATTTTGAATTTTTTGAATTAAAAAAAAAAAAATTAAAAAAATCAAATTAAAAAAATAAAATATTAAAAATTTAAAAAATTAAAAATAAAAAGAATTTTTTGATCATGGTGGTGCCGCCAATCGGCCTCCCACCAGGTGACGGCGGAGGCCGGCCGCTAGGCGGGAGGCCGATTCCGAGAATCGCCCTCTCGCGACGGGAGGTCGATTACGGGAATCGCCCTTCCACGGCGAGAGGCCGATTACGAGAATCGCCCTCCCACAGCGAGAGGTCGATTCCGGGAATCGCCCTGAGGCTGATTCTGGGAATCGGCCTCAGGGTGATTCCCGGAATCGGCCTCCCGCCGCGGGAGGGCAATTCCCGGAATCAACCTCCCGCCCAGGTGGCGGTAGAGGCCGACCGCTGGGCAAGCGGGGGGCTGCATGCAGCCTCCCCGCCCACCCAGCGGCCGGCCTCTGCTGCCACCTGGGCGGGAGGGCGACTGGCGGCGCCACCACGATCAAAAAAATCTTTTATTTTTTTTAATTTTTAATAATTTTTTTTTTAATTTAATTTTTTTTTTTAATTCTGTTTTTAAATTTAATATTTTAGATTAATTATTTTTTAAAATTTAAAATTTATTCATTAAATTTATTAAATTTTAATTTAATTTTTTTTTTTTTTTAATCTTTTAGTTTATTTGGTTTTTCATTTTTTAAATTTATAAATTGTTTCATTTAAAAAAAAACAGTAAATTTATGTATATTTGTTTTTTAATTATTTGCACATGGTTTTTTTCATTTTTTTTCTTTTTAATGATAGTTTTTTTTATTATAATTCTTTTATTTTAATTTTCTTTTTTAATTTTCTTTTTCAATTTTAAATTTTGTTTTTTTCTTTTTTTTTTTTGTTAATTTTAAAATTTGTATTTTTGTTTTCTTATTATTATTATTATTTTAATTTAAATTTTTAAATTTAATTTTTTCTTTTTTGTATTTTATTTTTTTTATCTAAATTTTAATTTTGTAATTTAAATTATTTTTAAATTTTCTATTTAAATTTTTTTTTAATTATATGGATTTTTTTAATAACTTAGAAAAAAATGATTTTGATGTTTTTTTTTTAAATTTTTTTTTGTTAATTTTGTTTTTTTTCTTTAAATTATGTGTTTTTTTCAAATTTTGTCATTTCTTTTGATACAATTTTCGAATATTTTTGTTTTTGTTTTTTGTTTTTTTAATTTATTTTTGTTTAAATTTTTTATTTTTACGAGTTAATTTTGTTTTTTTTTACATTTTTG
This sequence comes from Pinus albicaulis, assembly GCA_034641835.2. Classification (NCBI taxonomy): domain Eukaryota; kingdom Viridiplantae; phylum Streptophyta; class Pinopsida; order Pinales; family Pinaceae; genus Pinus; species Pinus albicaulis. Next base: position 17,266,515 of record CM076575.1, read on the forward strand.
TTCATTTTTTATTGTTTTTATATATATATATTTTATCTAAGTTTTGTGTTTTATTACCAACATGAAAACCACTGCTCTAAAAAAAAAAGGTTGATGCTGCATCAATATGTTTCAAAATTAGCATGAAAATCGCCGCTCTAAAAAAAAAGTTGATGCTGCATCAATACGTTTCAAAATTAGCATGAAAATCACTAACATTTTAAAACAGATATTCATACTTCATAAATAAAAATATTAGAGTGTCAAAAATGTGCTAAAAAAAAAAGGTGATTCTGCATCACCACTTTTCAAAATCGGGTGCTTTTTATGCTACCAAAAAAAAGCAGGTAACAGTGCGGTTACCTATTTCATCGGTAACAGTGTTGAGCTTGTTTGTCATGCTTTTTTGTTTCTAAAGGAGTAGCTTGAGCTGTTAGTTACACCATTTTCGTATGATTTACTTCACTGAACTATAATTGGTACATTTTTGAGAAAAACGGCAATGGAAATGTAAGGCTTGAGCTTGTAATGAGCCTTTATCTCCTGGTTGAAACTAAGTATAGGCTTGGGCAATATGAAGAAGGCATTTCAATATTGAAAAAGGCATTGGCTATGTACATCTCTGAGATGGGTTTTGAGATGGCTTTTGGAGCATTTGCAGGGCATATGCAGCTTGGGGATACTTATTCTATGTTGGGTCAATATGAGAATGCCTTGATATCTTACCATGAAGGCCTCAGAATTCTCGAAATGAGCTACGGGGAGATAAGGATTGTCGAGTTGCCGATACTTGCCGAGTATAGCGAGTCTCATTTGCGGTGAGCATTCCCTTGAAAGAATGAATGATATTTCGAGCTTCAAGTATAATTTCTTATACCTATTAGGAACCATATGTGTACTGATATTTTCTTGATAAATTTCTTATAATTCCGTAGATATCCCGAGTATTCTCGGGTAATATTTTTCAAGGTCGAGTTCAGAAGGTCGGGTAAGTTCCCTTAACTACCCCACTCGCGCATATGAAGCATTTGTAGCATATGGAAGGACGTAAATTGTAGCAAGTCAGGGTTATCGCTCATAGCTCTGCTGTCCGTCATAGGGATGATAAAACCCTTATTATGTTGGCTATGCAAGACCAATCTCATGCAGAGCTAACTTCATGTAAAGCAGGACCTTATCTGAGCAAAGATTTATCTACCATTTCTTCTACAATGCATACCTATCAAGATCTTTGTTTTCATCATGTCTTATGGTTTAATCAGCTTCTGCTCTTTTTCTCTTTTTCCTCAAAAAATTTCTTACTGTTTATACTTAGGAGATGATCAAATTTTACTTCTAACTATGAAAGTTGGAAAGATATCTTGGAGGTTGAGGGTTATTATGATGGTTCCTTTTTCATGACTCACAATACCCCCATGGGGTTTTTCGGGTTTCAAATCGACCCAAAACCTCGGAAAATCCCTAAACACACATATCGATTGGAACCGTGAAACTATATTTTGCTGAATTTTTTGGGTAATAGTTACTTGGAAAAGGTGTATACGAGTGAGATACCCCTGTACTGGTGTATGGCAAGGCACGCATAGGTAGACTAGTGAATTTTTACCATTCACCTTACGCTGAGATTTTTTTGGCTCCTTTTTGGGGAGGTAGTTTGGAGAGTAGACTAGTGAATTATTACCATTCACCTTAAGCCCCTATATTTATTAGCTCCTTTTGGGGGAGGTAGTTTGGAGAGTGCCCCGGGTCATTGAAATCACTTTGTAAAAACTAAAATTGTGAATGGGTAGACCTGATTGTGGAAAATTTGTAAGCTGCGAATTTGCAACTTCCAAACCACAATGAGAGAGTAGGTGACTAATAAAAATGAAGTTATATTTGAGCTCTCAGCATTTATTTGAGAAATGAATCTCCTACTTTCCCAACTCAAAACCAAATTTAGTTGTTGCCGTGATGTATTGCTACATAGCATTTGGGTAATGGCCAACTATACAACATGGAACAAGAATAGAAAATTTTCCTGTTTTTAAAGAGTTGTGCTCCATCTTTAACAAGGTTAGGATTTCTTTCATAGTAATTATTAGATGCATCATGAAGTTTTTTGGCACCCAAAAATTCTCTAGCAAAAGATTTATGGCCCCTTGCAAGATTTATGGACTTCCCCTTGCACCATGAGCAGAGAGTTGCTTTTCAACTCTCCAACAATTCAACTCATCCCAAACAGGCTATATAAGAATGAAAAACAATCTTTGTACAATAGACCTCCACCATGCCGAGTGATAAATATCCACATCTTCCTTTTGAAATATCTAGACAAAGAAACCTTAAGAAGAATCTAATCAAGGGAAATGATTATATATGGCCTATGGACTAGTCATTCCAAATCCCTGAACCAACTAATGATCAAGATGGGCTCACCCCCTAAGGACCCATAATCATCCCTCGTATATGGGGGGCTTATCCCAGCCCCCATTTAAAAATAGAAAGCTCATTTGTAACCCAGACTATTAAGAATTGCAATATGACAACAAACCACTGGAAAAGAACTTAGGGTTCATCGACTTTTCGCCTTTTTCTCAAAAAGATAAATAGAATGCTAAAGGACATTTATCCCCTGAGAGATCAAATTAACTTGAAATGCCACAACTTAAGGAAAAATTTCACCTAAAACATTCAGTTAAGTTTACTTTTGAAAAATGACAAAAATCTTATTTCCAATACTATCTCTTCCAAGATTAGTATCAATCCTCTCCATAATTGGTATAAGTATAGGGTGTGAAAAAGTAAAAAAAATCATGTCAGGAATTGGTGGGTACAAAAAGGTTCAATTAGAACCCAACTTTAGATCGCAAAAATACAATTATAAATGAAGTTTTGGGACTTTATAGAATTCATACTTGCTTATACAAGCCTTGAACAAAATACGGAATGTCCCTCTAGAGCCAAAGGTCATTTTTGTATGGTCTTTGTTGCATGGTAGCCTTTCTCTTGCCCAACACATGTGATATCTAATAATAGCCTTTGCCGTGTGCTTTCTATGGCCAATTTGCTTAACTAATATCTTTTTTTATTTTCTAGGGAAAGGGAAAAAGCTAAAAAGTGGCATTGGAATTGAGCTATGGATCTCTATGGTCACTTTTCACTGGGTCCACTTACTTGGAAGGCCACACTATTGAGAAATAAAAGAATATGCACTATTAAGGGTGTGGAAAAATTATTTTAGTCATTGAAAATATTGAAACAATATTAAATTCAAGAGTTGAGATATTGATCAAAATTTTCTTGAGTCGATAACGAGGAAATCATGTATAATTTGTATGTCTCGCAAAATGAGGAGTTGAGATATTTACCAAATTTTTTCTTGGTGATGAAATTGTTGTCATGTATAATTTGTGTTCACAAATCCTGAGGCTCAAGTTCACTAGGTGACCATGGATTTAAACATCTTTTCCAAATGGATTCGACAAAAAACTTGGGAAATACTCACAATTACAAAATATAAAGTTATAAATATAATTTGACACATGCCTAGCGAGAGGTCAAATGGAGTAAGAATCTAACTTGATCAAATTTGGCCAAAACCGAGTTTGACTCAAGAATATGATGAAAAAAATCATTTAGGATCTTATTAGAGTCAAACTCGCAGTAACTCACAAGTTTGACTCACAATCTAGTAACTACTACTTCCATGCTCTTTAGTGGGTGGGCTTCTTCTCGATCATCCCCCTTTCAAGTACTCGTTAGATGCTCCAAATCAATTCCTACTATCTAAGTATGATATGAACAAGGTGATTTGACAAGATCTACAGGAAATACATCCAGAGTCGCTTTGAATCACATCCCACGAGTGTCTTATACCCAAGATGGTTTTTTTATTTGAGAACTTCATGCAACTAAAAGAGATGACGTAAACCTAAATATACATGGAAAAAGCTTGTTGCAAAGCCTTCAAGATCCCTTTTGGAAATTTTTGAGTAGGGCTCTCACTCAATTTGGGGTTGAAACCAATCACCAAATTCGATCCTTGATGGGACTTTCCGAGCTATAACACTTGGAAAAACACAAGTTCAAAGGAGAATATCCTATGTAGATGTCCTATTTGTGAGAACTAGAATTTTTAATGCATTACCAGAATCAAAGGTGGCTCCCTCTCTACTTTCATATATTATCCATGCCAGTGAAGCCATAACTACTATTCATGAGGGAAATTTTTTCAAGACTAGATCACCATTCCTACGGGGGACCCCCAAACAGTCTCCTTTGATTGTGTTATAATTTCAAGATGCCATGGAAGTCCCTGGAATAGTGATTCCTCAACTTCTTGGTGAGTAGTGTTCAGTCTTTGTGCAAAGCAAGAGAGGAAAGTTGCTACTGTATTTTCCCAATATTATCACATTGAATTTACCTATCAAAGCTACTCCATAGCTTTAGCAATCAAAAGAAGTTGTTAGTATTTTTTGCAAAAATGGGTTTTTAAATATGCAACTCAAATCCATATACCTTTAACTTCATCATTCAAGGGGTTTTGTGATAAAGGTAGGACAAAAGAAGCTTCGTATTTTTATAAATATATGCTCTACAAATGATTGTTAGTGTAGCCTCTCTTCTAAAATGACAAACAAAACACGTGCATTTTTTTCATCAATGTAGGTTGAGGAGACTAAGAACCCACATTGCAGTACAAGAGCTTAGGCTTACACTTACCTTTTATCTCGTTACACATGGGAATGCGAACCCTAGACCATCGGATACTTTCTGTCGATGCACCTTTCTCCAAATCCACTGTTGAACTTGGGAATTCGAATTGGGGCACCGGTTTAATATTCTTGATGTGGATCCATAGGCATCCCATTGCCAACACCAATCTATCTACTGACTGGATAAGAAACAACATAATGCAGATGTTGGCCAATGCCTGAAGAGGAGGGGTGAGATAAGCGGCCTTGACAAATACCCATTAAGAATAAATGGAATGCAAAACCCCCTGCAAGTCCATCATTGGAGAAAAGTTGAAATGAGGGCGGATAAAGTGCCAACCTTTCATATAAGCCGCAATCTTAAACCCTAGCATCAAGATGGAAAATAAGAGAAACCTTCTAATGACTTTGTACAGTTTACTTTTCCCTGGCTTGTCCTCATCTGTCACACAATTTTGATTCTTTCCCAAACTAACTCTTCTTTTTACGGTGAAGAGAAGGCTCCATATCCCCTGTGCGAGCCATGTGACACAGCCCGTGACGTGATGGCCTTTCAGCAGCCATACCTAGGTAAGTTGTCAGGCATTTCTGCCCCAACCCTGCTTATCTGACTACTGGAAATCGCCTTCAGGGCTTTGCAATTCCACCATGGACCAATTTGGATTCTCCATTTTCACTACCACAGAAGTTCCCCTGTGGATCTCCTTCTCCTTGTTCCACCATACTTGAAACTCAAAATTGGGAGCCATACATAAGAACCAAATGACGCCCCACCCCCCGGGCAGTCACATGAAAAAAAAAGGAAAAAGCACTTTGACCAAAACTATACTAGCCAGAGTCTAAATGAGGGGACAACAATTTACCTATACAGGGGGATTCATCGCGAGAGCTGGAGATGGATGTGTTTGTAATTGTTTCGGTGTACCATGTGGAGTATTGGACTATCTAGGTTGGAAGGATCCCATGGTGCGGTACTTGACAGAGCTAGTAATAACACATGCCCATGTTGGGTACTTGACGGAGCTCTGTGAAGAAGGGTTTCATTCGAATATCGTCCCCTCAATTCTAAAAGCCGAAGATTATGGAATTCCATTCAATATCTAAATTGTTAGTTTCCCGGTTACATATCTTCCTAAGCCATTTAATTTCAATTGGAGCAAGTGCGTTGGCGCCATAGCGTGTAAATGAAATTTTTGTAGTGAAAAAATTTAGAAGGTTGTAGCAAGAGTGTTGGCACTATGTAATGAATTTTTTGGAGTGAAAAAAAAATTGGAAGTTCGGTTTTTATTAGGAATCAACTAAGATGTAAATTTCAGGGAAAAATGAGATTTTAAAGTAGAATATTTGGATCATTTTTTGGTCCAACTCTCGCTCATGAATAATGGAAAAATATTCTCTTCTACCATCTCCTCTTCCTTTTTGGATTACAAACCCATTGACCTAATATTAAAGCTAAATTGAAACCCAAGACCCCCCTCCACTTCAGATGTAATCCTTTCTAGTTCTCAGAGAGGCTAGAGAACTTGATCATATTTGAAATTAAAGAAGTTGTTGGCTCACTCTTTTTTGTTTAGAAACAAATATTGGAACATGTAAACCTTACTTTAAAGAGTTACTCTAAGAAATTTTTTTGGCTCCAATAATAAAGAGGGCAAAAGATGCTAGTGGAGATATATGAATAGAATGAAAAATAAAAAATACCATTCTTCATGGCAATACAAGGCTGGAAATGAATCAATTTTTCCTCACAACTCAAAAGTAAGAACAATCTTGGTGTCTCAAATCCATGAGTGTATGTAGAAGCATAATAAATGATAATAAGAAATTATTTAAATAATCAATCAATTGCTCTCTACCCTTCACCGCGCATAGGGTTTCTAGTTCTGTGTGAAGTGCTCGCCTAGCTAGGGCTCGGCCCAATGGCAGAATCTCAGGACCCTCCTCTACCTCCGCCTCCTCCTTCTCCTCCTCATGAGGTTGGGGCATTCAAGCTTATGATCGCTTCCCAACCTAGGAAGAAGAAGCAGCTCACCTCCAAATTTGTCAAGCGACTGGATGAGATTCCCTCGGTGACTCTCCCACCTGTGTGTCCAATGAAAGTGGCCCTTACCCTTGCGAACACCGCTCTAGTCAGACAGTTCACAGGCTTATGGCCCTCACCAAAAACTACGGAGGCCTGTATCACTCGAAACTGGAAGCCCCTTATTTCAAACAGTGTTACCTCATACTTCCTAGGGCGGGGGTTTTTTCTATTCGAATCCAACACTAAGGAGGATAAGGACCTGAGAAAGACAAAGAAGAATGGAAAATCAAGTTGGAGGATGAGGACTTCAACAAATGGAGAAGTATCACATATATTCACACTATGTTCTTTGACGACACAGGGGAAAGGGGGAATTTGGGAAGGCCTGGGAGAATGGAGGAATTATCCGCCGCCCGCTTCGGACCAAATCATTTCCCACTTTGCTTGGGGTTTGGGGCTCACCTTGAACAATCAAGCAGAATCCATGGCTCTTCTCCAAAGCTTGAAACAACTGCAAAAACATGGAATCAAGGAGGCCCATGTTATTGGAGACTCACAAAACCTCATTGGCCTAATTGTGACAAAACCGGTCCCCAAAGATATCTGCTTGCAACGAATTTTCGATTGTATTAATAAGATGACTGCGTCTTTTGAAAAAATTCAATTATTTTATGTCCTTCGAAAAAATAATATAGAAGCAGATCTTGAGGCCAACATCATTTTTTATTTACTTACGGGATCTCTCCTCTGTGATGAAAACATAGAGGCACAAGTAAAAGAGTTCAAAAGGTTTCAAAGTTGTCAAGAGAATACCAAACATTTTTTCAAATAGGGGGATTTAATAATTGGAAAGAGCTTGGATAGAAGAATATGCAGGGATTTTGTACATGATAGACAAAAGAAAGAGCGAGATTTTGGGCCAATGATTATGCTTCCAGAGATTGTTCCATTTGTTGTTTGTGGGGATGTGATTGGAGTTAGATAAGAGGCCATAGGGTTATTTTATGTTGAAGTGGCCAACCGCATTATAGCCCCATCTTAGCTTGTCCGACTCATTGTCCCTTTGAATCGTCCTTTTCCTTAGCTCATCAGCTAGGTTAGTCCAATCTTGAGAGTGATTTTGTTGGACCCATTTCGGGGCCTCCATTCATTCCCTCCATTTAGTGTTTTCTTTGTTTTTCCAGAAATATTTGAAAATCCTTTTGTTGTGGCTATCCATATGAGTTCGGATTTGTTGGAATTGGTCTTGATTGAGATGAGGGCATTGCTCCCATGCATCATCCCAAAACAGTGTTGTCCCGCCATTTCGAACTTCCTAAAAGCAATGGTTTTGGACCATTCCTTTGTTCTCCCAAGCTTGGTTCCGCATCGAGGAACCTTTGAGGTTTCCGTAGGCTTTGATTAGAGACTTCGGGTTGTGATATGGGGCATATTTTTTCCTTCCCGAGTGCTACCCAAAGAGGTGTTGGGGGTCGGTGATCCATCTCCACCAGAGTTTTGGCGCCCAAAACTTTTTTTGCGACAAGTCTACGGGTTTGTAAGGCGAAGCCCCCATATTTTTTAGGTCTTTATATTTTTCCTCGGGCACTTAGGGCTTCATTTTCCATATTCTCTTTGTCTTTCCATAATAAGTCTCTTTGAATGGTTTTGATTTGGTTTGAAATAGATTTGGGACAGACAATGATCGAGTATCGTTGTGAGGAATGGCTTGCAGTGAGCCGATGCATCCAAGACTAATCTTCTCAGAGATTTAAGGACCCGAAAGTTCAATTGGAAATCTTTTTTTTCAATTTGGTGACCAAAGGATTCGTTAGCTTTGGCAGGGGTTTATCAGTCAAGGGAACTCTGAGGTACTTGGAAGGGAAGGACTTGAGCCGAAAGCCTATAATGCGAGCTATGTTGAGTTGAATTGTCTAGGAGGTATTGAGGAAGAAGAGTTTTGATTTGGCTTTATTGATGGAGGTGCCAAAGGCTTGGGCAAAATCAACAAGAATATTCTAGAAGGAAAGGGCTTCTTTGACCGAGGGAGAGCCCATAAGAAGAGTGTCACCAACATATTGTTGGTGGGTTGAAGGGGTGTTAGAGGGGTAGAGATTTAAACCAAATATGCTTCCATAATAAGGTGTTTTCCTATAATGGATTTAATAAATTACTAGTAAAGCTTATGCTAATTGGAAGATCCATTTATAATTACAAGCATACATAACTTAACTAGTTGATTGAGAGGCAACGAGTAAACTTCTAAGCCCGATATGTCAAACAAGTATGGATTTAGTATGAAGTGATCATCTACCATGGTTTAGGTTGTCGTTTGTATGGATGAAATACAAAAATTTCCTAGAATTATCCTCCTTGAGCACACCCTCTCCAAGGGCTTAGGGCTTAGAGGATTTAACAGTTAAGGATTTTAGGTGTTAGGGGTGAGGGATTAATGGGTTATGGGTTAAGCGTTAAATATTTAGGGGTTTTACAGGTTAAGGGGTTATGGGTTTAAGTGTTAGTAGTTTAGTGGTTTAGGGTTTAGAGGTTTAGGGTTTTAGGGGGTTAAATGGGTTAGGGGTTGGGAACTAGGGTTTAAAGGGTTAGGGGTTAATGGTTATAGGTTTAGGGTTTATGGGTTAAATAGGTTTAGGTTTTTAGAGGTATAGGGGGTTGAGGGATTTAACATTAAGGATTTTAGGGGTTAGGGGTTAAGGGGTTAAGGGGTTAGAGGTTTAGGGGGTTAAATGGGTTAGGCGTTTAGAGGTTTAGGGGGTTAGGGGATTTAGCAGTTAAGGATTTTAGGGGTTAGGGTTTTTGGGGTTAAATGGGTTAGGGTTTAAGGGGGTTAAATAGGTTAGGGGTTGGGACTTAGGGTTTAAGGGGTTAGGGGTTAAGGGTTTAGAGGTTTAGGGTTTAGGGGGTTAAATGGGTTAGGGATTTAGGGGGTTAATTAGGTTAGGGGTTATAGTCATTTCTTAGGTGAACAAGGCAAAATATAGTTGTAGTGATCAGTAACTTGGTCAAGTTTTTATAGTCAAGGCAAGACTTGGTTGGGTTCCCAAGTCTCAAAAAAAGTAAGGGTAATTGTGAGGGCATGATAACTAAGGAGTGTCAGTTCATGCCAAGGATTGAAAAGGCATGCTAACACATGTAAGAAAATGTCAATGGATTTTAAGCAGTATTAGGGAGTGCCAGGACATCGCAAGGGAGAACTAGGTCAAAATGCATGGAAATGAATGAATAAGATTGTGTGCCAAGTAGTGTCAACGAATTCCAAGTGTCTCAGGGATAAAGTGTGTTAGGAGAAGGCAAATATAATACTTGTAGGAGGTAAGCCTAAGGTTACATAAAGGGTTGGAAAAATTAGTTTCAGATAAAGGGAAACTTTGGGTTGGGCACAACATTAATTTTCCAATGACTTGGTTGGGTTCCCAAGTCGCAAAAAAAGTAAGGCTATCTATGACAGTATGAAAGCTAAGGAATACCAAGGTGTGGGAGAATGCCTAGAAGTAATAACACATGCTAGGTAGTTCCAAGGGCATGATAGGCATTCCAAGATGTGCCAGTGCCGTGGGTGTGCCATGAACACATGCTAGGGAGTGTGAGGGCCAAGTGTCGAGGAAAACACAAGAGAGCACTAGTCTCAAATGCATGGAAATGAAGTATCATCCAGTTCAGGTGTGCTAAGAAGGAGTGACATGGTATTATAGGAAGTGACAAGGCATGTTAGAGTGCTAGGGATGCATACAAAGATGTTCCAAGTGCCAAGGTGTGCTATGTGTGCTAAGGAGTGTTAGGGGAGTGCCAGGGAAAACATAATAGAGCACTAGGTAAAAATTCATAAATTAATGAATAAAAAGTGTGTGACAGAGGAGTGTTAGAGAGTTCTAGGTGTCTCGTGGAGGGAGTAACATGGGTATGATAGGCGGTTCTAAGTCATGTTATAGTGTCGTGTGACATGCATCCAAGATGTGCCAAGTGCCAGGGTGTGCCAACATGTGCTAGGAAGTGTTAGGGGACTGTCAGTGGAAAATACAAAGGGAGCATTTACGTTGTAGCCATTGGAGAAGTATGTTTACGTTATAACCATTACGTGGACTCCCGAGAATTTTTTTCCATGGAGAATTATTTACGTTGTAGCCATTGCATTAAAGTAAGAGGTATGTCAATGCTTTTTTTTATGTGTTTATAAATTGGAAGAGATAAATCATAAACAAGAAGGGCCTGAAAGAACTGAACAAAGAAATGGAGGTCACTGGGATAAATTTGATGGCATTGGAGTTGGTAGTTTCAGATTGTCACAAGGGCATCCAAGACAACCATGACCTGATTGAAGAAGTGGAAAACAAGTTGGTTGTCCACATTAACGAAGATATCAATCCATTTTCGACTAAACCAGATATATAACCGTGGGTCTCTCTACTCACAGTATTTCATTGATATTGTGTTAGGTATCTGTTATTAACCTATGATTGTGTCTATTTAAATGGATACTATATTGATAGCCCAAAAATGAGACATTTTGGATTGTCTATAGTTTCTACTAGTTCTAAAAAAGAACTAGAAACAATTAATCTCTTTGGGCCGTAGAAAAGTATACTACTTCTTGTGTTGGGGAGTTTCTCTCGGAAATTTATGGATAACCCGACATATTTTTTATATACACGTATCTTGTATGAGAATCTTTATAAATCTACCTGTCAAATCAGGGTCAATCCAATGCAACAAATTTTTCCCCAAAACAAGCACAAGATCAAGCCAACATGTGTGTTGTGTGCATTTAAAGAGATGGATGGGTAGGTTTAACCTTACAAGAACATGGTACCTTAAAATCTGACCACAATTGGTGAGTGAAAGCATTTTCGAAATGGCATCATGAGTGGAGCCTTTTCCAAAAGAGATTATTCATTTACATTACAATATATACAACATGTAGTTAGTGTTCCATCCATGTTAGCGCACACACCTGATGGTATCAATCCTTAAACTAGTATAAAAAGAATGATTTTATATATTCACATAGAGGAGAGTCACAAGATGTGAACAAAATCACATACTTATCGAAATCCCCAACCATGAATATGCTAAATTGCTTCCAAATGTGCTTGCAATTAGGCGTCAGAGAGAATAATTGCAATGGGTTAAGGGGATCTAAGAGAGAATTATGTAAGGAGTTCCTTCTAGGTAAATGACATTGGTATTACTATTGTTAAAGGGGGTGGCCTACAAGGATACATTGGTAGCTATTGATGCAAGAGCATAATTTCAACAATTTTTTTCAAAATTTGTATTTTTCCTCCAGAAGGTCGTAGAGATTTATAGAAGAGGAAGTTGGTTTCATTGTTACCCTATAATTTTGTAGAATTTCTAATTTCATATTTGGGATAGGAAATTATAGTAATTTTAGGCACAAGTTAAGATGTTGTTTTATTTTTAAGGCCTCCTAGTCATTAGGAACGTTGAGTCTTATGATTAGGATTACTTGTGGCATCTTATGTATTTTTCAAACTCCAATACACCAAGGAAAATATGTGGAGGACATTTGGGGGAAGTGTGATTGTCCATAAAATGTAGATCAGATTTGGGGAACTTGTAGCTCTTTTCCTTGGGCCCTACTAGTTCTTAGAGGTTGTATTTGGAGCAGTTAGCAGGAAAAGCATAATATGCCCAAGAATATTAGTGTTCGAGCACCAGTGGTTTGGGAGAAAGGATAAGGGGTTCTAGGAGTTAAGGGGTTTAATGTTTAGGAGCAAGGGGTTAAGGGTAAAGGGTAAAGGGTTAGGTCTTATGGGATTTAGAGGTTAGGGGGTTTAAGGGTTAGAGGTTAATGGCTTAGTGGTTAAGGGATTCAGGGGTTAAATATTAACCATAAAGGGCTTACATATAAGGGGATTTAGGGGTTAATTTTCTAAGGGCTATGGTATTTAAGTGTCAGTGAGTTAAGGGGTTAGGGGTTAATGAATTTAGGGGTTAGGGGTTATGGGTTAAGGGTCAAGGTTTAAGAGGACATGGGATTAGGGTTTATGGGGTTCAAGGATTCTCAGTTAGGGGTTAGGGGTTAAGGGGTTAGTGGCTTTGGATTTAAGGGATTAAGGGGTTAATTTGTTATGAGTTATGGGTGTAAGGGTTAAGGGATTATGGCTTTGGGGTTAAAGGGATAGGTATTTTAGTGGTTATGGGTTAAGTGCGTATGGTTTGTGATAATGTGGCCCCTAATCCCCTTGTCAAAACTATTGTGGTTTCCCCTATCAATTTCTCTCATTGCCTTACCTATAGGTCCCCCACGGCTATGCCATAAGGCCCTAAGGCTCCTTCTCATTCTCTAATGTTAGGATTATAGATCTCATTAAACCATTCTCGAACCTCTCACTTCTACCCATCCATGCTACCCTTATGTCCCCTTGCCCCATTCAATACACCAAAAGATCCCCCTCCCCCAAAATTCATAATAGTTGAACATTTGGAGGTGATAATTTAACAACAACTTCACAACTAGTCCATTTATAATGGTGCCTTGGAGCTATTAGATGTCATTTCATTGAGCTACAGTGATAGGTGAGAGCTATGCATATCTCACTAAAGGTGTATCAAGAGGTTATTAGTCTATTGGCTATAGAATTTGACTCTTTTTATTTGTAACTTAGTGAAATGGACAAGATGTGGAGACAATCTCCATTCTTCTTCCTTCATCGAGCCATGTAAAATAAATGAAGCAAATAGTCTCAACCCCTTGGAGAAGGAAAGTTGAGAACAATAATTAGCATGAAGAAAAAAATAATACAATGAGTTAAGTTTAGAGGTGTCGCCCTTTGTAAACAAGCATCCATAAGCTTGTTAGAGTTAGTATGAATCTTTACTAGAGGTTGAGTAGTCTTCACATCACCAACCACATCTAATTGAAAGGTACCAACCCCTACAATAAAAATGATGTCTCCAAATAAGATGTAGTTAATACCAATAATATCACCTTATGAATCTATTACAATATGATTTGGAAATTACGTTTCCATACATGTGTGAAGTAAACAATCCATTTGGTTAGCAAAAGGAAGTCTTTTTGAAGACCTTAAGAAACCCCCTTGAAGGAGACAAGAAGGGTTTGAAACCATATAATACAAGTCGATCTATGAACCCTATTTTTGATGTGTTCTATGCATGTGTTTGTTCACTCGGTTTGACATGTGATAGACAATATATGAAGCCTTTTTTTCCAGGTATCATCTTCATTAGATATCGTGTTGCTAAGAATGAAGTGTCTAGATTAGAGTTAAAGTTCCTATTTTAGTTTGTTGTCTTTTTTTGTCTTTTAGAGTACAAATATTTCTGGTCTAATGTCCTAAGGAAGTTTGGCTTTCAAATATTCAAGGAATATGTGAGCTAATATAAGACCATATTGTAATATTTGAAATAACATGATGAACTATTTAGCACAATTTATGGTGTTGGATTGATTGAGATGTTTATTTTTGGATGGATCGATGTACATCTCTTTAGCCAATAGACAAAAAATATTAAGCATTGTTTCAAGTATGTTATTGACATGTTGAAGTTCCATTGAGACTTAGAGGAGGAAGATTTAGACTTGTATGTTGTCACCTATTCGGGTGTGATGATACCTTGTGGAGGTAGGCAAAGTTTCCATTTTTTTAACTCTTGGATATATTCTATACGCTCTTGAGAGAATTTCAACCTTTTAAATAAAATTACAAACAAATGTACATTCATGCAATAATTACTAATTGATTTTGGGGTGACTCAAAAAATTGTAGCATGTTGGCTTGTTGAATTTGTTAGTAATTTAATTAGGGCTTGATAAATTTGTAAGCTTCAATGGGATTTATTACGGCTGTATGTGTTTTAGAGAAGCAAGTTTGGAGTGGTGTTTGTGCTTCCTTTATTGAATTTTATTTCTTTGGTTCTTCTTCTTGTGCATTCCCACTGTGGTATCTTCTCGTTTGCAAATATTTTCTTATTATGTACAGAAAAAGTTCTTGTTACGATCCTTGAAAAAGTTGCACAAATGTCCCGATTTATCTTTGTAATACCTTGAGTTTTTCTCGCTTCTTTCAATTGGGCTGGAATTTTCCACCTCAAGAGGGTTGTTAGTTTTTTTCTAACTAAATCGTTAAAACATTTTTTCTTGTTTTATTTATTTATTTTTTCCTCAAGGAGGTGTTTCCTTTAAAATCTAGAAGAAGCATTGCAAGTGGCCTGATTATAGTTATCATCAGAAGTTGTCTGTGATCATGGGCAAGACAACCCTCAGAGGGTGAAAATTGGGTATGTTATACCTATGGAAAACTTTGGCTAACATCCAATTAGATATGTTATACGTAGTTCACAATTAGGAGATCGCAGACCATACAGTTGAACATAAAAATGCACTACTCCTCAAATATCGAGGGTAAGTGCAAGATTATTTATTGAATATAGTTTAGTCACATGATACAACTATCCCACAACTCTAGCAAGAGAGAGACCAACATGGAACAACAAACTTAAAATCGATCGATGCACTCACTTTCATGGGAATTTCGT
Source organism: Pinus albicaulis (assembly GCA_034641835.2). Taxonomy (NCBI): domain Eukaryota; kingdom Viridiplantae; phylum Streptophyta; class Pinopsida; order Pinales; family Pinaceae; genus Pinus; species Pinus albicaulis. Next base: position 17,281,734 of record CM076575.1, read on the forward strand.
GAAATTTTTTATTTTCTTATATAATGCACTTTTACCGACATCTTGAGATCACACGAAAATGGTATTCATAATAAATTTTTTAGGGTGAAGTAATTCATTTTTCCTGCAAGATCAAGTTACGTAGCTATAATGTCATGTGTTTTTTCGTACATCTGACCAGAAACATACCTTACAATAATTTTGAAGGAAATCCCACTCAAATTATCAGAGAATCTCTAGGTGATCTCATTAAAAAAGTATGTTTCTCCTTATATTTTGATTATTCTTGCTCTTTACTTTGTTTTGTATATAAATTCATTTCAATTCATTCATATTAGATATACTTTGGCTCCTGGTTCCAATTTAAAGGTCGAGTTATCATCATTGTTTGTTTTTCTTTATTTGGAAAGTGCTTGTGGTAATTTGAAGAGTTTGCAAGAGACAGGTGTTGTCGCTCCTAGAGATAGCCTTGAGTTGTACAAATACCAGTGCCTAGGACATCTTAATCAGCAAGGAGCATAAATTCTAGCTTATAAAGGTTAGCAAGGAAAGAGGCCCTCATGCTATCATATCTCAAATAAAAATGTTTGGTTAAAGTGGAACCAAGACTCTCAAAACTTTAACAAAGCCAAAGTAATACCATAGCAGCAGAGTGTAAACTTTGATATGTAAACATATCAGACGATTTTAAGACAGCACGCTGTAAAGGGGGTTGGATTCTAAAGTGGTTCACAGAGGTAAATAATAAGATGGATATGACTGTGTAAGAACATTAAATGAATACTAACAATAGCAGAAAAGAGAACTAGAAATGAATATTAACATGTATTGGGCTTATATAGTGGTAAGAATACATACATGAGAATAAATTTAAAGATAACATTCCATTGCTGCTAATATCGGAAGAACTAGGATAGAAGCGAAAGATGAAACAACATATCTTGCCTGAGCCATATTTAAAGAGCTAGACTTGAATAAACATGAGTATCTACAAGGAAAAATTCATATCTAAACCTGTGAGCACTCGCATTCCAGAACACAGATATAGGAAATATGGAAATGAACAAGATGAACATTTAAGATACAAAACCTAAGAGAGAGTTACAGACTATGAAACATTCAGGTCAGAATCCCCAATAGAAACGAAACTCCTTATCACCGAATCCCAATGGGCTTTTTCACATTGATATCAAAATCTCCACAAAAATTCATACAGAGTTCATTCTTATTCTATTCTTTTGAAAATTTGGAACGCTATCTCAGTCCCTGTTAACTGCTTTTATAGAATTTTCAATTCACATATGCGGAAAGATATTTTGGGAAAATATCTTTTCCGCATGCTGGTAGGTAGTTACAAGTCTTCATCAAAATATTAAAATTCATGATGAGGATACAACATTCCCCATCATTTACAGTTCTGGCTCATGGCCATTTTAAAAAAATATCACAACAGTTAAAATAGAAAGTAAATTGCAAGAGTGAAATGTGAATTTCACTCGGAACTTGAAAGTAAAAGAAAAAATTAAAACTAAAGGCCACTAGGGCCGAATCATGAGTTAACAATCTTCAATGGTGGGAAGTCATTGAAGCAGTGGTTGAAGCTGGTGGCACAGTGGTTACAGAAGAGTTGGCTAATAGACTAGCATAACTGGTACACCTCTGCTAGGTGTCAGCTGCAGGCTCGGGCATTGTGGTGAAACCTTCTGCCTTGATGTAAGCCTCGGTAAGTTCATCATAATTTTAATCAATGGGAATTTTGTATTTCACTTGGTGTAATAGCGAAAACTCCTTACCGAGGACTGAAACTATGGTTTCAGGTTTGAGTCGAGCAGATTTCTCAGAGGGTATGTTGGTCTGGTTCAGTACTTCCTTCAGACGGGCCTCGTAGACTGGTGACGACTGTAGGACTGCGTTGGAGGGCTCCCAGCATGACGGGAATCCTGCAAGTGTTATCTCCAACCAATCTGCCTCAAACTGTTCCAAACTAGCCGCCACATTCTCTAAAACATTCAAGGCCATACTACGAGTAGACTCCTTTTCTATTACCTTCTGACACTTCGTAGCTTCCTTGAACCTGCTCTTGATACCCCGCTTTACCACATCCTCTAGTTTTAGCTCTTTTAAGAAATAAATATACCTCTTTGCATTTTGAACCCTGTTGGAATCATCAGTACTTCCTTCATGTAGCTTTCTTATGAAAAGGCGCACGACTAACCTCATTTCCTCGATGATGTTCAAGAATGCCCAACGCTTGTTCACCTCTGTAATAATTTCAGCCCAGATCAAACGCCTAGTGTCTAGGAGAGTGATATTGCCTTTCATTCGATTATTGAGCTCGTATATGTTTTTCTCTTGTTGCGCCTTTTCCTTCTTCCTCTCCTCTATCTCTTTCTGCATGGTGGTAACCTTCTTGGCATTCTCTTTGAGGAGAGCTTCGAGCTCATTGATCCTTTGGAATGCCATTGAGGCCTATTTTTACGTTGCTTCAATTGTGGCCAGTGCAGTAGTCAACTTTTCAAAAAGCGAGCTAGCCCCTTCCAGAGCTAGCGAAGCGCACACATGAATATCCTAGGTTATCTGCAATTCCTTCATCCTTCCCTGTAGGACAACCATTTCCTCCGAAATCTTGGTCTTCTCCTCCCTCTCCCTTGCAAGAGAATCGGCCAGGCTTGCCTTTTATTTCTCTACCTAGACTAACTCAGTTGTTTTCACATGATGCCAGGTATATTTACTTTGTGTTTCAAGGTTGTGACCTGCTTCTGCAATTCAGTGATGAGATGACTTTGGGGGTCTATTGTGCCTCTTTCTTTCCCTTTTATTACCTCCTGAAGACTGTGTAGGTCGTTCGTGAGTGCTCGGGAGTTGATATTCTCCTTTCTGAAGTTTTCTAGTACTTGGTTATGCTTACTTTGTAGCTTCCTCAAAGTAATGGATAGCCACATTACCTCATATTTTAGCATATCGCCAAAACACTAAAACAGATTGCATTTGTCAATTGGGGGAACTTGCGACATATCTATTTCTATTTATAAGGCTCTGTAGCTAGTGTTACCATCCTCTGGGTTCAAAACAGCTTCATTAATAGGCATTACCAGTCGCTCTTTATCCAAGTCTATTGCTGATGAAAACCTGGTATGGTATTTGTTGACATATCTTTCTAGCTCAGACCGATGTTTGTCTCTGATTTCTTGGTTCCTTATCCCACCCTCGCTTACTCCTTGGGAACTGCTAGCTGTGATGGCTTGTGAGACTTTTTAGAAGTCTGACGAAGCCGTGCTATCACGTATCACCATGATACCTGCCTTGCCTTTATCTAATTTCCCATAAGGTATTTCATCCTGAAGCAACTATTCATCTCCCATACCTTCTGGTTCGCTGGTCCCTGTTCTCTGTCTTTTGAAAGGGGGGAACCTTCTCCCGATGCGCCAACCTCCTCCACCTGTTTCTTATCTGCTTCTTTGGTTGAAGCAGTGTCTGCATTTTCCCCCATCGCAAATGAATCAGTCTCCATCTGCGAAAGCAAAGGCCAGGTTTCAAGATTAGTTCGCCATTCGATGAAAAGCCTTGTTTCATGATTGTAAGGGGTTGATTTATTCTTCTACCTTTTGTTAGAAATGATGCCCTTCGGACCATAGGGCCAAGCTTTCCCTTGCCTCAAATCCATGCCTTGAAGCATCTTTTCTACCATGGGAAGGGCGTGCCTTGAATTAACAACGAAAGGGCCAATGGTTGTGGGAAGATTGAGAATAAAACCATTTTTTGCAGGGAGGAAGTGAATTTGGTCAGCCTTTAAGGTCTGTCGTAGGTATTCCAAAGCATAAATCTGCCGGGCAAGAAAAACTGGGAGCTGGTAGGGAGAGACCTTGGCTCCATAAACCCTGATTTCAGTGTAATTATCATAAAGATACCAGTCTCTAGTGCTTTGAGCCTCACTGTACTGCAACCATTTCCTCAGTTCGGGAAAACTCTTAGGCGGAGGGGAATCATGGATGATGGTGTAAGCTATATGCATGAAATCATTTAGGAAAATTGAGTAGCCCACCCGATTTTCCAGCTGATGAGTTGCAGGACTCCAGTCAAAAACTGTTCTTGGCTGAGAGTTTATTCTGTAGACCTTATCTAAACCCAAACCCTCAAATTTATCAGCATGCTAGAAGAGGAAAAGATAAAAGACCATAGAACAAAAACGAAAATAGCCCGTGTCTAAGAGCTCTTGGAACTTAGTTAGAATGGTGGAGGCCAGAAAACCAAGAATATCTAAGACGACACCAGGTTGAGACATTAACCACAGAAAGGCTATGAATTCTTTTGAAACCTACCCAAACCCTTCCACACCTAGGAGACTTGCGATAAAATCGAGGGTAGGCTGGAGCTCTTCCTTGAATAAGCTCAGGGATAATGAATCTGCAGTGAGGAGATTTTTGAAATTAGAGTCGGTGATGGCAGCACTGAAATCGCTCTGCTACCTCCATGGCAGTTTTGAAAACTGATGGGACAGTGTTACCTCACTGAAATTGACATAGTTAGAACTAGTAGGAAAACAAAGGGCTTTTCTGATGATTTCGGGGGAGACAGTGAATATTTTATTCCCCTGAGCTGAGAGGAACATGCCCCGACGTTCATCGTAAGCATCTCGGAGCCAACAGATGAATTCGACCACTGGGTATACTAGGGGAGTTATTTTGTGATACATACTAGACAAGACGACTCGAAACCTATCTCTATTTTCCACATGTTTCCTGAAAATCTTAGGCTTGACGCTGCTAATGAGAAATGGGTATTGCGGATCGTGGATGTCGGCCTGTAAATCTGTAAAAGGTTCGGGTCCAGGGATAGCCCTGGACTCACGGGCTTGGGGAGTTTCAGGATCTGTTTTCTTGGCTGTGACTTTACCCATGACCATCATAGAATTAAAAAACAAAAGGAAACCAGATGGAATGAAAGGGATGGAATACCTGCGAAGTAGAAAAATTCTCGGGAAAGCGACGCAGGGGTACAGACAATGACTGGGAAGACCTGGTACTTTGCGCTTTCTTTCTCTTATACAATTATCGTAAGCCAAGAATATTTTACCACAGTAATTCACGGAAAATAGTTATACATTCATGAGGCAGCTCAGGAAAAGAGGGCAGGGTAAAACGAGTAGGGCTGATATCACAAGGACGCTGACTGTGAGACACGCGGCATAAAGGTATTGGGTGTTAGACTCTTGTTAGGTGAATACCGTGTGTCGGGTTAAATGCCAGTACTAGTCTCTGTACTGGCCGTCCTAGGACTTACCTTACCGTTGGATCGTGGTAACAGCTGTACATTGGGACCTAGCCCTTCAAGGACAAAAGGTGATCCTTGTAACAGCTCTGAAGCCCCTACCTTTTCCTTCATAAAGCGCTCGCCTCGTGTCATGCCCCTTGACACATCATCAGGATTCTGGGGGGGGCAAAAGCTCCGCCCAACCCCTCTCGTCTGCGACCCCCCTGGAATTGTGCTTGCAATCTTCATTTATATGCGTATAGAGTATAAGCAGGCCCCGCCTTATATTTATTTCCTTTGCACTTTTTAACCTTCATTATTTGGGTCGAGGCTTTTGTCATACTCCCACCTTATTGCAAAACGCGCTTGTCCCTTTTTATATATAATTCATTCGAATTTTATTCCCCTTCACACTCTTTGAAACATAAGCCGAATTTACTCTTGTTGGGTAAACTGTCTTTTTATAATCTTTCCTCTGACATTAAAGGTGTAATGATATAATCAACATTAGACAGGAATCTCAAATAGTTTTTGACCGGGCTAATGCAAGTTTTATATGTAAAATGTGCGGCTTCAATCCCTGATGTCTCAAATTCGACTGCGCATTCAGGAGCTAGAATGGTCATCCTTCACCCACATTTATCATGAGCTCAATCAACTAGAAGACAAGCTCTCTAAGGAGGCATTCAATTAGTAGCTAGCTGATGAATTATCAGCAAGATCAAGGTTGTGGCACACCAAAAAAAAAAGGCAACTCGCAAAATTTAAGCTAACAACAACCCCTACTCATGAAGCTGACAACTTTTCTCCCTCAAGGACCACTGTCTTTTCCTTCATCAGGCAATACTTCCTCAACAAGTCACTCAACTGCATCATTTCTATACCCCCAACAATCTATTTATGTTATTGTGACCATAACATTTTTCGAATAATCTGATGTTTCATAGGTGAATTTCAAATGCCAATTTACTATTTGAAAACCAAATTTTCATCCCTTGTACCTAATGAGCCTTCTTCATTGAATATTTTTTGAATGGTGTTTTGTTTACTAATTTTTATCATTCAATGATTTCTTATATGTCAAGATTCTTCTCTATTTCATGCCTTGGAGTGTTTCCTTTGCAACATTTGGTGCAATTGCTAGTTTAAATTTTTGCACATATTTAAAAAAATAAACAATTTTAGTTCATGGAATGTAACTCAATTGACAATCACCCTTTTATGAAGTTATATTATGTTATAACATGAGATTCAAAGTTCAAATCCCCTTAAGTGGCCAACCAAAAAATAATATTTTTTATCTATTTATTTATTATATTTTTAGAATGTGGTTTTAATGAAAAAAGAAAAATATAATATAAAATAAATAAATATCATGACATGATCAAATTTCATGTGGTTTGAATATCTATTTATAAAAATAAAAAATATAATTGTCCACTATCCACTCATGGATATTTCAATGCAAACTTTAGAATGCTAATGATTTTGTCTTAATTGCTAACTACTTAAATGGGTTTCGTCTTAATTGTCATTGTCATTGTCTTAAATATAAAGTTTTGTCTTAAATATTTTTGTCTCAAAGTTCTTTTGTTTTAAATAAAAATATTCGTCTTAAATTTTTTTTGTCTCAAATTGTTTTTGTCTTAATTTTTTTTTTTTTGTCTCAAAGTGCTTTTGTCTTAAATATAAAGTTTTGTCTTAAAATGTTTTTGTCTCAAACTGTTTTTGTCTTAAATATAAAGCTTTGTCTTAAAATACTTTTGTCTCAAAAAAATTTTGTCTTAATTTTTTTTTGTCTCAAATTATTTTTGTCTTAAATATTTTTATCTCAAATCGGTTTTGTCCTAAATATAAAGTTTTGTCTCAAACTATTTTTGTCTTACACTATTTTTATCTTTAAGACAATTCAATTGATATTAAATTTTAATATAAAATAACTAAAATAAAAATTGACTTTTTAAGACAAAAAAATTCTTTGTTTTAAAAAAAATGTCTTAAAACAACCCACATATAGTAGTGCACCTAGGAAACATCAATATTAATGAAACGAAGGAGTGCACTTGTGCACATCAATAAGCCATACAACAGTGTTTTATTGAAAGTATGCGTATGCATATTTCTAACTTGTTATAATTCATAACTATAGAAATCCATGAACTTATTCCACTGCTATGATAATAGCATAATCAGATATCAAAGCACACATATCCGATTCTTTTTATTCTCCCATTTATCAAGTCACACTTAATACCCACAGTACACTAAAACTAATTAGTACAAATAACTTGGGTGCCATTGGTAAGATGCAGAGTGCAGCTGCCCCCTGTGGGTATGATGGTTCGGGCATAACAACAATTGCAGTAGGCCTTGAGGTGTTGGTTTCCCGAAGAAGTGCAAGTAGTGTATGACACATCAAAGCAAATAGTATCACACTGCACATTAATCCAAAATACATAACAAATATCCAATCAAACATAATTAGTAATATTATAGCTTGAACCAGCAAATAGCATTGTTACCCACTGATCTAGCAAGGAATGGAAGAGATTTGAAAATTCCATAGATTCTAATTTGAAATTTTTACCTTTAGTGGCCCTTGTGCAGTGGTGGATAGTAGCATTGATAGAAGCATAACACCTGCAGTGGCCATACAATATGTTCCTCAAATTTAAAGGCAGCGATCAATACATTGGTCATCGACCCAATTAATGAATCAACTTCCATTACCTACTATGAGTATAATGAAAAAGTTTACATACCTGCGAAAAGACACAGAATTTGCATAACCAGAAAATTTCGTGTGGAAGCCATCGTCCTCAATCAATAGTTTCAGCGCGCACTTGTGCTAATTGATCTTCTGCTAATTAACAGAGAGCATAGAGCGATACTTACACTTACTATAATTGGGATGCAAATCAGTGATCCCCATTTATATAGAGAGATTGGCATACTTTCCTTTGACTAATTCGATGATGAGATAAGAGGAGATGACTAGTCTTGGCTGTAAATGTTGATTGGCAGAAAATCTGAATAATTCACGCTATATTATTTGAACTTGGAAAATCTGTCCTAAATCTGTCAGGTAGCGGCTTTTGGTGATACCTTCCGGGCCACATACGCCAAGTCCCTCACAAAAGTCATCGATGACTGCATGCAGTACAACAATGTCAAATTAAATACACATACAAAACATTTTTTTAAGAACGTGTCCAAATTAAATAATGAGCACGTATAGTCGTGCATTTTCAAAAAGAATATTTAAGTATTAGGATGAAACCAAAAATATATATAATCTAAATCAATGATTTGAAAAAGATTAATTCCATGCTAAGTTTAGGAATTTGGCTTCAATTAGAAATCATGAAAGCATTCATTGAACACAGATTCACACACAAATAATTAATTTCTATATTATAATCAAATGAATATATCACAATTTTATAGTGCTCCTGAGATCCAACTAATTCCACTCTTGGAGGGAGTAGTTGAGAGAATCTCTCAACATCCTCCAACAAACCAAACTAATTCCTAATCTATAGTATGAATATTAAATGAGGCATTATCTCAAACACCCCCCCTTAATGCCTACATTACAGAAATGGAGAACACACTAATTTAATACAAACATTTGTCTGCCCTGGTCTTCATTAACATTTGTACCCACTCTGAGATCTCATACACAACGCTCTTTTCTCCACCATTTTCAAACTACCATTCAACCCATTTAAAATACATTTGTTTCTGACGAGCAATACTGAATTTGTAAGATCAAATATTCTTGACACCCCCGAAGAAGAGTCTCGACACTGAACTATCCTATGGAAATATTTCCATCTGTGAAATAACCTCGAAGAATAAATTTCAACAGTCTATAGGAAAATATTCTGGATACAGAATATGATCAGTGATTAATCCTACAAAGTGACCTTTACACATAAGGATCTCATTGTATAACCTGTAACCGATGCTCTTGAAGCCCCGAGAAACAACAAGATCCATCAGCATGTAACAAATTCACACAATCAAATTAGCCAATTGTTCTCTCGGCACCGAAGAACATCGAGAAAAACTAATTTAAATTATGCGAAATTGTTCATAGTTGGTTCTGCACTACACAAATCTCATAGCAATAAATATAAGCTTAAACTCCACACTATATTCCACACACTTGCAAATCACAAAACATACTTTAGAAAAGTTTGAGATGGATCAAGAGGTTCATCCTGATAGTAAGGACACACGTTTTTGTTGCCATATGTCCCTGGAGGAAAGTATTGGCACGAGCTGCAGCAGATCCTGCAGTACTCCAAGCACCTTCCAATTTGACCAAACGATCGAATTCCATTGATATAGTCCCTGTCAGGCTGTTAACTGCAAGTTCAATCCATTGCAGCTGCGTGCAATTATACAGAGAGTTTGAAATAAAACCCCATAGTAGATTATTATGGATGTCAAGCGTTACCAGTGCTTTAAGATGTCCAATCTCAGATGGAATTCTTCCCGTCAAATTAGTGTCTAAAAAATCGAAACTGCAGAAAAGGGAGAGGTTGCCAAGATAGGGCGACAGAGTACCTTGCAATTTTAACCCTTCAAGCGTGATGGCAATCACTCTTTTGGTGTGTAGTCTGCAAATAATACCATTCCACGAGCACATATTATCTGAGTTGTTCGTCGTCCAATTGGAGAGAGATCCATATGGATCGAACGTGATGGCCAAATTAAAAATTGGAGAGAGAAATTATGTTTGCAACTTCCAGATTAAAACAGCTCCCATAAATGTTCTTTACAAATTTTGTTTTTTTACCGCGGCTGCAACTCAACTGCTGCACAAAACAATAAAAAACCATAGGCTTCGAACAAAAAAAATCGCTTGATCCAGCGCTGAGATTAAACAAAATTTGCCCCAAATCTAATGTTTTCAAATGAAAACAAATGTGTAACATAATTCAACGAATCAAAAGACACTACGAGTCTCCAAACCAGGCAAAACCTTCTACAAGCGTCTTGAGAAACACCATATGCCGCAGTATCACATCAAATAACAGCCAACCGCCTGTCTAAACTTCCGCACGTTTCTTAACTATGCACAGACCTGAACAGAAATAAAAAACAGACATTCACTTTCACACCTATGTACAGACCATCCATTACGCAGACTCGCACATTTTTCTGGGCACTCCCGTCAGGGATTAAGCCCAGCCAAGCTCTGATACCAAATTAGAAATCATGAAAGCATTCATTGAACAAAGATTCACACACAAATAATTAATTTCTATATTATAATCAAATGAATATATCACAATTTTATAGTGCTCCTGAGATCCAACTAATTCCACTCTTGGAGGGAGTAGTTGAGAGAATATCTCAACATCCTCCAACAAACCAAACCATTCCCTAATCTATAGTATGAATATTAAATGAGGCATTATCTCAAACAGCTTCTGTCTAAGTCGAACATAATTAAAAGCTGAGTCGTATATATATATGGGGTTGAGTTGGAGTTGAGTTCGTATCTATAGGGTTAAGGAGCAATCCGTCTCATTACAAAATGCTATTACCAAGATTATAAAAACGCCATGTAAACATTTAATCACATTGTTATCACCTCCCACGTAATCACATTGTAATCATAGTAGCTTATTATTCCAAGTCAGCAAAAAAACATTCTGGTATCAATTGGAAAAGTATCATGAGATGCAACGTGTTGGTGTTTCTTCCCATGGTTTAAGAGAAACTATTAAAAATATATAAGCTTAAGCTTTTCCCACATGCTAATCAAACGTGATGCTCCTAACTTGTAATCATTTCAAATTTTTGGAGTTTTAATGTTATTTCAATTGAATTTGGATGTTGTTTTTTTATTTATTTTAAAATTGTTGATTTCATTTGTACCAAAATTGGGAGATATATATCCCTTTTTATCAATAATTTATAGGCCACATATTTCAAAATATATATTAACAAAAAAGAGTGTAGAAAGACATTGTAGAAGAATAGTTTTGATTCCATTGATTCCACATCTATTTCACTTGAGAATTCATCAAGACCAAAAAAAACATTACAAGGGAGAGAGCTCCCTTTGACAAGGCATCTGCTTTGACATTAAATTCTCTAAAAATGTGGCAAAAAGAGATCCATTTGAAGGAGTATACATTTTGATGAATGTCATATAAAATAGACTGAAGGTTGATGTTGTTCATTAAAGCCCTTCGATTGGCCTAACCAATGCAAAATTCAAAACACCCATGACTCGAAGACTAGTCAAATTGTTTTTTTCAAGCCAATTGTACAAAAACCAAAGCATAGTGAACTCAACTTTGTTTTTTCCCCCTTGTGAGAGGCATCCCTGCAATATGTGAAATGAAATTGGCTAAAATAGAGAACCAAACCCACCCCACAATAGGGAGGGTGGTTTTAGTTGGCGACATTGAAATATTCCCAAGGAGAGTAATAATTTAGTTAAGAAAGGGTCATATTTGTTTGACTATGCTTCTTTGGATCATATTTAAATCCATTGGAAAAATAAATGAGTTTCATTGCATATGACTGAAGATAGAGGAAATTTTAATTAAATACATTAAGATTCATTGATGTGCAAATATAAGTTGTCAATAAAAATGGGAGTGCAATGAAATATCTAAACTATTTTTCGGCCAACCAAGACTTGAATGAGTCATAGAGGCTCAAACTGGCCCATCCGTCTTTAGGCTTAAGTTCTCTCCAAATGAGGAGATAAAAATTGAGTTGCATAGCTGCAACAAACAAACAAATGGAGATGAGATTCTTCCTCTACCATGCACCATACAAAGCATGCATCTATTCGTCCTATAAATCCATGCTTCATGAGCGGGTCCCGTGTCACAAAATTACCCCTAATGACCATCCAAGAGGTAAATTTTTTCTTTAGTGGAGCACTAAATTTCCAAATGTCCTTCCACCAACAAAGTTTTTGTCCATTTTAGTTGTTTTCGTCCCAAAATTGGTATCGTAGTTTTCTTGTAAAAGTATCAGTTTTAGTATTTTGAGTTCAAAAAATAGATTATAAAACATTATCCCTTAGATAAATGAGATTAGAGCAGAGAAAAAAAATAAAATGTTACATTCTTCTGTTAATTCACCTGCAAGAATCATAGAAGTAGTTAACTTCCATCCATTCCTAACTTTGGATTGGGGAATTGAGCCTTTGCATCTACTAAAAGATGGCTAATGGTCTGTGCACGAGAGCCTGGATGATGGATCCAAGAGTCCATATTCATATCATGCTCTAAACTAGGAGTTGATTCTAGTTTTGATTTATCTACCATCCACCATATGACATGCAACCCATTTCCCTACCAGAAGAAAGGCCTTCTACAACGCCTTCAATACAATCGACCCTTTTGAGGCTTTGTTGGGGAGCATAAACCCATCAACAATGGACTTCCCTATGAAATACTTAGCTAGAAATACTTGAACCAAAAATATCCTTCTTGAGAGGACCTCCATAATTTTTTACCTTCAAGGGCCTTGCAAACTAGATGAATATCTTTATACGCCAACCACCAACCTAGAACCATGGTTAAACGTATTATATATATTAATGAGACATTATACCTAGAACTATCATTAAATTATTATATTTTTATTTTTATATAATTCAACATTATTTAGTCCAATTAAATCATGAAAATAAAAAACCTCAATTATTTAAATATAATTACATGAAACTTAAACTTTAATCATAATTTTATATTAAATTTTGATTTACTAATAATTACATCGATTTTTTTATATATATATAATTTCTAATAAATTCTTCCACTACCTATAAATTTGCACTTCAACATTTTAATGAATTTGATGTGTTGATCCTGTGGTGTTTAATGCCAATTGCCTGCTCAGTTAAATTCCGTGCATTAGTTATTCCCATCTGCTTTGTTACTATTCACTACCAAATATTTCTCCTATGTGATTTGTTAGTATTTAAAGCAAATATGTGAGCATTCAAGATAAATTGATTCTTGGTTGGTTTGAGCAAGATGCTTATTCTATGTGACAGTGGTTTCTCACCCCGGGACACATCAATATTAATGAAACAAAGGAGTGCACATCAATAAGCCATACAACACTGTTTTATTGAAGGTATGTGTATGCATATTTCTCTCCTGTTATTATTCATAACTATAGAAATCCATGAACTTATTCCACTGCTATGATAATAGCATAATCAGATATCAAAGCACACATATCCGATTCTTATTATTCTCCCATTTATTTAGTCACACTTAATACCCACAGTACACTAAAACTAATTATTACAAATAACTTGGGTGCCATTGGTAAGATGCAGAGTGTAGCTGCCCCCTGTGGGTATTATGGTTCGCGCAGTACAACAATTTCAGTAGGACTTCAGGTGTTGGTGTCCCGAAGAAGTGCAAGTAGTGTATTTCACAGCGAAGCAAACATCAGAACACTATTCATGCAACATACATCACAATCCAATCAACCATAATTATTAATAATATTATAGCTTGAACCAGCAAATATCATTGTTACCCACGGATCTATTCTAAAAGGGAATGGAAAATCGTATAGATTCTACTTTAAATTTTTACCCTTAGCGGCCCGGCTTGTGCATTGGTGCATGGTAGCATTGATAGAAGCATAACACCTGCAGTGGCCATACAATATGTTCCTCAAATTTAAAGGCAACGATCAATACATTCGTCCTCGACCCAATTAATGAGTATAATTAAAGAGTTTACATACCTGCGCAAAGCCACAGAATTTGCATAACCATAAAATTTCGTAGGGACGCCATCGCGCTCAATCAATAGTTATAGCGCGCACTTGTGCTAATTAATTGACCTTCTGCTTAGTGTTTGAGAGAAGAGAGCAATACTTACACTTATAATTGTTGAAAATGTTAAAGTCACTTGCAAAACCCTGTGGAGGTAGAAATAAAGTACAACATGGACAGCTTAGGTTGAGTGCACACCACTATGCGTTTAACACAGGCATGGAAAAATTAAATTGTGTTATGGCCGTAGCTGACTTTGCAGAGGAGCATTGAAAAAATCGTGGTTCAACCACGCAACAACAGAGTTTATTAAAGCACATTCTTATCGTGCGTAAAAGCCCTCACCAACCAAACAAAAATAATTTATGTTTAGGCGCCAGTGTTTTGTTTTTGAACTGTGTGCAAAGTGTCTTGTTGATATGAAGCTCCGATGCTATGCGATGTTGCGATATCGCACATCGCACATCGCACATTGCAACAGACAGTGTTATCCGTCCACTGCAAATGTCCATCGGCGATATTGCAATGCGATGTGGTCCCTACCACCATTGCACATTGCAACATCGCATTTCACCATTCCACCCATCCGCAAAGGTTTCCGTCGAAGTTTGTCTTGTAATGCGATGCACCAATGCGATGTGGTCCCCACGTCGCAGCGTCGCAACATCGTAAAGCGCCAAGTATTTTGTTCATCCGTTCTACCGATCATCGATGCGATGTGGTCCCACTGCTATGTGGACCAATCACATTTTATCGCGTTCATTTTTGCCATGACACCATCAACCACTTTTGGTACGCCAAGATTTTATGGAATCTGCTTCAGTTTTGATTTGAGTTTTGCGGGCCCTAGTAATCAGCGAATAGGAAAGCGTTCGCATTGGTTTTGGGTTTACTTACGTAGGGGCGATTTGTTACGCAAAAAAGAATGCAATGAGGTTTAATTTTTGTCTGAAGTCTGGGTTAAAGGTTTAATAAATTTTGGTTAAATGTAATGTTACGGGGGCAGTATAAAGGTTTAAAAGAATAGGACTCCACCTATGTTAAATGCCGCCCAGATCAATGGGTGAAAGTGCACATGAAACAGAGCAATGGTTTGCGGAAGCACGAGCAGCGTAGAAGTTAGCTGGAGGGGGTGCCTCTGCAGTTGATCAGGCCATCAAGCATTGACTAGAGATCAACGGTTATCGTTCACTGCGGTAGCACAACATAGTTTTGTTGTACCCGTAGAGAAGTGCCTCCGCAGGGCCCACAGAGGGGTGTCGCCAATGTAATTTTTTAATAGTTTTTGTTTTAATTTTAAATGTACCGCGGCATATATAAAGTTGCCGAATAGTATAGTTGAAGTTAGTTAAGTTGTGATTGCATAGACAAATTGTTGTGTATTGTAATGCCTGAAGACAGAAAGAGTGATAGAAAGCAAAGATTGTAACGTTGTGTCTATAGCAGCTAAATCATTGTAAAACCAGAACTTTGTTCTAAAGATAGAATCACCATTTTGTAATAGCTTTTGTTTTGTTAATGAAATAGAAAAAGTTTGTGTCATCTCTGTCAAGTAAACAAAAATTTTACATTTCTCTGTGTTAAAGGAGAAGAATTTTTATTCTCCCTATGTGTTCAAAATATTCAAAAATTCCAACAATAATTACAAGTGATCTCCATTTATATAGAGAGATTGGTATAGTTTCCTTTGTGTAATTGGAGGATGAGATAAGAGCACGTTACTAGACTTGGCTGTAAATGTTGAACAGAGAAAATCTGAATAATGCACGCTATATTATTTGACCTTGGAAAATCTGCCCTAAATCTGTCAGGTAGCCGCCTTTGGTGATACCTTGCTGGCCACTTACGCCAAGTCCATCACAAAAGTATAGATTACTCGATGCAGTGCAACAATGTCAAATTAAATACAATTTATAAAACATTGTTTTACGAATCTGCACGTGTCTTCATCAACGGCAAATAAAATCTTGACGCCAAATCATCACAAAAGTCATCGCTTACTGCATGCAGTGCAATAATGTCAAATTAAATACAATTTATAAAACATTGTTTTACGAATCTGCACGTGTCTTCATGAATGCCAAATTAAATAATGAGCACGTATATTCGTCATTTCCTCAAGTATTCATTTTCTTAAGAATATTTAAGTATTAGGAGGAATGTAAAACAAAAATATATTTATATAATTTAAATCAATGATTTGAAAATGATTAATTTCCATGCTAATTTATTACTTTTAATTTTGTTTCAAAATTCAGTCAAATATAAATAAAAGCATAGTCGTATATATATATAGATATATATGGGGTTGAGTTCGTATCTATAGGGTTAAGGAGCAATCTGACTCATTACAAAACGAGTAGCTTTTAGTGCGACTTTTTGAAGGCTTTTACGGTGTAATTTCTCTAAATTCCAACAGGAATTTATTGAAAAGAGAAGGTTGATTGCTAACTTTGTACAATCGAAGTGCCATAGAGTCAAAAAACCAGTTTGAATAACAAAAACCAAGATTTTACGACAAAATTTTTCACCAGATTCCGGCACCTGAAACTTCAAAAAGTCGCACTAAAGACAATTCCATTACAAAATGCTCTTACCAAGATTATAAAAAACCCATGTAAAGCTTTAATCACATTGATATCACCTCCCATGTAATCAGAGTACCTTATTATTCCACGTGAACCAAAAAAACATTGTATCAATTGGAAAAGCATCATGTGATACAATCTTGTTGGTGTTTCTTTCCATGGTTTAAGAGATACTATTAAAAAATATATATAAGCTTTTCCTCACATGCTAATGAAAAATTCATGCTCTTAACTAGTACCTTATTTTAATTTAACTAGTACCTTATTTTAATTTAAGGTGGATGAGGATATGTTGATTTTTTTTTTTTTTTTAATTTATAATCTAGATTGATTCTCAAGGGAATATGCTCACTACTTGTTTCTTCTAATGTTTATTAAAGGATATACATAATTTGTTATGTTGCATTGACTTTTAATAAAATTAAAAAATTATATTCATGCCAATCCCACCAATTTTCTAGGGATTTGAGATTATTCCATTTCTAATAAGTTCTTCATAATTATTTACTATCATTTTCACTAAATTGTGAAAAGAAACACCGAATCCGTGCGGAGGGACCTTGGGTATGGATCGTTCATCGGCCTTCTGCCCCCACAGTAAATATGAGTCATTGATCTCGGTCAAAGTGCACACGGCGAGGTCAACTGTGGGATCATCCTTTGGTTTAAACAACGGGCTTGTTTGTGCCCGCGGGTCACCATTGATCTCAAATCAATGGAGACCGTGCCCTTTGATCTTCACGGGAGTTAACACAAAGTGCGGTGATTGGTGGTTGGTGGACACTGTTCAAGATTCTGTGAGTGACGACGAATCTGAACAGCGTCCCAAATATAAACCCCACAATAGAATGCCTTCGCCGTAATCACATTCACTTATATATAAGATAATTTTACTTAGCAAAATGGTCCATTAATTTTAATAAATTTAAGAAATCAGATTCGTGCCAAGTTTATCCTCCCCACCAATTTCATAGGGATTTGAGATTATTCCAATTGTAATAATTTTCTCAACGATAAGTTCCTCATTATTATTTATAAGATTCATTTATATATAAGAAAATTGTATTTAGCAAAATGGTCCATTTTACAATAAGATGTGTAATTCCTTTTTTTTTCTCAAGTTAAAGTTTACCCATAATCTTTTTATATATGGTTAATCAGGTAAATGTGTGCATTAGCACGTTGTCATATAAATATATAATAAACTTCCAATATCGAATTTTTGTGTTCAAATAAAGATAATGAAACATTAAACCTAGAATTATGGTTAATATTTTAGAATTATTGTTAATATTTTTTTGTTTTCAAAGGGAAAAAATGCATATATTTCTAAGAGAAGTATATACATATTTCTATCTATTATTTCATAAAATTTGTTTCATATAAATTATAGTAATAATTGAGATCCTTCCTCTTTAATTGACATATTATACAAAATTTCATGTTTAGAAAAATTCGGAGATGTACTTCCCTTTTTATCAATAATTTATGGGCCACATATTTAAAAAATATATATTAACAAAAAAGAGTGTATAAAGACAAGGTAGAAGGATAGGTTTGATTCGATTGGTTCCACATCTATTCCACTTGAAAACTCATCAAGACCAAAAAACAATTGAGGGAGAGAGCTCACTTTGACAAGGCATCTGCTTTGACATTCAATTCTCTAAAGATCTCACAGAAAGAGATCCATTTGAAGGAGTTTATAGTCCGACGATTGTCATAGAAAATATGCTCAATATTGATCTTTTTCATTGAAGCCCTTCGATTGGCCTAAGCAATGAAAAACTTCAAAACACCCATGACTTGAACGCTAGTCAAATCATTTTTGCGATCCAATTGTAACAAAAAAAAATTTAGTGAACTCAACTTTGTTGTTTTTCCCCTTGTTAGAGGCATACCCGCAACACGTGTAATTAGAGTGTCTAAAATAGAGAACCAAACCTACCCCACAACAAGGAGGGTGGATTTAGTTGGCGCCATTGAAATATGCCCAAGGAGAGTAATAATTTAGTTAAGAAAGGATTGTATTTCTTTGATTATGCTTCTTTGGATCAGATTTAAATCCATTGGCTGAAGCAATGAGTTTCATTACATAGGATTTAGGAGAGAGGAACTTGTCATGAAATACACTAAGATTCCTTGCTCTCCAAATACATGTTGTCAATAAATTTAATGGGAGTGAAATGAAATATCTAAACTTTTTTTCAGCGAACCAAGACTTGAACGATTCACAGAGGCTCAAACTAGCCCATTTGTCTTTAGGTTTAAGTTCTCACCAAATGAGGAGAGAAAATTTGAGATACATAGTCACAACAAACAAACAACTTGAGATGAGATAATTCCTGCACCATGCATCATACAAAGAGGCCATCTATTTTTCCTATAGATCCATGCTTCATGAGAGAGTCCCATGTGAGAACCTTGCTCGACCATCGAAGAGGTAATTTTTTCCTTTATTGGAGCACTAACTTTCCAAATGTCCTTCCGCCAAAAAATTGTTTGGCCATTGTAGTTGTTGTTGGCCCAAACTTAGTATCCTAGTTTTCCTGTAAAAGTATACAAATTAAACCCAAAGTTCCTTGAGAAAAAGACACATTAACACGTGATAAGGTCCGCAAACATGACCCCCTAGCATGAATCCCAATGTTCTTCCATGTCTTCTACTGACATCATAATTTTCCTCATGGCAATGTTTAAGTGGTGCCACATGGCATTCATATTTCGCCCACTTAGCCACCTAATACATCCATTTATGCCTGCTAATGCCATTGTGTCTGTGTGCCACATTATCACTCTACCACATAAAAGCCACCTATCTTCCACCTGTTACTTTCATAGTGGTCCATGCTATCTAATTGATATGCCATGACCAACTGGAATCCACTTGTCACATGTATGGAGGGGGGTCCCAAAGTCTATATTTTATACTAAATTCCTTTCTCAATTAAAAAGTGCCTAGAGTGAAAATTTAAGATAATCACCTTACTCCATGTGCTAGAGAGAGTATCCATTTAGTAGAGTCTATTAACCATGCCATCATCCAACTTGGAAGCCCTTGTGAACCTTTTTACTTCTAGTCCCTCGCCACAACATAAAATTTGATGTTTGCAAGATGGAATAGTTCTTGTATAAAAGGTTTTATCAACTATGTCATGTTATTGTCTAAATTTTCAGTGATCAAATATATTGTTTCAGGTTTAACTGGTAGTGGTGCTAGGTCGAAATTTCATGCTTTCGAACCAATTCTCAAATCAAATTTTGCTCACTGAATGTTTTCTAGGTCTGAAATGCTACTCCCTTCACTCCATTCATGGTCATAATCATTTCAAGGTCATGTCATCCATCAATCACCTAGGGTCATAGATTAGTTAACATACGTCCATCTAGGTTATGGTCTAGGTCTTATTTCTTCCACCACCACAATGTCCAATCATGTCATGAAAGAAAGCAAAAAGAGTCATTTTCACCATACAAAACATCCTGATTGGGAGTTAGCAAAGATAGGAAAGTAAAGTTAAGTAAATTTTTCTTTTCTCAAAGAAGTATGCTACATGGTCAAAAAATCTTCTCCCTCATGCTCATAACTCTCCACAACTATCCAAAGATTGGTCGTTTTCTATGTTTTTTCCTTTCAAGTTCGAAGAAACCATCTGAAGGGTTAGTTCATCATTTATCAAGTTTCAAATGCTTCCAAGTTAATAAATGATCATCCCTCACCTTTAATTCAACTCAATTTCATTAGCAAAATGAGTGGATTCCTTCCTTAGGTCACCTCCACTAAGTTTTTGGTGTTTTTCATTTCTAGTTTGTTTCAGCTGATAAAAACCTAATATAACCATCTACAACTTTCATAAAACCTTCATACATCATACCATAACATTCCCTATCACTCACAACCCTCCTTTCCATCAATTTCAATAAAACCCCAATTTTCACTACACTTTTGTTGAAAAACTCGTGAAACCTCGTAGTTTGAACTTTTGGGCACCTTCCTGATGCCCATTTCCATAAATTTCACTTGAACCTTAAAGTCAAATCATCACCCTACCTTCTCAAATTTTTAGGTATTTTTCCCTAGCTTCCTTCCACCTCATTTCTGCCCCTAAAACCACCTACCACTATCCCATATTCTCCTAAATTTACACCTCCCCTACCCATTTCATCAAGATAGGGTTTATTTTGCTGAAAAACATAATGGAAGGTGAGAAGAGAAAGTATAATAATGGAGTTCATCATTCTAGGTTTGATCCAACTCAGACCCATGGTATCATTTTCAAAGTTTTGTGATCAAGCTAGGGTTTACATTGCACACAGGGACAATTTTCCTTCAAAATCAGTTTATGAAGTAATGGAGATGCATTTTACAAAAATGAAAGAGGTTTTTGTCACTCATAGACCAAAGAAAAAAAACCACGTTCATTTTATCCATAGGTGGTATTATTTGAGAGAAATTCCAAAAATGCCTTCATTTTATCCACAGGTGCTATTATTTGAGAGAAATGTCAAAAATACAATTACTTCGGGTCATTTTCTGCACTTTTTAATATGTTGTCTTCAAGTCCATTTTTCAGGAGTTTGGAGAAGGGGTATGCAGTTCTTGATGAATCCATTTTTTAGAAGGCATCCTAATATTTCCAACCATACCACGCATAGCCCACAAATCCTCTGGGAAGATCTCCAAACTCCCTCTCAATGTATGCGCGACGCTTCTGCTGAGAGTGCACTACACTTATGCAAATGTTTAGTGATCGAATTCAAACTTGGATTATGAACAAATGGGAAAGAATTTTGAAAACCAGAGGAGGTTTTTTTCATGACATACCAAAGAACAAAAAACCGCTCTCCATTTTACAAAAAAAACGTTATGGTAGAGATATATTTATCGATTTTGAGCCCTATTTTTGCATAATGTTTTTTCGAAATTCTAGAAATTTGGTCATTGCAGAAGCGTCACATAGTGATGTGACGCTTTTTATCAGAGCATTTAAATGAATGAAATTCTACATGGTTGGATGCCTTTTCACCTATACATCACAAATATGACATTAGGTCAACATGTCACCCTCCCATTTTGAATAAAAATGCAAAAAACCTCACTTTTTTCATGCTTCTACCACATTTTTTACCTCTATGCGACACTTCTGGAGTAAGGTTGGAAGAATCAATTTTTGGAGGCCTTCTAGTGGGTGTTTTCTCAGTTTTGATGGTGCATTGGAAAGAAGCCACACAGGGCTACGTAGCCTAGCTTCCAGATTTTCAAATGGGCACTTAAAATTCAGTCAAAATCATATCCAAAGTGGCGCGACGCTTTTGTTTAGAGGCACGACGCTTCTATAATTGGATTCCTTTGGACATTTCTCAAGCCAGGAAAATTTCAAAATTCAAGGTTTAGCTATCCCACGAGGTGTATTTTTGGTAGGAGAAATTTTTTTTTCCTCTCTTTGTGGAGGAATGATGTAATTAATCAAGGAGACACAGACTCCTAATTAATAGCTAAATTTGAGGGAATGGTTTCTAACTTCCCTAGAAACTAGGAAATGACTCATAGGGTGCATTTATGAAGTGTTTTGGATCAGATTTCGACCCAATGAGGCGGCATCACTTATATTTTCTATATGTACTCCAAACTAAAGCCTTTTTAGAGGTTGGATAGTTGTTATTTGCAGTGGATATATTGTACAAATTCTTTTTTCAGTGAAATCAAAGGATGTTGCAGCTATACTTTTGAGATTCCAGTGGTATGATTTTGAGCATTGTTTCTTCTCTGTTACTTCATCAAGTTAAATGTTATGTTACCAATTTCATCACATGCATGCTTTTGTATGTTAATATTATGAGTTTATAAGAAAAAATCATTTCCTTCTATGCTCTGTTTTATAATATTTACATGGATGTGTTTACTCTTCTGATGAATAAATTCATTTAAAAGCTCATTCTAACTCCTTCTCTTTAAAAACCCTACACACAATGACAAATTAAGTATGTTCATGAGTTCACCTACATGGCCTCATCCTTGTCTTTGAAACTAAACATTTGAAATCTGACCTAAACCCTAATTATAGTTCCTTGACTGTCATTCTGATCCAGGAAATAATTCAAACAAATGAAACCCTAATCTACTGAGAATCATAACTATCCTAATATAATTATATATTCAATCATCTCATTGGCTACAAAGTGGCATTGATAGAGCCTTCTCTGGTTTTCGTAGGGCTATCTACCTGACCTAAAGGTTAGTTTGTGGTTACCTTCCTTCATTCCATTATCAACCTTGGGAAATAGGGGGAGTGATAAAATGTCCTAATCCAAATCTAAGCCTCTCTGATGCATTTTCCTTCATCAATTAATATCCTATCTCTCAACTTGTGTTAACTTCACAATCTCACCAATGCGTCAATCACTAAAAAATTTCTTGACTTAATCTTTACATGATTTGATGACATGTCCTACCAACTATCATCACACTGCCACATGTTACTTGGTATGGGGTCACTTGGGCACCAAAAAGTGAAAAATTTTCATTCCATGCCACATCTCACCATAATGAAATTGTAACGACCCCTCCCACATTTACCCACTTTGGGAAGCTATCTAGGACAAACATGAGTTGATTTTCACTATGATATGAATCCAAAATATTCCATTTATGGAAGTGGGGCCTAAAAAATGGATGTAAATTGACATCCTCAGAGACTACAAATCACTCACGAGCCTACCAACTAGATTAGGTGGTCCACAAGTACAAAATGAGAGATTAGTGACTACGCGAATAAAAACGTCAGTCACCACAATTATGTTGAAATTTGAAACAAGAAACAATGAAATTTACATCTAGAAACAACATCCAGAAAATGGCATCTAGAAATCGCTACCATGGAGGATTTTGATTTAATTATTTCTTAATTAAATTAGAAGAAATGTGTGTCAAATTTATTTATCCCTTAGATAAATTAGACAATAAATTGTAATCTTATCTCATAATCACTTGTAATAGTTAACTGAGTGTGATAGACTCAGTTAGCTCATAAAACTCAAGTTGAGGGTGGTTGGAGAGGCTTGTAGAGTGATTATATTTGTTTTAGAGTCCAAGTTGTAGTTATTTTATTAGTTTAATGCATGAGAAATCAGTTAACTCAATTAATTGAGTTAAAATCAGTTTAACTAGTTGTAATCGATTGTTGCACTAGTGAGAAGTCGAGTGAATTAAATCCAATTTAATTCACATTCAGTGATATGTCAACTTACTGATGAACTACTATTAATAGTTGAATGCATGTCATTTCTGATGAAGACCCAGTTAAGATAGAGGTTAAAGGGAAGTTATCTATCAATTGTTTTTATATAAAATTGCTCGGGCACAATTATATACACTATAGGATTCCCATGATGTATTACGTAGTCAAGGAAGGATGATTGTCCCAATTAATAGGGATACATTTCCTAGGGATTACGTGAGAAAGGCAAGCTGAAGACAGGCTGAGAATTGGCTAAGTGTTGGACCAATTTTGCATGGATCAGTGTCAGACAGTCAGGATAGTGCAATAGATTCTTGTGAGAAGAGTGAATTGTATTGTTTCATGATTCCTTGGTTCATTATACAATAGAGATAGAGGGGTTTAGAGTAGCAAACTTTCCCCAGGAAACATATATGTGTTCTGGATTGATTTTCTTCTTTCTTTTACTTGGTCTAATTGTGTGATCGTGTTTATTTTCTACATTTAATTTGTAGAAGGATTCAACATCTTGCTTTAGCATATCGCATGATCAGATTGAATCCATTGGTATACATATTGTTTGTATAATTTATACATGGTATCAGAGCACCAGGAATCAAAATAATGTAGAAGAAATTGAGTTTGTGTTGAATAATATTCAAACTTACAAATACTTTCTTTGTAGCGACAAGTAGATCAAGATGGCTTTTAGTGGATTAAGATTGAAATATGCACTTGAGGGAAGTTCCAATTATATCGCATGGAAAGAAAGAATGGAGTCTGTTCTGGAGGACAACGGGTGGAAATAATTCATTGATAATGATATTCCCAAGCCCGCAGCAATAGGCACCGCTCTTCTTGATGCTTGGCAAAAGAAGGTATCAAGGGCGAGGAGGACCTTATTAGAGGGAGTTCGATATCACATTGTCTCAAGTCTCCATGGAAATGAAACTCCATATGCAATCTGGAAGGCCTTGATAGATCTATTTCAGAACACCTGTGATGAAAGAAATTTGGTGATGATTACAAGCTCAGGAAAATTAAGAAGGACGAGGGTGAGACAGTACCAAAATACTTGGCGAAGTTCACTCAATGTCGAGATGAGCTTGGAAGTGTTGGTGTGACCATAGAAGATGATGAATTGGTGAGCCTAGAACTTCTAGGCCTTCTCAAGAGCTGGCATAGTTATCAAGACTCTGCCAATGGGAGGGATAAGCTACTAGATTGGGGGCCACTTTGGTTGGATTTGGTACAAGAAGAATTTAGGCAGAATACCAGGGATGGATCCTCATCCAAGACTAATAACGAGGAATATTGTGCCTTGGCTAGTAAGGCAAAGAATGCAAAGGGAAATAAATCCCAAGGCGAAGCAGGCAAGAAAGACTTGTCCAAGATTAGATGGTTTCATTGTCATGAGCATGGGCACTATGCTACAAATTGTCCACAGAAGAAGGAAAGCATGAAGGAGCTTGTAGTTGCAGAAGGTGAAGCATTGTCTTCACAGTTCGAGCTTGATTTTACTCTCATTGCATACATGGCCAACCATGTAATGAGATGCATGTGGTATTTAGACAACAGTGCTTCGTTCCATATGACAGGGAATAGAGATCTCTTCAGTGACTTGGAGGAGAAGGACCTCCAACAGAACATAAAGTTTAGAGATGACGAGAGGTATAGTGCTACCGAAATAGGTACAATTACCTTTCAGAGGGAGTCAAGCTCCCCTCTCAGACTAGCATATATTTTGTATGTTCCAGGCCTAAGGAAGACTATTGTCTCTGTAGCAGTATTGGAAGATCGTGGTTATGAAGTGATGTTTAGAAAAGAAAAATTTTTCCTTAAACACATAGCCACAGGACTATTGAAGCAGATCAGTTCAAGAGTCAAGAACCTGTATGCTCTTGAGGTTGAGGATGCATGCAAGGATTTTAGGATCAAAGTAGTGGTTGGTGACTTAGTGGTTGAGAGGGAGAAATTATCTCTCAACATGTATCCTTAGAAGCAGTCTCAGAAGGTTGTGGAGAAGCCACAATTGGAGAAGCAGAGAGGAGACCAAGTGGAAGAGTCCACTCAAGCAGACACCTACAGGAGTGGGAAATTTCAAGCTAGACAGGTAGAGGGAGTACATGCAGATATACCTCCATGTGTGAGGTGGGGAGATGTGCAGATATGATCCCAATAAGAAATTTGGGTAGGGTTCATTAGATGGTTTTTTCATGGATGTAGATGTCAGCAGTGTGGAGAGTCCAGTAGACATGTGTAATAGGATCTAGCAATCATAAGACTCTGATGACAGATGCATTATACTGTTTCATTTGTTTGGAGGCTATTCATTTTTAGGAGAGTTTCATGTGCAAACAACACTAGGAAGTGTTTCATGTAGAACAGTCCAAAGGTATTGAATTGGGACAAAATGATTCATTTATTTTTGAGAAGGAGTGTTGAAATTTGTAAAAAGAAAAAATTAAATTGGCATCCATAAACAACATCCATAAAATGGCATCCAGAAATGGCTACCATGGAAGCTTTTGATTTAATTATTTCTTAATTAAATTAGAAGAAATGTGTGTCAAATTTATTAATCCCTTAAATAAATTGGACAATAAATTGTAATATTATCTGATAATCACTTGTAATAGTTAACTGATTGTGATAGACTCAATTAGCTCATGAAATTCGAGTTGAGTGTGGTTGGTGAGGCACGTAGAGTGATTCTATTTGTTTTAGAGTCCAAGTTGTAGTCAGTGTATTAGTTTCATGCATGACAAATCAGATAACTCAATTAATTGATTTAAAATCAGTTTAAATAGTTGTAACTGATTGTTGCACTAGTGAGAAGTCAAGTGAATTAACTCAGATTTAATTCACATGCAGTGATCTATTAAGTGACTGATGATTTACTATTAATAGCTTCATGCATCTTAGTCCTTATGAAGACCCAGTTGAGAAAAATGTTAAAGGGAAGTTATCTATGAGTTGTATTTATAACAAATTGCTCTGGCACAATCATATACACTATAGGATGCCCATGATGTATTGCGCAGTCAAGGAAGGCTAATTATCCTAATAAATAGAGATTAATTTCCTAGGGATTGCGTGACCAAGAAAGGATGAAGACAGGTTGATAATTGGCTAAGTGTTGGACTAATTTTGTCTGGATCAGTGTGAGACAGTCAGGATAGTGAAACAGACTCTTGTGAGAAGAGTGCATTGTATTGTTTCATGATTCCTTGGTTCATTATACAATAGAGATAGAGGGGTTTTGAGCAACAAGATTTCCCCAGGACAAATATCTGTGTTGTGGATTAATTTTCTTCTTTCTTTTACTTGGTGTGATTGCCCGATCGTGTTTATTTTTTGCAATTAATTTGTAGAAGGATTCAGTATCTTGCCTTAGCATATCGCATGATCAAATTGATCCATTGGTATACATATTATTTTTATAATTTCTAAAAATTATTTCAATTGAATTACTACTAAATTTGAGAAATTTTAAGTGACCCAACTAAAAGAAACTAACTTAAACGATTAATTTAGTCTAGAGATAAAATAAACGACTAGATAATAAATGACCCGACGAAAAGAAACTAGCTTAAATGACTAATTTAGTAAGAGACTAAAATATATGACTAGATAATAAGTGAAAAAATTGAAAAGGATTAACGTGAATGACTACTATATTCTAAGAATAAAAATATGGCCAACTAACAAGTACAAAAAGTATATGAATTAGTCATTTATGCTAGTCAATTTTATTTGTGTCACTTCGAAAATGGATTTGCATTTTTTATACTGAAGCGTTACATTTCACTAAATTTAAACACTAGAGATTGATTTAGCGACCCCCTTAAGGGGTTCTATGAATCCATCAACGGGGTATTTGTATCCATCTACAATGTTAAAATTTAGACACCCCCTTCAAGGGGTCTATGAATCCATCTGCAATGCTAAAATTATAGCAATTTTATACAATATAGAGTATAATTTTATAATATATAATAGTTTCATAGTACCTTTGGAAGAAGGGACAAGAAAACAAGTTTGAAAATTTAATAGGAATTTGTTCCTCACATCTTAGAGAGACAACACACAATTTGTTGTGGGGATTTTGTGGTGTTGTTACGTACCATGGTTGATTATTGAGATAATAGTTTTATTAATTTGAATTCAAAGTATGTTGATTTAAACGTAGTCAATTAATATAAATCTAGATTACTATAAAGCCATATTATTCTATAAATAATTCTATAGATACATGCATTAAAAAAATGTGTACAAGTTCTAATAATGCATTCACGTTTTTAGAATGTGCACACACTATTATTATAAAACCATACAAACTCACCATTAGTGTTGCTCTTTATGTAGAATAGCATGCCATGGCTCCCATATCTAAGTTAAAATCTCAATACCCCTTAGAGAGTATCTTTGTGGTTGTTTGAGCATTACTTCATGTTCCTTGAACTATAGAAACTTTCTTTTGATCCTAAGCCCATTTTTAACCTCCCAAAAATAATACATTCCCTAGACCCATTTTTATCATGGAAACCATACTAATGGTGACTAAAATACCCTTAGAATCCAAATATCCCAAGAGATATCATGTGTATTAATTCAAAATAAGTGTTCTGTGGGACCTTATTCCCTATTCCGAGTTCACTTCATCTATCATGTTGGATGTCAATTACTCCAAATCCAAGTCACGAAAAAGGCTAAGAGCATGAACTACACACACAAAAAAAAATTCGAACACTCTGGAGAAGGTAGCCATCAATGAACGAAGAAGATCAACCATAATTTTGGAGTGCAGTTTAGAGCCCAATGATAATAATAACAATTTATAGATGGAGTCTGGTTACTCTGCAATTCCTGAGACACCAAGAGTAGCCATGAATGAAGAAAATATAGGCCTAATTGATAAAAAGGCTTAATGATCAGTTGTTACCTTTTTTCAGTTTAGTTTTGGAGCTATGCCATTATTCTCTCTCTCTCTCTCACTCTTGGACACTTAGAGTTTTCTTGTAGCACTTTGGCATTCGGTCAAGAAAGGAAAATAAGGCAAGAGGAAGGAAGGAGTGAGTAAGGCAGAGTAGGATCAAGAAGCTCCAATGGGATTATTTGTAGGTATTGATTTTCATGTGTGATTTCCTTTCTAGATTTGGCATGCATGGTATTACATGTGGTTCTTTTCTGTCATGGCATGGGTTTTTCTAGGTGTGACAATGTTTTCAGCCTAGTCTTTCCATTTCGAGATAGCCATAGCGTGATGGGGTTCTCATGCGTTGGTTGAGATGGATTTCTGGATGGATTCAAAGATGAGTGAGGTGGATCTATGAAAGGAAGAATACATGGCCTACTGGTCCCTGAAATAGAATGTGGATTGCGGTAAATCCATTAGCCTAGTGACCCCTAAACCAGGATGTGGGTTATAATAAATCCAAGTATTGTATGCCTCAAAGGGCTTAGAATCCTTAACAGGTTAATGGAGGGATATATGATAAATAATAGAGGTGGTTTAAATTCATTAGGCCAAGGAATCATTGCCAATGAATGGCGAGATATACGGTAAAGCCTAGAGGGTGGATTCTCAGTTTAGGGCCTAGTGATCTGATGTGGATTGTGTTGGAAATTGGGTTCAATGATCCCCGTGTGTTTCGCGACATGGACTAACCGCCTCTCGTGGATCCTAAATCAAGTGATTGTAGCGAAGACTAACACCTGTGGGTTTTTTTCTAACGGAAATCGTGATCCCAACAAGTGGTATCAGAGCAATAGGTCTCGAGTTTGAAACTCAGCTCAGCTTGCGTTGGGGGGGAGATTGTTGGAAATTGGGTTCAACGCTCCCTGTGTGTTTCGTGACATGGAATAACCACCTCTCATGGATCCTAACTCTAGCGATTGTAGTGGAGACTAACACCTGCGGGTTTTGATCTAATGGCAGTCGTGATCGCAACAGATTGTGGAAAATCCTGAGAGACTAGGAGACAAGAAAATTCTTCACAATGTAGGTGGAGAAATCAGGTGGCATTCATTTTTTTTTAATGGCCTAATGATTGAGGATGGATTGTGGTAAAGCCTTGTTTCTATTGATGAGGGTGATGTGTTTTAGCATTGGGATGCCCTGTTTGGTTCTTTTGGTTTGAGTCCCACATTTATGCTTGGAATATGGAACGGGGGTTATTGGCTGAAGAGATAATTGACTCAACCAATATATGGTTGAGTCGAACATGGTAGTCCCATCCTAGTTGTATTTTGCATTCCATGATAATAGGTTCTTTCCTTGACATCTTATGTTTAAATGCACTGGTTTATATGTGGTTTCCATGGTTGATGTATCCTTGATATTTTTGTTGTTATTATTTTGGTTATAAGCACGCATTATGACAGTGATGATGTATGGATCTCCTCGTGTTTTGATTTCTAAATGAATGAAAAATGTATCTATGACCTAATAAATGATAATGCAACTAATTATAATGCAGCTAATGATGTAAGGAA
This sequence comes from Pinus albicaulis, assembly GCA_034641835.2. Taxonomy (NCBI): domain Eukaryota; kingdom Viridiplantae; phylum Streptophyta; class Pinopsida; order Pinales; family Pinaceae; genus Pinus; species Pinus albicaulis. The sequence goes on from CM076575.1 coordinate 17,312,048, forward strand.
ATAATGCTTATTAGTGATTCTCAGGTAATTATGAGACCCCTATGCTAAGATCTATTTTTTGGTAATATTCCCAAACGGGGAATGCAGCAAAACAATGTAGATATGCAGGAAAATAACGAAGTTCATCAAAGAAAAAGTAGGAGGCCAATATGGAGACCTTTCAAATGTATTTACAACAGCAAAATAGATGTACAATGTGGCCCATAAGATGCATAACAGGAAATACAAGGCTCCAATAGAAGAAAATCCTCAAAAAGAGGTGCTGCAACCATGTGTTAAGACTAGAAAAAGCCTTACATCGTTATTTTATTGGTCTACAACATGTTGTAGATTACACATTATATCTAGAGCAAATAAGTACATGAAAAGTCAGATCTATAATAGATCCATACACTATATATGCTCCTCTTTAGAATCCCATTGGGGTTTTCAACACTACACCATGTACATGAAGTAGATCTGAGATCTAAGTGTGCAGATCTACAGAAATATTCAGATCTAATCTGATATGAACAACAATGTAATGATCCTTTTTCGGGATTCTCAAGATTATATTTCAGAGATGGAATACAGAGGAATTTACTGGATATGTCACCCTTCAAAGAAAGGGTGATATCCAGAGGCTACCTGGCCAACAATAGACTCTGCCTATAGAACTTGGAATAACCCCTTTTTAGGAATTTCAACAAGGTCTTCAAAGAAAATGCTGTATAAGTAAAATTGAGCAAGAATAATGCAGATCAGGGATGGTTTCCCCTCATTTATGATGTATGTGACTTATATATGGAATTTCATTAGAAACAAATCAGTTTAAGCACATTGAAAAAATCTCCCAAAAACTAGACTAGCTAAAATGCACCCAAAGGGGAAGGCTACAGTAAAATGCAAGCACTGCTTCAGGAATTGCGCAGTTTTAGCTAATGTTCAGTGGAGATCAAAAATAGGACTGATATCTCAGTATTACAGAAGAAAATAATCATTATGACAAATCCATTTCATTATACAGTGGAAATCATGAGTCATTACAGCAATAAATCTTCAGAAAAGAGAGCAGATGCACATGTAAATTTGCAGAAATGCTTCAATAGCGTTATTTTCCAGGAGGTTCAGAAGATGTGAGTTACAACTTAGATTTAGAGTAGATCTATGGATAAAATATCAGATCTCTATCAGATCTGGAAACTCTATAGTTTTCTCTACAAGATCCACTTGGAATTTTGACAAGAGCATGCATAAATAAGAGTAGATCTGAGAAACAAGTTGCAGATCTGGAAACTTCTGCAGTAAATTTATGAATATGAAATTACATTACAATGGATCAGATCTGAATGGAGCATAGATCAACAAGCCAATCCATGGATCACCAAGTGGAAGGCAAGCCCAACACAAGAGATATCTAATCTAAACAATGAGCAAATCAACCTGAAAACCCTCATACATAAATAATGCAGTTTTCCCAGTGGGACAGTGCTGTAGCTGAAGAGACACAGAAAAATACTGAATAATAGCAGATCTGAAAGTACAAGAAATGGTACTCTCTTCCAGGAGGTAAAAGGACCCACTTCATGGAGAGAGACTCTCAAAATACACTAGATCTCTGCAGATCTAGATCACCACTTGCTGCAGCTTGCAGAGACGGCAAAACCCTCATTGGATCAACGCTGCCAATGTAAGTAGGAGCTTTGCCTCGAGCCTGATAGTGGCTCACTTCAGCAAATAACTCCTCCAATTATCCTCAAGGGAAGAGATGAAACCCCTAAGCAGGAATTCCAATCACAATCCTCCACTAAACAACAGAGAATGGTATTTGTCTAAGCAGGCAAATACTTCAGAAATATGATCTACCGACAACCTTCTTTTGCTACTCTCCTTCTCCTTTTATAAGATGAGAAAGCTCTTTCAAACCCTAAACCACTTTGATGAGCTAGCCCTTTTCACATTAGAGGATCCCTTCATGAACTGCGCTGCCCCTTTTGGAGATGCAATGAACCTAGACAATGCTGTTGATTTGGTCAAGGTGGACCCAGTTTTTGGCTCAAACCTCTTTCACACCTGCGAGTGATTATTTACATAGCCCTGATTTGTCTTTGTTCACATGGGCATTGATTTATTCAGACTTTTTAGGAGTTTTACATGTCCTCCTTTATTCATTTATTCATAAAACATAAATTAAATCAAAATTGAATGTTTCCTCTTAGATAAGGCTAAGTAGGAACATTACAGTCCTCCCCTCCAAAATGTTTCTTGTCCTCAAGAAACTAATAGAGTAAGAGCTGTAGTTATTCTCCTTCTCCATTGATGGCACCATCAAGAATCAAGTTTTCAACATGGATTAAGTGCTCACCAAGCCAATACATCAGAAACTGCTCCTCCAATGCTAACATGATAGGGGCATAGTCTACCCCTTCACGAGTGTAAAACTCAATAGAAATAAACATGGGTGAAGCAATGTCACATCTAAAACATGTATCATGAAGTACAGGATAAATTTCCATCCCATGTGGTACATATACACTGCCTAATGTTTGTCCATAAAAACCCATAAACAATACCAATATGTCATCTATGTATGGAAGCAAAATCACATATAGGCAAACTGAAATTTGCACTTGAGGAGGTGAGTCACAATCCCACATAAGGTACCAACGTAGGGCACTCCTTGTTTTGAGTAGATATGAGTGTGATAGGTGGTACCCTCACCACATCTTTGATGCATGGGTCACTTTGACATGGTTGAAAGTGAAGCCCTCATTAGGTGCCTTTGGGAAGCACCCGTCATGATAGATAATCTCCCTTTGCACCTCAAGGGAGTGGCCAGCTTTGGAATTTTTATTGGCCTCATCAATGCCATGAGATCTACATGTAATATCACTCCTTGTAGGATCCATGGCCTACATAAATATGGTAAGAGAATGTGCCAAATTAGAAAAATAAACATGCTCCATAAGATCATATTCTTTACCATTCAAGTCTCCCACACACATAGAGTTAGGCATGGGATTTTCTCCTCTTTTAAGAGAAGAAAGAGATGGTTGAAATGTCTCCTGCATAGGATCCCTTGGCTGCCCCATATCCTCATAACTATTGCACTCTTGTAAGTGCTGATGTAGTTCCTCCCAATCATAGTGCTGATGTAGTTCTTCCTTCATACTCTCCCAATCAAAACTCTTCAAGATTAGGGAGTAGATTTTTGTTGATTGCATATAGCTGGAAAGGAACTCTTTGTGTGCTCTTTGTAGTATCTCTTGCTTAAGCTTGGAGGCTTGAGACAAGAATACTTTACCAAGATGATAGATGACCCCTTCATGGACCAAATAGCCTCCTCCTTGCTTCATGCCATCTAATATCATCTCGGTGTGCAGATCTTTGGAGTACTACACAAGGAGTTGAGACCTCCAATATGGATCTACACATCTCAACAAAGACAACGTTGTTGATGCATCTATGGTGGTGCTTGCCTTGTTGCTGCTTGTTTCTTTGGCATTATGCATGCCAAAATTGTTTGTGGGAAGGCTGGTCCTCCCCCTTGCTTCCTCTCACAATGCTGTGACTCTCTCTTCCATTGTTTTAACACTTGGTGAGGCTTCCCCCACAGAATATAATGGCACCCCAAGTGGCTTGCCATGATGTAGAAATGTTCCTTGCAGCATTCTCATAAACATGAGAGAAGGAACTATGAGGTCCCTGCCCCCACTGCGCAATTCCATCTTTGTTGTGTGGGTGGAAAAATCAAGTGAAGGGTAGGTGTGCATGCCTTGAATGATTTGTTGTTTCCCACTCTTCAAATCCACCCATTCCATTTGCAAGGCCTTCTAATTAGTGGTGACTTTTCCCAAAGTAATCAACCACTGGACACCCAAGATGATGTTGGTGTCTGGTATGTCCACTACAAAGAAATGGTCCTCCAAGGTGTAGGTTCCCATAGTCACAGAAAGTGATGGAACATACTACATGCACTACATAGTTCTATCTCCCAGAACCAAAACAGAGAACCCATCAAAAGTATCAGTAGGGATCCCTCTCCTCTACACAAGGTGAGCATCAATAAAGTTGTGGGTTGCCCCACTGTCAATCAGAATAGACACTCTTTATTTCATAAGTAAACCTTGCACTCTAAGGGTCAAATACTTGGGCACTCCTCTCAAATAAGAAAGAGTCCCACTGGTTGGAGCAAAGGCTCCTTCTTCTTCTCATGATTATGATTGATCCCCCTCCTCATCATCACCAGTGCTGTGACCTATCCTAGATCCATCATTTCCCTCTTCCTCCTCACAATCAGAGAAGACTTCGATATATTGTGCTCTTCCAGTAGCACATCTATGTCCCAGTACCCATGGATCTTGACAAGTGAAACATAATTTATTTTTCCTCAAATCCCTCTAAAGATCAATGTCAAGAGGTTTCTTCAGTGAGCTCTCCTTGGGTGGAGCAACTTTCCCCTCCTTCCCCTTAGAAGAGTGAGTGGCTTTGCTTGGGAAGGTTGCCTTTGCCCTTGGCAAGGCATCTTGGAGATCTCTAGTTCTCTCAATGGCATCATGTAGAGTTATGGGCTTGGTAGACTTAACCAACCCATGAAAAGGTTCTTCTAGGCCATCAATGAACATGTAGACTCTCCTTGCTACTGATAGATCAAGGACCATTACAAACAACCTCAGGAATTCAGAGATATAAGCCTCTGCATCTCCTGTCTATTTAAGCTTTGCCAAGCTTATGAAAGGGGCCTCTGGATCTTTCCGATCAAATCTCTCCACTAGTCTCCTAGTGAACTCAGCATATGTGGACACATTTCTATGCCCCAATGTAGATAGTCCATGAAACCACCAGTTATGGGCTTCTCCCTCAAAATGCAGCGTAGCAATCTTGATGGCTTCTGCTTCGGGCACCTTATTCAACTGGAAATAGATGTCCAAATTCTCCACCCATTCTTTAGCAGAACAAGAGGGTGATCCATCGAAATTAGGCAAGAAGAAACTGTTGAAAATGCAGCAATATGATGGAGCTTAGTGAAATGAAGTCGCCTTCACTAAGTGGGCCCGCAGGCGAATTCTGGCGCAAAGTCTATTTTTAGACTATGTCTATTTTTAGACATATGGAGCATGGTCCGGGGATTCCAGTATGAGATTATTGGAGCATTGGTAATGTTGGTAAAAATATATGGGACTCTATTTTTGTGACCTATAGGTCGAAGAGGTCGAAGTCTATTTTTAGACTGCCTCTCCTTAAAATAGGGAAGTCAAATATTATTTACCCTTAATAATATTTAGACTATAAACTTCAGTTTACTCTCTTGGAGCACTTCAGTTCGAGCCTTGGAAGTGGCTCATTCATCTGATAGAGGAATTACGCTATTCCCAAGGGTTTAATGGCATCATGCATGGTTGACTTCAGTTAGGACTTCAGTGGCAGAAGTTTGGTGGAGTTAATGAGACAGATAGTGGAGTTGTGTTCTGTTTATTTTAGTTGAACTAGTTGAGATTAGTTTAACTAGCTAATCAATTAGTTATGAGTGGAGTGAATTAAATATTATTTAATTCATTAATTAGTAACTCATTATTCAACTCAAGAATACATCAGTTCACTACAGTGCATGATCAGTTCAGTGGAGACCAGTGAAAGAGGTAGATGAAAGGGTGGAGTTAGCTATCAGTGGCGACATCAGTTGTGCATGAGATTTGCACCACACTTGGAGGAATTTCCCATGACGATTGCGCTGTCAAGCCAAGGAGATTTGAACCTTGGATCTCTATATAGACAGGCCCGGATTGCGCAATAGAGGCAAGGCAATTGGCGGTGAGTTTTGAACCAGTAACCTGTTCAAAACTGAGCTAGATTGTGTGTAACTTTATGAGAAAGTACTGAGTACTTGTGAGGAGTATTGTAATGAGTTTGTTACATGATTTCTCCATTATAATATACACAATAGCTGCGGGGTTTTCAGCTATAAGCTTTCCCCATACATACTGTGTTAATGTGTATGATGATTTGATGTGTTATCGCTTGATTTTAATTCCACATGTTTGATGATCTGAGTGGAAGAGATTATGTGTTGCATATAAATTCGAATTGTATGTGATCAGGATAGTCTCGGTGGATAATTAATCATTATTCAGCAAATTTCTACATGGTATCGGAGCTATTGAAGCAGAGATTGATCATCACAGTGATTACAAACTTATTTCGGTAGACAGAGTCTGCATGCGGGCCAGGTAGCCTCCTGATTCATCTTTCTTCGGAAAGTGAAAGGTCTGGTAAATGCCCCTTGCAGTCAATCTCTGTGCTAGAAATAATTTGTTCTCACAGATCTAGAGCGGCTGAGCTTTGAGGTGGAATTCGAAATTTTGCAGCAGTTTTGTTTTCTTGGTGCCAATGTTGAAAATGTCTTTCAACGGTTTGCGACTCGAATATGCTCTTGAAGGCAGTTCGAATTATGTTGCATGGAAGGATTGCATGGAGGCAGTATTAGAAGATAATGGTCTGAAGGAGTTCGTAGATACGGATGTCCAAAAGCCCACTGATCCTGCTGAAGTCGAAGCATGGCAAAAGAAGATGGCTAAGTGTCGAAGGATCCTGTTGGAGGGCGTCAAGGATCATATTGTATCCAGCCTGCATGGAAAGGCTACTCCATATTTAATGTGGAAAGCTTTGACGGATCTATTCCAGAGTAAGAGCGAACAAAGGAAGCCGACGCTCAAAGATAAGCTCAGGAACATCAAGATGGAGAAGGGCGACAGTATCGCCAAATATCTCACGAAGTTCACTCAATGCAGAGATGAGCTGGGAAGTGTGGGGGTGACTGTCGAAGACGAGGACATGGTCGACCTGGCTCTCCTTGGTCTTCCGAAGGCTTGGCACTCATATCAAGATAGTGTCAATGGTCGGGAGAAGCTGCCGGGATGGGATCGCCTTTGGGCGGATCTCATGCAGGAGGAGATAAGGAGGACTACTCGAGATGGATCTTCATCAAAAGGAGCTGATGAAGAAAACTGCGCTTTGGTGTCCAAAGCAAAGAAGGGGAAGGGAAAGAAAACTTCTCAGTCTGGTGCAAAGGGCAAGAAGCAGGATATGGAAAAAGTGAAGTGTTTTCACTGCCATGATCACGGACATTATGCTACCAATTGTCCAAAGAAGAAGAAGAACAAGAAAGCGGGAAGATCTGCAGATGGAGAAGCTTTGGCTTCACAGTTCGAGCTTGACTTTTCACTGATCGCATGCTTGGTTTCAAGTGTGATGGGATCGGTGTGGTTCTTGGACAGCGATGCGTCATTTCATATGACGGGAGATCGGGATTTGTTCTCAGATCTAGAGGACAAATATTTGGGTGTGCACATCGAGATGGGTGATGATGGTAGATACAGTGCGACTGGTATCGGTACCATATCCTTTCAGAGGGAGTCTGGTAAACCCTTTGTCTTGAAGGATGTCATGCATGTACCTGGATTGAAGAAGAACTTGATCTCTATGGCGATGTTGGAGGATAAGGGGTATGATGTGGTCTTCAGCGAAGGAAAAGCCTTCCTGCGCAGTAAGACTACTGGAGAGACCCGAAAGATAGGGGTTCGAACCAAGAACCTTTATCAGTTGCAGGTAGATGGCTGCGCAGCTATGGCATGCAAGGCGGGAGAAGTGGTGAGCCGGGATGATGAGGGCGAACTGTGGCACGGGAGATTGGGCCACCTTCACCATGGAGCTTTGAAGATCCTGCAGCAGATTTCTACTGGGCTTCCTAAGGGCACTCTTGCGCAGTCAGATCAGTGCAAGGGGTGTACTTTGGGAAAGTATGTGAAAGCCACCTTTCACGAGAAGGATAGTCGCGCCACGACAATCCTTGAGAGAGTTCACACAGACGTGTGTGGTCCTTTCTCAGTTGCTTCGACAGCAAAGCACAAGTATTATGTGATCTTTGTTGATGATTTCTCTCGAAAGTGCTGGATCTTCTTCATGCAGAAGAAGAGTGATATATTCGCGAAGTTCTGTGAGTTTAAAGCACTGGTCGAGAAGGAGTCGGGGAAGAAGGTGATTGCTCTAAGGAGTGATAACGGTGGTGAATTCATCTCGGCTGAATTTAAGGAGTTCTGCAGCGCAGAAGGGATTCGGAGAGAGCTCATCGCACCCCATAACCCACAGCAGAACGGGGTGGCTGAGCGGAAGAACAGAACGATCATGGGTGCTGCACGAGCAATGTTGCATGATCAGGGCCTACCCCTTCACTTGTGGGCTAAGGCATGCAATACAGTAGTGTATGTGCAGAACCGTTTTCCTCACAAGGTTCTTGGCATGAGTACACCAGAGGAGGCTTATTCTGGCAAGAGGCCTGATATTTCCCATTTGCGGATTTTTGGTTCTCCTGTCTACATGCATGTGACGAAGGATGCGAGAAGGAAGCTGGATCCAACTGCTGAGGTTGGAATATTTGTAGGGTACACTGATACACCTCACAACTATCGGGTGTATTTGTCAGACAGTCGAAAGACTGTTGTGCGACGGGATATAAAATTTCAGGAGGAGAAAGCCATGCAGTGTTCGCTTGAGAGGGAGCTACACTTGCATGCAGATGAGGAGATGTTAGTTCCTAAGGAGGAGCTTCCGGATGTGGATCAGCCACAAGAGGAAGTTCAGGAGGTGGAAGAAACCACCCATGCAGCGCCAACCATCAGAGGGCGCATGCACACTACAGAAGCTGAGCGACTGGCTCAAGATGCAGAGAAGGTTGTAGGACCACCTACAGCACAGCGCAGACAGAGGCAGTCACCGGATCGGTACACTGGATACATGGCTCTTGTGAGTCAATGTGTTGTGACGGAGCCATCCTCTTTTGAGGAAGCTGTGGAGGAATCCGCATGGGTTGATGCCATGATCGAAGAATATGATTCGATCGTCAGGAACAGTGCATGGGAGATTGTCCCAAGACCGGTGGGGAAATCAGTGGTGGGTTTGCGATGGATCTACAAGGTGAAGCAGGCAGCTGACGGGAGTGTGGAGAAGTACAAGGCGAGATTTGTCGCCCGTGGCTTCTCACAGATCGAGGGGATTGACTATGAGGAGACTTTTGCACCTGTCGCAAGGTACTCTTCCATACGGACGATCCTTGCTCTCTCAGCGCAGATGGGGTGGCACATTCATCGGATGGATGTGAAGACTGCGTTCCTCAATGGAGTTATTGAGGAGGAGGTGTACATAGAGCAGCCTGAAGGTTTTGAGATCTTCAGCAGTGAGTCGCATGTGTGCCGACTCAAGAGAGCACTGTACGGGCTGAAGCAAGCACCTCGTGCTTGGTACACTCGGATAGACAGCTTCTTCACCGGGCTTGGATTCTCTAAGAGTGAGGCGGATCCAAACCTGTACCAGATTGTGGTGGAGGGGAAGATGTTGATCATCGTACTGTATGAAGATGATCTGATTTTGACTGGCGATGAGCAGTTGATACTTTCATGAAAGGAGGATCTTGCACGAGAGTTTGAGATGAAGTACTTGGGCATCCTTCATTATTTCCTAGGATTGGAGATTTGGCAGCGCAGCGGAGGACTGTTTGTTTCTCAGGGCAAGTATGCTCGGGAGATTCTGGAGAGGTTCAACATGCAAGGCTGCAAGCCTGTTGACACTCCTCTTCCTGGTGGTTGGAGGAAGGAGGATGCTACTTCAGCGGAGGTAGTGGATGCCATTGTCTATCGACAGTTGGTGGGGTTGCTTATGTATCTGGTCAATACACGACCCGATATATGCTATGCAGTTAACCAGCTTTCGCAAGCTATGGTTAAGCCTACCAAGCTCTTTTGGAAGGCAGGCAAGCATGTATTGCGTTATATTAGAGGCACATCGGGATATGGTCTATGGTACAAACAGGAGGATGGAGCGAAGCTTTCTGGCTTCACTGATGCAGATTGGGCAGGGAGTCCAACGGACCGGAAGAGCACATCTGGAGGAGTTTTCAGCATTGGGTCGACAACAGTTTCCTAGTACAGTAGGAAGCAGAGATCCGTGGCACTCAGTTCAGCAGAGGCCGAGTACATGGCAGCTAGCTTGGCTGCATGCGAGGCTATTTGGATGAGGAAGATCCTCGCAGGTTTGTTCAGGTTGCATTTGGAGCCTACAGTGATCTACTGTGATAACCAGAGTTGCATTAAACTCTCGGCTAATCCAGTATCTCATGATAGGTCCAAACACATCGACATCAGGTACCATCATATCAGAGATTGTGTTCAGCTGAGAATCATGATGCTTTCATATGTTCCCACGGAGGATCAGGATGCCGACATCCTGACGAAGGCGCTCACCAGGAGCAAGTTCGAATTCCACAGAGGTAGGATAGGGGTTGAAGATAATCCATATCTTGCTGAGAGGGAGTGTTGAAAATGCTGCAAGATGATGGAGCTTAGTGAAATGAATTCGCCTTCACTAAGTGGGCCCGCAGGTAAATTCTGGCGCAAAGTCTATTTTTTAGACTATGTCTATTTTTAGACATATGGAGCATGGTCCAGGGGTTGCAGTATGTTATTCTTGGAGTATTGGTCATGTTGGTAAAAATATATGGGACTCTATTTTTTTGACCTATAGGTCGATAGGTCGAAGTCTATTTTTAGACTGCCTATCCTAAAAAATAGGGAAGTCAAATATTATTTACCCTTAATAATATTTGGACTCTAAACAGCAGTTTACTCTCTTGGAGCACTTCAGTTCGAGCTACAGAAGTGGCTCATGCATCTGACAGAGGAATTACGTTATTCCCAAGGGTTTGATGGCATCATGCATGGTTGACTTCAGTTAGGACTTCAGTGGCAGAAGTTTGGTGGAGTTAATGAGACAGATAGTGGAGTTGTGTTCTGTTTATTTTAGTTGAACTAGTTGAGATTAGTTTAACTAGATAATCAATTAGTTATGAGTGGAGTGAATTAAACATTATTTAATTCATTAATTAGTAACTCATTATTCAACTCAAGAACACATCAGTTCACTACAGTGCATGATCAGTTCGGTGGAGACCAGTTAAAGAGGTAGATGAAAGGGTGGAGTTAGCTATCAGTGGCGACATTAGTTGTGCATGAGATTTGCACCACACTTGGAGGAATTGCCCATGATGATTGCACTGTCAAGCCAAGGATATTCAAACCTTGGATCTCTATATAGACAGGCCTGGATTGCGCAATAGAGGCAAGGCAATTGGCGGTGAGTTTTGAACCAGTAACCTGTTCAAAACTGAGCTAGCTTGTGTGTAACTTCATGAGAAAGTACTGAGTACTTGTGAGGAGTATTGTACTGATTTTGTTACATGATTTCTCCATTATAATATACAAAATATTTGCGGGGTTTTCAGCTATAAGATTTCCCCATACATACTGTGTTAATGTGTATGATGATTTGATGTGTTATCGCTTGATTTTAATTTCGCATGTTTGATGATTTGAGTGGAAGAGATTATGTGTTGCATATAAATTCGAATTGTATGTGATCAGGATAGTCTCGGTGAATAATTAATCATAATTCAGAAAATTTCTATAGAAACTGCCCATAGTGTGGTGTCTCCCTTGAAGGAAACCTCCATCTCTGTACTGCTCCCATGGTCTCCTCCGGTCCTTGAGATGGCAGAAGTCTTGAAAGCTCAAGTTATCCTTGAACCTATGAATTTGTGAGTCATATTCTAAAAAGTAGCCTTCCAAATAGGTTGGCTCTTGCAGCCCTTCATTCTCTGCAGCCAAGAAGGTAGGCATTGTAGAGCGTTGTGAGGCTTGGGGAGCTTGTGGCAAGCTCACAGGTTGACCAGTCCCAAATTGAGACATATCAGAACTTTCTCCTTGATGGAATATCCCAAGGGAATCCCTCATTCTATCTATCCTCATCTTCTTTATTTCCATGGATAGATCTTTCATAGCTTCCAAGAGAGTTTTTGCAAACTCCTCTGCTTCCTTATCTTTATCATTCACAGATTTAGGGGCTTTCCCCTTGTATTGACCCTTGTTAAGGTCAAAAATAGTATATTCATAATTTCTATGAATTCTATTCTAATATCTCCTCTCCCTCTTAGAAAGAGGATCTTCATCTTTAGAATGTAGCATGACTGGTGCTCCAATGCTAGCACAGGCTGTGCCAAGAGTGGAGCTCCGATACCACTGTAATGATCCTTTTTTGAGATTCTCAAGATTATATTTCAGAGATGGAATACAGAGGAATTTATTGGATATGTCACCCTTCAAATAAAGGGTGAGATCCAAAGGCTACCTGGCCAACTGTAGACCCTGCCTATAGAACTTGGAATAACCCCTTTTTAGGAATTTCAATAAGGTCTTCAAGGAAAACACTGTATAAGTACAAATGAGCAAGAATAATGCAGATTAGAGCTAGGTTCACCTCATTTATGATGTATGTGACTTATATATGGAATTTCATCAGAAAAAAATCAGTTTAGCCACATTAAACAGATCTCCCAAAAAGTAGACTAGCTAAAATGCACCTAAAGGGGAAGGCTGCAGTAAAATGCAAGCACTGCTTCAGGAATTGCGCAGTTTTAGCTAATGTTCAGTGGATATCAGAGAGAGGAATGATATCTCATTATTACAGCAGAAAATAATCATTATGAAAATTCCATTTCATTATACAATGGAAAGCATGAGTCATTACAGCAATAAATCTTTAGAAAAGAGAGCAGATGCGCATGTAAATTTGCAGAAATGCCTCAACAACATTATTTTCCAGGAGGTTCAGAAGATGTGAGTTACAACTTAGAGCTAGAGTAGATCTATGGATAAAATATCAAATCTATACCATATCTGGAAACTATATAGTTTTCTCTACAAGATCCACTTGGAATTTTGACAAGAGCATGCATAAATAAGAGTAGATATGAGAAACAAGTTGCAGATCTGGAAACTGCTGCAGTAAATTTCTGAATATGGAATTACATTACAATGGATCAAATGTGAATAGAACATAGATCAGCAAGCCAATCCATGGATCACCAAGTGGAAGGCAATCCCAGCACAAGAGATCTTTAATCTAAACAATGAGCAAATCAACCTGTAAACCCTCATACATAAATAATGTAGTTTTCCCAGTGGGACAATGCTGTAGCTCAAGAGACACAGAAAACTACTGAATAATATCAGATCTGAAAGTACAAGAAATGGCACTCTCTTCCAGGAGGTCAAAGGACCCACTCCATGGAGAGAGACTCTCAAAATACACTAGATCTCTGTAGATCTAGATCACGACTTGCTGCAGCTTGCAGAGACAACAAAACCCTCACTGGATCAGTGCTGCCAATGTAAGTAGGAGCTTGGACCCAAGCCTGATAGTGTTTCACTTCAACAAAGAACTCCTTTAATGATCCTCAAGGGAAGAGATGAAATCCCTAAGCAGGAATTCCAATCACAATCCTCCAGTAAACAACAGAGAATGGTATCTGTCTAAGCAGGCAAATACTTCAGAAAATATGATCTATCAACAACCTTATTTTTCTGCTCTCCTTCTCCTTTTATAAGATGAGAAAGCTCTTTCAAACCCTAAACATATTTGATGAGCTAGCCATTTTCACATTAGAGGCTCCCTTCATGAACTGTGCTTTCCCTTTTAGAGATGCAATGAACCTAGATAGTGCTGTTGATTTGGTCAAGGTGGACCCAGTCTTTCGCTCAAACCTCTTTCACACCTACAAGTGATTATTTACATAGCCCTGATTTGTCTTTGTTCACATGGGCATTGATTTATTCAGACTTTTTAGGAGTTTTACATGTCCTCCTTTATTCATTTATTCATAAAACATAAATTAAATCAAAATTGAATGTTTCCTCTTAGCTAAGGCTAAGTAGGAACATTACAAAGAAATAGATCTCCTCCAATGGATGTTCAAAGTTAAGGGTGGATCCCTAACACTTGAAAACCAACTCTCCAGATGGTATGCCAAAATACCCTACAACTCCACCTACAGGAATAACATAGATCTGGAAGTAAAAATGTGCTGTAGGGTTTAGAATATGGTTGGCCACATGCCAAGATCAGAAAATCAAGCTCAAGATGTCCAATACTCTCCTCCCCATGAAGTATAAGACTCCACTAAAAAGGAGCACTGAATTGGCCTAGATATGAAGAGATCTAGCCTCCACTTGCTGCAGCTTACAAAGAGAATGAAACCCTCCATAGGATCTGCGTTGTAGTTGAAAGAAGAAGATTGGCCTTTAGCCAGCTAATGGACTATGCAATATAAGACTCTCCTAAGAGCTACTCAATGGGAAGAGGTGGGATTCTTGAACAGGAACACCCAATGCTAAACAACATTTGCAATCAAGGCTAAACAACCAAAGAAATCTATATGTCTAAACAGACAATATATTTAGAAATATAATATCATCAACAACCTTCTAATGCTTCCATCCTCTTCCTTTTATAAGTTAAGAGCTTGCAAACCCTAAACCACTTCCAATGAGATCACTCCTTTCACACAAAACATCTCCATCTAAAACTGCATTGTGCCTCATTGATGGCCACTCCTCCATGAAAATGTTGTAGATTTGGTCAAGGTTGACCCAGTCAAAATATACAACCCTTTTCACACCTAAGGGTGCTTGTTTTAATAGCCAAGATTTAGCATTTTTACATTTGGCATTGATTCATTCAATATTAAGGAGTATTATGGACCTCCTTTGATATTTTATTCTTTAAACAAAGCAATAAAAAAAAAAAATATTCCAACTAGCTCATGACTAATTGGGAATATTACAGTCCTCCCCTCCCAAATGTTTCTTGTCCTCAAGCAAATGATAAGGTGAGTGCTGCAACTCTTCTCCTTCTCCATTTCTGACGCCCACATGTGATAAGATTCCTCCATAAGCTAAGTGTTCACCAATCCATCCTTCCATGAATTGTTCCTCCAAAGTTCTCATGAGATGAAAATAGTCCATCCCATAAGGAGACAACAGTTCAAATGAAAAAAACATGGTTTGCTCAATGTTCTCCCTGAAACATGTAGCATAAGATACATGGATAATATCCATCCCATCGGGCACATACATACCTCCCATCCTCCCTCCATATATCCCTATAAAAATTACAACTATATCATCAATGTATGGGATCAAAAAAACATACATACAAATAGAAATTTGTGCATATGGAGGTGGGTCATAGTCCCACATGTGGAACCAACGCAGTGCATCTCCTAACTGCATTAGATCAAGATGTGGTAAGTGGTTTCCTCACCACTTACTTGCTTCCCATGTCATCTCACTATGGCTAAAAGTGTGAGATATATTTGGTGCTTTATGAATGCACCCATGATGAAATAAAATCTCCCTTTGATCTCCAAGGGAGTGGCCATGTTCAGAAATTTTTGTGGCCCAAAGTTGGCCATGAAGTTTATAAGGTAAAATAATCCTTCTTAGAGTTATGGCCTGCATATACATGGTAAAATAATACATAAAATCAGAAAATAAAACATGATTTACATGAGTATGTTATTCACCAACAATCTTCGTCATACAAATGGAGTGGTGCATAGATCTATCTCCTCTCTCAAAAGAAGGAAGAGATGACTGGATTGACTCTTTCATGGAGTCATGTTACTATCCCAACTCCACATGGTTCATGCATTCTTGAAAATGCTGATGTAGTTCTCCTCCAAAGCTTTCCCAATCAAATCTCCTCATGATGATGTTGTAGATATTCATGGAATATGTGTTGCTGAAACAGAACTCTTCATAGGCCCCTTGTAGCAACTTCTCCTTGAGCTTGGAGGATCTAGATAAGAATATCCTACCATGATGATAGATGACCCCTTCTTGGACTGAATAAACCTCTTGATGTGGCTGGTCATCAAGTATCATGCATGTGTGAAGATCCTTGGAGTAATCCACCAACAGTTGGGATTTCCAATATGGATCTAAACTCCTCAACAATGACAGTGCTGATGATCCATCAACTGAAATGTTTTTCATGTGGCTGCTCTCCTCCTTGAAAATTCCCATGCCAAAGGTACATGTTGGAATGTCATCCCTTCCCTTCTTCTCCTCGCACAGCGTAGAATATGAAATGAGAGTGGGTAATTATGATGTTGGGAGAAGATCCCCCTCCTCCTTGAGCCTACCCAAGACTCCCAACACTGTCTTATGGTATTTTAATTCTCCAATCCCTCCTAGATCTATGCTTGGAGCATCATTTTGTGATACATCTCCCACAAAATATGAATTAGGTGGCCTCCTAGGTGGTTTGCCACTAGATAATAGTGTCCCATGTAGCAATCTCATGAGCATGATAGATGGGAATGTAAGGTCCTTACTTCCACTGCACAAATCCATCTTTGATTTCTATGTGGAAGTGGTATGTGAGGGATATGTATGCATGCCTTTGATCATTTGAGTCTTACAACTCTTCTTGTCCACCCATTCCATTTGCAAAGCCTCCCAATCAATGGTGACTTTTCCCAATGTAACCAACCATTGAGCACCCAATATCACATTGGTGTCAGGTATGTCAACCAAAAAGATGTGATCAATCAGTGTATATGTTCCCATGGTGACTGATAAGGATGGGACATAATGCATGCATTGCATTGTTCTATCTCCTGGGACCAAAATAGAGAAACCCTCAAAAGCATCAGTGGGTATTGCCCTCCTCTACACTAGATGGGCATCAATGAAATTGTGGGTAGCCCCACTATCAACCAATACAGAAACCCTCTGATTCAAGATGGAACCTTGAAATCTTAAGGTCAAGTAATTAGGTACTCCTCTCAAGGATGCAAGAGCCCCTCCAATAGGAGAAAATGCCCCATTCCCATCTCCTGATGGTGTTGGCTCTCCTCCTGCAGTGTCAGCGCTGTGACCTCTTCTTGGTTCATCTTCTTATTCCTCCTTATCATCTAAGAAGACCTCTATGTAATGTGCTTTTCCAGCTACACATCTATGTATAGGTGCCCATGATTCTTAGCAAGTGAAGAAAAACTTCCTTCTTCTTATATCTCTCTGGACTTCATCATCAAGAGGCTTCTTGTATGAGCTCTCCTTTGAAGGAGCACCTTTTTCTTCCTTTCCCTTTGAAGGAAAAGAGGGCTTATGTTGAAAATTTTCCTTTGCTTTTGGAAAGGCATCTTGAAGGTCTGTAGCCCTTTCAATAGCGTCTTGCAGGGTAGTGGGCTTGGTAGATTTAACCAACCCATGAAGAGGTTCATATAAACCATCAATGAACATGTACACCTTTCTTGCTGTAGACAAATCAGGAACCATAACAGAAAGTCTTAAACATTTAGAAATGCAAGCTTTTGTATTACCTGATTGTTTCAACATTGCAAGGCTCAGGAATGGTGCCTCTGGATATCTTCTGTAAAATCTTTCCACCAGCCTTCTAGTGAAATTTTAATAAGCAGTCACATTGGCATGACCTAATGTAGACAAGCAACGGAACCACTAGTCATGTGCTTCACCTTCAAGGTGTAGTGCTGCAATCTTGATAGCCTCCATCTCTGGAACCTTGTTCAACTGAAAGTAGATGTCAAGTTTTTCTACCCAATATTTGGGAGAACACTTGGATGACCCATCAAAGTTAGGTAAAAATAATTTTCCCATAGTGTGGTGTCGATCATGATTTTGAATGAATCCACCACCTCTATGATGATGCCTTGGTCTTCTATTGTCCTTTATGTGAAAAAACTCTTGAAAACTCAAGTTATCTTGGAATCTATGATTTTGAGACTCGTATTCTTCAAAATAATCTTCAAGGCATTCATGCTCTTGAAACCCTTCATTTCCCATACCAAAAAAGGTGGGCATAGTAGAGGGTTGGGAAACTTGTGGCTGATACACTGGTTGATCATTCCAGTGATGGGACATGCCAGAGCCTTCTCCATGATGAAATCCTTTAGAGGATTCCTTCATTATATCCACTCTCATGTCTTTGATCTATCTAGCAAGGTCTTGCATATCTCTAAGAAGGATCTTAGGAAAATCCTTTCCTTCTTCATCTTCACCTCCAAATAAAGGGGCTTTACCCTTGTCTTCATTGTCATTTGTGTAATCAAACTTCTTCTATCTTCTCTTTATATACCTCTTCTCTCTGTCAGTAAGAGGTTTTTCTTCTTCAGAAGACATATTGGCTTCTTATAAAGCACAGGCTATGCCAAGATGATGCTCTGATACCACTGTAATATTCCCAAATGGGGAATGCAACAATACAATGTAGATATTCAGGAAAATAATGTAGTTCATAAAAGATAAAGTAGGAGGCAAATATGGAGAGCTTTAAAATGTATTTATAGTGGAAAAACAGATGTACAATGTGGCCCATAAGATGCATAACGGGAAATACAAGGCTCCAATATAAGAAAATCCTCAAAAAAAGGAGTTGCAACCATGTATTAAGACTAGAAAAAGCCTTCCAACGTTATTTTATTGGTCTGAAACATGATGTAGATTACAAATTATATCTAGAGAAAATAAGTACATGAAAATTCAGATTTATTATAGATCAATACACTATATAGGCTCCTCTTTAGAATCCCCTTGGGGTTTTCAACATTAGACCATGTATGAAGTAGATATGAGATCTAAGTCTGTAGATCTGCAGAAATATTCAAATATTTAGAAATGTTCAGATATGATATTATATGAACAAGAAACAGATCTCCTCTAATGGATCTCCAAAGTCAAGGGTAGATCCCCAACACTTGAAAACCAACTCTCCAGATGGTATGCCAAAAGACCCTGCAACTGCACCTACACGAATAAAATAGATCTGGAAGTAAAACTATGTTGTAGGGTTTATAATATGGTTGTCCACATGACAAGATTAGAAAATGAAGCTCAAGATGTCCAATACTCTCCTCCCAATGAATTAGAAGTCTCCTCTACTCAAAAGGAGCACTAAATTGGCCTAGATTTGAAGAGATCTAGCCTCCACTTGCTGCATCTGGAAAAGACAAACAAACCCTCAACATGATCTGCATTGTAGTTAAAAGAATAATCTTGGCCTTCAGCCATGGACTATGTAATACAAGACTCTCCCAAGAGCTACTCAATGGGAAGAGGTGGGATTTCCGACCAGGAACACCCAATGCTAAACAACATTAAATGCAATCTAGAGTAAACAGCCAAAAAAAGCTATATGTCTAAACAGACAATACATTTAAAAACATAATATCATCAACAACATTATAATGCTACCATCCTCTTCCTTTTATAAATTAAGATCTTGCAAACCCTAAACCAATTCCAATGAGATCACTCCTTTCACACAAAGCATCTCGATCTAAAATTGCGCTGTCCCTCATTGATGGCTACTCCTCCATGATAGCATTGTAGATTTGGTGAAGGTTGACCCAGTCAAAATATCCAGCCCTTTTCACACCTAAGGGTGCTTGTTTTAGCAGCCAAGATTTAGCCTTTTTACATTTGGCATTGATTTATTCAATATTAAGGAGTATTATGGACCTCCTTTGATCTTTTATTCTTTAAACAAAGAAATAAAACAAAAATGAATATTCCAATTAGCTCATGACTAATTGGGAATATTACATTTTTAAACCTATAGATTACATATTTTTGATATGTTTAGCGAAATGCTTGTCATGGCTAATAGGGGTCTAGTCTAGACCTTGTCAATATTTTTGCAAATGTATCATTGTTCCGCTATTATAATTCATTTTTGAGTCTGTCATTGAATTCTGGGCAGCTATGTTGGCTTTGGGCCTACAAAAGTGCCTCAAATTTTGAGGATGTTGGCACATGTGTGAGGAAAAAATCCCCTCGACACATGCATACCCATGTTGTGGGCGCATCCAGAGCCTTCCTGACGCACTCTTATCCATATCAAGGGAGCATATGGGGATTTAATGGTCTAAAATCTCAATGGAACCAAGGGGCTAGTTACCTGAATTGTTGGGATGGCTCCTAGGAATTTTTTTTGTTGATGTGGAAGGTCTGTTTGATGTGCTTCCATCAATTCCACTTCCTTAAGGTCACCTAGGAGGTTGAATCCCATTATAGTGGCCTCTCATCACATATTTACCCCAATTGGACGATTACTAGGGTAGATGTGGTACGAGGGTGTTATAGATACAAGGAGAAATAGCTCCTTACGTTCTAAGAATATTTAGAGGTAACATGAATCTCATGATGATATGTGTCAACAACAAAATTCTGAAAGAAAAAAAATGTATAATTCCTTTAGCATCCTAAAATTTCCTTGCAATACCACCCATCATTGTGAACTTTTTCCTATGACTACTTATGTGTGCAAACTAATTCCATGTGTCACCACCTAGAACCTTCAAACCCTCTTTCCCATGCATCCCCCATACGATCCATGACATTTTTTTGTTATACTCCTGTAATTGGAATTCCTTCAATTTTTAGATTTCTATTTTTTTTTTTCAATTTCATCCATAAAGCCATTCCTAGCACTAGATTCATTAGATGAATTCGATCTCGTACAACTAAATTTGATCCTGCACTATCTAAATTAAATTCCATTGTATTTGTTAGGGTCTTATAAATATAGGATTCATAATTTTGATTTGACTCTGTTAAAAACTTTGAAATATTGTACATACCTTTGCTTTTTGAAAATGTATTCCCAAATTAAAAATTAAAAGAGGGTATGTCCTAAAAGAAAAATCAAAGGAAAAAAAGAAACAAAGATCAAAATAATTTTAAATATGAACCCCATCAAAAATATATCATGAAAGTGTTGCAAGTTTAAATGCCACTACTATTAGTTTACTTTTGCAAATAAGATTGTGTGCATTTTGTCCTAAATGCCACAATCCATGAGGGTCAAAAAGCTTAATCTTGACTTTTTCATGCTTTAAATGTCATATTATTAGATAGAGAATAAAGATCTAGCCAAACAATATAATCTTGGCAGATCACTAATTAGGTAGAGAAATAATAAGGATCTCAACAGTTTAATCTAAGCCCTTGGATGAAATAATGTTAGAATTAGATAGTTTCCTATTTTAAAATAAAAATGAATAAGGGTTTGCAAGCTCAAATGCACCCATAAAAATAATGGAAAAGTGGTAGAATAAATGATGGGTAGGAAGAAATCAGTTTCACAAGGCATGGATAAACATCATTTGCAAATTACTAATTTCCCTCCCTGCAATGTGTTCCAGTACTAAATCCTTAAGTCATAAAGGCTTAGAGCATTTCTCTGAATTTTTTTGGGACCAGACCCACGGCTTAATGATTGATTGTCACTAAGGTATTAGAATTCCCCTCATAAAAACCCTTCTTCTTCATAAAAATCCCTCTTCCTCCTTACATCATTCATTTTCCTTTGCAAAATCCCCTTTTTGTAAGTTTAAAACACATTTTACCTAGGAAAAGTAAAACCCCCTCGACTAATTCCCTTTTTCATACAAAAATACCCAAAAACCCACATAAATTATTTTTGCCTAAGTGTAAGTGTTAAATGTTATGTTGGGCCTCACAATGATGAAATCTCGCTTAAAAAACATATGTTTTACACTATGCTTAGTGTATTTGGTATTTCCGCCAATACATTTCATATTAACATTTAAATTAATGTATTAATTCCCATATATTCCTTTACCCTGTATTATATAATTCCTATATAAATATATCCCAACCCATAGATTTTATTTTAACCTATGATATAAATTACTCACATGTTTTATTACTATCCCCGCCAGCTATAAAATCACATAAACCCACAGCTCATTTGTTAATAATTTATTAACGCTCCACAAATCATAACCCGACTATGTATTAAACCTTATATTTAATACATTTTCAACCCCAGCCACATTAAGTTATCCCGGGTCCCATGCCTTTTGACCCAACACCTCCATCGAAAAACTCGCTCCGTCGATTTCTATCCTCCAGATCTAACGATGGAGATCACCCTTCGCAACTTTCATTGCGCAATGATTAACCAACCCATAGCCTTGCAAAAAGAGCAGTTTTGTATTTCTCACCTCTACAACGTGGCCATTTCCCATTCGATCTCTTTGCCAAAAGAAATACAAATTACCACCTTTCGACAATGTGAAAAATTGCGTGGTGGTATTCCCTTACTCCACAACTTCACCATTTAATCCCGACCATTCGCTTCATTTCACCAAATCCAAGGGTGATAATCTCCCATCAAAAATTTAATAGCGTGAGCATTAAACGAATTCAAATTTGTGATAAAAAATTGTTTTTCCATTTTATCTCCCCTCCATGTGCCAAAATTCTGTTGGATTGCATCGATTCCCCCCAATTCCACTTACCATCTTTCCTCGATGCGAAAACCACCAAGTAGTATTCCTACTAGTTGTGATAAAAACTGCCATGCTATTTTGATAAACCACTTATCTCTCCATCCTGTGATGCAATAAACTACCAAAACCACCTGCCAACTGTGCGAAAGTCTAAAAATCGTTTCAAAAACCTTGTATTTTAAGTTATTGAGAGCCATTGCAAACAAAATAGAACCTCATTGCAGTTTAAACCATTTTTCACATTGTTTTCCCATCATCAAAGCCATTATCCCTCCTTGCAGACCTCTGTTTCATTAACAATTATTTTGTTTTGTAGGTTATTAGCAAAAGGAGAATTTGGATTTATCAATCTAAATACTAGTTAAAGATCTGTTTTACTCCAAGAATTCACATGGAAATGAGTTCGAATGGTTTTCCCAAAACAAGAAGATTTCATACAGTAACAAAGCAAAATGATGAAATTTGCACAGTGAATGGTAAAAATGAAATAATAATTCACAGTGACAGTGAAAATAGGTGAAAAAATGTAGTTAAAGGTTAAAACAGAATAGTCAAAGAGCATCAGAGTTAAAGTGTATCAGATAAAAGTTAGAGTGAAAGTCAAATAAGAGAAAACAGAGCAGTCAAGGTAAAACAGTAAAAGTAAAACACAGAGGCAGTAATGGTTAAACTAAGATGATTTTTTTTTTACCAACAACAATGAAGTTTATCCGAATTAAAAGTCAAAACAATTAAAAGAACAATAAGGTTAAAAGATGAAAACAGAGTAGGAATGGAATTTTTTCGAAAATTTCTTGTTTAAGTCATAGTTTTGCATAAACTAGTGTGGCCAATCCAAGATGGATTTTTAAAAACAGAAGGAGATTTATGTTCCTAAGATTTCAGCCTACGAAATCCTATCTCACTTTATGCACAGGTATTATACAATAAGAGATACATGCACATATTCACAACCTATTTTTCAAACTCTGCAAAGCTATGTTTTACACATTTTTGTAGAGCATATTGTGAACAGTTGGAACAGAATTTGGGGAAAATGAGAGAGGTTGATCTTGAAAACATATTTATATACAATAACCTGTTTCACTTTTGACACATCTATCTCGGATTGAGATATAAAAAGGTATCATTGGACCCAAATGTTGCAGAATTTCTGGAGCAAGACACACAAAGGAAGGAGATAGTTAGTGACTTGGAAGCCTCATCATCAACTAAGAGTTTCTATCAAATGTGAATTCCTCTTCTTTGTCACCATCAATCCATAAATATAGTGCCAAATAGATTCATTAGTTTTGAGTGTTCTTTATTTAAGTTCTATTTATGTAATATAGTTTGAGATATTTGTAAACCAATCTTGATATTTTTTCAAGATATTCTAGTTTATAATTTGTATAAATACTTCATCATTTGAAGTATTGAGCGTGGAATAAATTTCTGAAGATTTCTATATTCAAATTTTCTGTACCTCAAGGGTTTAAATTGTACTAAGTTTCAAGTCAGCAAGCTGGATTTCAAGTAATAAAGCATCATATTTCAGGATTCATGTGTTGGGCTACTTAAGTGAAGTACTTTCTTCTATTATTTGTTAAATATTCTTATGTTTTCTATTCATACATAAATTTTTTCCAATTTTTTATGTGAAAATAGGAAGTGATATATTAGAATTTTCTAAAATCACTCTGTTATATACTAGTTTTCATTTAATGTTTGCTGATTTCTAGAGTAGGGAACCCTTAATTTCTCCCTCTTTCGAATGACCTCTATCTTCTCATCCTTATCCGGATCAAAGAATCCTTAATTTATCTTTATCCTAATCAAACCACTTCACCAAGAATCCTCAAAGATCTTAAGTGACTCTGCTATCTTTCCCTGAAAATATTTGTCTTTAGACGTTAATCCTGGTTATGTCTGCTTGACATATTGACTCCTTTTGCCAAATGGAAAAACATATCTATCACTATCCATCTCATTAAGTGATTTTTCCCACCAAACCAAACCAAATATCGAAACCAAATTTCCCCATATAACTAGCCTAATATCTATTTCAAATAAAGCTAAATCATACATAGAGAGCCCTCTTTGAGTTGAGGAGGGCTACATCCCAAAAACAAAAGTAGGTTTGTGGTTACCTCGGCGAGTTCTTTCTTTAACCTTGAGAAATTACTGAGTGATAATATATTGGTGACTCCACTGGGGAAACTAAAATTTTCTTCAGAAATATTTTGCAGATTCAGATCTAATCTATGATGGTGGTCAGTGATTAGGCACACAAAGGTTAAAATCATCCACCTGGTGACTCCAAATCAATTTCATAATCAAGACTCCACTGGAGGAATGAACTTGAAAGAACAATACGGAAAGATAAAGCTTTAAACTTGGATTACAATCCAAGACATCATGTCCTTCCTCATTAAGAAAAAATTTCAATGTATATTGTATTTTAGAGAAGATCTTAGATTAGTTTTTAATTATTTTCCTTTAAATATTGTAAATACTAATTCTCCTAATCCCTTCAAGCAACCTTCTTCTGAATCCAATGATGATAATTTTTCAATTAAGAAGCCTCAAATAATCAAGACTGATCATAAAATCCCTGTGCATATTCCTGTACTATATAAAGTTCCAGATAGATATAAGCCCCTTATTTTACCTCCTATACTCCATGATTTTCTTGATAACTACTACAAACATCTTCCTAATTTTGATAGAGAGAATGGTATCACTGCCCAAAAACATATTCAAGGTTTTGAAAATTATCTCGATTTATTTGAGATTGATGAAGATGATGTTAGGATCAGAATTTTTTCTCTTTCTCTACAGAGTAAAGTAGCAATTTGGTTCAAGGATCTACCTATTGCAAGCATCTCAAATTTCCAATAGTTTTTCAAATTTTTCCTTGATAGATGGATAAAAAAAGTTAATATTTTTGTGATCACAGAATAATATAATCAGTTAAAAAGACATCTAAATGAAACAATACAACAATTTTCTGACAAATTTAATCAAGTTTATTATTCAATGCTAGAAAATATTAGACCTCCTCATGATTCAGCTCTCTTGCATTATCCAAGTGAATTTGATCCATAAATAGAATTTTATTTAAGAGAAAGAGATTCAGAAACACTTGTACTAATGCAAAACATTGTAGTTGATGTAGAAATTAATCTGCAAATTGGACAGGAAAAGTTGAAAGCAGAAGAAGAGAAGAAAAACATTGCAGAGATAAAACTCAGCCTTTTGGTAAGAATATTAGATGAAATCATACAAAATATCACTATTAAAGATGAATTTTTTATTCAAAATCACCATGAAGGAATAGAAGAGGTTGATAGCCATGAAAAAATTCCTGCTAATTCCAATTATCATAGATCAGAAAATGGATTTACGAATCAATATATGGAAGAGGAATTTACCGATTTAATGTGTATGTTTGATGACATTCCTTCATTTGATGATTTTCCTAAATATGATCATTATGATGATAGTTATGTTCTCCAAACTCAAGCTAAATTTACAGAGCAATCAGAATCTAGTTTGTGGGATGAGGAAACTCAGTTTCAAGAGCCAGAATACAGTAATCAGCTAATGCAAATCAACTATGAGAGTAAGCAAGAAAGAGTACAAAATTTGGAAATAAGTGAAGGTTCTTTACCTCTTTTTTTTCTTCATTACATTTTATTAGAGCAAAATTTCATGCAATCAACCATCAACAGTCTTTGGATATTGTGATTGACAAAAAAGAAGATAATGAAACTCTTAATCAAGATTTTTCAGTTTCACAAGTACAATTATCAAGTTTTATTGAAAAATATGATCAAATGACACAAGAAAGTTCCATACCACTATGTTTTGAATCATTTCAGCTTTCAAAGGAAATGTGGTATAAAATATTTAAAGAAAAGGATGAGAAAATTATTTAAGTTTATGAAATCCCATGGAATTCTATATGCCATAGGCTGCAGCAATTTTCCGAAGTTTTTCATGATCCAATATCTGATATGTTGGATATTGAATGCATTCAAAGCTTGCCTCCATTAATTGTTGGGTATGTGTTATACTCTTTCCATGACTAGTCACGTGTGGGGTGGTGACAGGGGGGGTGATACCCCCCCTGTACATTGCGTCGAGCGCATCAGGGGGGTCATGGGGGGGTGGCAGCCCCCCCTGTCAGGGTCCGGGGTAGCACCTTGGGAAAAAAAATTTGGACTTTATTTTAGGTGGGCCGACCCGCCCATGGTTTTGTGCATGGGTTTGCACATGGTTTTGGGGCATGATGGTTTTCGGCCCCTGGTATTTTGTAGATCCGATAAAGGGAGCTATGGTTATGTTCTAATCCAGGGTTAATGGATTGGGGGTTATGTATGCTTCGACATGTATATATATGTGTTGTAACACTAAAAGGAATATAATGAAAAATCAAGCTGGTCACCCCGATTTGGGATCTAGGGGAAAACCTCTGTGTTTATCTGTTTTATGTTTAATGCTCTCGCTATTGTTTATTTTATGTTTTAAGATTCGTTTGTAGATCATTTTTTTACAGTATTAAAACCTAAATTTGGTATCAGAGTTGTTTCAAATTCAAGGGGACGCCTTTGCTGCTGAGGATTTTTTTTCTCAGGCCTGTGGTAGACCTTGTTTAGTGGGAGATCTGCGGGATCGATTCTTGCGTTGAAAGAAGATGGCGAGAGGCGGAAATATAGAGATCGATAAATTTAATGGTCAGAGTTTTGAGTTGTGGAAGCTCAAGATGGAGGACCTGCTGGTCGATAAAGATCAATGGATCGCGGTAGATCTAGGTACTAAACCAATGGCAATGTCAGATAAAGACTGGAAGAAGTTGGATCGAAAGGCAAAGAGCACAATACGGTTGTGTGTCTCAGATTTGGTATTGTTGAATGTATCTGGGGAAGCTACAATGAAGAATTTGTGGGACAAACTTGGGAATTTGTACCAATCTAAGTCTCTGGTGAATAAATTATTCCTGCAGAAAAAGCTGTATAACCTGAGGATGAAGGATGGAGACTCGGTGACAGAGCATCTGAATGCCTTCAATACTGTTGTAAGTCAGGTGTCATCTGTTGATATTAAAATCTCAGATGAAGATAAGCGCATCCATTTTTTGTGTTCTCTACCAGAATCGTGGGACAGTTTGGTTATTGCAATAGGCATCAATACAACTACCTTTAATTTTGATGACATTGTCTTAGGCTTGCTATCGGAGGAAATGAGAAGGAGAAATATGGAGGGTCAGAATGGAGATGCCTTATTTGGATGAGGAAGGTCCCAGAATAGAAACAAGAATAAGGTTTCGAGTGGGTTATCTAAATCTAGAGGGAGGTCTAAATCTCTTGGAAAGTTTGTAAAGGTGTGCTAGAAATGTGGAAAGGAAGGGCACTACAAAAAGGACTCCAGATGTAAAGCTCCTGAGAAAGGAAATGGATTTGATGATGCTCCTTCTCCAGAGGCAAAAACCACATCGGATGAAGGGGGGGATGTGTAGTTGGATTCTTCTTCAAATACACATGTAGATCATGAGTCATGGTTGATTGAATCAAGTGCATCCTTTCACTTCACTCCCCATAGGGAGTGGTTCTACGAGTATGAGAAATATGATGGAGGTGATGTCTTCCTAGGGGATGATAGAAAGGCCATAATCGTTGGATGTGGAAAAGTCAAGCTGAAGCTGCAAGGTGGAAGGATTAGAACACTTCCTGGTGTTCTGCACATTCCTGTATTGGCTAGAAATATGATTTTTGTAAGAAAGATGGATGATGCAAGTGTAAAAATAGTGTTCGAGAAAGATACCTATAAGATGGTTCAGGGAGAACTCGTATTAATGCGGGAGTTCGGATTGGAACTTTGTACAAGCTTCAGGGCAGCACTGTTATAGATGGGTGCAGCAGTTTTGTGGTTCCTGAAGGTGGAGTGGAAATCCTAGCGGTCTCTGGAGAAAATACCATGCTATGGCATCAAAGGCTTGGAAATATTGGAGAGAAGGGAATTCAGATACTACGTGGAAATGGTATGGTAGAAGGTATGTCTAATTTCTCTCTGGATTTCGATTTCTGTGAACATTGTGTATATGGGAAGCAGAATCAGGTGAGTTTTCCTTCTAGTGCTAAGAGCGTGAACAAGATATTAGAGCTTGTGCACAATGATGTGTTTGGACTTATGTCAGTTCCATCACTGGGTAAGTCTGTGTACTATTTTTCATTCATAGATGACTTCTCAAGGAATACATGGTTATATTTCTTGAGGAAGAAATCTGAAGTCTGATAAATTTAAATAATTTAAGGCTCTGGTGGAAAACTAGACAAAGAAGAAGATAAAGGTGCCGAGGATAGATAATGGTGGGGAGTTCTACAAGAATGAATTTGAAGAGTTCTGTAAGAAGTGTGGTATAGCACGGTAGAAGACTACTCCATACAGACCTCAGCAAAACGGAGTTACAAAAAGAATGAACATAATGCTGATGGAAAATGCAAAAATCATGCTTAGTGGTACCGGGTTAGGATAAGAATTTTGGGCAGAGGCAGTGGATACTACATGTTACCTGGTTAACAGATCACCTTCATTAGCGTTGGAGGATAAGACTCCACATGAGGTATGGATTGGTAAGAAACCCTCTCTTTCACATCTGAGGGTATTTGGATGTGATGCATATGTACATGTTCCAAAGGAGAAAAGGACCACGTTGGATAATAAATATGAAAGGTGCATCTTTATTGGGTATAAGGATGGTTTAAAGGGTTACAAGCTTTGGAACCCGGAAACAAGGAAGGTTGTGTACAACAGAGATGTGGTGTTTAGAGAGGTGAAATATGTTTTTAAACATGAAGTCCTACCAAAGGAACCTGAGAAGATAGAGTTTGAGATAAAGGAGGATGAATCAGACTCTACAAAAGAAGAAGACTCAGAAGAGGAAGAGCCACAAACTCCAGCTGTGAGAAGATCAGCTCAAGAAAGAAGACAACCAGAAAGGTATAGTCCATCTGCTTTCTGTTCAAAATTTTCTTTAACTATAATTGATGATGATCCTAGAACTGTCAGGGAGGCAGTAGATTCAGAGGATGGAAAACTTTGGAAGGAGGCCATGATTGATGAAATTTCATCCTTGCACAAAAATGAGGCATCGGATCTGGTGGAGTTTCCGGCTGGAAGGAAGCCCATCGGGAGAAAATGGGTGTTTAAGAAGAAGATGAATGTAAAAGGCAAGGTGGAGAAATACAAATCTTGGTTGGTAGCAAAAGGTTATTCCAAGGTGCCAGGAATTGATTTTGGTGATATTTTTTCTCATGTTTCCAAAGTTACTTCTAATATATTACGTTTATCTGTTGCTGTTGCATTTTATTTTCAGGTAGAACAAATGGATGTGAAGACAACATTTCTTCACGGGGATCTCGAAGAGGAGATCTACATGAAACAACTTGAAGGCTTTATGGTGAAGGGGAAGAAAGAACTGGTATGAAGGTTAAATAAGTCTCTCTATGGGTTAAAACAGTCACCAAGGATGTGGTATCAGAAATTTGATACCTATATATGGGGACTTGGCTTCACCAGAAGCAAGGAGGATCACTGTGTTTGTTTTAAATTAATTGGTGGCCGTGTTATTTATTTGGTCTCGTATGTGGATGATATGTTGTTGATTGGAAATGACAAAGAAATTATGCAAGATTTGAAGACCCAACTATTCTCCAAATTCGACATGAAGGATCTTGGTGCTGCAAACTATATTTTGGGCATGGAAATTAAGAGAGATCGAGAAAAGAGGAAGCTCTGGTTAAACCATAGGAAGTATGTCGAGACTATATTGCAGAGGTTAAATATGCAGGATCATAAACCGGTAAATGTTTTGATTCTTGTAGGTGTAAAGCTGTCTACTGAACAGTGTCCCAAGACACAAGAAGAAGAGGAGGACATGTCCCATGTTCCATATGAAAGTGTAGTGGGTAGACTGATGTATGCAATGGTCTGTACTAGACCAGAAATTGCACATGCAGTGGGAGTATTGAGTAGGTTAATGTTAAACCCAGGGAAGGAGTATTAGACAAAAATGAAGTGGGTTTTTCAGATATTTGCATGGCACTAGTGATTATGGCTTGTGCTACTAGGGAAGACCAGGATTGGAAAAAGTGTTGGACATTCGTGGTTTTGTTGATGCAAACTGGGCTGGAGATCTAGACCAAAGAGGATCTACAAGTGGGTATGTGTTTGGCCTATTTGGAGGTGCAGTCAGTTGGATGAGTAAAAGACAGTCTGTAGTGGCTCTTTCAACTACAGAGGTAGAATACGTAGCAGCCACTCATGAAAGAAAGGAAGTAGTTTGGTTGCAGAGATTGTGTTCAAGTATGGGGTTGGTCAAACAAGCTATAAGGATAGATTGTGATAGCCAAAGTGCAACTTTATTGACTAAGAATCCTGCTTATCATTCAAAGACAAAGCACATTGATTTTCAATATCACTTTGTGAGAGATATGGTTGAGTGATGCAGGGGCATTACGTTCCAAAAAATACGTCATATTTTTGTAGACATAGGGGGTTCTTATATTTTTAGTTTCTTATGTAATCCTTAAATAATTTGAGTGATTTTAAATAAGTATTGGGAGAAAATTGCAAATGTTCCCAAATGATTGGAGAACACGAGGGAATCTGATTAGTTAGGAATGTGAAGAGTCAGTTTTGGCAAATTTAGGGATTTAGTCTAGATTTAGGAAATCTAGAATTCCAAGAGTTTTGTTGAGCGTTAAGGGAGCTCAATTGGTTTATTATTAATTTGTATAAATAAGCCTTAGAGGCATTAAGCAAAGGAGATCTGGAGAGTGTGTGAGGGATTCAGTTTTGGGAAACATGGTTTGTTCCTGTAAGCCTACGAGCAGTTGTAGAAGGGCCATTTGATTAAAGATCGGGCCAGAGACAGAGTTGTCTGTAATTCGATTATATTTGTATATATGAAGAGTTGATTCTGAATTATGTGTATTGGTTTATTGAATTCTGTGTGAGAAGCACATGAACTGATGTGTGTTAATTCTATCATCGATCACTAGAAGGATGAATGATACAGGAATGAAAATGCTTTGTTTAAATTCAGCATTTAAAATTATTTGGATTCATGTATCAAGAGTATATTAAATCAATCGTGATTCAGGTTGAGACTGAAATTAATAGTGAAAGGGGTTGGATACAGAATCAAAGATCAATGAGATCGTGGAAAGGGTTTCACTTTGAAGAAAGGCAGAACCATAAACAAATTTATTGTGTGAAAAAAATCAAATATGAGGCCATGAATGTATAAACAACGGAGAGCACACAAAATTCAAGTTGATGGAATTAAGCCACAAGTCAATAAACTGTTGAGAGGAGTTGGCATTGAAAAGAGGAGTGAAATTGTGATGGCACAATAGCAATTGAAGACTATTCAATTTGATAAAAATCGAACAGTAGAGAAGGCACGAAGGCGCGGGTTGAAGCACTTTCTGTTAAACCAAGGAGGGTAAATTGACTTGATAGCATTGGAGAAAAAATAATCAATGGATTGATTCTTGGTGCAAACGATGAGATGGAGCACTAGCACATATGAATCCAGAGATAGCTATGAGATGGTTGTCGAGATGTATATAAGAAATTGATAACTAGTGAAGGAGCGAAATAGAATCAAGGAGGTATGGAACCTTGAGTAAGCGGCACATATGGAACCGTAAAAGATGAACAGTAAGGGCGGTTTCTGAACCCAAAACTAGTGGTATCACATAGAAAATTGATGGTAAGTAGTATTTCTCAAATTTATGCGATAGCATCCAGCATAAGACGCGTGGCATAAGGAAGTATTTTAATACTGCCTATTTCGAAAAATATTTTCATGTTAATGCCTAGTGATGAAAATAATGCAATTTGCGTTCGATCATTGAGGCAAGGGATCCAAGGGCAATCGCATAGCAAGTTGTAGGCTTGTTAACTCCATGTATGGCTAGCATTCTTTTCATTGGTAATTATTTTTTGTGGGCCCGAGTACTATAGGAAGTTTGGGGTTTAATATATGTTGTGAGGTTTAGTTATATGGCAAGTTGTGAACCGAATTCATGTGATTTATTCCAAAGTCAGCGGAGGAAATGTTGTGTGGTCCAAAGGTAAGGTGAGTTTTTGTGGGCCTCAATTTATATGGTTTGATTTTATAAATCGAATTTTGAATAAGAATGAAATATGGGGGCATGTTAATAAGATGGGAGGTCAGAATTAGAAGTTATGGTAATGTGATTTGAAAAGGGTTCTCATTTTGGGAATAATGAAAAGAGGGAATTATTTGATAAAAGGAATTGCTATGGTTTAAAATCACATTTAAAGAAATGAATAGCTTCTACGCATAAGTTGTATTGATGGGGTTTTATAACCATAATGATTTTAATTTAATATCTCAAATCTCAGATTTGAGATATTAAAGCTTCCAGAATTTTTTATATTGAATTTACCAGAAAGCGGTTTTAGATTGGGGCATAAAATTGAATTTCATTTTATATGCATTGATCTGGAGAATGTGGGTTTGGCAGGGTGACCCCACCATCAAGTGGTATCAGAGTAGGATAAGCTCTTCGAAAATTAATTTTTGAAATGCATATGTACTGAAGCAGTGAGGGAAGTTTGAAGTTTTAAATCTTTTTAAGAGTGATTACAGATTTGAAGAGGTGTGCAGTGAAGGTATTCATATTTGCAGAATCTGAAGTTGAAGGAAAAATTCTTTGAAGATTTGCAAGGTGATGTGCATACAGGTATAAAGGTGATGACAAAGTGATCAGAACTAAATCTGACAGGATGACATGCAGTGCAACAGACTATTGGAAGGATTTGCAAAAGAAATTGCAAATGAGTATTGAAAAAACCTTGAAGGTGAGGAATTTGATTTGTTTGAAGATTTTGTTTTCATAATGTAGAGTGCAAGAAATTGAGGAGCATCTCAGCAAGAAGATCACAGCTTTGAAAAGCAGTGATGAAGGAAGCCAATGAAGGTTTCTAAAGTGAAAAGGGAGTGTGGTAGAACCTTGAGAATTCCCAACAGAGGTTGGATGAAAGGAGAACAGATGTGTTCTTGAAAGGGTGCAGAGAGTGAAGCTTGAAGGAGCAGAGAGAATTCTCAAGAGGTTCCAGAGATAGAGGACCTATACTTGCCAAAAGACCGGATCCAGAGAGAGGATTGGTGATTTAAGTTGTGACAAGGAGGACTTTTTACTGTAGAGGTTTCAGTGTAGCCCGTGATGAATGATCGAGAACTCATGAAGGAGAATATGGCTACTGATAGTCATAGTAGAGATGACAGAGGTTCTAAGAGATGCCACAACAGAATGAAAGTGAAGAAAGAAGATGCCAAGATAGATGGCATGCAGAGACAGTTAAAGAAGGAAGAGTATGAGAAAGAGGTAGCTGAGATCAGGGAGGAGTTCAACAAATTGGAACTGATGATAAAGGAGAGCCAGAGAGTTGGTTGGCTCATGAAGAAGAGAGTAAAGTGGCATAGGCTACAGATGAGGAAAGAGCAGATGATACATGCTCAGCAGAAAGAAATATTACTCAGAATGATTGAGTATTTGGAGGGAGACTTGAAGACTGAAAATTCAAGTGAGACCAAGAGGTCGAATGACTTTACATCTGAAAAATATTTTATGTTTGCAGGGAAAAACATGTGGAGAAGGATAGATTGTTGATGTTGTCACAAAGGAAGAAAATGAGACAGCCAGATATTTTGTAGATGTCCATACACAGTTGGGGAAGAGTTTCACTTTCCAATACATTGGAAGCACATGAAGTCTAAATTTTGATGATGGCTAGAAGCTGGAAATTGAGCAGTCAATTGGACAGCTCGAAGAGACTGAAGAGAAGACCATTGAAGAATTTCTGAAATGTATAGAAGACTTGGAACAGTAGGAGGATTTGATGATTGAATCATCAAATGAGACCATGGGGTCTTATGGCTTTGAAACTGACAAGTTGTGTGTGAATGCAGGCATTGAAGAAGACAGTTCATGTGATGAAGCTGTAATGAGTGAAGCTAGAAGTTTCCAAGTAACATATGATGATTATCTTTCAGAGGAGGATTAGATTGAATTATTGCAGCAAAAGGAATTCATAAATTCCTTGTTTTGTGAAAGAAATTATTTCAATGAAGTTGTGTTTGATGATGATAATTTTGTTGTTAATGATGATAATGAAAAAATGTTGTTATTAAATGGCCAAGTGAAAAGTGATGGACAGGTGACTGAAATTATTGCAGAGGTGGAAGATCAGAATTCTATTCTGATGAAAGATGAAGAAGTAGTGACAGTAGGAAACTTGACTTGTGAAGGTAGTGAAGATTGCACAGAGAGTTTCTCAGATGAGATGACAGATTTGTGGCATGAGTTAAGTGTTCTGGAGTAGAGGATAGAAGCACAGAGAAAAGTTGTTCAGATTGTAAAGACAGAATTGAATGAGAATGAGAAGGTTCATTTTTATGAACAAGAGCAAGGAAACATCCTTAAAGAGGATGGTGCAGAACAGAGGCTATTTGACAGTCTCGAGAAGTATTTGAAGGATTGGAATCAACATACTGATGTGTTGGTGACAGAGCAACAAATTGAAGTGTTGCTGGAAGAAATGATAGAGCAGCAGATTGAAGCGTTTCCAAAAGAGGAGGAAGAGACACCAAGATTCTATAAATTTGATGTTTGTTTTATGATTGTAGGTACTTATTAAAGGACTAAAGGATATTTGGTCTAGGAGAAGAAAAGAGATGATGAAAGTGACTGTCAATTTAAATACCAGTCCAAGAAATTGTTGAAGTCAGAGAATGAAGAAATTGTCATAAATGACAATCAAGAAAAAAATTTCTGTCGTAGAAAACAAGAGGGTATGGATGATGGGGTGGTAGTAAGGACTGAGCCAGTAAAAGCTCAGCAAGCTAGCGTAGGAGCTCAGCAAGTGGAAGCAAGAGTTCAACAAGTAAGAACTCAGCAAGCAGAAGAAGAAGTAGAAGTTCAGCAAACAAGATGGAGCAGTATCGAGTAGTCAGAAGATAAATTAGATTAGGAAATTGAATTGATAAGAAAGCTGATGGTCAAAGTGTCTCAGAAAAAAATAGCAGCAAGAAAGCAGAGAAGTAGCATCAACAAGAAGAAGACAGTCACAGACTATGAAATCATAGCAAGCGGGAAGATGCAGCATAAAATATGGAAGCCTGGAGAAGTACAACAGAAGAATATTGCAATGGATGATCAACTGTAGAACAAAGTGTGGGATCTAGGAAGACAAAGACTGAAAGCACATGATCAGGAGATCATGATTAATTTTGACCTTGGGAGTCTGATGCAGGGGCATTAGGTTCTGAAAAATACTTCGTATTTTTGTAGACATAGGGGGGTCTTATATCTTTAGTTTCTTATGTAATCCTTAAATAATTTGAGTGATTTTAAATAAAGATTGGGAGAAAATTTGAAATGTTCCCAGATGATTGGAGAACATGAGGGAATCTGATTAGTTAGGAATGTGAAGAGTTAGCTTCAACAAATTTAGGGATTTAGTCTAGATTTAGGAAATATAGAATTTCAAGAGTTTTGTTGAGCGTTAAGGGAGCTGAAACGGTTTATTATTAAGTTTTATAAATAAGCCTTAAAGGAATTAAGCAGAGGAGATCTGGAGAATATGTGAGGGATTCAGTTATGGGCAACAGGGTTTGTTCCTGTAAGCCTACACGCAGTTGCAGGAGGGCCATTTGATTGAAGATCAGGCCAGAGACAGAGTTTTCTGTAATTCGATTATATTTGTATATATGACGAATTGATTCTGAATTATGTGTATTGGTTGATTGAATTCTGTGTGAGAAGCACATGAACTGATGTGTGTTAATTCTATCATCGATCACTGGAAGGATCGTTGATACAGGAATGAAAATGCTTTGTTTAAATTTTTCATTTAAAATTATTTGGATTCATGTATCAAGAGTATATTAAATCAATCGTGATTCAGGTTGAGATTGAAATTAATGGTGAAAGGGGTTGGATATAGAATCAAATATCAATGAGATCGTGGAAAGGGTTTCACTTTGAAGAAAGGCAGAACCATAAACAAATTGATTGTGTGAACATAATCAAATATGAAGCCGTGAATGTATAAACAGCGGAGAGAACACAAAATTCAAGTTGACGGAATTAAGCCACATGTCAATAACCTGTTGAGATGAGTTGGCATTTAAAAGAGGAGTGAAATTGTGATGGCACAATAGCGATTGAAGACTGTTCAATTTGATAAAAATCGAACAGTAGAGAAGGCATGAAGGTGCGGCTTGAAGCACTTTGTGTCGAACCAAGGAGGGTAAATTGACTTGATAAATTTGGAGAAAAAAAAATCAATGGATTGATTGTTGGTGCGAACGATGAGATGGAGCACTGGCACATATGAATCCAGAGATAGCTATGAGATGGTTGTCGAGATGTATAGAAGAAATTGATTACCAGTGAAGGAGCGAAACAGAATCAAGGAGGTATGGAACCTTCAGTAAGCAGTGCAGATGGAACTATAAAAGATGAACAGTAAGGGCGGTTTTTGAACCCAAAACTATGGTATCACATAGAAAATTGATGGTAAGTAGTAATTCTCAAATTTACGCGATAGCGTCCAGCATAAGACGCGTGGCATAAGGTAGTATTTTAATACTGCATATTTCGCAAAATATTTTTGTGTTAAAGCCCAGTGATGAAAAAAATGCGATTTGCGTTCGATTATTGAGGCAAGGGATCCAAGGGCAATCGCATAGCAAGTTGCAGGCTTGTTAACTCCATGTATGGCTAGCATTATTTTCATTGGTAATTAGTTGCTGTGGGCCGGAGTACTATATGAAGTTCGGGGTTTAATATATGTTGTGAGGTTTAGTTATATGGCAAGTTATGAACCAAATTCATGTGATTTATTCCAAAGTCAGTGGAGGAAATGTTGCGTGGTCCAAATGTAAGGTGAGTTGTTGTGGGCCTCAATTTATATGGTTCGATTTTATAGATCGACTTTTGAATAAGAATGAAATATGGGGGCATGTTAATAAGCCGTGAGGTTAGAATTAAAAGTTATGGTAATGTGATTTGAAAAGGGTTCTCATTTGGGGAGTAATGAAAAGAGAGAATTCTTTGATAAAAAGAATTACTATGGTTTAAAATCACATTTAAAGAAAGGAAAAAATTCTACACATAAGTTGTATTGATGGGGTTTTATAACCAGAAGAATTTTAATTTAATATCTCAAATCTCAGATTTGAGATATTAAAGCTTCCGCAATTTTTTATATTGAATTTGCCAAAAGTGGTTTTAGATTGGGGCATAAAATTGAATTGCATTTTATATGCATTGATAGTGGAGAATATGGGTTTGGCAGGGTGACCCCACCATCATTGAGGCTAAAAGGGTGTTGCTGGTAAAGGTGGACACCTTGAAGAATGTTGTAGATGCATTGATGAAGTTTGTGCACACTCAGAAGTTCTCTTGGTGTAGAGAAACATTGGGTGTTGCAAAGCTAGGCTAATGACTAAGCTCTCCTGTGGACCCGTGCGAAAAGAAAACAACAAGTGGGAGAATGTTGGGTATGTGTTATATTATTTCCACAACTAGTCACGCAAGGGGTGGGGGGGGGGTGAGAGGGTGGGCGACAACCCCCTTGTATGTTGCGCTAGGCATAGTAGGGGGGTCACAAGGGGGGTGGCAGCGCCCTGGGAAAATTTGTTTGGACCTTATTTTCTGGTGGGTGGACCTGCCCATGGTTTTGTGCATGGGTTTGCACATGGTTTTGGGGCATGATGGTTTTCGGCCCCTAGTATTTTGTAGATCTATTCAAGGGAACTACAGTTATGTTCTAATCCAGGGTTAATGGATTGGGGTTTATGTATGATTCGGCATGTATATATATGTGTTGTAAAAATAAAAGGAATATAATGAAAAATCAAGCTGGACGTCCCGATTTTGGATCCAGGGGAAAATCTCTGTGTTTATCTGTTTTATGTTTTATGCTCTCACTATTGTTTATTTTTTGTTTTAAGATTCGTTTGTAGATAATTTCAATACAGGGTTAAAACCTACATTAGCTAACTGTGAGTTTCAAAATCAAGATGATAAAGGTTTCAGCAGTCAAACATTACAATCACTAGACATATCATCAAAAAGTTTACCTGAAAGTTTACAGGGAGATAACGATGAAAATAACATTTCAGTTTCATGGCAGGGAGGCCATCCAGAACAGATGTACATTTGTTTAGATCAGTTAAAAATTAGCGTATATATCTTGGAAGATCCTTTTGAAAAGTTTCTAGAGTCAACAAAGGAAATCAAGTATTCCCTTATCCTCTCATTTGTTGACAAGTTTCTAATAGGTTGTAGAATTATAGTTTTGATAATCAACAAGAAAATGCAGAAAAATTTATCAAAGTACATAATTCTTGAATGGTTGAATTGGTTGTTTCATTTTACCTAACCAGCAGTTGGAAAACTGAGAGTAAGTAGGTAGGATTTTAGCTTATTTCAGTTTTCAGTTTTTAGCTAGTCTTGAAATAATTCATTAAGATTTGAAGCCAAGGAAAAGGCCCTAAGATATTGATGATTTAGTAGTTTGGTTTGAAGGTTGCAATACCTTTTAGTCTCAAAATAGATTTCAGTTTGGAGAAAAAGGTGTAATTTCGGTTCAAGATTTTTCAGTTACATCATATACATTTTTGGGATTGGCCAAATGGATCAGGCTACTAGTCAACGATGTTCTTGACATCTCAAAAGGAGATGCCATCCCCATGTGAAGCCACTGTTAGGGTCCTATAAATATAGGATTCATAATTTTTATTTTACTCTATTAAAAATCTTGAAATATTGTGCATACCTTTTCTTTTTACAAATGTATTTCAAATTAAAAATGAAAAGAGGGTATGTCATAAAAGAACAATAAAAGGAAAAAAAGAAACAAAGATCCAAAGAATATTAAATATGAACCCCATCAAAAATAGATCATGAAAGTGTTGCAAGTTTAAATTCCACTACTATTAGTTTACTTTTGCAAATAAGATTGTGTGCAGCTTGTCCTAAATGCCACAATCCATGAGGGTCAAAAAGCTTAATCTTGAATTTTTCATGCTTTAAATTTCATATTTTTAGATAGAGAATAAATATCTAGCCAAACAGTCTAATCTTGGCAGATCACTAGTTAGGTAGAGAAATAATAAGGAGCTCAACAGTTTAATTTGAGCCCTTGGATGAAATAAGGTTAGAATTAGATAGTTTCCTATTTTAAAAGAAAAATGAATAAGGGTTTGCAAGCTCAAATGCACCCATGCAAATAAAGGAAAAATGGTAGAATAAATGATGGGTAGGAAGAAAGCAGTTTCATAAGGCATGGACAAACATCATTTGACATATTAATAATTTACCTCTCCGCAATGTGCTCCAGTACTAAATCCTTTAGTTATAAAGGCTCAGAGCATTTCTCTAACTTTTTTTGGGACCAGATCCACGGCTTAATGATTGATTGGCACTAAGGTATTAGAATTCCCCTAATAAAAACCCTTCTCCTTCATAAAAAACCCTTTTCCTCCTTACATCATTCATTTTCCTTTGCAAAATCCCCTTTTTCTAAGTTTAAAGCACATTTTACCTAGGAAAAGTAAAACCCCTTTGACTAATTCACTTTTTCATATAAAAATACCCAAAAACCAACAAAAATGCTTTTTTCCTAAGTATAAGTGTCAAATGTTATGTTTTTCCATTTTCTCTCCCCTCCACACGCCAGAATTTTGTTGGATCACATCGATCCCCCCAATTCCACTTACCATCTTTCCTCGATGCGAAAACCACCAAGTGGTATTCCTGCTCGTTGCAATAAAAACCACCCCGCTATTTTGATAAACCGCTTATTTTTCCATCCTACATGTGATAAACTACCAAAACCACCTGTCAATTGTGTGAAAGGCTAAAAATTATTTCAAAAACCCTGTATTTTAAATTATTGAGAGCCATTGCCAAAAAAATGAAACCATACTACAGTTTAAACCAATTTTCACAGTCTTTTCGAATCATCAAAGCCATTATCCCTCCTTGCATACCTCTGTTTCATTAAAAAATATTTTGTTTTGCAAGTTATTAGCAAAAGGGGAATTTGGATAAAAAAATCTAAATACTAGTTAAATATCTATTTTACTCCAAGAATTCGCAACGAAATGAGTTCAAATGGTTTTCCTAAAATGAGAAGATTTCATATAGTAATAGAGTAGAATGATGAAATTTGCATAGTGAATGGTAAAAATGAAATAATAATTCACAGTGACAGTGAAAACAGATGAACAAATGGAGTTAAAGGTTAAAATAGAACGGTCAAAGAGCATCAGAGTTAAAGTGTATTAGATAAAAGTCAGAGTGAAAGTCAGATCAGAGAAAACAGAGCAGTCAAGGTAAAACAGTAAAAGTAAAACATGGAGGCAGTAATCGTTAAACTGAGATGAAAACACTTTTACCAACAACAATGAAGTTTATCCAAATTAAATGTCAAAGAAATTAAAAGAAAAATAAGGTCAAAAGATGAAAACAGAGTAGGAATGGACATTTTCCAGAAATTTCCTGTTTAATCCATAGTTTTACAGAAACTAGTGTGGCCAATCCAAGATGCATTTTGTAAAATGGAAGGAGGGTTATGTTCCTGGTATTCCAACCTACAAAACCCTATCTCACTTTATGCAAAGGTATTACAGAATAATACATACATGCATATCTTCACAGCCTATTGTTCGGACTGTGAAAAGTTCTGTTTTACACATATTTTTACAGAGCCTATTGTGAACAGCTAGAACGGAATTTTGGGAAACTGAGAAAGGTTGATCTTGAAAACATATTTATATAAAATAACCTATTTCAATTTTTACATATCTATCTCAAATTGAGATATGCAAAGGTATCACTGGACCCCAATGTTGTATAATTTCTAGAGCAAGACACACAAAGGAAGGAGATAGTTAGTGACTTGGAAGCCTCATCATCATCTAAGAGTTGCTATCAAATTATAATTTCTCTTCTTTGTCACCATCAATCCACAAATATAGTTCCAAATAGATTCATTAGTTTTGAGTGTCCTTTATTTAAGTTCTATTTCTGTAATACAGTTTGAGATATTTGTAAACCAATCTTGATATTTTTTCAAGATATTATAGTTTAGAATTTGTATAAATACTTCATCATTTGAAGGATTGAGTGTGGAATAAATTGTCGAATATTTCTATAGTCAATTTTTCTGTACCTTAAGGGTTTTGTACCAAGTTTCAAGTGAGCAGGTTGGATTTCAAGCAATAAAGTATCATATTTCAGGATTCATGTGTTGGGCTACTTAAGTGAAGTACTTTCTTCTATTATTTGTTAAATCTTCTTATTTTTTCCATTCATACATAAATGTGTTCCAAATTTTAATGTGAAATCAGGAAGTGATATATTAGAATTTTTTAAAAGAACTCTGTTATTTACTAGTTTTCATTTTAATGTTTTCTGCTGATTTCCATAGTAGGGAACCCTTAATTACTCCCTCTTTCGAACGACCTCTGTCTTCTCATCCTTATTCAGATTAAAGAATCCTTAATTTATCTTTATCCCAATCAAACCACTTCACCAATCAGCCTCAAAGATCTTAAGTCACTCTGCTATCTTGCCCTGAAAATATTTGACTTTAGACCCTGATGCTGGTTCTATCTGCTTGACATATTGACTCCTTTTTCCCAATGGAAAAAATGATCTATCACTATCCATCTCATTAAGTGATTTTTCCCACCAAACCAAACCAAATATCAAAAAAAAATTGCCCCATATAACTAGCCTATTATCAATTTCAAATAAAGCTAAATCATACAGAGAGAGCCCTCTCGGAGTTTAGGAGGGCTAGATCCTAAAATCAAAAGTAGGTTTGTGGTTACCTCAGTGAGTTCTTTATTTAACCTTCAGAAATTATTGAGTGATAACAAATTTCTTCCTAGGTTTGATGGAAAAAATAATAATATCACTGCCCAAAAAAATATTCAAGGTTTTGAGAATTATCTAGACCTATTTGAGATTGATGAAGATGATGTGAAAATCAGAATTTTTGCTCTTTCTTTGCAAAATAGAATAAAGAGTTGGTTCAAGAATCTGCGTATTGCAAGCATCTCAAATTTCCAGCAGTTTTTCAAACTTTTTCTTGATAGATGGATAATTAAAGTCAACCTTTTTGTGATCATAGAAGAATATAATCAGTTAAAAATACATCCAAATGAAACAAAACAACAATTTTTTGACAGATTTAATCAATTTTATTATTCAATATTAGAAAATATTAGACCTCCTCATGATTCAGCTCTCTTGCATTATCCAAGTGCTTTTGATCCAGAAATAGAATTTCAGTTAAGAGAAAGAGATTCAAAAACACTTATACAAATGTAGAACATTGCAGTTGATGTAGAAGTTAATCTGCAAATAAGAAAGGAAAAGGTTAAAGTAGAAGGAGAGAAGAACATTGCAGAGATAAAACTCAGCCTTTTAGTAAGAAAACTAGATGAAATCATATGGAAGATCACTATGAAAAATGAACATTTTGTTCAAAATCACCATTAATAAATAGAAGAGGTTGATAGCCATGAACAAATTCCTGCTAATTCCAATTATCATAGATCAGAAAATGGATTTACAGATCAATATGTGGAACAGGAATCTACCAATTTAATGTGTATGTTTGATGACATTCCTTCAATTAATGATTTTCCTGACTATGATCAATATGATGACAATTATGTTCTTCAAACTCAAACTAACTTTACAGAGAAATTAGTAGCTAGTTTGGAGGATGAGAAAATGCATTTTCAGCAGATTGAAGATAATAATGAGCTAATGCAAATCATCTATGAGAGTAAGGAAGAAAAAGCACAAAATTTGGAAATAAGTTAATGTTCTTTACCTCTTTGTTTTTCTTCATTTCAGTTTATTAGAAACAACTTTAAAGCCATTAATAATCAACAGTCTTTAGGTATTGTGATTGACAAGAAAGAAGATAATGAAACTCTTGATCAATATTTTTCAGTTTCACAAGTAAAATTATCAAATTTTATTTAAACATCTGATCAAATCACACAAGAAAGCTCTACACCACTATGTTTTGAATCATTTCATATTTTAAAGAAAATGTGGTATACCATATTTAAAGAAAAGGATGAGCAGTCTACAAAAATATATGAAGTCCCATGGAATTCTATATGCCATAGGTTGCAACAATTTTCCCAAGTTTTTCATGATCAAATAGAAGATATGTTGGATATTGAATGGATTCAAAGCCTGCCTCCATTAACGAAATGTTGTATATACTGGGGGGGGGGGGGGGTGAATCAATATTTCTTTCAATTAAAGCATTAGTTAATATTCAATTATTATCAGTGTTAGTACAATGATAGCAGCAAACAAGAGGAACACAAATGCACACAGTTTTTTAGGTGGAAATCCACTCCAGGACAAAAACCACCTAATGCTTTTCTAATAATTCTTTAATATTCAACTCCAATTGAAAATAAATCTCCAACTTCCTAGAATCTAGAAAAATATTCTTCTCCAGCTCCCACTAGATGGACGCTCCAACGCCCGAGATTATTCAGTAGTCAACTGAACGGATGCCTCAACACCCAATGAGATACAACTCACCCTAGCACCACCCTACCATCCTATAGAAGAATAAAAGAAGAATGGACTCCTGTACCAGGGAAAATGGTCCACTTTACAATGATATAGAATGATGGAGAAGAAGAAGATATACTAGACCATAACCCCAACTTTGACACAACCACCTAATGATGATCCTAGACCTCCCAACACGACCTCTTCAACCCTTGGCAGATAGACACTAGTACAATTTGTATAATAATGTATTTACAATGACTAAGTATAATGATACCTTTACAATGATTGTATGCAGTGCTGCCCACTTGAAGAATTCATATGATAAACTTCTTGCTGCTGTTATGCACCTTGGTTGCTGCTATTGTCATGCTACCCTCTGCTACACCTTGCTTTGCTTTTCTATTGTAGAAAGTCTGGTCCTTTGCAATCCTTGACA
Source organism: Pinus albicaulis (assembly GCA_034641835.2). Taxonomy (NCBI): domain Eukaryota; kingdom Viridiplantae; phylum Streptophyta; class Pinopsida; order Pinales; family Pinaceae; genus Pinus; species Pinus albicaulis. The sequence continues at coordinate 17,356,338 of CM076575.1, forward strand.
ACACATGATCTAGCTTTTTCTTGCCTTCTAGGAGCTCGATATTGAATCTGGCGTATCTCTGTTATTTCAGATCCTCAATATCAAATTTTTTCTCCTATAGTAGTCCTCTGAGTTTTCTTTCCAATGCCACAGGTTTGACCCAATTTTGATTCTTCAAGAGAGAGTTATACTCAATTTCTCACAATGCCCTAATTATGGATTTTTTCAATAGAGCGCACTTGTATGGAATGCCACGTGTCACTGTTTCTTTATTTGGCTCTAAAATTGATAGAAAAAAAACTAAATACTATGCACTATCTTCCACTTTTTACGGAATTCCAATCCGATACTCAGAGAGAGAGTTATGATGATTTTACCAAGGTCACTTCTTTGAGATGAATTTCAGGAGCCTGCAAAAACCCTGACTTCCACAGATCATATCTCCAAAACTATTGCGCACTTTGATCTGAAATTTGTACTGAAAATTCCTTAGGATTTTTCTTCATCTCATAAAAATTTCAGCTTCTGAACCTTTGTAGTAAAAAAAAGTTAGAGAGAAAATGCCATGATGACCTGTTTCAGATGGCCGAATCCCTTGCATAAGGAGGAAATGAGGATCACAATTTATATAAATGCTTAAGTTGAGAGGGGCTTCAACAAGTGAACGTGGGAGGGATTTTAGGAGCTTAAAAAAAATTAATTATGATTTTTTAATGACCCATTCCCCAACCCCATGGTGTTTTAGCCCACTAACTGGGGGTACAAACTTCAAACATGAATATCTCTCAAACCGTGAAGAATTACATTGCGTGCCATATATCAACGAAAACATCTCGAAAATTAGAAACCATCAAAATAATTATTGACACAGAATATATTAATTTGGTAGGTCAAAATTCCCATGCAATATTGGGTTAGCCCCTGGTGCTGCTTGGGTTGACATCAATGACAACTGTTGATCAACAATCTCCCCCTTTGGCATTGATGGCAACACAAGTACTCCCCCTGCGATCATGACACCTCTTCCTACAACATTCTCTCCCCCTTTGACATCAATGGAAAATGGTAACTCCCCCTGAAACAAAACCATCCTACATACCTGTACACACTTCCAATCCCCCTTTATATTCTGAAAAACGAAAAATCTAATGAGAACTTGGGATAATCCCAAGATTTTGGCAAAGATATTCCAATGCTGGTGAATATTTAATATGTGATTCTTTTGGTGCTACTTGGAATCTTGCTACTTGTCCAACTACTTGCATAACATCTGGTTGGGAGGATATTACATATAGAAGACTACTAATCATAGATATGTACAACCTTTGATCCACATCCTTAGATGAGTCGTCTATGCTCAATTTGCAACCTGTTACCATTGGAGTAAGGATGGGTTTGCAATCTTCCATTTTAAATTTCTTGAGCATTTCCTTGATGTAATTGGCTTGACATATAAATATTTCTTTCTCTTGCTGAGATATTTGAAGCCCTAAGAAGTATGTCAGCTCACCAATTAAAGACATCTCGAAATCACTTTGCTCCTTTGTAGCAAAATTCTTACTTAGTCAATCATCATTGCTACCAATTATTGTATCATCCTCTTTAGCTATTAGACATGAATTAGTTGCTTCATCCAGAACATATATGTCATTTGGAGCTCGACTTGCTGTAGCCACAATTTCACCATACACGCCTTTCTTGATTTCACATTTCGTGGAGTTGAATAATATTGTGTGTCCTTGATCACACATTTGTCCAACACTGAGTAGATTGTGATTCATGTTTTCAACCAATAGAACATTATTGGCTAGAGAATATTTGCTTCCGAGAGGACAGTACCTGATCCTATAACATTTGAAGATCCATCATTTCCAAAGGACATGGTTCCATCCTTCTTCTCTTTCAGAGATACAAATTTATTTTTATCTCTAGTCATATGCGTTGAGCAACCGCTATCAACATACCACACATATTTTTTCTTTTGAGCCTTGAGAGCGAGAGCCCAATTATCATTCTTCTTCTTCTTCCATGTTCATTCATTCTGTGGCTTCGAAGATTCTTTTGGAGGATTTTCAAGCCTGCAGTATTTGGCTATGTGTCCAAAGTTTCGACATTTGTAGCATTCAATATTATTTCTTAAATGATCAAATATATTGATGTTTCGCTGAGCCCTAGGAGGTTCATATTTGACAGATCTCCTAGAATTGTATTCGTTCCTAGGGTACGTGCGACATTCTACAGATTTATGACCAAATTTTCCACATGAATAAAAGTAGCCATAAAAAATATGTTGGTACATGGATGGAAATTTTCGTCGAGGAATTGTCTTCCAAGGCTATTCTTGCGAATCTTTTCCAATGAAGTCTACATGCATGTCAGATCTCATAGGTTCATTGTATTTTGTTGTATAAGGTCCCTCTTCTTCTTCTTTGTAACCGATGCCAGTTTTGTCATTGTAAGATTGTTGATTGTTGATGAGTTCTTCCAATGCCCTTGAGCTGTTGGAATAGTTTTGGATATTTTTTCCTTTCTTCACTTCCTCACGCAGCGAGACTACTACGACTTCTAATTCTTCCCTTTCTTGGTTGCTTTCTTCCAAATTATTTTGAAGTGACTCTTCAATGCATTTGTGTTCTTCAACTTCAATTTTGAGACCTTGAACTTGTTATTCAAGAGTTTTGGAACGGATCTTCTCCGCCTTGAGATCTTTTATAAGCTTGATTGCTTCCTCATAAAATTCGTCTATGGTCCATCCTTCTTCTTCATTGTTTGATACCTCTTGCTTATTTTGCTTGGGTTTATTGTGCTTTTCCATAAACAATACTCTCTCCTTGGCTTATTCTTCACTATCATTGTCTTCATCGGATGATGAGCTATCTTCTTTAGAGAGAAAGTTCCTTTTGGATCCTTGCTTGTTGAATTTCTTAAAGCCTTTCTTTCCTTTTGAGTTGCCATTACTTTTTTTTGGACATTTTGCTGCAAAATGCCCAACCTCATTACAGCTGAAACATATCAATGGAAGTTTACCTTTGAATTGTCCCTTACCAATTTGTAGTTTTCTCGTGAAGTAAGCATATTCTTCATCTGAAAGACCTTCTTCATCATCTCCCTTTTCTTCACACTTGCAGGTGCATGTCTTTTCAATCGAAGGTTGTTTATCCTTATTGGTTTTCTTAGATGCAATGAACACAGTTTCTAGATGCGAAGTACCCTCTTCTTCATCAAGTCTCATTTCATATGCTATGAGAACTCCATGTAATTCCTCTTTGCTGAGTTTGTCCAGATTTGCACTATATTCTAAGACTGATACCTTTGGGTTGAATCTCCCTGGTAACGTTCTAAGAATCTTCCATATAATAGTCTTCTCGTCAACTGGCTCTCCCAATCCTTCCAGAGTATTGGTTATTTCATCAACGTATTGGAAGTATGCAACAATGTGTCAATCTTCTTTCATTCTGAGCTGCTCAAATTTTTCTCTATAGATTTGAATCTTTGCTTCTTTGACATTTGATTCACCTACATATATATTCTCAAGCTTGTCCCATACATTTTTGGTGGTTTTTCAACCCAACACCTTATGATAAGCAGATTCAATAAGTCCACTGATAATAATATTATTTGCTTTTGCATCATTTACCAAATTCGTCTTACCTTGTTCATCCACGATTGATGTAAATCCATTTTGAACAGTGTCCCATACTTCGTAACCTTGGGCCAAGAGATAGACCTCCATTCTTCCTTTCCAGAGTGCATAATTATTTTCATTGAATAGAGGTACACCATTCTTGGTATGCTCCATGACCTCCTTCCAGCTGTTAAACTGATATTGAAGGAACCAAGCTCTGATACCAATTGTTGGAAATACTGAGAGGGGGGAGGGGGGTGGGTGAATTAGTATTCCTTTCAATTAGAGCATTAGTTAATCTTTAATTATTATCAGTGTTTGTACAATGATAGCAGCAAACAAGAGGAACACAAATGCACACAGTTTTTAAGGTGAAAACCCACTCCGAGACAAAAACCACCTAATGCTTTTCTAATAATTCTTTAATATTCAACTCCAATTGAAAATAAAGCTCCAACTTCCTAGAATCTAGAAAAGCATTCTTCTCCAGCTCCCACTGGATGGACGCTCCAATGCCCGAGATTCTTCAGTAGTCAACTGAATGGATGCCCCAACACCCAATGAGATACAACTCACCCTAGCACCACCCTACCACCCTATAGAAGAATAAAAGAAGAATGGACTCCCGTACCAGGGAAAATGGTCCACTTTACAATGATATAGAATGATGGAGAAGAAGAAGATATACTAGACCATAACCCCAACTTTGACACAACCACCTAATGATGATCTTAGACCTCCCAACACTTCCTCTTCAACCCTTGGCAGATAGACACTAGTACAATTTGTATAATAATGTATTTACAATGACTAAGTGCAATGATACCTTTACAATGATTGTATGCAGTGCTTCCCACTTGAGGACTTCATATGATGAAATTATTACTATTGTTCTGCACCTTGGTTATTATTCTTGTCATGCTACCCTCTGCTACACCTTGCTTTGCTTTTCTGCTGTAGAAAGTTTGGTCCTTTTCAATCCTTGACAACACATGATTAAGATTTTTCTTGCCTTCTAGGAGCTCGATATTGAATCTGGCGTATCTCTATTATTTCAGATCCTCAATATTTGATTTTCAGTCTTGTAGTAGTCCTCTGAGTTGTCTTTCCAATGCCACAGGTCTGACACAATTTTGATTCTTCAAGAGAGAGTTATATCCAATTTCTCACAATGCCCTAATTATGGAATGTTTCAGCAGAGTGCACTTGTACGACGTGCCACGTGTCACTGTTTCTTCATTTGGCACTGAAATCGATAGAGAAAAAAATATTGACTGTGCACTATCTTCCACATTTTATGAAATTCCAATCTGATACACAGAGAGAGAATTATGATGATTTTACCAAGGTCACTTCTTTGAGATGAATTTCAGGAGCGTACAAAAACCATGACTTCCACAAATCATATCTCCAAAACTATTGTGCAACTTGATCTAAAATTTTTAATACAGCTTCCTCAGGATTTTAGCTTTGCCTCATAAAAATTTCAGCTTCTGAACCTTCGTAGAAACAAATTTAGAGCGAAAATTCCATTATGACCTGTTTTAGATGGCCGAATCCCTTGCATAAGGAGGAAATGAGGATCACAATTTTTATAAATGCTTAAGTTGAGAGGGGCTTCAACAAGTGAACGTGGGAGGGATTTTAGGATCTTAAAAAATATTAATTATGACTTTTCAATGACCCATGCCCCAACCCCATGGGGTTTCAGTCCACTAACTGGGGGTACAAACTTCAAACATGAATATCTCTCAAACCGTGAAGAATTACATGGCGTGCCATATATCAATGGAAACATATTGACAAGTAGAAACCATCAAAAAAATAATTGACCCAGTATATATTAATTTGGTAGGTCAAAATTCCCATGCAATATTGGGTTAGCCCTTGGTGCTGCTTGGGTTGACATCAATGAAAACCGTTGATCAACACGAAATATGAGTTTCAGAACCAAGATGATAAAGGTTTCAGCAGTCAAACATTACAATCAGTAGAAATATCATCACAAATCTTATCTGAAATTTTACAGGGAGATGAAGATGAAAATAAAATTTCAGTTTCATGGCATGGAGACCATCCAGAATAGACGTATAGTTGTTTAGATTAGTTAAACATTACTTTATATATTTTGGAAGATCCTTTTGAAAAGTTTCTATATTCAACAAAGGAAATCAATTATTTCCTTAAACTCTCATTTGTTGACAAGTTTCTAATAGGTTGCAGAATTACAGCTTTGATAATCGACAAGAAAATGCAAAAAAATCTATCAAAGTACATAATGCTTGAATGGTTTCATTGGATATTTCATTTTACCTAACCAACAGTTGGACAGCTGATTATAGTAAGTAGGTATGCTTTCAGCTTATTTCAGTTTTCAGTTTTTAGCTAGTTTTGAAATAAAGCATTAAGATTTGAAGCCAAGGAAAAGGCCCTAAGATATTGATGATTTGGTAGTTTGGTTTGAAGGTTGCAACACCTTTTAGTCTCGGATTAGATTTCAATTTGTAGAAAAAGGTGTAAATTCAATTCAAGAGTTTTCAGTCACAGCATATGCATGTTTTGGATTGGCCCAATGGATCAGGCTACTAGTCAATGGTGTTCTTTACATCTCACAAGGAGATGTCATACCCATGTGAAGCCGCTGTTAGGGTCCTATAAATATACTATGTTAAAATCTTGAAATTTTGTACATATCTTTTCTTTCTGTAAATATATTCCCAAATTAAAATATGAAAAGAGGGTATGTCCTAAAAAAAAAATCAAAGGAAAAAACAAGCAAAGATCAAAAGAGTATTAAATATGAACCCCATCAAAAATAGATCATGAAAGTGATGCAAGTCTACATGCAACTACTAGTTGCAGAACTTACCCGAAAGCCCCTTGGTTGATATAGATCCCTTGGGGTGCAAACCCCCTGCAACACTTTGTGCTCTGAAACCTGTAAATCCACAAAGAACAGACACAAAAACCTAGTTGTATAGCATATATGGTTCCTAGATGTTAGTGAAAACCATGCATAATATCATAAAAACAATATCAAACATTCAATTAATGATTATTATACATGTATAAAGCATCATAAACACGTAAATATCAGGAACACGATGGCTCTTCTTATTATGAATGACACGTACAGTAATAAAAACATGGAGAGATCACATGAATCCTACCATGGCCTTTGAGCATACCATCCTCCAGATCCATCTAGCTCTAGCCTCATAATAATTCTTCCAATATGTGTGCACGATTGATGTCATATAGGGTGATGAGCATCTCAAGGAAACAAGGGTTTCTTGAATATACCTGGGAAGTGCAGGAGGCACGTGAATATCAGACTTGAATAGGGCTCCAAAAAAGTATAATATCTATATTTTTCTCTCTCCCTTAGGCCATTCCTTTGAGGGGCTTTTATACTCCCTAAAATTAGTTTCTGCAGTTAGGAGTAGCTAGGCCATGGGCTGGGGTGGTTCAATTACTAGAATAACCATCAAACCCACCTCAAATATAGGGAATTTATATATATTTTAATAATTAAAAAGGTATATGCAGATCTCTATGAATGGACTCGCGTGTATACACGGAAAAGTCTGGGCAGAGTCTCGTATGGGTTTTAAGATACTGTTTTTTGAGAAAATGTTCAAGTGTGGGGGGAAGGGTGCCCAAGGCCAAAGTGTAAATCATCAAGTACATGAAGGTGATAAATGACACTATAACAGATGCCCCCTAATATATGAGGTAAGAAGGGGTACATGATGGCCAAAATGTATTATGTGCACAGAAATAACCTTGCAATAACTAGAGAGGACTTCACCAGATTTCAGCCTGCCAAAAAACCAGTGAGAGAAATCAAAGAGATAGCTCATGTCTGAGGCAAGCATACCCATGCTCAGTGAAAGAAAAGCATGTCTGCATATAAAATATAGAGCGGATCCAAAATGTATACAAGTATAGCTGAAAAAATGTAAAGTACATAATGAATCATCTGATCATTGATCACTGCACGGAATTAAAAGTCAATATCAAGTCCAAGTATCACATATAGAATACTAATCAATGATTCTGCAATAGATATCTGATCACAAAATTCATAACTGAATCTCCAAGTACCAAATCATAAGTGGTGGAACAAATGGTACAACACGCAACTCGGAAGCCAACATATAAGATTCTTTTGTGGTGAAATTGCAACATATAAGGGTGTACGGTGTCATCAACAAAAAACTGAAGAAGCTGTCTAAGTGAACCGAATCATGCTGATGCAAACCCGAGGTCTCCACCGATCACTATGGCACAATTATACACAATGGGAATAAATGAGTTGAAGTCGACCATGTGAGAAATCGTTTGATTACCAGTCATTGATGTATATTGTTAACAAACATGAGACAACCCACCGATAATGATAATGAGTGTCAAGGTGCCCCAGTACAATCCAAAAAGTGTGAATAAATGAGTTGAAGTGGAACACTTGAAGGAATCCACCAATCAAGAGGCAATGATGTATCCTCACTGTCGATGGCGAAGAATCTGCCACTGATGACCACAAGCCCTAAGGTACTAACAAAAGGACTCTAGACCTTATTCTTAGAGCAATGGGTCGGAGTCGATAGGAAAATATCTTCTGGAAGGAAGGCATTAAGGCATCCCACATCAGTCCAGCGCAAGTGTAACCCATAGGACAAAATTTGAAAGGAATAAGACGAAGTAGAGTGAAGTAACCAACCCGAAGTAAATTTTCAGCATGCATAAGATGAAGCTAGCGCATAGCAGAAACCATTTGAACCAACCAATAATTAAAGTTGAGAAAGAGGCAAGATATCCACCGATAGGGTCAAATGGAAATTAAGGTACTGCACCAATCCCATGTGTGATAATGTAAGATAATGTCAAACACAAGGGAAACCACTCAGTCAAAGACCCATGATGATGATCAAATGATGAGCACAAGGTCACCTATCAATGATGTAAATAGGGTGAGGGTGCAACTCTAGGTATGCTCTTAGAGAAATATGTTGTAGTCGATAAGAGACAAACCTGCCAGCAAGAAGTCAATGGAGACCTTCTCAAACTAGCACGAGCATAGGACCAAACATCTGATGTGATGGAACAATATACTGACAAGACCGGGAAGGATGAATGAAAAATGAGTCAAGAGACACCGCAGATAGGCCGACTCAGGTTAACTTCCCTTGAACAAAAACACGACTCATGTTGAATATGGCAGCAAATGATAACTTTTTACAAGTTTGTCATGTAGGAGGCACGAACAAACCCTCCATATGATTGGAAGAGATAACCAACCGAGGGACAACTGACACATGTGACAAGGTTATGGATTCTCCTAATTCAAAACTAAAACCATCCCAAGTGAAGGAAAGACATAGTTTTTGTGCTTTGTTCAAGGGTGACAAAACTGACACTATAGTTGCCATCAAAATATGAAGTAATATCACGTTCCCGCTCTTTTTCACATATTTAATTTTTTTTGTCTTTTTCATATTCAAATCCTGAAAAATAATAAAAGAATGCTATAGCACAATGTATATAATGAGTATCATAAAACAGATGCACTAGTTCTGTGGATAGGAACAATCCTATGCTCAATGCAAGGTGGTAGAAACTAGTAAGTGATACTCAGAGGAGTGTTCCATCCATGGGTAACAAGGTGTCAAGTAGTGATAGCTAAGTCATGGTCAAAAGATGACCTAAACATTGTGTCCAACTAAAGCCAAATAAAGTCCAAGATAAACAAGTAGTCAATATGCAATTCAGAAATACAACTCGACAACAAAAGGGAGCCTCTAGGGTAATGGCCAGGAAAACGATAGATAAAAAGAAGAAGAATGAAGCTTCAACATATATTTCATGGTGGGACTAGAGAGGACTCCCAAGCCTACATCAATTTCAACATGGGAAACAAATGCTAGCGAGGAATTAACTAGGAAGCCCATGTAAAGGAAGGCTCTACCACCAAGTCATGATTTAAAAATCAGTGAGTGAAATGGGTTAAGTACTCATGACAAGATGGGATCGACCCTATGGCAAGTGATCAGAATGGAGGCTAGTATGCAAAATGCAATGGAAAGTGGATTCCCTAACCTATATGCCAGTTCATAATCATATACCTGCCATGACAGGTTAGTGGTCATGGATCCAAAGAAACCGGAAAAAATCTCAACTTCAGTAAAATGTCCTTGAAAAAATACCTTACCCAACACTTACAAGCAACACGGTTATACAGCCTTAGATAGATTTTGAAAAATAAGCACAAAGGAATTTTGCAAAAAAATTACAAATTCTGGGTATAAATATACCATTTACCTCATATTTGGATCATTTTCACATTACAGAAGTGGAGAAGGAACTTTTGGAGAAAAAATTCCCTTTCTCAGAACCAGAGCAATCAACCATCAAATCACGTTGAATCAATCAGGTAAGCTCTTAATTCATCTTTGTCATCAATTTTGTTCCATTTTAAGAGAAAAAATTAAAAATTTTACTGTAGGAAACATTTGTTTTGATGAAACCCTCTGTGCATATGCGGGTTCGTGTGGACGAACCTGTGTATGATACGCGACTGTGTGTAAACGAAGTCGTGTATGCGCAGACTGAGACTTTAAAAAATGAACCTAATGAATGATTTGATGAATTTTCACATGATGTCTATTAGCTGGAGGGAGTGTGAACATAGTGCCATCGATAATGAAGTGATGGAAGATCAAAATTTGCTCGATATCCTTCGGAATTGTGGATTGCTGAAGTTCTTTAAAATGCCAAATATGAAAATTAATTTCCGGTTGCTCCAAATGTTTGTAGATCACTGGGAGCTAGAGGAAGACTGCTTCATGATAGATCAAATTCCTATACGCATAGAGGTGGAAGACATATATTTCATTACTGGACTCTCTCGGAGTGGAGATCCAGTAAATTTGCACGGAAAGCCATTGGGAGGGCTTATTGTGGAAGACTACATCCAAGTCTATTGTGTAGAGGGGTCTCAAAAAGTAGGAACTCGGATTGCAATAAAAGATTTGAAATAATTATATATGTCACCATTGGAAGGGTATTAGGATATTTTTCCCTACATCAGGCATCAAGGACTCAAATGAGCATTGCGGTAGAATGTTTGATTCACCTCTTTGATTGGTGCACAACATTACTGAGAAACATGAAGAGACAGTTGACTTCGATCCGGAAGGCAAAAACTAAACACTTTGGGTATGGAACTATTTTACTGAAATTCTTCTTTGAGAGGATTCCATGGCTTCGGCCCAAAGTCATCTCTACCATCAGCAGCCCTAGAGATCCAAGAATAGCTCGGTGGGATGATCTAATGAAGAGATTGGGGGGAAGTGAAGTTCCCTGAACCACATGGGACGACAAGTTCTTCCAATGGTGGGAGGAACAAGTTATCGCTATGGAATATTATCCCTATGTTGGGATGGATTTTCGTTGTGATCCAGATCCATTCCTTGCACCTGGTGTAGCATGGGGTGCAATCGGTGAGATTGCGATTTTTGATTTTGGATTATATAATTTTTTGAATTTTTTCAAAGTATGATAATGAAAAAATAATTTTTGATTGAACTCAAATGACTTTCAATATTATTGATGATCATGATACAAATATGGGACCATTCAGACCTTAGGGATACCCAAGGCATAAGTGCTTGAGAGGTGAGGCAGATGCTGAAGACCCAGGTAGGACCTTCCATGTTGTCTAGAGAAACTTGGAGAGTTTGACTCGCCAAGTGCCTATGTCTACAGTAGAGGACTTACCAAAGGCTGTCCAGAGATGTGTAGTCATAGTACCATGAGACTGGGTGCGGTTATTCCACCATATAGAGACTGCTATCGTGTTCTATAGGAACACGAATGTTGGGCAGGGACCACAAGATTAGATATATAGATTTTACCGGATGACTGTAAAATATTTTTGATACTGAACATGATCAGGCATAAGCCCTAATTTTGTAGGACAGATGGGTCCAGATTTTGTATATTTTTGAACACTCTTACTATATATATATATATACAACGATTTATATGATGTGATGACTCAAATGTATGAAAAATGAATGATATATTTGATATATTGATCAAAATGTTGAATGATGAATATGGCAATCAATTGCTTCATTAGCCAATAAGTATGCCATCCAATTATCAGCTTGAGGAATGCGAATGAATGTTATAAATTGAAATAATATCTGTAACAAACGTACCCAAAAAAAAAATCGGTGCAAAAAATGGGTCTCGAACCCGATATGTGTTGTTCAACTGTGAAACCACCAGTTGGGAGTCCAAGAACACTACTAACGAATTAACACCCGAAGATATTGCTTCTGAGAGTAGACAAACCACTACAGTGTATTCTACTACATTGTTCAAAGGAGGACCAATGCAGACACCTCTTGAAACCAACAACTGACCAAATTGATAATGAAGTACCCAAGCCACGGAAGCTAAGTTCTGGGTATGTCTACTAGCACCATCAGCAAAACCAAATGACTCATGACATCCAACACAACCTACCAAAGTAGATAAAATGCATCATAATCACATCAAAAACCAAATACTCAGATACGTACAAAAAAAAAAAACTATATACAAAAAGCAAGATGCTAGGCCAAACCTAGGCATAATACTTTTTCAAATAGAGCCCATTTCTTGGCTCTCCCAATTCATTTCCATTAAAATAAACTAAGGCATAAGCTCCTTTTTTGAGGAACTTTTTAATGATGAAGGGGCCATACCACATAGATTTGAACTTGCCTGCTCCTAGGGCATCCTTCGCTTGGGCATAAACCAAGACAAGGTCTCCTTCCGAAAAAACCTTAAGTTTGATCGCCTTATCATAATGAACGTTTATCTATTTCTTATGTGCCTCATTCATCGTGGCGGCATCCCGACACTACTCATAGAGATGTTCCAGATGAAGGAGACGTTCTTCAAGACTGGAGGTGTCAGGAAGAAGTTCTACAGCTAACTTAAGAGAAGTAATTTCACATTCAATGGGAAAGATAGATTCCAACCCATAAGCTAGTTGAAATGAAGTAAAACTAGTTGCAGTTTTGACTGACATCTGGTATGCCCAAAGCAAAGGATACAACATAATGTGCCAATTGGATCGAGCTTTATCAATTGTCCATTGAAGAATGGTATTCAAGGATTTTCTTACAGCTTCCACCCGCCCATTGGCTTGAGGATAATATGGCGACGAGTGCTCCTGCTGGAAACCCAATTTCAAAGCCAATTCAGCCATCATGCTGTTCTAAAAATCACTGCCATGATCAGTGAAAATCTCTTTGGGAATACCAAAGAAAGAAAGGATTTTATTGAAAAGGAAAAGAGTTGTTGTCCCACCATCATTCCCAAAAGTAGGCATAGCCTCGACCCACTTTGTAAAGTAGTCTACCGCTACAATAATGTACTTGTGACCTTTAGCCGAAGGCGGGTTACAAGTAGTATAATCAATACCCCACTTTGTAAAGAGGCCGATATTGATGACAGGAAAGAGTGGAGCTGCATGGGCATGTATCTTTCAAGTATAGACCTGACATGGTGTTGAAGCCTCGAAAATCACTACAACAACATTGGGGGATAACCACCCAATCTGGACCTTAATACAACTCCTTTTCCATTTGTGATAGTGGCTTCGACTGGTTTAACTAGGTCCAGTTATCTTTTCCCTATCGCTATTGGTTTATGATGTATCTTTAATTACCAATAGACAAAGATATCAGATCAATTCTTCTTTATGATCGGGCAAGAGAATGACCCTTAAGCTGATTTGGGTTTAGCCAAACCACAACTAAGATTTTGTCTTCTTGAGAAGAGGTCTTAAAAGAATGTATAAATTAATTTAAGTGCAAACTTATTCTATAATGCAAGCAAAAGAAACTAATCTAAATCCTATCTCAATTAGGTAGATGAAAATCTAACCCAACTAAGAGCAAGATAATTAAATAATGAGGATTAAAATATGTCTGGCTTTTAATTGATGTCAAACCAACGAAGAAATTAAATTATCTCACATTTGTGAATACCAAAACGCATTCTATTAAGACCATTTGACTGAAATAATAAATCAACAACACTCCAGAAGAAATTCACGAAAATGATATTGATTGACAAATCATTCAAGCCAATAATTAAACAATAATATGTGGAAGAAATTCACAACACATTACTATTTAATAAATCATTTTTATAAGAAATATTGCTAAGTAATGGTTACTCAGATATCAGAGTGTAATTCATAAGAGCAGAGATACATAACAATTTGAGACAAATTATCCATATCAACAGAAATGCCAAAACACATGAATAAAATGAAACGACAATTTTATTAACATAAAAATGAAACTGGTATTTGATATAGAAATGCCAAAAATACCAGTTAATTGAATCTGCTTCTCTAATCCTGGTCTCTAACAGTACTTTACATTACTTGAATTTCTGCTTTCAAGACTAGAGCTACAGAAATGCAAACTCTTCTCGTCATGCATAATTCAAGACATAAAGAAAAACCCTCAATAATGTTCAAATCTGAAATTTTATCTCCTACCTATCTACAACTCTGAATTCCTATTACAGAAATGATTTTAGAAGCCTAGAAATGCAGAGGAGAGCAACCCCCTTTTTACATTTTGCAATCTACAATTTATAATATTTCCAAAATTATTTTGAGAAGAGAAATTGTTGAAGAAAAATATGCCCAATCCCATTTTAATTTCTCAAAAATTTCCAATCTTTAATTGCTGGAGTCTTCTCATTGATTGAATTTTTTTTTCTCAATATTCCTTCTATTGTTTTTCCTGCAAAAAGAAATTAAAATGAATTAATATGCAACAATAAAATCAAAATATTATTTCTAACATTAAAATAAATCCAATCAAATTCTATTTAAATAAATAAAAAGAAAAATTTAAGCTTCTTATTGATGCTCATAATGATTTTAATTAAACAAGAATATTATTGATGCATGAATCTGCAATTAGAGGAGGCTGAGCAAATGAAAATGAAGAAAAAAAAACTCAGAAAATTGATTTTATTTGAGAAATTCGAAGCTTGATCTTCTACCTAATTTTTAACACAATAAATTATCAAATCTGTTAGTGAAACCTCCTTAGAAATGTTCTCCTCGATTTTCTCTTTCCAATGAGTCATCCTGGGCCTCATTTGGCCAAGTAAAATTCAATCTATGAGCCTCCAAAGTTGATAAGTCAAATCTCAAATAAATCTGGAAATTCTGTTGCTGGGCTAAAAAAAATCAGAATTTTAATTAAAAATATAATCCTGAATTAACCTACAATTAACTAATAATTAATTCTAATTTAATTTTTAATTACAAATTGAACTAATTATTTAATAACGTATTTATTAATGAATATTATTCTAACTAACAAATATAATTAACTATTTATAAATAGATTAATCTAAATTAATAATTAATTTAATTTAATTAATTATATTTTGAATATTAATTAATTTAATTAATCTAACATTAATTATTTTAAATATTTAATTCTAAAACTAAACTAACAATTGTATTATATTAAAACTAACCTAGTACTAACATTAATATATACTAATGCTAACTTTTAAAAGTAATTTAAAACTATTCTAAACCAACTTTCTATAACATTACACCTAATTAACATTAAACCAACCACTAATGTAAACTAAATGTTACGCTAACGTTATGACTTTTATCTTAAATTAACACTACCTTTTAAACTAATATATACTAACCTACCATTTCTAACGTTATAACTCATATAATTATATTAACACACTTTGACATTAAACTACCGTGTACATCGCATCGGAGTTTAATCAACGCATTGCATCGCACAAATGAACCTCATTGCATCGGATAAGTTATAACACACTCAATCGCATTGGAGGAAATCAATTCAATCGCATTAGAGGAAATCAATTCATCGCATCGGAGTTTTTAAAAAGAGGCTCCGATGGATACTTCCAATGCGATATGTTTTATTTAGAAAATTTCAATACGATATTTTATTATTATTATTATATATATATATATATATATATATATATAGTCTTTTGTTTTTATATATTTTTTTTTAATATAAAATTTTAATTTAATTTAATTAATTATATTTAATATAATAATTAATTTAATTAATTCAAAATTTAATGTTAAAAATTAGTTTTTTGTTTTTTAATTTTATTTTAGTGATGTTAAGTTAGATTATGAATTTATCTAAAATGATGATTCGCTTAAATAAGCTACAGTCACTTTGACATTTTGGATTTTTCGGATTTTTCGAGTTTAGTAATTTTTTTGAAAATTAGAGTAAATTATCGAAATCCCGATGCTTCATTATTTGACTGTATAAGTAAAAAAATGAAAAATATTAGTCATAACTAACTATGAGTTAATATTATAAACTAAATTCATTATTGAATTAATTAAAAAAATGGAATATTTTACATTTTACGCATTTTCTGACCCAGACGACATAATTGATTAGACTTCAAATAAGTGCTATTTACAAACCAGTTGACCAAATGAAACGAAACAAGTGTCAACAGGAAGCTTATAAAAAATTGATTTCAACCAAGAAATCAAAACAAGAATCTAAAGAAAATAAAAATTAACAATATCGTAAGATAATTGACTTAATAAAAATCCTAAAAGGTGTTTAGCCAAAACATTTTATAGAAAGGGTCCCCATTATTTGATGTGAACAAGTTAAAAATGGGGAGTTGTTGTACCATACAACAATTGGCGATTCTCTGGAAGAAAAAATTATGTTTGTTTGATATAAATGAAATTTTCCTAAAATTAAAGAAAAAATAATTAAAGAGAAAATTATTTTTGGAATGCTTGACTAGGTTCATTAATCTGAATAAAAGCAACAATCATCTTACTGTAATTTTTTTGAAATTCCTCATAGATTAAAATATTTCATAACTCTATATCAGTCCTTAATTAGTTGTAGAGATAAAGCAATGGTCACTTTACAGCTTAGCTTTTAAAATGTACTCATTTGTCACAGATAGAGCCACTGCTGCCAGGAAACATCTATAGTCTCGACAGGGTTACATTTTAATCATCAATGATTCAGAATCCTATCTATTTAAGAATTACTGACCTAGAGATAAATCCATTTATATACGTTTATTTTTTTATTTTTTATTTTTTATTTTTTATTTTTATTTTTAATTCTTAAAAGCCATTATCGTTGTTTGGTAGCCAGATAGTTGACAATGCCATTCACTAGTTATAATTGGACTGAACAAGCTGGCTCGTGATGAGATCCATTGTCTTACAATTGTTTGCAATTATAAGCCATTACCCTGGTTTGTTTAGCAGTGTTGGTAATGCCAGTTTATTTTTTCCCTATGATCATGGTAAGGAGGCTCGTGATGAGACCTCTTATCTTTTAAGTTTTAAATATATTTTTGGATTACACTCTAGAAAAATAAAACTATTTTAAATAGGGAGAATCATTAACTCCTTAAGAGTTCAGAATGAAAATTTCAGAGTTAAAAGTGCTTTGCTGTAAAGTGTCTTTACTTGGTTAAAAATAAATTTTCTTGACTGATAATAGAATTTTGAAAGATCTTAATATAATATTGAAATCTTAAAATAATTACAATTTTGATGAAAAACAAATTTCTCAGATTTCATGATACTTCGTCAAATTTTCTTGTTTTGTAATCTCTTCCTTAAGTATGTCTACCTTTATAATAAGAAAAACAAATTTTGCTAACAGATTTAAGAAAACGCTAATAGGAGACTATTGAAATTTTTTCATATGTATACCAACCATTGTTAGGTAATAAGAGGGCTTTCCATATAAATCATGGCAAAGTCACCAAAATCAAAACTGAAAACCAAAGGAAAATAATTCTTAAGCTAAAGTGAGAAAAGAAATCAGCAAACAAAAATAAAAATGAAGCAATTAAAAAGTGAAAAGGAAAATCCAAGTTTTGAAATTTAAATTCTAACGAGAATGTTTATACCAATATCTCAACAACATGAAGTAAAAGAAAATAATCATGTAATAATTCATTCTTATGTCAAGATTTAGATAAATTATATCTTGCAGGGTTTTAAGTATTTTAGGCTGTAGAAAGTAGTGATCATAAAATTTAGCCACAATGAAAAATTTCTGTCTGATGTCAATATTCTTGTTTCAAAGCATTATCTTAATAATTTTCTAATAAAATAAATGCTTTAAAGAAACGGATTAAAGGTTCAGAAACTTCCTAGTGTAGTTGTTTCAACGAGGACTATCGTTGCTTCTTGAAAATAAAACCACGAAAAGAGCATGGGACTTCCAAAATATGATTTGGCAGATGATTGAAAGCTTTTATGAATAGCTGCAAAACAAATTTTTATATCAGCATAATTTTAAAAAAAAATGAAACTAAAGTAATGAAATGGAAATTAATGAAAGTGGGTACATGAATCTTACCATTGGATAATTGCATTTGATCTTCCCTAAAGGTATCAATTTCTCCAATACTAGTTGACTTGTTCTTTTAATTGACATTAAAAATATGAAGAAGGAAAACTAACCAAAATCCTATAACCCAAAATCATTATTTATTTTATTTAAACTAAATAAAACAGTAAAATGTAAAAAATGGAATGCTTTGTGTTCAAGGGAGTTGAAATTAAAACAAATGC
Organism: Pinus albicaulis; assembly: GCA_034641835.2. Taxonomy (NCBI): domain Eukaryota; kingdom Viridiplantae; phylum Streptophyta; class Pinopsida; order Pinales; family Pinaceae; genus Pinus; species Pinus albicaulis. The sequence continues at coordinate 17,374,619 of CM076575.1, forward strand.
ATCAGAAATGAGATTAAGAATTTGCAGTGATGGATATTCTCAAAATATTATAAGTTTTATAAAAATTCCATGATTTTATAAATTGTTCAGATTTAAGACCAAATTTAAAATAATGAAATTTAAAATAGAGAGGTCTTTGAACTTCATATTTAATTATGTAATTATTTAAAACTAAGATATATGAGAAATCAAAATGATTTGAATATGCTGCAAATTTGTCATCAATTGCTTTAATATCATAGCAGTTACCCAAAATTACTTTAAATTAACACAATGCCTTTTCGGATGATTCATATTGCATGTAGAGGCATGCATTGGATTTTATCGCATCGGGGGTTGCAGTAACAAATTGCCAATATGAGATAATGCGAAAAGAATATGTGCGATGAGATGGAGTGATCATACCATTGAAGAAATGTTATATTTAGGATCAGGGACAGTCATGTCACAAATTGCACATCGCACACCGCATCTTGTGATTTGTACTTTCCATAATGCTCATTACTGATTGTGCATCACAGATTTGGAATAGTGACATGTCCATGAATAAAAATGCGATGAAGTGATTGTGATATCAGAAATGTGATGGATGACGTGGCTTTCAGAATGAGCATAAAAAATGCGATGAACAATATCGATATCAGCATATCGGAATATTGGAAAATAGTCATGCTGGAAATTCCAATATGATTCTTGCGATAGAAGCGATGCGATGTTTATAATAATTGGTGATGAGCGAAAAGAAAAAAATACGGTAGCGATGAGAAATTGGTGATGAATTATAGCATCGCAACTTTTAAAATGAGCACACAAGGATGTATTCAATTTTCCTCTCAATTTGTGATTTGCGATTGGACTTATCGCATCGGAGGTCTTTTAAAATTAACCCTTGACTAATGAATTTAATAATTTGCGATTGCGATTTGGACTTTATCGCATCAGATTTTTTGCTAATGAATATATCAAAATGAGGTTTCTCCGATTTGCAATTGCCGATCGTGTTCATCGCATCAGAATTTTTGAAATGAACGAATCAATTTGATGTTAAATGCGATATGCGTTTTTGCGATCCGATCCATCGCATCGGAACTTTTGTGATGAAAAAAAAACTTTTTAATTAATTCCAATATGATATGTGATCGATGATCAGCAAAATAAAGTGCATGATGTAACAATATGATACGCCGATATCCGATGGAGAATGAGCCCGATAAATCTATTATAAAAATTTAATATCGCATTGGACTTGAGATATCAGTGCTTTTAAAATTATGACCCTACCACTATTGCGATTAAACGAACGCGATATTTCTTATGAACTTGATTTAAATTTAATATCGAGTACCGAATTATGTATATATTACAATATTGGTAAAGTTGACTATCAAAGATCGGTGATTCAAGATAATGGAAATATATTCAATTGAAAACCTCTGAGATACGAAATTCGATATGGTATTTTATGAAAAATTGAATGAGGTAACACATCAGAGGTTTTGCATCAAAGATATGAAAATAAAGTTGAAACGTTTATGATATGAATCTTGCGATATTGTTTTAAATTTCAATTGGTTTTTCTATATGAATGAATGAAAGAAAAGTTAAAGAATGTTTCAAATTATAATGAATCAAAAAATAAAATTTCCCTGAACCTGTTGCAAATTTGAAATGGGTTTGCTGCTTACTTCAAGTTTTGAAAACAAATGAAAACTTGCAAATAAAACAGAACAAGAATAAAAAATAAACTAAGGAAAAAAGAAACTATTAATAGATGAAAATTAACTTGTAAATGCGTACCTGGAAGGAAATTGTCAGTAAACTTACCTCTTGAATCTTGGAATTTTCCTTTGATTTATCAAAATTCTAACTTTTCTCAAACTCATCTCATTATTTAATCTAAATCGGAGTGTGCAATTAGCCTAAATAAAATCTCTTTACTCATGTTCAGGAAATTTGAAACTCATAAAGTTCACCAGAAATAAATATGAAAATAGGCTTCCCTTTGAATTGCAATAGCAATTTATTTCCTCTGCTCATTCCAAATTAACTTGAGAAAAATATGTATTGTTATAGTGACTATTTAATAATGAGTTTAGTAAATAAATATGATGCATATTGCAGCCTCAGATAATAAACTAAAGATCGGGATGGGATAAAGCCACTAATTATGGAAAAATATCAACACAGATTTGAATGTTTTCACAGCAAAATGGACATCCTTAAGGTCACTTTAATAAATTTCGAGGAAGATAATATGAAATTGATGTGATTTATAGCAAAAGGTTTGACTAACTAATAATGATTAAATTGGAATTAAGCTTATAATAGACAGTCATACATTTCATGGGATAATGAGATCATGAAGCTTTTATATTCCCAAAAACCTTTAACAAATAAATCTTAGAAGAAAATCATATAAGGAGATTTCAAAATGTAGAAAAGTGGCTTTGAGGTGATTGGTGCCAAGTGCAACCTCAATTGAATTTAGTCGAGATATTATTCAAAATAGGCAGAGTAGAGATATTGTTGCAATAAATTTTGATTTAAAAAATGAGGAGAAAGAATTAGAAATTTTCTGATAAGATTAAAATATTTCCCTGAACATGTATATGATATGAGAAGGGTTGATTGCTCACTTTTTTATTTGCAGAACTACTAAGAATAAATTAAATACACAAAAAAAACTAACTAAATTAATTCTACTTCTATTCTAACCATATACATGAAAATGACTAGGTATAGTCATATTTCCAGTGTAACCATTCTCTTATTTTAATTCCTGCGTATATGTACAATTCGAATGTTAGTAACAAAAATACAAATCTAATTGAACTAAGAAAATTAAATCTGTAATTAGAATGTAAAGTTATTATTAACAGCTTATTTACAATCACCTTCTTTTGAAAATTCTTTTCCAATTGAATTCCAATTGGATCATAAAAATATGGATGGGTTTCCATTAATGATTGGAAAATATTTAAAAGAGGAGATGACAGGCTAGATTGTGGATATGAGCTTTTAAATTCAAAGGCCTGAAAAAAATTGTCAGTGTTATGTGTAAGTGTTAAACTATTAACAATCTTCCATGAAGGAAAACTTTCCAAACATTTTTCAAATGAGTTAATGAAAAATGGATGGAAATCTATCAAATAAAATGAAAATTATTAATTGGATTAGATTGCTGGCTAGATTGTAAAATTACATTCTCTTGTTGACATTACCTTTGAGAAAATAGAATCTTTTGATAAAACATAAGTATTGATTGAAATTGAAATATTAATAGCTTTTGATGTTCATGATTATAATATGAAACTTCAATTTCCCAATAGGGCAATGCATCAATTGAGTGTTCACTATTAAAGTGCTCAATATGCCAGCATAGAGTGTCAAAAATTTGAAAAATAAAATTATAAAACAAATCTAAATTTGAACAAAATAAGTATGATAGAAAAAATAAAATGAAATCCTTATTGGTACAACTAATGTTACAACACAATTGGGATTGTTTTGAAATAATTTCTTTTTTACAAGGATTGGCAAGAATAATGGAATTTGAATAATTTCCAATTCTAACTTGTGAATTATAAAGAGAATTATGAACAGGAATGGGAGTTTGATCATGATATGAATCATAAATTGGAATGTTTTCCCGAATGGTGAAATCATGAAGATAATTTGCTGCTCCAGAATGATGTTTGGTTGGAATAATTTATAAATTGAAATGTTCCTCATTCACAGATGTTATTTGAATTTTATCATGAGGATTCTCTTGAGAAGAATAGAAATTAGCATCCTTGATATCAGAGTAATTATCATAAATGACTTCACAAAATTCTTTAGAATTCCCTTCGATCTCGTGAAATATATCAAAACAAGGAGGAATAAAAATTTTGTGTTCATTAATGGCAAAAGAATGATTAATAATTGTTTATGTATCTTATTAATAACTTATTGGTAATTCATTTAGATCATCCTCTTTATATTCTGAAATATCATTAATACCAAGAGAGAAGAAATTACTAACATTAAAAATATTAGGATAAAGGGAAAAATGAGAATCAGAAATAATGAATTCAAAATTTTCTCTGTTTGAGAACTCTCGTACATCATGCTCACTATAAATTTCAGATTCTAGATCATTCATTTGTGTATCCATGCTTTCTTGAAGAATTTTGCTTTGATTTTCTGAATGTGGCATTTTCTTATCATGAAAAAATTCAGAAATTTGTACAACAGCTTGTGTGTTACTATTTACTTTAATTGTTGCTTGCACTTGTTGATTTGCGGATTGATTTTCTGAATTTAATGCAAAGAAATTTTTATATTTCAAAGCATCTTTTTCTCCAAACTTGATGCTATTGATTTCTTGCATTTGAATAGAAATATTTTCCAAGCTTTGTGAGACCACTTCATCATAATTTGTTTGCACATCCATATTGGAATTCTCGTTTATGTTAGAAGGGGATGGGACAAAACTTGAACTAATTTCATATGGATTTGGAATGGGAGGAAGAGAGCAAATATATTTAAAACAATCTAGTGATTCTTCTTCCATAGGTTTATCTTCAACTTTAAATCTTAAACAATTCAAATGAAATCGAATATTAAAATCTCTAATAGACTCATTTTCAAATCTTCGTAGATATTCAATTTCATCACATACCTGTTCATAATTGTATCCGTCAAATTTACAAATGAAAATTGTAACAAATTGATTCTAGCTACTGGAAGTGTTGTACACCAGTTTCTAGTTTTTTTCCGCAAATGTGAGAGTAAAAATTCTGCATAAAATGCCTTCATCAATTCCTTGAAAATCATAATTTGAAACATTTTGAATAAATTGAAAGACATGATTAAAAGCAAAAAACTTTTTCTTACCATTAAATTTTACCTGAGACAAGAGTTTTACCACTTCGGGTGGAGTATTGGAAGATGCACATCCATGTATACAACTCCAAATTGGAAGTTTTAAAGGAGCCATTGTAATAAAAATGAAATGTTGGAATTCAAAGACTCAAAAGTAAAATAAATCTCAGGCCATCCTTCTAGTGCCAAAAATTTTGAAGCCTTGAAAATCGTTGCAACAAAATTGGGGGATAACCACCTGGTTCGGACCTTAATACAACTCCTTTTCTGTTTATGATAGTGGCTCCGACTAGTTTAACTAGGTCCAGTTACCTTTTCCCTATCTCTATTGGTTTATGATGTATCTTTAATTACCAATAGACAGGGATATCAGATGTATTCTTCTTGCTGATCGGGCAAGAGAATGACCCTTAAGCTGATTTGGGTTCAGCCAAACCACAACTAAGATTTTGCCTCTTTGAGAAGAGGTCTTAATAGAATGTAGAAATTAATCTAAATGCAAACTTATTCTATAATGAAATAAAAAGAAACTAATCTAAATCCTATCTCAATTAGGTAGATGAAAATCTAACCCAGCTAAGAGCAAGATAATTAAATAATGAGGATTAAAATATGTCTGGCTTTTAATTAATGTCAAACCAAAGAAGAAATTCAATTAGCTCACATTTGTGAATACCAAAACACATTCTATTGAGACCATTTGAATGAAATAATAAATCAACAACACTACGGAAGAAATTCACGAAAATGATATTGATTGACAAATCAGTCAAGCCAATAATTAAACAGTAATATGTGGAAGAAATTCACAACACATTACTATTTAATAAATCAGTTTTATAAGACAGATTGCTAAGTAATGGTTACTCAGAAATTAGAGTGTAATTAAAAAGAGCAGAGATACATAAAAATTTGAGACAAATTATCCATATCAACAGAAATGCCAAAACAGTTGGAAATAATTATATTATTTGTGTATTAATGGAGAAAAGGTTACACAGTTGTAACGTATCTCCTTAGTTTAGGATTTGTTCCTAGAATTTAGGAGTCTATTTACAACTTCCTGATTTCTTGTGATGTACTTAAAGATGTATTTTCTGATTAATGAATGTAGAGTGATCTCTCTATTTGAGTGTAGTCTCCAGGTGCAGTACTCACCTATGAGCTACAACTCATTCTTTCTAATTCTGTGTATATTTTATCTTGGTATCAGAGCTCAGATTGGGTAAGCCTGATTTTTTTAAATCTCCTTTGTGGCTGAATCGCCTTTGTGGCTAAAGTTCCTTTGTGGCCATGTGTACACGGGAGCTTTGTGCTCACAGGAGATTTGTGCTTGGTCAAACAAGTGGACTGCAGTAACACCTAGATCACGGTCTTAGATGATTCATTAATCTCTGAGTGGAAGGGGGTTGGCGCATATTTTCCACTGAAAGTCACGCCGAGAAGCGCAATCAGTGCGACTGTTAGGTTTATACTCGTACCACTACACCAAATCATGGGATTGGCGCGGAAGCGCACAAGATATATGCTCCAGTTTTGGGCCTTGTGTAGTTTTTCTTGTGGGAGCGGATTTTTCACACGGAAAGGTGCCACCTCACCTTCGATGGAAGATCTGAAATAAGTTGCAGATCGGAATAGTTGCAGATCTATTTGGAGGGGGAAGATCGGACAAGTTTTGTGGTCGTATTTTGAATCAGTGGATTTTCCAAGTGGAGGCAGATCGAAATTTTCTGTGCATGGCATATTGAACACCTGATTTACTCAAAGGAGCAAGATCAATTTGCAAATTTTCCAAATATTGTTGGATCTGAATCGAAGATACAGTTGGAGGATCAGGAGAAATAGTAGAACGGTGTTTGATCGGTGCTCAAGATTTGGTAGGTATTGATTTTTTTTTTAGTGTCTGATTAGTTGGGTAGATTCATTTATTTTTGGATCAGTTCAGAATGAGTAACACTATGGAATCATATCTCCACGAGTCTGGAAAACTCGATGGATCTAACTTCACCAATTCGAAGTTTAAGATACAAACCTTGCTTGAGGGTGAAAATTCATGGTCGATAGTTACAGGAGATGAGCAGAGACCAAATTCAATCACAGGAGCGACTACGCAGGAGCAAGATTGGGATAAGAGAGAAAAAAAAGTAAAAGTTTTGCTAAAGATGTCCGTCAAGGACAACATTATCCCACATATTAGAGAATGCAAAATGTCCACTGAGATCTGGACGACCATCAAAATTTTATATCAGACCCAGAACACAAATCGGATTATGGCACTCAAAGGTAAGCTTTTTTCAATGAAGATGGATGAAAATGAGACCGTTGCTACATTCATCGCATGAGTTAAAAATATGAAAGATGGATTGGGAGACATTGGAGAGAAGGTGTCTGATTTCAATCTCGTTACAATCACGCTGAATGGGATGAGGGATGAATACCAAATTTTCATCACTGGATTGGCGGAAAGGGAGAAAGCTCCTACATTTGAAGAATTGACAGGGATCTTGCTGCAAGAAGAAGAGCGGTGGCAGAATTTGAAACCGCAGAGCGATGATCTTGCTCTGATGGCGAAACGACGATTATTCAGAGGGAAGTTGCCACAAAAGCAATCACAATCACAATAGCAATAGCAGCAGAGAGGAGGAGGTACATCACAGAAGAGTCCGTATAGAGGTATGTCCACTAATAATACTTTAAGAAGATGTTATTATTGTGGAAAAAAGGGTCATATACAGATTGAATGCCTTAAGAAGCAAGAAGATGATGCAAAGAAAAAGCAGGCGAAGCACAGAGGATACTTTGTTGAAGAATATGAAGATCTCAGCCACGAATTTCAATTGTTCATAGCTGACTGTGCCCTTTCAGCATCTAATGAGGACAGCATCTGGTATGTCGATTCTGGTGCATCCTCTCACATGACAGGTAAGAAGGATTTTTTTGAAACTCTTGAAGAAAGTACATATGGATCAAAAATTTATTTAGGAGATGATAGTGGATATGAGATTAAAGGGTATGGGGATATTTCGGTAAAGTTACCAAATGGTGACATTACTTGTTTTAAAAATGTTTTATATGTACCTGGGATTAAGAAAAATTTGATATTTGTATCCATGATAACTGATCAAGATATGCAAGTCGAATTCTTCAAGACTCGTTGTGTCATAAAGGATTGCAGGAGAGAGATTGTTGCAATAGGCATGTGTGTAGGGAGCCTATACAGACTAGATGTAAAAATTATGCCACAGCAAGCCATGGTTGCAGCTGGATCGACAGCCGAGAAACTCTGGCACCAGAGATTTGATCATCTGAATTTGCAGGACCTCATGTTATTACATAGAAAAGGTATGGTCGAGGGACTCCCTGTATTTCACAATACTAAGTTAATTGTGATGGATGTGCCTTAGGAAAAATGCATAGAGAAGAGTTTCATGTGCATGATAGAAGGAAGGAAAGAGATATCCTAGAACTAGTGCATACTGACATATGTGGACCTATGCAGACGAGGTCGCTGGGTGGTGCATATTACTTTCTTTTATTTACTGATGATTGCACTAGATACTCATGGGTTTATTTTCTGAGTAAAAAGAGTCAGACTTTCCAGTACTTTATAGAATTAAAAACCTTGGTGGAAAAACAATTAGGAAAAAGCATAAAATTTCTCCGCTCTGATCAAGGGGGAGAATATAGGTTAGGGGAATTCATGAAATTCTACAGATCTCATGTTATTGTTCAGCAGTTTACAGTGCCTCACACACCACAGCAGAATGGAGTGGCAGAGTGCAAGAACAGAACTTTAGTGGAGTGCGCAAGGAGTATGTTACAAGGTAAGGGTCTATCTAATAATTTTTGGGTAGAAGCTATTAACACTGCTATCTATTTAAAGAACATAAGTCCTACCAAATGTCTTGGCTTAAAAACCCCCTTTGAAGCATTATATGGACTCAAACCAGCAGTAAATCATTTGAGAGTATTTGGGTCAAAAGCCTTTTCCCATATACCCAAAGCTGATAGGAAGAAATTAGACCCTAAAGCTATCAAATGCATCTTTGTTGGATATGGCACTGAATTTAAAGCATATAAGTTATTCAATCCTGAGTCTCATAAGATATTTGCAAGCAGGGATGTAGTATTTCATGAACAGGTTCAATAAGGAAAAGATGACAATGATGATGATTGGCACATTCTATTATTGATGGAGGAAAGTAGCGAGGATGAATGAGAGTAGGAGCAGAAAGAAGAACAGAAAAAATAGCAGGAACAAGGTGATATAAGCAATAATGCAAGCCCGAATAAGTCTGAAGCAAACAAATTTGAGGTAATTCCCCTACCAAGGAGATCAGGTAGGAAGAATCAAATACCATCCATATTTAAAGACTATGCTTTGATGTCAAACATTTTAAACATTGTAGAACCCACAAATTATGAAGAAGCCAGTCAATCTGAGGCATGGAGGGCTGCAATGAATGAAGAGATTGAATCTATTATTAGAAATAACACTTGGGATTTAGTTGAATTGCCTAAAGGTAAAACACCCATTGGATGTAAATGTCTGTATAAACCTAAAATGAATGCAGATGGAAGCATAGAAAAACTAAAAGCTAGACTGGTTGCAAAGGGGTATTCACAGCAAGAGGGAATAGATTTTGATGATACCTTTGCTCCTATAGCAAAATTAAACACTATCAGAATGCTTATTTCTTTAGCAACAAAACACAATTGGGAGCTACACCAGCTAGATGTTAAGTCTGCATTTTTAAATGGTGAGTTGAAAGAAGAAATTTACTTAGTACAGCGTGAAGGGTTTGTTAAGAAGGGGCAGGAACATCTTGTTTGCAGATTGAAAAAGGCACTATATGGCTTAAAACAAGCACCCAGGTCTTGGTATGAAAAGATTGATTCTTTCTTTTTACAGCATGGTTTTCATAGGAGTATGAATGACCCAAATTTGTATACCAAGTACAATAAACAGGGGCAGATTATTTTGATTTATTTGTATGTGGATGACATGATTATAACATGCAATGTAGATAATTTGATCAAAGAAATCAAATGGCTGATGGCACAAGTTTTTGAAATGAAAGATCTCAGAAGTCTCCATTACTGTTTGGGATTGGAAGTATGGAGAGATACTGGACAAAATTTTCTTACTCAGGGAAAGTATGCCAGAAGGCTGCTGGAAAAATTCAACATGGAGCAGTGTAGATCAACAGCAACACCATTGCAGCATAATTTGAAGTTGTGCAGTGACGATGGCACTAAGGAGGTGGATGCCACTATGTACAAACAACTAGTTGGGAGTTTGATATATCTCACAAAAACTAGACCAGACTTGGCATACTTTGTTAGTGTGTTGAGCCAATTTATGTCTAAACCACTTGAAAGTCACTGGGTTGCAGCAAAAAGTGTGTTGAGGTATCTTTGTGGTACTAGTAATTATGGTATTTTATACACTGACACATCTGATGTTATTCTAGAAGATTTTTCAGATTTAGATTGGGCAGGTAATCTGGATGATCGAAGGTCTATCACAGGTTATGCATTCAGCATAGGATCCGGGGTCATAGCATGGAGTAGAAAAAAGCAAAGTACTGTAGCCTTATCTTCATGTGAAGCTGAGTACCAAGCATTGTGTGCAGCCAAATGTGAAGTGATTTGGTTGAGAAGGCTTCTCACTGATGCAGGAGAAGAACAAAAAAAATCAACTTCCATTAAAAGCGACAACCAGAGCACCATTAAACTAGCATACAATCGAGTGTTTCATAAAAACACCAAACATATTAACACTCAGTTCCATTTTGTTAGAGAGAAACTACAATCAAAGAAATATTTGTTGAATATTGTAAAAATTTTGACAATATGGCTGATATTTTTACTAAGCCTCTTGCACGTGTAAATTTTGAATTGCTTAGAGCGATGTTATGAGTTCAGGATAATCCTTTTTCCATTAAGGGGGGGAGTTGGAAATAATTATATTATTTGTGTATTAATGGAGAAAAGGTTACATAGTTGTAACGTATCTCCTTAATTTAGGATTTGTTCCTAGAATTTAGGAGTTTATTTCCAACTTCCTGATTTCTTGTGATGTACTTAAAGATGTATTTTCTGATTAATGAATGTAGAGTGATCTCTCCGTTTGAGTGTAGTCTCCAGGTGCAGTGCTCACCTGTGAGCTACAACTTCTTCTTTCCAATTCTGTGTATATTTTATCTGAATAAAATGAAACAACAATTTTATTAACATAAAAATGAAATCAGTATTTGATACATAAATGCCAAAAATACCAGTTAATTAAATCTGCTTCTTTGATCCTGGTCTCTAACAGTGCTTTACATTACTTGAATTTCTGCTTTCAAGACTAGAGCTGTAGAAATGCAAACTCTACCCATCATGCATAATTCAAGACATAAAGAAAAACCCTCAATAATGTTCAGATCTGAAATTTTATCTCCTCCCCATCTACAACTCTAAATTCCTATTACAGAAATGCTTTTAGAAGCCTCGAATTGTAGAAGAGAGCAACCCCTTTTTTATATTTTTCAATCTGCAATTTATAATATTTCCAAAAGTATTTTGAGAAGAGAATTTGTTGAAGAAAAATCTGCCCAATCCCATTTTAATATCTCAAAAAATTCCAATCTTTAATTGCTGGAGTCTTCTCATTGATTGAATTTTTTTTTCTCAATATCCCTTCTATTGTTTTTCCTGCAAAAAGAAATTAAAATGAAGTAAGATGCAACAATAAAATCAAAATATTATTTCTAACATTAAAATAAATCCAATCAAATTCTATTTAAATAAATAAAAAAGAAAATTTGAGCTTCTTATTGATGCTCATAATGATTTTAATTAACCAAGGATATTATTGATGCATAAATCTGCAATTAGAAGAGGCTGAGCAAATGAAAACGAAGAAAACAAAACTTAGAAAATTGATTTTATTTTAGAAATTCGGAGCTTGATGTTCTGCCTGATTTTTGACTTAATAAATGATCAAATCTGTTAGTCAAACCTCCTCAAAAATGTTCTCCTCGATATTCTCTTTCCAATGAGTCGTCTTGGACCTCATTTGGCCAAGCAAAACTTAAAATATGAGCCTCCAAAGTTGATAAGTCAAATCTGAAATAAATCTGGAAATTCTGTTGCTGGCCTAAAAAAATCAGAATTTTAATTAAAAATATAATCCTAAATTAGCCTACAATTAACTAATAATTAATTCTAATTTAATTTTTAATTACAAACTGAACTAATTATTTAATAACCTATTTATTAATAAATATTATTCTAGCTAACAAATATAATTAACTATTTATAAATAGATTAATCTAATTAATAATTAATTAAATTAAATTAATTATATTTTGAATATTAATTAATTTAATTAATCTAACATTAATTATTTTAAATATTTAATTCTAAAACTAAACTAACAATTGTATTATGTTAAAACTAACCTATTACTAACATTAATATATACCAATGCTAACTTTTAAAAGTAACTTAAAACTATTCTAAACCAATTTTCAATAACATTACACCTAATAAACATTAAACTAACCACTAATGTAAACTAAATATTACATTATCGTTATGACTTTTATCTTAAACTAACACTACCTTTTAAACTCATATATATTAACCTACCATTTCTAACGTTATAACTCATCTAATTATATTAACACATTTTAACATTAAACTATTGTGTATTAGTTATCACTATCGTTAATTGTAACGAATACTCATCGCATCGGAGTTTAATCAACTCATCGCATCGCACAAATGAACCTCATCGCATTGGATAAGTTATAACACACTCAATCGCGTCAGAGGAAATCAATTCAATTGCATCGGAGGAAATCAATTCATCGCATCGGAGTTTTTAAAAGCAGGCTCTGATGGATACTTCCGATGCGATGTGTTTTATTTAGAAATTTTCAATGCGATAATTTTTTTTTAATTATATATATATATATATATATATATATATATATATATATCTATATATATATATATATATATATAGTCTTTTGTTTTTTATATATTTGTTTTTAATATAAAATTTTAATTTAATTAAATTAATTATATTTAATATAATAATTAATTTAATTAATTCAAAATTTAATGTTAAAAATTAGTTTTTTGTTTTTTTAGTTTTATTTTAGTGATGTTAAATTAGATTATGAATTTATCTAAAATGATGATTTTCCTAAATAAGCTACAATCACTTTGACATTTTTGATTTTTCAGATTTTTCGAGTTTAGTAATTTTTTTGAAAAGTGGAGTAAATTATCGAAATCCCAATGCTTCGTTATTTGGCTGTATAAGTAAAAAAATGAAAAATATTAGTCATAAATAACTATGGTTTAATATTTTAAACTAAATGCATTATTGAATTAATTAAAAAAAAATGAAATATTGTACATTTTACGCATTTTTTGACCCAGACGACATAATTGATTAGACTTCAAAGGAGTGTTATTTACAAACCGGTTGACCAAATGAGACGAAACAAGCGTCAATAGGAAGCTTATAAAAAATCAATTTCAACCAAGGAATCAAAACAAGAATCTAAAGAAAATAAAAATTAACAAAATCGTAAGTTAATTGACTTAATAAAAATCCTAAAAGTGTTTAGCCAAAAAAGTTTATAGAAAGGGTCCCCATTATTTGATGTGAACAAGTTAAAAATGGGGGTTTTTTTTACCGTACAACACATGGATGACACCTTTTGATCGATTCCATACAATCTTTGAAAATTGAAGGCCAAAAGTATCCTAAACGCAAGATTTTTTGGGTTGTATCAAGCCCAGATAAATGACCACCACAAGCTCCATTGTAGCAATCATTCAGCACAACCTCAGCTTCTTCAAGAGTTAAGCACGACCTAAGGATTGAATCAACCCCGCAATGATATAAAGTGTCACCAATGATCAAGTAAATTTTAGCTAGGTGACGTAACTTACAACACTCATCTTTCAAAAAAGTCAAGGGAAAATCCGCAGTCTGGAGATATAATATGAGATATCCATACCAAGGATCCTGTGAAGAAATGAGAAAAAGATGTTCATCCAGGAAGGATTCATCATAATCCATCTCTTCTCCACAGGGAAACTCAGAAATCAATTCTTCAAAAACCAATGATTTATTGGACCTAGCAGACATAAAATCAAGATCAAATGCCTACAAAATTCCAATCCATCGATTGTATTTTCCCCCAATCACTCGCCTACTGAGAACAAACTGAAATGGATTGATTGCTGCCAAAACATAGGTTGTTTGAAGAAGAATATAATGTCTAAGCCGCTGCACAACATGGACAGCTGCCAAAGCTAGCTTCTCTATCAGAGAGTACTAGAGTTCAGGTCTCACAAGGCATTGACTAAGGTAGTATATAACATGCTCTAAAAGAGCATCGTATTCCTGAACCAGAACCATACCAATGGAAAATTCTGCTACCGCGAGATACAAAAGGAAATCCCTGCTATAATCAGGTGGACTCAATAGAGGAGCAGAGGTCAATGCTTTTTTCAAAGCATCGAATGGGCGTTGAGCAAAGTCATCGCAAAAAAATGGAACTCCTTTCTTTAGTAGTCTCATAAATCCTTTCATAATCTCGGCATAATTTACGATGAATCTCCGCAGAAAATTAGCTTTTCCTTGTAGACTTTGAAGTTGACGAATTGAAGACGGGGGAGGCAACTGAAGTATTGCCTCAACCTTGAAGGGATCTACCCGAATCCCTTCCGTAGACACAATAAATCCCAACAACCGACTAGATGTAACCGCGAAAAGACACTTGTTCGCATTCAACTAGATTTTGTAATGCCGACATCGTTCAAATACTTGACAGAGGTGAGAAGGATGATCAATTCTCTTACGAGAACGAGAAGCTAAATCATCTAAGTATGCCTCGATAATATGCTTTATGTTGTGGAAGGCATAGGACATAGCCCGCTGAAAAGTAGCTCTAACATTTTTAAGGCCAAAAGGAATCTTATTGCAAGCAAAGGTACCCCAGGGACAAATAAATGTAGTCTTATGCTAATCTTCAGGACGGATAGTAATTTGATTATATCCATAGAAACCATCCATGAAGGAGAAAATATCATTTCTCGCACACTCATCAATAATATGATCTATAAACAGTGTGGGGTAGTTAGATTTAGGACATGATTTATTTAGGTCCCTGAAATTGATGCAAACTCGAATTGTTCCTTGTTTCTTATCCACAGGAATTAGATTCGAAACCCATTCTGTCAAAGGAACAAGAAAAATGAATCCTGCCTTAAGCAGCTTCTCCACCTCAGCTTTGATAGCTGCGGCCTTCCCACGGTTGATCGGACAACACTTTTTCCTAACAGGCTTAGAATTTTCATACACCTTGAACTCATGTTGGACAATAGATGGATCTATACCCAAAATTTCCTCATAAGACCAAGCGAATAGATCCCTAAGCTCTCGAAAGAGATTGGTATAAATTTGAACCCCTTCAGGGAAACATTCAGCTTTGATCAAAACATTCTCTATAACATTGGGATCTCTGGAAATGTTCATCGGGATAGTAGGAGAAATCATAGCCATGTTCCCTTCAGCAAAAACATGTGTTGTTGCTAAAGGGTTCAGGACTAGGTGAACAGGACCAGAAGACTAAGGGTTAGGAAAACTTGATTCAACTTTTCTTAAAAATGGCAGAAGGTAAGAAAGATGATGTAAATCATCCCACAGTCTCTCTACACCAGTAATTTCTTCCAGGATGGCCTCTTCAGATGGAAGAGTGGTATCAAGAAAATCCTGGGCTGAATATGAACTAAGAGTCCAAGCCGGAGCCACATCTCCATCCAATTCTTCCGGTGAAAGAGAAACTGGAATGGACTCTACAGAGTCAACAATAGAGCTATAATCAATCTCAGCTGCAGACATTGGAAATGCCATTCCACCCACTTGACCTTCTACTAATGTGGAGGTAGGAGAAGGTAAGGTCCAAGGGTCCGAAAAATAATGAATTCTGAAAAGATCTCTTTGAATGGGAGCCTTGGAGGATGAAATTTCATTAATATGAACCGAGGGAGGTGGAAGATCAAAAGTATCCATCAAAGAAGAATACATTCCAACCCCAAAATTCTCAACATGTGCCTTGGTATCATTCACCAAAGGAACGGTTGAGTCAGAAGATGCATTCTGATCTATAAGAGAACAATCCAGTTGGTCAACTGTGATGATTCTCGCTTCATGATGGAAACAAAAAATATGAAATAAAGAGGATGCAATAACATCCATCTCATAGATCCAGTTTCACCCCAAAATAAGGTTATATTCTAAGCTTCCATCGTCTATCTCAAATTCAATATTAAAAATTTTTCCCCTAACACAGACAGGAAAAGCCGGAACAATACCATGCGACCTGTGAGAATGACGGTTAAATGCATTCAAAAGAGTGGCTGAAGGAACAGCTGTGGGAGATCCAATATCCTTCCAGCATGCAATAGACATTACACACGTGGAAGCACCTTCATCAACAACTGTTCGAAAGATATTTCATTTTTGATAACTTGATCTAATATGGAAATCCATATGATGAGGGGGTCTCTTTTTAAAATTAGATATATAAAATGTAATAATAAGAGAGTTATTTGGATCTACAGCCCCAATAGCAGTGAGCAAAGCATTGCGCTGAGCAGGACAAGACTAGAGCACCTCTATTGCAGACATAGCACAAGGACTTTGGGCCAGATCTTCTACAATGGAGTAGTTTTGGGCAGCCTTGGCATTTGGATTAATCATCGTACGTTGTGAAGATGCCTACAACATCCGAGGTATAGGCTCAACAGTAGGCTTCGTAATCTGAAGTTGTTTAGCACTATCAAGAGTACCCTTAGCTTTCGAAGACTCAACTTCTCCGTAATCATGACATCTCGTAGCGATATCTGCATGAGCACTCATCATATATATATTTGAAATAATTTCCCCTTCTTGGTTGCCCCCAGAGGGAGCCCCAGTATCTTGGTTCGCGCCAACAATTAATTGTTGCCCTTGGGGAAAAGGGTTTGTTAGCACAGCCTAGGAACTGTAAGAACCCTATTGAGCTAACAAGCGTTGTGCATCCTGAATTTTAGGGAAAAGGTGCGTAAGATGGTCTCCAGTGCATAAATTGCATGGAAACTTTCCTTTCCTCTTATTTTCCTTTTGACCCTCACCAACATGATCGTTGGTTTTGTTTGCATTCCCCTTCCCATCCTTGCCTTTATTTTGTTATTTCGTCCTTTCTTCTTGCCATCAGATTGTTGATTTCCTTCGGGGTTGGAATTTTGGACAGTATTAATTTCCAAGGACTAAGAAGGGGTAGACACTAAAGGCATAGCTTGACCAGAAGAACCAGATTGTATAGACAACTGCTACAATTGACTAAGCAGGTTAGCTACACCACTATCGATCAAACCAATAAGCCCATCACCATGAGGACTGGATTTAGTTTTGGACAAGTCCAATTTGGAGTGAGGAGCATCCGGAAAAATTTTATTGAGGACTCCAGACTGAGAATAAAGCAGTTCTAATTGCTGAGCCTTGAAAATAGCCTACTCTTCAGAAAATACCCCTGACAAGGATACATCTTTAGAAATATTTGGCTGCAAAGACTTCAAAAACCATTCCAGAAGGAATTCATTCAGAATATGGGCTTTAATGAGCCTCTTCCTTCTGTGCCATTTCTGAATATGATCAGAAATGTGAGTTGCCTTATCCTACTGAAAATTGGCCAGGAGGTCAGTCCCAACGTCATAACGGATATGTAACTGAAATTGGTTTAAGAACATAGTAGCCAAATCTCCAAAAGTAGAAAAAATGCCCCCAGTTAACTCAATATACCACTTGACTAAATTTCCAATTAAGATGCGTTGAAATAACCTCAACCTAATCGAATCATCAATCAGGGAGTTGGATGAACACCATAAATGGAAAGTGGTGATATGATCTGTCGGATCCTCTCCATTCTTCCCTCCAAACTTTGGAATGTCTGAGGGGATTTTGGTGGGGACCGGAGGCCATCCCGGACTATACCGAATCAGATCGTTAGTAAATTTCAACAAATATGCAAGTTTAACATTGCAAGAAATGGTAAACGAGGAGGAGCCTGGGAATTCCACCCTCCATAGGAAGGATTCCCAACATTCTAAAAAGAATAACCTGGACTTGTTAAGGCACCAGGTTGCCAAATGTTGTTTGTAGATAATGCTGGGCCATAGGAAAATCCTTGTGACCCAACATTCGGAGAAGGACCCCCCCCCCCAAACATGGAGTTACTATAAACAAGACCATTTCCTCCCACCGAGGTAGTGAAGGGAGAGGAAACCCCTTGATAAGGGTTCTAAGTATTTTCAAATGGAGAAAAGGCCTGAGAAGTACTCGATGAAGAGAAAGGAGCATTCCCTTGCAGACTAGTGAGAAACTGATTCCCCACTCCCATCGCTGTAAAAATAGGGTTCCAACATGTAAAGGTATTATAACTTTGGCTTCTAGACCATGGATTGAAACCTTGAGTCTAAGAAGAAAAAGGTAAATATCCTAAGGAAGGGGTCGAATGAGGTATATTCCCACTCCCAAAGGGGGACCCTTGAAAAGAAGCTGATCCACCAGCCATAAAGGGTATGGGTGCAGATGCAGCTGAAGCAATAGAAAAAGGAGAAAGAAAGAATCCCACTAGTGGGAATTACAAAATAAAAGGGACCAGATTGTGAAGCATGTGCTTAAGTGTAACCAGAGCCAAACACAACAACACTAGAAGTGATTGTAGATACAGCAATAGTGCCCCCTCCTTCTACTGAAAGAGGGGTCTGAACACTTGCAGCGCTCACTATCGAAGCTGTGCTCCTAGTCGTGTCCATTGAAAGGTGCAAATATGATGGATAAGGACTTGCGTGTCTCTGAGACTCGGGTCTAATGTATTGAATGATGAAAGGATGATCAACAGTAAGAGGCGATGGAAGAGACTCAACAAGCTGAGGGACTTCTTCTACTTCTACTTCTTCTGCAGGAAACAAAACTCTCGAGATGAGTGAGGCACTCCTCTCTGTACTGACACCAACACCAGAACTACCCATAGAAATAACAAGCCCTGACAGAGGATCTCTCTCTGCTGCGTCTGAAACCACTAGGTGAAAATCACCCTTTGAATTACTCCTATGCCTTCTGGAAGAAGGCTCGGCACTCATGGCATTAGGGGAATTTTGAGGTCTAAAATGGGCCTCCTAAGAAAAATGTACAACAAAAATAAACTTTATAACAACCAATAGGATTCAAGATGATGATGTCAACCATGGGGGATGATTCGCCATTTTTTAAATAAAAGGGCAAAAATATTAAAAAATAATAAAATAATAAAACTACTTTTTCAACTCGTATTTTCAACTTATCTCCCAAAATTTTTACTCAAATGTCGAGTGGGAGTACTCGTTGGATGCAAAATTTAATTCCTCATCCAAGGAGTACCCATGTTGCATACTTTTGATGAACTCTACTACACGAAAAATGAGAAATACATAAAAAACGTGATTGTAATCACGTTTTTTTATGTATTTCTCATTTTTCGTGTAGTAGGACCCATCGAAAGTATGCAACATGGGTACTCCTTGGATGGGGAATTAAATTTCACATCCAATGAGTACTCCCGCTCGAAATTTTAGTAAAAACTTTTGGAGATAAGTTGAAAATATGAGTTGAAAAAGTAGTTTTTCCATTTTTCCCTCTAAAATTTGATGATGTCATCAAATCTTATTTGATTTTTTCCACTATTATTTTATAATTTCCTTAGGAGGCCCATTTTAGACCTCAAAATTCCCCTAATGGAGACAACCCACGAAGCCTCCTCGATTGACGAGATGACTAGTCGGCCACTTTAAGAGATTTATTTTAGACTCAAAAAATATGTGAAGCTAAGAAATCTAGGAGCAAAGTGCACACTCTAAAAAATTCCTAAGATCCAGCCAAACAAGCATCTCTCAATTATTTCCGCTCTGGGTGATGAGGACCGGACACCAAAATATGAGAAAGCAAAATAATAGGACCTTACAAAATAAGTCTGGGGTAATTACGACCTAGACCTACTAGCGAAGGTAACAAAAATAGTTACGCTGACCTTCTAACAACAGCCTTTGCCGGTGCAAGTACCCAAGCTTTGCAAGGGCACCCTCCAGAAGTATTGATGGAAGTGATGCAACGTCTGCCTCAGGTACCACAGGTATTCCCCCCCGCAGTCACCTGTGTGGTCCCTAGGATAGGAAACTATGGGCACCAATCCGTATCGGCAGCCGGGCAGAACGGTCTTAGGTCAAGATTCAACAAATAGGAGAGGGGGTATCTCTCTTCTCTGCCTGCACTATCCCTCGCACTTGACTCTCTAGAGGAGAGCTTTCTTAGTCCACTTAATGGTGTTGGGTTTCTCTCGTTAATCAACTTCTATGTTTAACAGTTTGAGCGGCCTTAGAGAGTTAACTCTCCACTCACCTAATCCAAGGCCCTACAACCTAGCTAGTAGGTGTATAATTAATGACAATGATACAAAAAATACTAGTTGCTTTTAATTATATTGCTTATTTTAGATGGGTTGTTATTTAAGTCAAGGGTGCATGGAAGTGAAACTGATGGTGTTTTTAAGACATAGAAGAAACCAATGAAAACCAAACTATATGAAAATGCAATGATTTCCTTTCGATGAAGAGTGATTTCTATACAGATTCTACGAAACTAATAAACAAAAATTTTGTTTTCTTTTCAGACACTCACAGCTTAGAAAATTATGAAAAAGAATAAAAAATGCTTGAATGCACTTAATGTAAACTACCAATGATATGAAAATGCTAAGATGTTATTTCTAAAGAAGCAAAAAGGGAGCCTCTGGAAAAACCAAAGGTTGAATCACTTTTTGATAGTCAACAAAGCTAGTTCCAAATCAGAACTCCTATGTACAAAAGATGCCAAAATGCACTTGACATAAAAGATGGAAATCAAGAGAAGACTTCCTTTCAAAACAAGCCATGAACCAAAGACTAGAAAATTGACCAAAAGCTTCAAAAGATGAAAAAGAAATCGTAAACAAAGATGGAAGCAAAAAGAAATGGAAAACATAAAATGTTTTTTGGCTTTTCAACTAATAAAAGAAAGAAAAGATATTTCAAGAAGACAAATGAAACTATCCAGAAAGTGAATCAAGAAAACATGAATTCCAATCAAAGGCTTCAAAGTACTCAAGCCAACTGTGCAACTTTCGTAGTGGGGCTTATTTGAGAAAAAAGAAGCAAGAAAATCAATCAATCAACTCAGTTCAATAGCATAATCTTGCAGTGAACAACAACTCCAAAAATATCAAAAGGAGATCTTTCAAAAATCGCAACAAGACAAATCTATGAAATCAAGAAAACCAACTACACCAAGAAAACAAAATTCAAATGTGAAGCAACGCATAAGGCCAAGAAGAGAAAACGAGTAAAATCTCATTGTTCTGAATATTCAAGACAACCAATAATCTGTAGGAAAATATCTTGGTGCGCGAGCCACAATTGCCAACACACAAAACAAAGATTTCACCAAATGGTTATGTTTTCATACAAGCAAGAGAGAAACAGATACAAAATCACTTCAACCACAGTCTAGGGACCTTCAATATACTATTGGAATAGCTCAACATAGATAGACAAGACCACTGGGGCTAGAAACTAAAGTTTTCAAATTTTCCCAGGCATACATGCTTTTTTAGAGAGCAACATGCGTGCATACGCGACTGTAACAAAGGAAACTCACGTATACGCAGGTTCCTTTGCAAAAAATAGTGTGTATATGTAACTGTGTAAAGAAAAAACTCTGTATGTAAACAAAGATAAGGATAAAAACAAAAAATCAAACCTGATCAAGAGACCAGGTCTTCTGTCTGACTAAAAAAGGACTTGTTAGACGGAAAAAAATGATAGAAATTGTTGGAAAACTACAAGACAGATAAAACAACCCAAATGGGAAATCACGAGAATGTGATCCCGAGTGGAGTCGCTATTTTTGTTTTGGGAAATAATATTCTAAAGGTCTTGGGTTGACAACCTTCACAGATCAGGGGCATGCCATTCAATAAGGACTCACTTTAACCAACTTCTATACTGAAAACTAGATACTACTCATTGCAGAAATTACCCGAAAGTCCCTTAGTTGATATAGATCCCGCGAGGTGAAAACCTCCTCCAACACTTTGTGCTCCGAAACCTGTAAATCCACAAAGAACAGACACAAAAACCTAGTTGTACAACATATATGGTTCCTAGATTTTAGTGAAAACCATGCATAATATCATAAAAACAATATGAAACATTCAATTAATGATTATTATACATGTATAAAGCATCATAAACACGTAAATATCGGGAACAAGATGGCTCTTCTTATTATGAATAACACATATAGTAATCAATAAGTGGAGAGATCACCTGAATCCTGTCATGGCCTTTGAGCATACCATCCTTTGGATCCATCCAGCCCTAGCCTCACAAGAATTCTTCTAAGATGTGTGCACGATATATGTCATATAGGGTGATGAACATCTCAAGGAAACAAGGGTTTCCTGGATATACCTACGAAGTGCAGGAGGCACGGGAATATCAGACTCAAATAGGGCTCCAACAGAGTATAATAGCTATATTTTTCTCTCTCCCTTAGGCCATTCCTTTGAGGGGATTTTATACTCCCTCAAATTAGTTTATGTAGTTAGGAGTAGTTAGGCCATGGGCTGGGGTGGTTGAATTACTGGAATAACCATCAAACCTGCCTCAAATATAGGAAATTTATATATTTTTTAATAATTAAAAGGTTACGTGCGGGTCTCTATAAATGGAATCACATGTATACGCGGAAAAGTATAGGCAGAGTCGCGTACGAGTTTTAAGATACTCATTTTTGAGAAAATTTTCAAGTCTGGGGGGAAGGGTGCTCGAGGCCAAAGTGTAACTCATCAAGTACATGAAGGTGATAAATGACACTATAACAGATCAACAGTTTAATCTGAGCCCTTGGATAAAATAAGGTTAGAATTAGATAGTTTCCTATTTTAAAAGAAAAATGAATAAGGGTTTGCAAGCTCAAATGCACCCATGCAAATAAAGAAAAAAATGGTAGAATAAATGATGGGTAGGAAGAAAGCAGTTTCACAAGGCATGGATAAACATCATTTGGCATATTACTAATTTCCCTCCCCACAATGTGTTCTAGCACTAAATCATTCAGTCATAAAGACTCAAAGCATTTCTTTGACTTTTGGTGGGACCGGACCCACGTCTTAATGACTGATTGGTACCAAGATATTGAAATTTCTCACATTTTTACCATTTCCCCTTCATAAAAAGCCTTTTCCCCTTATATTACTCATTTTACCCTACAAAATCCCCTTTTTCTAAGTTTAAAATACATTTTACTTAGGAAAAGTAAAACCCCTTTAACTAATTCTCATTTCATTCAAAAAACTCTAAGAAATGCTTTTATCCTAATTATAAGTGTTAAAATGTTAATATTGGGCAACTACTATGGAAATCTTGTCTACAATCACGTTTTAAACACTATACTTGGTATATTCTTTCATTCCTGCTCATCCATTTCATTATTAACACACTAATATAATGTATTAATTCCCCTAAATACCCTTCAGCCTGTAGTATATTAATTCATTGTATATTAAATAAATTCCACTCATATTTTACTTTTAGCCTATGGTTTAATTTTCCCCACGTGACATATTATTCCCGCTCCCCATAGGTTAAAACTATCCCCTTATACAAATATCCCGCCTATCCCAAACTTACACATATAAGCATTTCATTCGTTAAAACTTTACTCGCTTATCATATTCAATATTTAAAACTATGTATTAAAACATTACATTTTAATACATTTTCCGCTCCCATCGCATAACTAATCCCAGGCCCCATGCCCATTACCCCGCAGTTCCATCATCAAATCCCAACCGTTCACTCTATTTCACTAGATCCAACGACACATACCTCCGATCGCAAATTTGATTGCAAGGTCTTTAACCAAAATGAAACTTGCAATAAAAGAAGTTTCACTACTTTATCTCTCCTCCATGCGTCATTTTACTGTTGGATCACATCGATTCAACAAATACCATTTACAACCTTTCATTTTTGTGAAAATCGTCTGGCAGTAATTCTTGCCCCCACATCCAAAAACACCTTCCATTTAAATTACCTTCCCACCTCTGCTTACTCCCCTTTCCATTGTGGCCTCCTCCGAAAGAGATCTTTATAATATGAATTGTATTAAAATCCTCATGCCACCATTACACTATGCAGTAAAACCAATGCGAAAAGTTAAACATCGCGTCAAAACCCTGGATTTCATTAACTGTTGTTTTATTTTTGTAGCTTATTAGCAGAAGGAGAATTTGGAAAAACATTTGATACTAGTTCAAACTGTTTACTCCAAAGAGCTCACAAGGAAATGAATTCAAATGATTTTCCTTAACGAAAGATTCCAGGAAATAGAACAGAAAGAAATCATTTACTCAAAGAGAAAAAAATTTGCACAAGTGGTTAGAACAAAGGATGAAAACATTTCCATCAGCAACTCTCCAGGACCTATTTTACTCACTCTTACTGTAAAAGGTAAAAGTAAAAAGAAAATAGAGCAGTCAAGTAAAAGTAAATGCGGAGGTAGTAAATGGTAAATATAGATGAAAACACTTTCACCAACAACAATGAATTTTATCCGAAGTAAAAGAAAAATCAGTTAAAAGAATAGTAAGGTTAAAAGATGAAAATAGAGCAAGAAGGGATATTTTCCAGAAATTTCATGTTTAAGTCATAGTTTTGCAGAAACTATTGTGGCCAATACAAGATTAATTTTGACAAAATTGGAAGAGTTTTGTGTTCCTAAGAGGCCAATCTACGAAAGCCTCTCTCACTTTTCTAATAGCCATTATCGTTTTGGAAATTTTAAAGAATATTTGAAAGCACTTTTTATAGAAAATTCCTATTTAGCCATCATTTTTCAGAGAATATTGTGGCCAATAAGAAATGAATATTACAAAACTGGAGGAGGTTTATTGTCCTCAGATGCCAAGATACAAAACCCTATCTCACTTTTTACACAGGTATTACAGAATGAGAGATAAATGCACATATTCACAGGATATTTTTTGGACTGTGGAAAGTTTTGTTTTACACATCTTTTTGCAGATCTTATTGTGAACAACTAGAGCCGAATTTTAGGAAACTGAAAGAGGCTTATATCACCAAAATATTTATCTACAATAACCTCTTTCACATTTTACATATCTATCTTGGATTGAGATATAGAAAGGAATTTATAGACCCTCGTTTTCAGAAATTTGGGAGGAAAAGGCTCAAAGATAGTTAGTGACTAGGATGCCTCATCATCAAATAAGAGTTGCTATCAAATTCAAATTTCTCTTCTTTGTTAGAAAAAATCCACAAGGATAGTGCCAAATTGATTCATTAGTTTTGAATGTCCAATGATTGAGTTCTATTTATCTAATATAGTTGGAGATATTTGTAAGAAATATTGATATTTTTTCAAGATATTTCAGTTTAGAATTTGTATAAATACTTCATCATTTGAAGTAATAGAAATTGGATTTTATAACTAGGAACCTCACCATTCAAGGTGATTCAGTCCATTAAGTTCAAGTGACTATTTGCATTAATAAAAGAGGAGTTGTTTCAGGATTCATGTGCCATATCTACTGGTGAATTTTTCCTTATTGTATATGTGTTTTCCTTTGTTTCCATATAATTGTTTTCTTAATTCTTAATTTTCTAATACGAGTATTACTGCAGAATATGTTGATATTATACACTCTTCCTTTAACTGTTAGTAATCTACCTATTTTATTCTGATATCCAACTCAGGGAATTCTTCATTGCTCCCTGATTTTGATTGACCTCTTTCATTATCTGGTTTAGAGGATCCTTCATTGCCCTCTTTTCCCTATTCTTTTCTCTCATTTTGATATCTGGATCTGAGAACCCATTTTCACCATCCAAATCTAAGGGATCCAGTATAACTTTCTATCTTTCCATGTTCCACTTAAGCTTGATACTTCTGCAAATTGATAACCCAAGCCTCTTTGACTCCATTACCCAATGGCCTTCCTCTGCATTTCCAACCAAACCAATTCAAAAACCAAATCTGTACTTATTAACTAGCCTAATATCTATTTCAAATAAAGCTAAATAATACAGAGATAGCCCTCTTTGAGCTTAGGAGGGCTATATCGTAAACTCCAAAGGAGTTTTGTGGTTACCTCAGACTATTTCTTTCTTTAACCTTGAGAAATTACTGAGTGATAACAGTATCCATTGTATCAACCTCTAGATTTCATTTATATTTACAAATTTTCCCTCCATTATTTTTCCTTGAAGTTTTCCTCCTTCCCTTCCAAGGCTCTAGCATAGGCCAAATAAGAATTCTTTGAATTGTGTCTCTAAGAACTCCTATCACACTAATATAGTCTTCAAATACCTTTCATGCCTCACAGAATGGGTACCATATCCACACTAGATTCAATGTTTTGTAAAGAAACCCTAAGAAAATTGTGAACAATAATGCAACAAACTTTACCTAAAATTAGGTGGTATTACAAACCATACAAACATATCTTATCCACCAACCATACAAACTTGTTTAATCTCATAATTTCTAGTTCAATAACTAAATTATTAAATAATGAAAATTAAAAGAAGACATGGAAATTCCCACCATTGAGTCATATATCCTCAGTCCTATTTCTTGATAAACATATAAATAAATAACTTATTAAAAATTAAAAACATTTTATTTAAAAGAATAAATAAGAGTTGTCTTTAGAGTGGCTTTATGGACTTTATTGGGCTGAAACAATTGAGGTGAAATCTTGGATTGTGTTATTTAAACTGGGGCACTTCGATTCTATAGGGGTTACCCATCAAACTTTTGATTTCAATAAATTCCTACCGGATCCTACATAAATTAGACCCGATAAATCCACCGAGAAAACTTCCAAAAAGTCTCACTAAAGACAACTCTGAATACATATAATGAATGATAATTATAATTTACCATAATTATAATTTAACATTAAAATTAAATTTTGAAAATATATTATTTTGAAAATAATATACAAAGTGCTTACCATTATCCTGTGAAATAAATAATTTTTATAACATACATAATTTTTATAAATATCCTTGGGAATGGATCAAGAATTGTAACAACGTTTTAAGAGAGTTTTCTTTATCTGATATTGTAATAAATAATAATATTATTTATATGATCTAAAATATGGAATTACACGGCCACCCAACTCATGGTTGAGTAAGTGTCATCTCAGTTTTTTTTTCCTTTCTCATTTATCATTAATTTGACTATGTGATGCATCATATATATCTACATCAGGGGTGAAGTTTACAATCGATTATGATACATTGGTGGACTTGGTCAAAAATAAATTTCCAAATCATCTACTTGGTCAAATAATGGATACACGATGCAATTATCCATTGAATAATGAAATCCTCTCAATTGATTCTCAGATGTAAATGTGAGTGAAAGAAAAAGTTAAGATACTCTACCCCAACCTATATTTCTATATAAATGCCTCATTTGCATAATAATATGTATCAGGTCATCGAAATGAGTAGATTTTATTGCAGTGCATTAGCCATCGATTGTGTTATCTCTAAATTAGTACTGATGGGCTGCTCCACCAGACAGCTTAGAGTAACTCTTTCAAACTATCTTTTGACTAAGTATTAGCCTCTTCAGCTTGAGAGGGTTCTCTCAACTTATCTAATGATTTTCTCAATTAGGTTTTGAATCAAATGGATAACTCTGTGATAAGTGTCTTAGTGTATTTTATTGTAGGTGAAAAATGGAATAGATTTCACTACCATTGGGCTCATGGAGTCAGTATGAAGGTATCTATTAACAAATGATTCTGCTTGAGGAAGCTGAGGCTTCTACTATTTCAATGAAAAAAGATAATACTAACACATAGGAAATTTCAATAACTTAATGTCAAAAGGAAGTCAGATCATGAGGGAATGAATTCTGACTAATTTAAAATTAAGAAAATTGAGAAAATGTATTAAGAAAACATAAGGCATAAACTCATTGCAACAGTCAAAGAATCTCAGGTTAAGCAGAAAACACCATCACTGTATATAATTGATATTCCAAGATTTACAATAATAGTAGTCTCAAAGTAACATTCTCCAACCCTTTTTAACTCTAAAAATCTCTTGTTTATAAAATCAAGACTCATAAAAATGATTTTCCACCTTTCTAGCTTCTAATTCCCACCTCAGAGACCTATTTCAAATATGATTACATCACTTGGAGACTTCCTAGGGATTTTTATGTTTTCTAGAGTTTGAATACAAAAAGGACTCTTCATTCATTAAATAATTCAACAAATCCATTTAATAACCCTTATCAACTACAAAAAACTAATTTTATGAGTGTACTAGAGTGTTGATGTGTCATTATGCCACGTGGATGCTGAGCTGGATCTCCTCCAAGTCGAATTTTACAACTTTTTCATAAATCTGGTTAGTGAAAATTCTGAAAAATAGGCTTCAAAGATGAGTGCATAGTTTCCAAACAATGGTGGATTTGAAGAAACTGAGAGAGGTATTTATATATGGGCCCGTGCTGAAGAAAAACCTTTTTTCATTTGGTCAGAAATCAAACTTGAAGTTGACTGCTAAAACAATCATGTACAAAACATTTCGTAGCGCTCATTCCGTAGCAAACTCCAAAATCCACGTTTTTCATAACCTTTGACCCTTTTGACTGTTGGAGGGTTTCCCTTGGGGATAATGAGCTAAATAAAATAAAAAAATTCTAACTTTTATTTTGACCATATTTGTCATTTTAGGCAAAAAGTCACCTACATTGGTTTGGTAGTGAAATCTGGCCTTCTAACCTAGGGTTTGCTATGAAATTTCGTAATTTGTTGAAAAAACCCAAAATCCTTCCTTTTCTTCAAAATTTCACTTTTTGGGTCTGCAAGATGGTATGATGAAGTATGTTAAGGAAAATTAGGTTCAAGCTACCTCTTATCCTCCTCAAGAAAGAACATTTTCACCTCAAACAAGTTCCTCTATTAATAAAAAGAAAGCTGTTTTTTTCTGAAATTTAGGGCTTAGAAATGATCTCATATCTCCATATCCTTGATATATGTTGCAAAACCAGAGGAGGTTTTTGTACATATATTTGTGCGTAAGCAAAACCTCTCTTGGTGTTTTGAAAAAAATCTCCAGGTATCTTAGAGCTGCATTTGAAAAACATATCTAAAAAAAAAACCGCATTCTAGAAAAAGAGCCCAAAGATATCTCCGCATCTCCTAATTTGTAGCACCTTTGAGAAAATTGAAAGAGTTTAATGTTCTTTGATCTATTCTTGACAATAAAATCTCTCAATTTCTTAGAAATATCCTCTGTTTTCCCAAAAACTTCTCTTAAAGTTGACTGCTTAAACAACCAAAAAATATAGAAATCCTTAGATTCGCTATGAAATGGTCAAGTGATTTCATAGCAAGATATGCCTATTTGGCATAGAATTCACTACATAATTGTGAAAAAAATACATGTGGCTAAAAAATGAATTTTAAACAAATGCATGTGAACCTAAGGTGGATTGATTGATATGACTGAGATGACATGACTCATGGTGGGTTTAGACTTCGGGTAAACCTTCTCACATGTGCTTTTTTATATCTTTTATGAATTTGAATATGAAAAAAACATGGAACCTAGGTGAATGATATGTAAGACCCTATCACTGAAATTTTTAAACTTATGAGTGACAACAGATTGATTGTTTGAGTGTGAGGGTGGAAAGAGTGGAATTATCATATAATATCATGGCCTCATGCAAAAAAAATCTTCTTTTTCTAAAAATAGTAGGTACGTATGTATTTTGTTGTAATTACCATATAGTTTGTAATTTCTCTCTATATATTTTGGATCATTATATTCTATGGATTGTAGGTGTATTGCTTCTAGTAATAATGGCATCCTTTTCCCAAGGAAATGAGATGAGTGGACAGAATCATAAGCTTCTAGCTGGTAAATATAATTCCATTGCTGCCATTTAATGCTAATGTCTAAAATAAATTCTAATTCCAAAGAGGATCTGTTGTGATGGTAATGCTGAATGGATTTGTGATGTGTTATATGTACAGTGTGTGTGCTTATTTTCTATGGCATCTCATACACGACTTGCACATTGTCTGGAGACAAACAAATCCAATACTACTATAATTGATGTCTTCTAAAAAATGCATTGCAGACACAAGCACCTGTACACAGCATCTCAAGGATGGCACCGAGATGGTCTGTAGTTGATCAAATTACAGAGATTATGGAAATTTATAACTTATTATGCATATCTAATTGTGGGTACTTCTGTGTGTAACTACTACCAATGGATGGTTGTAATAAGTAAATAAAGAAGTCCAAACCTTTCAATCTCTATTTTCACAATTTCCCTTTTAAGATAATGTTTTCCATTTCATTTGCTTCTAAAATTGGAAAAAAATTGAATCTGACGTTGTACACATCTTTTTATTTATGACTTACATTCAAAAATATTTTTCAATGATTATAAAGTTATGATAAGATAAATTAAAATAGATTCATCTTAAATTTTTATATGTTAAATATCTGTACAAATATGATTCTCTATTTTCTTATGCTTTTATGGAAGCTTCATATTTTCATAATTAACATTCACCTATATTGTTAAACAAACTGGTTTATCGAAAATCATTATAGCTCCATATTTTTGATATAGATCAAATCCCTTAAGTATAATGAGAGGGGAGGTGAATTAGTATAATGACCAATTTTACAAATTTAAGACTATAAGACAATTTAAACCTTCAACACATCAATCACATAAGCAACACATAAGAATTCCAAACATATGTGGAAATCCTTAAAGGGAGAAAACCACAAAAATTATCGCTTTGAATATTATTGTAGGCACCAACCTATTGTTACATCAATTTTCTAGCACTAATTATAAGGAGACACCCATTTTATTATTTACAAGCACTAAGCTAAAGGTGACATCAATCCCCAAATTTACAAACATGAACTTGAAAGAGGCTTTGATCCCGTGATTTAAAGGGACTAACTTGAAAGAGACATTGATCCCATGATTTATAAACACCAACATAAAGGAGGCTCTTATCCCCTTTAATTTATAGGCGCCAATCTGTTGAGATTCAACAAGATGATGATTCTAGTGAAAATTAAGCACTTTCACTAGGTGGGGCTCGCATGTTATTTTTAGGTGTATGTCTATTTCTAGAATGGTGAGCATATTCTAAAATTAGCATGATGTTGATTCTAGATGGTTGAGCAAATTCTATCTTTAGATGAGTTTATCTTCTTAGAACATGGGCAAAGTATATTTATATATCGCAAATCTAAAAATACAATGCATGTCGATTATTATTATCCCTTAAAAATAATCAAACAATAAATAATAACTTATTATCTTGGAGCACTTGATTTCAGTTAACTGATGTGGCAAACCAGTTAGCTGAAAGAATTACGCATTCCAAGGTTGGTTGGTGACTCATGCATGATGGACTTCGTTGTGACACAATTGTAACAAAGTTGGAAGAGTAGTTATGGGAGTTGTTATTTACTTTAACTCAGTTAAGTGAGCTAAAATCAGTTGTGCGAGTTGTAACTAAAGATACACTAGTGAAATATGAGTGAGTTAATTATTTAATTAATTCACAAGTAGTGTCTTACTTGCAACTAAATAAATACATCAATTAACTATTTGCATGTCAGATCCAGTGGAGACCCAGTGGAGAGATAGGTGAAAAGGGTGTGTTTGACTATCATTTGTGACTATAGTGGTGCATTCAATGCATATATACACACATTGAGTTTCCAATGAGGATTGCGTAGTCCAATGTATGAGAAGGGTGACAGTATTCCAAAGTATGTCGTGAAGTTTTTCCAATGTAGGGATGAGCTGGGGAGTGTGGGAATTATATTTTTTGATGATGACTTGGTGAGCTTGGCTCTCCTTGGGCTTCCGAAGAGTTGGCATAGTTATCAAGACTCTATCAATGGGTGGGAGAAACTGCCGAATTGGGAGCAAATTTGGTCGGATCTAGTGCAGAAGGAGATAAGGCAGAGTACCAGGGATGGCTCTTCATAAAAGCATGATGATGAAGAGGATTTTTCTTTGGCTGCCAAATTGAGGAAAGGAAAGGGGAATGAATCCCATTCAAAATCTGAGGCTAAAGGCAAGAAGCTAGATTTTTCCAAGGTGAAATGTTTTCACCGTCACGAACATGGGCATCTCACCACTAACAGCCCATAGAAAAAGAAGAACAAGAAGGTTGTTGTAGTTGCAGTTGGTGAGGCTCTTGCCTCACAATTTGAACTTGATTTCTCTTTGATCGCATGCTTGATTTCAACCGCAATGAGATCAGTGTGGTATCTTGATAGTGGTGCTTCCTTCCACATGAAGAGAGATAAGGAGATTTTCAATGACTTGGAGGAGAAAGATATCCAAATTCATAAAGATATAGGTGACGATGGATGATATAGTGCGAATGAAATTGGTACCATTACCTTTGAGAGGGAGTCAAACAAACCATTTCTGTTGAAAGATTTTATGCATGTTCCAAGTCTAAAGAAGAACTTGGTCTCAGTCGCAATGTTGGAGGACAAAGGTTATGACATTGTTTTCAGTGATGGAAAGGCTTTCCTATGACATAAAAAAACGGGTCAAACCAAGAGGATAGGGATTCGAGTACATAATATCTACAAGCTGGAGGTAGATGGCTGTGCTGCAATGGTGGGCAAAGAAGAATAAGTGGTGAGCCGGGACGAGGGCGAATTATGGCATTGGAGATTGGGCCATCTTCACCATGGTGCCCTAAAGATTTTGCAGCAGATTTCTACTGGACATCCAAAGGGTACACTTGTGTATATAGATCAGTGCAAGGGATGTACTATGGGTAAGTTTGTGAAGACCACCTTTCATGAAAAGGAGAACTATGCGTCGGTGATATTGGAGAGAGTTCACACAGACGTGTGTGGACCATTCTCGGTTGCTTCAACAAAAAATCACAGGTATTATGTTATTTTTGTTGATGAATATTCTCATAGGTACTGGATCTTCTTCATGCAGAAGAAAGATAAAACATTCTCAAAGTTCTGTGAGTTTAAAGCATTGGTGGAGAATGAGTCGAGGAAGCAAGTGAAGGCTCTGTGGAGCGATAATGGTGGTGAATATATCTCGAACAAATTAAAAGAATTCTATAGCAAATAAGGAATTCAAAGAGAACTCATAGTGCCTCATAACCCACAACAGAATGGGGTCATGGAGTGGAAGAACAGAATGATCATGGGTGTTGCACGAACTATATTTCATGATCAGAGCCTACCAATGCACTTGTGGGTGGAAGCACGCAACAATGTGGTTTATGTGAAAAATCGTTGTCCTCATAGAGTACTTGGCATGAGTACACCTGAAGAAGCTTTTAATGTTAAGAAAACAGATGTTTCTCACTTTAAGCTTTTTGGCTCATCTGTTTATGTGCATGTCACCAAGAATGCCAGGAAGAATCTAGAGCCGACTACTAAAGTTGGGATATTTGTGGGGTACACAAAAACACCCCATAATTATCGTGCGTATTTTCTAAACTTTCATATGATAGTGGTGCAACGAGATATAAAATTTAATGAGGAGAAAGCCATGAAGTTGTTGCTTGATAGGGATCTACACTTGCATGCAAAGGAGGAATTGCTTGTTCCCAAAGATGAGCCTCAAGATGTGGATCAGCCATAGGAGGAGGATCATGGAGTGGAGGAGTCCACTCACATAGAGCCAAACATTAGAACTGGTAGAAGGCATACCACAGAAATTGAGAGGCTGAAGCTTAATGCGGCATAGAATGTAGGAGCCCCTACTTCACAACACAGATAGAGATAGTCTCATAATCAATTCACTGGATACATGGCTTTCATGATCAAATGTATTGTTACAGAGCCATATTATTTTCAGGAAGCAGTGTAGGAGCCGATATGGGTAGATGCAATTGTGGAGGAGTATGACTCCATTGTCAGAAACAGTGCTTGGGAAATTGTTCCAGGGATGGTTGATAAATCAGTGGTCGGTTCAAGATGGATCTACAAGGCAAAGCAAGCTATTGATGGGAGAATTGAGAAGTATAAGGCAATATTTGTTTCATGGGGCTTCTCACATATCGAGGGGATTGATTATGAAGAAAAATTTTCACCTATCGCACGATATTCTTCCATAAGGACGATCCTTGTTCTCTCATCGAAGATGAGTTGGCACATTCATCAGATGCATGCGAATACTACATTACTTAATGGGACCATTGAGGAAGAAGTGTACATTGAGCATCCTAAGGGATTTGAGATTTTCAGCAATGACTCGCATGTGTGCAGACTCAAAAGAGCGTTATATGGGCTGAAGCAAGAACCCCGTGCTTGGTACACATAGATTGACAACTATTTCACTGGACTTGGCTTCACCAAGAGTGAGGCGGATGCAAACCTATACCAAATTGTGGTATAGGGTAAGATTTTAATCATTTTTCTTTATGTTGATGATTTAATACTAAGTGGGGATGAGCAGCTGATACGCTAATGCAAGGAGGACCTTGCAAAGGAGTTCGAGATGAAGGATATGGGTCGCCTTCGTTATTTCCTTATATTGGAAATATGGCAACAAGAAGGTGAATTGTTTGTGTCTCAAGGAAAGTATGCTCGAGAGATACTTGGTAAGTTTCACATGGAGGAATGCAAACCCATGGATACTCCTCTTCCAAGAAATTGGAGGAAAGAGGATGCTACATTGGTAGAGGTAGTGGATGCTACTGTCTATCGATAGTTGGTGGGTTCGCTCATGTATTTAGTTAATACAAGTCAGGACATATCATATGCGATGAACCAGCTTAGTCAAGTGATGATTAAGCCTACCAAGCTCTTTTGGAAAGTGGGCAAGCATGTCCTGAGATATCTCAGGGGCACATCTAAGTATGGCTTATGATAGAGATAGACAGATGAGGTGAATTTGCATGGCTTCATGGATGCAGAATGGGCAGGCAACCCAACAGATAGAAAGAGCACATCAGGAGGGGTTTTCAATATCAGATCTATATTTGTTTCTTGGTACAGCAGGAAAAAAATATCTATGGCACTTAGTTCAGTGGAAGAGGAATACATGACAACAAGTCAAGCTGCATGTGAGGCTATCTAGATGAGAAAGATCCTGGTTGGTTTGTTCGGTTTTCATTTAAATCCTACAGTGATTCATTGTGATAATCAGAGTTGCATTAAAATATCGATTAATGTTGTGTTTCATGATAGATCTAAGAATATAGATATCTGGTATCATCATATCAAAGATTGTGTGCAACAGAAGATCATGTTGCTTCAATACATTCCTATGGAAGATCATGATGCAGATATTCTGACAAAGGGGCTCACCAAGAGCAAATTCGAATACCATAGAGACGGGATCGGGGTGAAGAATAATCCATTTTTTGTTAAGAGGGAGTGTTGACATTCAACAAGATGATGATCCTAGTGAAAATTAAGCACCTTCACTAGGTGGGGCCCGCACGCTATTTTTAGGTGTATGTCTATTTTTAGAATGGTGAGCATATTCTAAAATTAGCAGGATGCTGATTCTAGATGGTTGAGAAAATTCTCTCTTTAGATGAGTTTCTATTTTTAGAACCTGGTTGAAGTCTATTTATAGATCGCAAATATAAAAATAGAATGCATGTCGATTATTATTAGCCCTTAACGATAATCAAATAATAAATAATAACTTATTCTCTTGGAGCACTTGATTTCAATTAAATAATGTGAAAAACTAGTTAGTTGAAGGAATTACGCATTCCAAGGTTGGTTGGTGACTCATGCATAATGGACTTCGTTGTGACATAGTTGTAACAGATTTGGAAGATTAGTTATGGGAGTTGTTATTTAGTTAAACTCAATTAAGCAAGTTAAACTCATTTGAGCTAGTTTTAACTAAATATAAACTAGTGAAAGATGAGTGAATGAATTATTTAATTAATTCACAAGTAGTGTCTTACTTGCAACTGAAGAAATACAACAGTTAACTACTTGCATGTCAAATCCAGTGGAGACCCAGTGGAGAGATAGGTGAAAAGGGTGTGTCTGACTATCAGTTGTGACTATAGTGGTGCATTCAATGCTTCTACACACACATTGGAGTTTCCAATGAGGATTGTGCAATCAAGGTAATGAAATTTTGAATTCATTCAGGGATCTTCTTCAGCAGGGATTGTATAGTGGAGGTAGGTTGTTAGGTGGCAGTAAATTGGTGCATGTTATGCCAATTTTTGTATGGCAGTGTGAGACGATTGTATACTTTACTGAGAGCTCTATGAGCTGAGCTTTGTATGAAATTGTTTCATGATTCCATGATATATATAATATATGATATTTGGGGTTTTTAGCTTTAAGCTTTCCTGGTAAAACATCTTGTTATGTGCGATTGATTTTTCTTCATATATTTGCAATTGGTGATTTAATTTCCGCAAAGAATTGAGTAGGAGGATTATGTATTTAACAGTGGATTTAATTGCTAGATCAGGGGAGTCCAGAAATACATTATTGTGTTTATAAATTTCTACAAAATCTGAAGGAGATTCTTGTCCCCTCTAATATACACGCACTAACCTAAAGAAGATACATGTTCCCTCTAATTTATAGGCACCAATCTAAAATAAAAATTTAGTTCCCTTTTATTTTTAGGAACCAACTCGATTTTCCTATTAGATCCATTATTCAACACATTTTCAAACTAGTTCAATAGGCACTCTAGTTACCTCTTACACATTTAAATTTCTTTGTTCTTTGATATTCTCTTTACTAGAATAGATATTTCATTGTATATTCTTTATTCATGCTCTCTTTAACTCTCAACTCAACTCGATATTCAACTACATCTCAGATATACCATCTAATCTATTATGTTCTATGTTAATGCACACTCATCCCTATCACTACACTTTAGTTCGTAATTTAATTAGTTTGGGCTTCCTCTAATTTGGTCAACAAACCCTTTCTTCATTTGGTCTACTATTGGTTTTTATATTCTTGAGGAAAAATTTCCCTCTTTTCGTATGCATGGGTTTAGCCACAATTTCAATTATTTTTCTTCTCTTTTATATTTTATGACCTTTATTTTCATGGGAATTGATCCATGGTACTGTTTCCTTAACCACTTCAATGCACCACCTCTATTCATACCATGTATTCAACAATGGATTTGAAAAGTTTAAATTTCAAACTTTAATTTAAATTTGTTCTTTCTTAGCACTCTTTAGGTCTAAGAGCTGTACTTCACCTATAATGTTCATCCCTCATTTTTACTCCCTTCTATTTAACCAACCAAGAGTTAGGTTCTTTAGCCATTTAACACTATGTCACCACACTTTGTGTTCATGTCGTTTGGTGGAACCATGACCTTTACACATCGGTGTTGTGATGGTTATATTTCACAACCTTCTCTGTAACACATTGTGACGAAGGTTCAGGATCGTGCCCTTTACATACCAAATACCAATTTTTTCCTAGGCTCACAGACTTTGGGTGTTATACTTTCACACCTTGTAACGAGGCATTGTGACTATCTTCTTACTCTTTGGATATCAGGAAACCTTTGAAGCTTTCAGCTCTGAGTGCTATATCGTTATCTACCCATGACCATGGGAGTTGTTATCCATGATAACCATTAGGTTGTTCTTAAGTTAATTAGGTTGAGTCACTTAGGAGGGTTGAATAACGTCATCATTTTCAATTCATAATTTTCAAAAGACATTGTAGATATGTGGGGGGTCTTGAAGGTCATCATTAATGTGTTAGGTGTCAATGTCAAAGAAAAATCTCAAAAATATCTCATGCATAAGTTAATATGGTCATTTCAGTAAATTTGACACTTTTACCAACTTCCACAGCAAATTTAGTGTAAACAGGTGAGTATTTACTACGAAATTTTTTGTACTTTGTTTTTATTCCAACGTTATGTGTTTTTGATCTTTTGGAGCATTCAACGCAGTGAAGAGGTGTTTGAATCATCTAATAAGATCATGAATATCATTGTGCCACTTGTTCAAAGGGGAAACTCAACATTCGAACTCCACATGACTGGCATGGCTGACAAATCATCACGATGTCAGCTCACAAATTGGACAAATCATCATCAAATCAGGTTTAAACAGATTTTAAATCTAGTGTATCAGTTGGTCAACACCTCAACATGTCAGTTTGGCTCGACAGATATGGTACAAGTTGAATTGAAGAAAAAAGGTCTTAACATGATTGTGCAAGATGATATTGTTACTCCATGAAACATGGTAAGGAAACACATTTTTGGACCATATTATGTCTAATACTATCATACCTAGCATGCACGGGATTTAACGATGTTTTGGAGGTAAAATAAAAAAAGAAAAAATCAAAATATCATTGAACTAGGTACTTTCGTAGTGCATTTCAAGCTTAAAGATGAGTTTTTGTTATGAAAGTGCTGTAGGTTTCTTTGAGGATAAACTTGTGAAAAAATATTAGAACAAGGGTGACTTAGAGCACGTGTTTACCTCATTAGCCTTATGTAAGACCCTCCAATAGTCAGAAAGGTCAAATATTATGCAAAATGTGGATTTTGGAGTTTGCTACGAAAGTGCGCTACAAATGTTCTTGTACATGATTGTTTTAGCAGTCAAATTCAAGCTCACTTTCTGACCAAATGGAAAGGAATTTTATAAATATGAAGGATATTTTCCTTCAACATGAGCCCATATACAAAAACATCTCTCATTTTTTCCATAGCCATTGGGGTTTGGAAAATATGAAATCATCTTTTAGGCCTATTTTTCAGAATTTTTACTAGCCAGATTTGCGTAGAAATTTTAAAATTCGACTTGGTGGAGGTCTAACTCAACATCCATGTGGCATGATGACACATCAAAATTCATTCAGAAGATCCAGTTGGTTTCATTTGATAAGGGTTGTTAAAATAATTTTTTGAGCTATTTAATGAAAGAAGAGTCCTTTTTGTATTCAAAATCTACCAAACAAAAAATATCCCTAAGAAGTCTCCAAGTGATGTAATTCTATTAGGAATAGGTCTCTTAGGTAGGAATTAGAGGTTGGCCCAGGTGGCAAATCATTGTATTAGAGCTCACTCTATAAATGAGGGAGTATTTTGAGTTTAGAGGGGTTGGTGGATGAATGTAATGAGAAGGCTATTATGTAATTTTTTTCTACCAAGCTAATATACAATTGCAACAATTGTCTTTCAGACATGAGATTTATTTTGAGCTTATGTAACTGTTACACAGTAATTTGTCACCGTCCCTACCATTCCCCATCCCGCACAATGGAGGACCCATTTCGTGACCTGTGAACATTGTCATGCCTTGAAAACATCATCAATGCATCCCTCTAAGCATGAGCTTTATTTTCCCTTTCGAGACATCTCCTTGCAAAAATCATGAAAACATCCCTTTTTGCATTGGCGCGGAAGTCGGGGTCAGCATTAACGCCAATGAGGAAAATCCCGCAAAGAGGTCGCGCCACTTGGCGCTCTGTCATAGAGCAGTAGTCGCGCCACCCATTTTAGGGACTGTTTTTTAAATATGGATGGCGGAAGTTGAGTTCAAACAAACTCACAAACCATTGCCTATCTTGAGTTGGGAGGTTTGGCTACGGGAGTTCTATGGAAGGGAAGTGGTTTTGCCACCTTCCATGGAACCTTCCTTGTTGATAGGGCCAATCCCATAATAATAGGGATCCCAACTCCCTCCTTTCCCATCTATAAAAGCCTACTCAAATCCATGGCAAGCTAGTCTGGAAGTGTTGAAGCTTTGCATCTCCATATTCCTAAGTGCCTTTGTGCTGTAAAGAATCCTCTCTTTCCCTTAAGGCCCATTCAAGTAAGGAGACCATTGTCACGAGACTCTGGAGAGGTTTTCCCTTTCCTTGGCGAGCTTTGCGAGGCGTGGACGACCGGGGACCCGTTCAAAGGAGGCTGCGACGTCAGAACTTGGTTGTAACTTCTATTCGTTTATTATTTAATAGATGACTATGATTATGGTTCCACTCCATTTTCCATCATGTTAATGCGAGTAATATCTTTTCTGACCGATGTTTAGTTACGTATGCTGGTTCCTATGCTTGTATCTGTTCGTTTCTTCTATGTGCAGGTGTTCATCCGCGGAGATCGTGGAAGGATTGTGATCTGCCAGGGCTGAAGGACGGGGACATTTCTTCTTCAGATTATAGCGTTGGAATCCAGGTAGGCTTCTATTCCTAAGTCTTTCCATTCGTAACTAGGAGCTTGCGTCATAGCATTGTTTGTTTGTTGCTAGACCCCTGCTGGGCTAGTAGGGATCGCCTCTGTCCGCAGAGGGGATTTACCTCGTCAACAAATTGGCGACTCCGCTGGGGATCGTCCAGTTTTCCTTGTCTCGTTTATGTTGTTTCGCTTTGATTGTGTTTCCTTGCTTGATGAACCTTCTGGGTTGGATTCTTTCATTACTTTAGCTTCTTGGTTTGCTTAGCTTGCATTGGTCTGCTTCTGGAGTAGCTTGTTTTGAATTTTTGCTGAGAAACTCGACTGGCGCGGTTTTTAACCCGACAGTCGCGCCAATTGGCGCATGTTGCCTTTGTCTAGCCCGCGCCAATTGGCTTCTGGCGCTAGTTTCACACTCACAGTCGCGCCACCCCTGTGAGTTTTTTGAGTTTTCTCATTTTTGAGCTCTCTGGATTTGACTAGTGTTTTTCTTCTTGATTTCCTGACTGCCTGAGTGTGTTGGGATCTTGTTTGGCTGGAATTCACCTCTGTCCTTTGGTTGTTTGCTTCTATCTACCGATTTCACGTTTTGAGTCCTAGGGCATCTAGTGGCTTAGTGTATAGAGCCCTCCTTGGGAGTTTTGGTGTCTTGATTGTCCTGTCAACTTGCTGGTTAACTCTCCACATCCTCATAGTAGTCGTTGATCGTTTTGTTGCGTCTTTTGAGTGATTGTTCATTCCTTCATTCGAAATTTGTTTGCCCTTGCTTTGGACCTAGATCACACGGTCCATTGGAAGCTTTTGAGTCTTTCTTTGATTTGAGAGAATTTGGGTCGATTTGGGGATCTGATTGCTTGCATTATTGAGTGAATTTTGTTTGTTTCGCTCTCTTGGATATCATTTCTCAAATTGTTCCTTTTGTTTTCAGTGCACATTAACCATTAAACATTGAAAATCAAAAAAAAAAATCTCTTTTGCTTTTGTTAATTAGTGCAAATTGTAACTTTTTCCATATCGCTAGTGGTTAGTGTTTTGAATGAAAAGTTGTCAATTGCATTAGTTACATTATAGAGTTCATTGTTTGGTTTCCGTTCACTTCGTTTGTATAAAAGCTCTCAACTCTTCTCTAATTAGTTTTCATCGAACGAAATGTTGCATTGTGGCATATAGCTTTGCATTTAGGAGACACTACATACGATAGGGCCTGGAAATTGAAACTTAATTGAAGATCAACTGTAAAATGTATTCAATTAACCTAAGGCAGCATTGGAACTTAACGAAACATATTTAGAAGGTCTAGGCTAGAGAC
This sequence comes from Pinus albicaulis, assembly GCA_034641835.2. Classification (NCBI taxonomy): domain Eukaryota; kingdom Viridiplantae; phylum Streptophyta; class Pinopsida; order Pinales; family Pinaceae; genus Pinus; species Pinus albicaulis. Next base: position 17,416,180 of record CM076575.1, read on the forward strand.
GTGTTCCGGCGTTAAACCTAGCAACCGCTGTCGCCTTCGGCTTTGCATGGGCCGCTAGCACAACTTTCTGTGCTCCCCGTACGCAATATATAAAGGGAGACCCCTATAGGTTTTCAACTTTATCCGCGTAAGCCGAGTCTCACGCTCTATACCCGTGATACACCGAACACAAAATTCGGGGAGACTACCTGCACGTACGGAAAGTCCTTGGTCGATTTCTGTTTCATTTTTGAAACCAAGGTGTATATTGCAGTTCACGGATATTTGGTACACCCTTTGTGCCTAGTTTTTCCTGAGCAGTCATTTGGTCTTTTCTGACTCCCTAAACTTGAAAAGACCGCCAAGCGCTTGTCCTTTCACGCTTGTGTCAACTCTGAAAGAGATAGAGTCATCTTTTTATCGTTTCTCGACTCTTAAAATATGAAACGGTAGAACTTCTTATTTTCCAATGTGGTAAAATTAATCGCCCACGATTTCACACCTATTTAGACATTGCTTGTTGACCGTTTGATCGTGTGTCTTAACTCATTTTCAGCCCGTGTGTGTGTGTGCCCTTTTCTTCTAGTCTTTTGCCACAGTGGCGGAACCATCGGTTTCGTCTACTGGTAGTCCTTACACGGACGATTCTTCAGAAGCTTCTCAGCCTTCTGTTGAACCGCAGCAGCCTGTTGTTTCCGAGTTTCCTGACGGGGGACCGGTTCTCGCCGAGCAACCCTTTGGAGGACCAGTTGAGTTCAATTGGCCCTTTTCGGACCCCGTGTCTGAATTGAGATTAGGAGCTGATTTCCTTTCTCTTACATCGGGTTCACCGTTTGTTGCTGCTGTCTTTCCTCCTAGTCCTCGCCGTCTTCTGCGTGATTTAACGGCAGGATCAACCATGAGTGATTCTGGTGAGGAAATTCCGGGGTCTGATGACTATCAGCGCATCCCTCATAGATTGTTTGAGGGAGACGGTTCCGAGCTGGCTACCACATCGTCAGCCAGTCCATATTTACCACAGGGATACAGATCTCTGGGTCAGATCATTTCAGCTGCTGCCTCTATGGGGATATCATCTCCCGCATCGAGACCAGCTGCCACTACACCCGGGGTGTCCCCTTCGACGCCCGTCACTTATGTTCCCATTCGGCCCACTGTTTGTGTGGCTGCCTCTTCTGCTGTTGTCTCGGCATCCGCTACCAGGGCTGGGCCAACTCCCGAAGACATTTATCTAGCTACTGCTATACCGGAGAATATCTCTCCGGAGGAGTATCGGTTGTTTTTACAGCAGCCGAACGCCGGAGCTAGACAGTTTCCCCAAGATCCTTACCGATCTTTCTTTTCGCACTATGCACAGGACGGCACTCCCGTGTATGGTTTCCCGGGTCAGCTTGACGAGCACGGAGAGATTTTGCGTCTTCCTGCTCCTGAGGCTTATTTGTATGCTCAAGGTTTACCGTACAACCAGGCCCATAACCCGCAGGGACAGCCTTTCCAAGGCCAACCTGCAGGCCAACCTGGCTATCTGTACGACCCTCAGAGACAGCCCATCCAAGGCTACTCTGCGGGCCAGCAAGGACCATTGTACAATCCGCAAGGACCATATTATAGCCCTGCTGGTCAACCTGCTCAGCCTCAGCCGGGGTATCAACCAGGATAGGCCTATGGTCCTGGGCGGAAAATCCAACCTTCTTTACCGATGCAACCGCAGTATCCCGTTGTCTCTAACGTTGCATATCAGCCACGACCACCCTATGGTTCTGCTTCAGGTCAAACTGGTTTCCAACAAGCACCTGGTTCTGTTCCTCCACCAGGCCAACCGGCTCATCCGGTACAACCTGGTGTCCCGCCTCCAGGCCAACCGGCCTATTCGGTACAACCTGGGGCTCACTTACAACCAGGTCAACCTGCGCAACCAGCGCCGCCTATTTACCCGGGCCAGCCTGTTCATTCAGGCCCGCCCCTTCACTCGGGTCAACCTCTTTATTCAGGGCAGCCCTCTCACTCTGTTCACTCTGCTCAGCAGCCTATTCATTCAATGCCGCAGCCAAATCAACAGCTGCGCCCTACGTACCAGGCTCCGCAGGGTTCCACTTATCAGCAGTCTACTCATCCTCAGAGTGATTATTATCCTCATGGTCAGTCTCAACCGAACTATAACCACCCTGGAGGCTCTCAGTATCCTCCTCCTCCACCCGGTTTTACCTACGCTCAGCAGCCAAATCCAAACGCTGCTTATACGGGGCAGACACCTAATCAGGGCCCGAACCCTGGTTATCAAGCCCCACACTATGGTTACCAGCAGCCAAATCAGTCTAGTTATACAAACTATGCCCCCTACGGTCAGAATCCTCAGGGACAGAACCCATGGGGGCAGGGATATTCACAACCATCGTGGAACGCAGGTACCGGACCTTATCCTGGGACTGGCATGGTAGTTAAACCTCCATTGCCGTTCCTGGCTACCTTGGAACTACCGGACATTTCGAAGTTGACCAATGATCCGATTGCTCATAATCCATATTGGCCTCCGGTTCCCACCAAGATACCAGGTGACTGTCCCAAGTTTGAGGGCAAAGCTGGAGAAGACCCCCAGGCGCATGTGATGACGTATCACCTCTGGTGCTCGTCTAACTCTTGGACCGACGATTCGATTCGTCTGCGTCTTTTCCAACGTACTTTAACAGGAGCTGCTGCTAAGTGGTACATAGAGTTGTCCCGTGGTATTTTTTAGGATTTCAACTCGTTAGCTATGGCTTTCCTCACGCATTTCCAGTTGCCAGTCCGGTATGAGGCCGGGACGCACCTCCTGTCTTCCCTGAAGCAGGACTCGGCCACTCACATCTCGGATCACATCCATGAGTGGCGGCGCCGTCGTCGACTGATCAAGTTTCACATACCTGATCAGATTTTGACTCACTGGTTCACCACCTCCTTTGTCAATAAAATCGCTCAGGATATCGCGATGGGAGCGTGTGTGACAGAGGAACAAGCTATCGCGCGTGCCCAGTACCTGGATCTTGTTTATTCGCAATCTGGCATGCTTTATGACATCCTGCCTGATGCTCCACGGCCCGGAACCACAAAGGCCCCGCCTACCCCTACGGTGGATGGTGTCATTGGTTCCGTTTCTCAAAATTCGAAGAAGTCTTCGAATGGGAAGCAGAAGGCTAATTCTTCCAACAATACCTCTGCTAATCCCGCCTCATCCGATTCTGGTAAAACCGCGGAGGTAAATGTCGTCCAGGCCAATCCTGCGGAAAAATCCTCCAAGGGGAAAAAGAAGGGCAAAGGCAAATCAAAATCCGATGCCCCGAAACCGGAATCCAAATCTCGAACTGAGGATGGCTCCCAACGTAAGCCGAAATTCCCTTGCCTCATCTGTGAAGGTGACCATTATACTAAGGATTGTCCACGACGGTCCGAAGTTAGTCAACTTCTTAAAGGCTCAAAAGGGACTCTGGCTGTTTTAAAAGAGCCATTTCCATCTCAGCAGACCCAGATGGTCGAACAGGCGTCACCATCTGCACCGTTTGGGTCTCAAGTTTTCATGATGAAGACTAATGCACCTATCACTATCGCTACGCGGTCGAAGGACTACAATGAACCGCGGCAGGCACCCGGGAAGGCAGTTGTGGATGGGCCGCCTCCCCCACCTGCCTCCGGTCCATTGGAAATCGAGAAGCCAACTCTCGAACCCGTTGTGAAGCCACCTCCCAAGGGTGTTCTTCGGAGATCCTCTTATAATCCAAACGCTCGTGCCGCTCAACATTACAGTATTGTTGAGGATCTGGCACAGGCGCCATGTGCTATGTCCGCACTTGAGGTTCTTCAAAGTTGTCCTTCACAACGGAAGGCTTTACTGTCTGCCATCGGTGGTATCGATCCCGCCGACTCGAGCCTTCTCACCTTCGATCTGGAGAATTTTACTCCCCAGCTTCCACATCAAATCGCTTTGGTCATTCAAGTCGGGATTAACGGTCTCAACATTCATAGGGCCGTCGTAGATGAGGGTGCATCTACCTGTGTTATGTCCTCCGCTTGCTGGAAGGCCATTGGCTCTCCAGCCTTGTCGTCATCTCCCAATGCCCTCGAGGCATTTGATGGTCGGGAGTCTAAACCCCGGGGAGTTCTCGAGAGTCTTGCGATCACATTACAGGGAAAAACTGTCAACGTGGAAGTGGAAGTGGTTGACGCTAAACTCAACTACAATATACTTCTTGGCCGCAGCTGGACCCATGCCATGCTCTGCGTGCCGTCTACCGTCTTTCGATTCATCAAGTTCCCTCACGAGGGCAAGATTGTCACGGTAGACCAGTTGTCATTTTTTACCTCTAGCTCCGAGAACAACGTGCCGTATGTGGATCAAATTCCGAATCCCCCAGACAGCATAGGACCTGGTCTTTTCAAAGACCCAGTCCTCATGGGTATTTTCCCCGCACCGCCACCGAATACCGCTCAAGTCAACATGTTGTCCAGGACTGATGACCCCTGGCTTATTCCTACACCTGAGCAGGTATATGAGTTTGGAGAATCCATGCCTTTAACGCCAGTAGAGATCAGCTACTGTGAGATTGTTGCCGCATCGGACCCTCCACCTCCCCAGCATGCTCCGATGAGCATGGCTCTCGACGTCTACTCACAATCCCCCTGGCTTGGTCAGGCTGATTCACCTGATCCTCTCAGAGAGACTTTTCCTTCAGATGAGGCTATCATTGAAACTATGTCTCTTGAGGAGCTGCCCTGGGGCGATGGGCATCATCGCTCCTCGTTTATGCCCAGCTTGGGGGCAATGACTGATTGTCTGGAGCGCTATGCTACTCAGGTTCCTTCCCCTCCTCTTCAAACACCGATCTTGATGCACGAGGTATTTTCGGAGGGTAATCTGAGTAACATTACTCAAACTGTTCCAATCAACATCTCTGTTAAACCAGGGATTGTTGAGAACATTCATGTGGGTGTGACTTGTTCTCCCGAGGAGATTCAAGTCTATACTGAGCTTTTCAAAGAATTCAGAGATGTTTTCGCATGGTCCTACGAGGAAATGCCGGGAATTGATCCTAGTATTGTCGTACACGAGATTCCAACCTATCCAGGGGCGAAACCCGTGCGCCAACGCTTACGTCCCATGCATCCTCGAAAAGTCGCCACCATCAAGGCAGAAGTTGAAAAACTTCTGAACGCGGGTTTTATTTATCCTATCCCCCTTACAGAATGGGTGTCCAATATCATCCCTGTTGATAAAAAGCAGGGTACCATTTGAGTCTGTGTCGATTATCGCGATATCAATCGCGCCTATCCTAAGGATAATTATCCCACTCCGTTCATCGATCAGATCATCAACGAATGTGCTGGGAGTGAGATCTACTCCTTAATGGACGGTTTCTCAGGCTATAACCAAATCAATATTGCACCTGAGGATCAACATAAGACCACATTCATCTGTCCGTGGGGCACTTTCGCGTACAAAAAACTCCCGTTCGGCTTAAAAAACGCTGGCGCCACGTTTCAGCGTGCGATGTCCTATGCTTTTCATGACATTCGCCATATCGTCCAGCCTTATCTGGACGACTTGCCTGCCCATTTGGGTAAGTGAGAGGACCATCCTGAGCATCTTCGCCAGATATTTCTTCGTTGCAGACGCTACAATATCAGGCTCAATCCTCATAAGTGCGTCTTCTGCGTTGATTCTGGCCGTCTTTTAGGCTTTATAGTCTCGAAAGACGGAATTCGCCTTGACCCTCTGAAGGTTGAGGCCATAATAAATCTCCCATCACCCTCCTCCCTGTATCAGTTACAGAGTCTGCAAGGGAAAGTGAATTTTCTTAGGCGCTTTATCCTGAATTACGCCGAGGTGGCCAAAGGATTCACTCGTTTGTTAAAGCAGAATGTTCCCTTTCATTGGGACGAAATTGCTCAGGAATCCTTTGAGAAGCTGAAGACATTGCTAGTCAATGCTTCGTTGCTTCATCCTCCGGATTACCACCGCGACTTTACTTTTTATCTAGCCGCCGCATTAAGCACAATCGCCATGGTCTTGGTGCAGGATGACGAGAACGGTGACGAACATGTCATTTATTACCTATCTCGGAACCTTCTCGACCCGGAAACGCGTTATGCACATGTCGAGAAGTTGGCTTTAGCAGCAGTACATGCCGTACAACGCTTTCGCCATTACATCCTTTTACGCACGATAACAGTGGTTTCAGACTGAAACCCTATGACGTATATTCTTTCTAGACAATTACTAGGGGGCAAGTACTCCAAATGGATCGTCATCCTGCAGAAGTTTGACTTGGAGTTCACCACTGCCAAGTCAACTAAATCACTGGTCTTCGCGGATTTGATATGTTCTCTCCCTACAGACTCTGTTCCCACACACTCTGAAGATCATATACCGGACGAAACGTTGTTTCTTATCGATACTCGTGATCCTTGGTACGGTGACATTATAGTGTATCTTCAGACCGCGACATTTCGGTCTGAGTTGGATAAAACTGCCCGCCGTCGGATTCGGCACCAGTCCCAACCCTACCGCATAGTAGGAGATACCTTATATCGCATTGGAGTAGATTCGGTGCTCCGACGATGCCTTACCTTGGAAGAGGCTGAGAAAGTCTTAAATGACTGTCACAGTGGCGCCTGTGGCGGACATATGTCCGGGTATGCTACTGCCCAGAAGATTCTATGGGCAGGTTATTTCTGGCCTTCTATATTCAAGGATTGTATCACTGCAGTCCGAAAATGTCATCCATGCCAGATTTTTCAGCGCAAGATACGCGCACCGCCGTTGCCTTTGCATCCCGTTATTACCGTCGGCCCGTTTGCGAAATGGGGCGTAGATTTTATGACGTGTAACCCTCACTCAGCCGGGGGGCATGCGTATATCATTGTTGCCGTCGACTACTTCACTAAGTGGGTCGAGGCGATGCCTACACTAGCTACCGACGGAAGAACGGCTGCTTCATTTATATTCAACCATGTTATCGCACGATTCGGGGTTCCTCAAGCCATCGTCACTGATCATGGTACTCATTTCCGTGATTACATGATGACGGAGCTGACTGTAGCGTTGGGCTTGCGTCACGACAGCTCAACACCATACTACCCTCAAGCGAATGGTCAGGTTGAAGCGGTGAACAAGGTTTTGGTCACCATGCTTCAGCGAACAGTTGGGATTCATAAATCCAGTTGGCATCTCCAACTGTTCTCAGCTCTCTGGGCATACCGAACATCTGCTAAGAGTGCAATCGGGTTCACACCTTTTAAGTTGGTGTATGGTCTGGAAGCTACTCTGCCGGTTGAATGTGAAATTCCTTCGCTCAAATTAGCTGTGGATCTCTTACCGGATACTTCTCCTGAGGAAGAACGTCTTCTGTACCTTGAACGGTTGGATGAAACCTGTCGTCTAGCTGCTTTGATCATCGAAGCACAAAATAAGAGGGTCAAATCTCATTTTGATCAATCTGTTTCTCCCCGTTCTTTCATTGAAGGAGACCTCGTCCTCTTGTACGATCAGGCACACGATAAGCTTGGAGCCGGTAAGCTCCAGCCTATGTGGCACGGTCCCTATATAGTAAAACGCGTTTTGAAAAATGGGGCCTACGAGCTTATAGATTACGAAGGAGTTCCATTGGCGCAGCCCAGGAATGGGCTGTACCTTAAAAAATACTATGCCTGAATTGATTTCTTGGTGTGGTGTGTGTACATAGGTGTGTGATTGTCATTTGTGTGCATTGTGTGGTGTGCTTTGTAAACATCTTTCTGCTGATCGGGTCTTCCTGGTTGTGCAGATGTCTATTCATCCATTTGTTGGTTTCGCGGATGGTGCCTCCCGTAGTACCAGGAATCTGTCTTCAGCAGCCTAGGTAATCTATGATCCTGCTAGTGAGTTGGTCAACCTACAAGGAGTGTGTCTAGGACGTACCACGAACAACATCGCGGAATATAGTGTTGTGTTAGAATTATTAACCGAGGCAGTAAACCTTGGTATCCGTGAATTGCTCGTGTATCTAGATTCACAACTTGTAGTGTTACAACTAAACGGACACTATTCGGTAAGGAACCCGTCCATCTTACGTCTGTATTTGCGTATTCGATTACTGGAAAGGAATTTTGACTACATTACATATCATCATATACCCAGGCATTTGAATACATTAACAGATGCAGTAGCAAATTTGGTATTAGACAGACATTTGCGCAATTTATAAATCATTATCACATGTAAAGAAAACTCTTCCAGAAATAGATATGTATATAGATATCGAAATGTTTACATAGAGTGTGTCACATAAAACTCAAAAAATATACATAGTCGTCTTAATACATCCGGAGACGCTATGTCTCTCAAAAATAGGTGTGGTATAAATCCTAAAGACTAGTCCGCATGGTGCTCATGATAACACGTCACTGCACGCACTAGGTGCCTCAGGATTCGGTGGACCCGATTTGGGACTCCCACCGTATGGCGCTGGTATGCCCTCGGTACGTCTGCTAGCCGGGCATAGTCTGGAATCCCGTGGGCGATTCCCTCGAGGTTCTGGATCAGTTCATCTCCTCCAGTGTCTTCCCCCTGGATCTCAGGGGCGAGTTGTGTCCTCCGGGAGATTGGAGACATCCCGGCTGGTCTCTCAGGTCCTACATCTGCATGCATATATAACTGTGTTAAGACGAATGTGTATTTATAAAAAACAACATATAAGCATAAAATAAAAAAATGAGGTCTTACCCAGCTCTTCATCCCAGTCGTCTCCTTCTGGTAGTGGGAGATCTGGGTCCCCTGTAAAGTCAGTTCCCGAATAGGGCCAGTCTTCCACGACGATCAGCTGGCGCCGTAGCCACCTAAAGAACTCTGGCCTCCAGGACATCTGTTGGCCACCTCCAGATCTGGGCATCAGTGCTGCCGAGCGAACCATTCGTGGCTCTCGTGGTATCGGACTCGCCACTGCGGCCCCTTAGCCCTGGAAGATTGGTATGCGTTCCAGAATGAACGATACCAAGATGGAACCATAACCAAACTGTTTCAGTTTCCCCTGTTTGCACTTAGTGAGCTGCCTTTTCATGTTAATCGTTACAGCTGTTGCCCAATCATACAGTCGGGGACCCATGCATTCTGAGGCCAGCAGGAGTTGGGTCTTCGTAGCCTCGTGCGGAGCCTACGACCCAGCAGCCCGCGTAATGGTATGGAGAACTACTCTCAGTGCTAGATCAGGGATGGTGGAGATATCCACCTTTTTGCTTCCTGATCCTGTTTGTGCCCCTCGGCACACCCGTGCCATTACTTCTTCCATCTTTTCCCCAGATGGTCTGCTTCCGGTCAGTACAGGGATTGGACCTCTGCGGGACAATCCAGTGATGAAATAAATGTCAGTGACCTCCAGTTCTAACACCTGGTCTCCTAACCTGAACACTTGTTCGTTTTCATCCCAGATGTTGATTAGATATTGGAGGAGCTCGGGCTGAGCTCGTAAACATGGCGTGAGGAAGAACTTTTTCAAGCCACAATCTCTAAGTGCGTTCATGCAAGCTTGGCTTTGCATGGCCTGTTCATCCTCTTCTCCGTGCTCTCGTTCCTTCCATTCAATTGCCATTTTGAGTGTTTATCTGCATTCACATGGTCAAAAACCCCTGATTAGATCTTTGGTGAGCTCCAAATTCCAAGCATTTTGGTCTAAATTCTGAAATTTTGGGCGCAATTTAAGGTTCGGCCGCTTGCGTGACTGTTTTGCGAATAGTCGCGCCACGTGGCGCGAGCCCTTTACGAAAAAGAGCTCATTGGCGCGGGTCCGTGCCCGATACCCGCGCCAATGGGCCCGGCCCTAAATTTTTAAGAGTGGCCTCACAGAGCTGATGTTTAAGGGAAAATCATTAAAAAATGAAGGAAAATGGAGAGCATGGGAGCGCCTTTTACCTGTGACAGACGAGGAGCTGAATGGTTGCCTGGATTGGTCGCAATCGTCGACGAAAGTTTCTGCTCCAAATGGACCACTGTCGCTTTCTACCAAGGTAAATAGTAAAAGTAATTTTGTTTTTACCAATTTGACATATTTATAACTTTTTCGACGTTAAATGAGTTTTTAAAAGTTATTTTTATCAAATATTTGCATATGTTATGTCGAAAATGGATTTTACGCTTACTTGGAATGTGCAGCGACCGGTTTTTGCGACTTAAATGATGGAGACGAGTTGTATTTTATACTTTTTCGGACTCGGTAAATACACGAAAAAGTCACTCTGGAGTCATCTTTCAGCTCTTTTCTGACTCTCTAAATATGAAAAGATCGCCGAGGCCCTTGTCGTTTCGATCTCGTTAAAATGGACACGAATCGACATTCACCCGGTATAAGTTTAACCCTTTTTCGGGCCGGGATGGATTGATTACGAAAAAGGAATACCCTAGCCTATCACGACTAGGAGGTTTTCCCGGATATTGTTTTCTACCTTTTCGGATTTGGGGAACTATTTACGAAAAGGGACCTGTGGAGTTTTCTTTTCCGCTGTCTTTTCAAACTCTCTAAACATGAAAAGACGCCGAGTTCTTCCTTTGTCAGACTCGTTAAACCTTGATGACATTGGATTTCGTCGAAATGACGTTCTCCGAGTTTCTCCTTCCTAGGACTCGTTAAATGCACTAGGATGGATTCGCCCGAAGGGCGGACTTATATTACAAGCATATGCTATCCCTTTCAAGCTTGTCATCAAAAATAATTGGGGTACTCGCCAGAAATGGTGGGGGAAAAATGGAACCATCGTCGTTATCGTCGGCAGTATGTCGCTCTTGAACATGGCACTTGTCCGCATTCGTGTCGGGTTGGGGACATCTCATCTCGTTGCTTCACTTTGCTTCCATGGGTTTGGGTAATCTCTTTTGACCTCTCATCTGTTCACTGCCTCGTCACCATGACCTTTGATCCGTTGATGTCAAATACTGCCAAGTCCATTGTCGTGCCGTTCATATGTTCAAGAGAAGTTGGCCTCTGCAAATATCAACCTTCCTCTGTTTCTCATATGGTCCTAATTCACAACAAAACATTATGTTCCTCTGTCTCGTGTCGATGATGTGGGAATCATTATGGCCCACCTTCGATTAAGGTCACTTCCTGTCGACTTCAACTCATTATCCAGGAAGTTGGTCTAGAGACTCCTGATGGTACCTTGGAGCCTGCATGCCTCAATGGCAGGTTCGTCGCATTCGACGTGAGGTTTACATCATTGACCTCCGATCGAGTGATTCTGCGGGTGTTCGACATCAACTCATTTATTCACGCGCCGTAGATTGTACCTGTAGTACCTTGAGGGCCATTGTCATTATTGGTGGTTCTTCTCGCGTCTGTTAACAGCTTTTATCATTGGCTGGTAATCAGACGATGTTCTTGCATGTTCGACTTCAGCTCACGTATTCACATGCTTGAACTTGTACTTTGTTTGGGTCGAGATGGAACGCAAGACCCTGGATTGTGCCTCTTGTAATCCAGGCTGCGATTGTGGATTATTATCATTATGTACATGACTCACTGATTGGATGGCTGCGACCATACCTGAGTCTGTTTGTTTGATCTTAGTTGGATGGCTGCGCCCATACCCTGGATCCGGATTATAGCATACTCTGTTTCGGATGGCTGCGTCCATACTATATATATACATCATGTACTTGAGATATCAGTTGTATCTTTCGGCGCAGGTTTTCCGACGGCGGGCCTTCAGTTGAACATGTTCTTGTAAAGCATTTCACCCCTCTCTCTCTCGGGCCTCATACTTTAGGGGGCATCTGTTACACAGTAATTTGTCACCGTCCCTACCATTCCCCATCCCGCACAATGGAGGACCCATTTCGTGACCTGTGAACATTGTCATGCCTTGAAAACATCATCAATGCATCCCTCTAAGCATGAGCTTTATTTTCCCTTGAGACATCTCCTTGCAAAAATCATGAAAAAAATCCCTTTTTGCATTGGCGTGGGCAGTCAGTTCAGTACTCGCGCCAATGAGGAAAATCCTGCATAGAGGTCGCGCCAACTGGCGCTGTCATAGAGCAATCGCGCCACCCATTTTAGGGGCTTGTTTTTTAAATATGGATGGCGGAAGTTGAGTTCAAACAAACTCTGGAAACTGCCTATCTTGAGTTGGGGAGGTTGGGTTGCGGGAGTTCTATGGAAGGGAAGTGGTTTTGCCCACCTTCCATGGAACCTTCCTTGTTGATGAGACCAATCCCATAATCCAGTTGATCCCAACTCCCTCCTTTCCCATCTATAAAGCTTCTTTCCGTCCATGGCAAGCTAGTCTTGAAAGTCTTTGAAACTTTGCATCTCCATATTCCCAAGTGCCTTTGTGCTGTAAAGAATCCTCTCTTTCCCTTAAGGCCCATTCAAGTAAGGAGACCATTGTCACGAGACTCTGGAAAGGTTTGCCCTTTCCTTGGCGAGCTTTGCGAGACGTGGACGACCGGAGACCTGTTCGAAGGAGGCTGCGACGTCAGAACTTGGTTGTAACTTCTATTCGTTTATCATTTAATAGATGACTATGGTTATGGTTCCACTCCGTTTTCCATCATGTTAATGCGAGTAATATCTTTTCTGACCGATGTTTAGTTACGTATGCTGGTTCCTATGCTTGTATCTGTTCGTTTCTTCTATGTGCAGGTGTTCATCCGCGGAGATCGCGGAAGGATTGTGATCTGCCAGGGCTGAAGGACGGGGACACTTCTTCTTCAGATTATAGCGTTGGAATCCAGGTAGGCTTCTATTCCTAGTCTTTCCATTCGTAACTAGGAGCTTGCGTCATAGCATTGTTTGTTTGTTGCTAGACCCCTGCTGGGCTAGTAGGGATCGCCTCTGTCCGCAGAGGGGATTTACCTCGTCAACAGTAACCATGCCTTTAAATTTTTAATATTATCATCAACTTCATAGTATCATAATTACTTGGAATTCATAGTTTTATGCTCTAATTTCCTTCATGTACTATGTTTTTGTTGTAAAAAGTTATCTTTTAAGCTTAATTGCCTTAGTTTCCATGGATAAAATTTGCTTGTAATTGAGATCCCTTAGTTGACTCCATGACCAATGGTAGCCTTCATACACTCTTCCACCTGCAAAATAAATTAAAACAAAAAAATATTTAGCCATCTGCAGTATGAGTTTTGTCTTGAGTATTTTATCTTTTCTTTTAGAGAGACCTCTCTAATTGGAATGGCTAACTTCCAATCCAAGTGGTTTGAAATAGTTGCACTATGTTGACAATTGAGCAACCCAATTGATTCCAACTTAGTGATAAAAGTTTGGTGCATTTTCCAGGAAATCGAAGCTGAATTATCCTGGGTAATTGATTCCAATAAAATTAATTGAGCTCTTGAAGGCACCAAGAGATCAGACAATTTCAAGGTTGTACTTCTACCTTGGTGACTCCATTCTTGAAGAACTCATAAATTCATCACTTCATGGTGACTCCACTTCTTCAAGGCTAGTAGCTTGAAGATGTCCCAAAATGAGTTCTATTACAAGAAAGAATGCCAAGTATGCCCCAATAAATTGGCCTCACATCCCTGGTTTTCCAAATCCTATGACTAGAGTTGATTGGTTAACTTATCTTCTGCTATTTAAAGATGAAAATAAAGATAATACTGCTCTTCACTTGGTTATATTCCATATGCATGCACATAAGTTTCAAGTTGAGATTCTTGAGGATTGTCTCATAAAAATGTTTATGGCTACCCTAGAGGATGAAGCTAGAACATGGTATGCAAGGTTGCGGCTGAGAAGCTTGTTCTCTCTTAAAGATTTCCATAGAATGTTCTTAGAACATTATGAGAAATATTATTCTTATTTATCACCATTAAAATATTTTTGTGATTTTTGCGAGGTGTTTATTCCATATGTTAAAACTCTTAGTGATAATGGAGAGTGCTTAGATGAGGATTTGTTAGAGGCACTTTATGAATACTCTTCTCAGGTCAGTTGTCATGATAATCAAGAAGGTTTTCAACAATCAAATGTGTTTTCTTTGCTTGAAGATGAAATAGATCACTAATTTGATAGTCAAGTCATATTACATGAAATTTATGAGGATTTGTGGCCTTTTTAATCTATATGAAGTCAAAGGTATGAGACGAATCATTCAAATTGGTTTTCAACCGATTCCTTTTCTAATATTTTATGTTGAGAAGAAAATCCTCAAGATCAGGTTGTTTAAAATACATGTATGAAAAAAAAGTTGGAGCTTCTAAGAATTTTTTCCCGCGCGCTCGCTCTGCAACTCCTGGGCTCGGCTCTGCCCGCTGCTGTTCTGGGCTCGGTGTTGTTTCTCTGGTTCGTGGCGCCCTGGACCCGTGTGGCTTTGACCCACAAGTGAGACTCTGCCTCTGCGATCTGTTTTCTCTGGAGGTTGCGCCCTGGACCCGTGTGGCTTTGGCCCACGAGTGTGACTCTGCCCCTGCGTTTTGTTATCTCTGGAGGTCGATTTGAATTTGATCATGGGGTTCCTACATTGATCTCCAACCCTGACCATGACGAATGATGGAGACTCCCTCCCGCCTCCTGATCTCGAGGCTTTTCGAACTCTTGTTGCTGCAGCAGAAAAGAGGCCGACCTCGGTCTCTCAGCAAAAGTTTGTCAAGAAGCTGGACAATATCCCTACGGTGTCTCTCCCGGTGGACGATGCATGCAGATCAACATTAAACCTGGCCGAGAGAGGCCTCATCGGCCAGTTCACAGGGCTATGGCCATCCCCGAAAGCAGTAGATGATTGGGTCAAACGAAACTGGTCACCACTGGTCAAGGAAGGAATAAAAAGCCATTTTGTTGGCAAGGGGTTCTTCGTCTTCGTGTTTGACAGTGTGAAAGACCGAAGCCTAATCTTCCGAAACGGGCCATATTTCATGGGCCCCCAAGGGTTATATTTGAATAAATGGTCTCCAGATTTCGATCCTGCACAAGATGTGCCCACAGCCGTCCCCGTTTGGGTGCGTCTCCCTCACCTCCCTCTCCACTGCTGGAGTCAGAGCTCACTACAATCCATCGGCAATGCCCTAGGCAGGTATATCGATCAGGCCCCGAGGAAGGATCAGTTCTCTTGCGCCCGTATCTGTGTGGAAGTTGATTTGGAGGTCGGGCTCCCCGAAGCCATCAGACTCTCAGTGGCAGACTGGACACACATTCAAGAGCTCGATTATGAGCAACTGCCCTTTAAATGTCGACATTTCCATGAATATGGGCACTTTTCCAGATATTGTAAAAAGAAAAATGAGGAAATAGCAGAGAAAGAGAAAGGCGAACAATGGAAGCAAGCAAAGAGAACAGCAAGCAGCAGACAGAATAACAAAAGTAAAGCAAAAGAGACAGTGGCCAAAACAGGGCAAGGAGATACAAGTAACCAAAACAGTGGAAGTAGGGAAGCTATCAGCATTGCAGGAGATAAAAATCCCTTTGAATCTCTTACACCACCGTCAGATCCTCTAGAGCTCGAGCAGGAAGATCCACCACAGCTGAACAAGGCAGACAACGAAGAGCCAGGTAACACCCCAAACCTGACCCCTAGCAATACTTCTTCTCCTTCGTATGTTAATATTATTAAACAAAAGAAGAAGAGCCCAGAAAACATGGGATCATCTGATGAAGAAACCTTTGAAAGGCCATCCAAAAAAGTGGGAAGAAGAATCAGAAAGGCAGAAAACCCTAGGCAGTCAAACTACCATTGAAATGACCCTCGGGAGAAATACAAGACCAAGGGCGCCCAAGGGAGGAGGTCCCACCCCATCAAGTGGTAAATGATGCAGATGGTCTCTTGGAATTGCAGGGGTCTGGGAAATCCCAATAAGGCAGATGTTATTAAAGACTTACTGAAGCTGGAAACCGTCGACATCCTTATGCTTCAAGATACCAAAATAGAAGGGGAAACCCTTCTAAATACTAGCTCTATGAAATGGAAATATGACACTGGAAAGGCTGTTAGCGCAAGGGGCTCGGCCGGAGGTATAGGCACATTCTGGTAAAAAAAATCCTTCTCTTTAGAACGATTCTCTGAGACCCAACATTGGATCTATACTGAACTGCGCCACACTACAAGCAACCTCTCCCTTGCCCTGTTTAACATGTACGTCCCCGTCCATTATGAAGAAAAGAGAGAGTGTTGGAGGTCACTCTTGGATTATATAGAGCATTTCAATCCTTCCAATATAGTCATAGGTGGTGATCTGAATATAATCCTAGATCCCAAAGAAAAAAGAGGAGGGATTTACTCTAGGGATCCTTTCATCAACACAGTGGAAAATCTGATTCAGCAGTGGGACTTGGTTGACTACAAACCAGTGAAAGGCAAATACACCTGGACTAACAACAGAACAGGCGAAAACCATATCTCAGCCAGGCTAGACAGATTCCTTATCAGCAGCTCGCTAATGATGGAAAACAGAATAGTTTTCACCAAGATCCTCCCAAAGCTCACATCGGATCATAAGCCAATCCTCCTATGCCTGAAAGAAGAAGAAGATCTAGGTCCCCTCCCATTTCGCTTCAGTCCTCTTTGGGCCAGAAAAGAAGGGTTCTTTGAAACAGTCCAAACAGCATGGAGGATTGAAGTTACCGGATCCCCAAGTTTTGTATGGGAACAAAAAATGAAAAATACAAAAAAATCTCTTAAAGATTGGATAAAGAAATCCATGAAAACCCCCACTAGACAGAGGAAGGAGGCAGTTCTTCTGCTAGAAGGTCTTCAATTTGAAATGGAGGAGAAAGATCTCTCATCCACTGACTTAGCCAACGAAAAAGCTGCCCAAAGGAATACATACATCTCCTTCAGAAATGAAGAAGAGCATTGGCGTTTAAAGTCTCGAAGTTTGTGGCTTAGATCCGGAGACAGAAACGCCACTTATTTCCATAGACAATGCAGGGCACATCTCTCACGAAACCATATTGCAGAAATTACCAGCTCTAATGGCCAGGTGTACAAAGGATTTGCACAAATCAAAGAAGCAGCAGTAAATCATTTCCAAAACCTCCTTAGTGCAGAAAGAAATGGGAATGAGGAGGATGCATTAGAGTTTCTCACCAACATTCCAAGTCTAGTCAGCGTGGAAGACAATGATTCTCTGATGAGCCCAGTCACAGAAGATGAGATAACTTCCATAGTCTGGTCCATGGAACCAGACAAAGCTCCAGGACCTGACGGATTCTCAGTGCATTTTTATAGAATCTGTTGGGAGATAATCAAAACTGATCTCTTCAGGTTGATAAGGGGAATCTTGAGGAAGGCAAAAGTTGGAGGCGGAATTAACTCCACCTTCCTCACCTTAATCCCCAAGGAAACAAACCCTGGCTCCTTTGACAGATATAGGCCGATTTCACTCTGCAATTCTTCTTACAAGATTGTGGCCAAACTTCTGGCCAACAGAATCAAGCCCCTTATTCAAAAACTCATCTCTCCAGCTCAAGGGGGATTTGTGAAAGGCAGAAAAATTCTGGACAACGTCATTCAAGTCCAAGAAGCCCTTCACTCCAGTCACTCTCGGAAAGAACCAGGTATGATCATAAAACTGGACATGTGTAATGCATTTGATAGAGTTAATCGTTCTTTTCTGTATAGGGTTCTTGCTGCCTTTGGATTCAGTCAGGAATTTATAAACCTCATCAAAGCTTGCACTGAGAATATCTGGATTTCCCTAATGGTGAATGGAAGACCAGCAGACTTTTTCTTAGCCACCAGGGGATTGAGGCAGGGTTGCCCTCTTTCTCCCTTTCTTTACATACTGATGGCTGATTCATTGAGCAGGAAGCTGACACAGGAGAAACAAACAGGCTCCATCCCTGGGATGAGAATTGTGCAAGGCATCGCTCCAGTGAACCATGCACTCTTTGCAGACGATTCACTCCTGCTTGGGGGCGCATCCTTAAAAATTGCCAACACCTTCAAGTCCATTCTCCAAAAGTTCTGCAACATCTCTGGAGCGCTAATCAGTGAGAGGAAAAGCGTTGTTTTTGGATGGAACACAGACCAACAGACAATTGAAAGGATCGCTAGTGTATTGGGATTCAATGGCCACGCAGTCTGGGATAAAATTAAGTACCTCGGACTTCCATTATCGATGGGATCCAACCGAAATCATATGTGGGAGGAGGTGATTTCTAAGTTTAAGAAAAAGATTACAGCGTGGGGCGGAATTTGGCTCTCCACTGGCGGCAAACTCACCCTTATCCAAACTGTTCTCTCAGCATTGCCAACATTCCAAGCCTCATTGCTGATGGCACCAAAACAAATTGCAGATCGTATCTCCTGTCTCATGCGGAATTTCTTATGGAACGGTGGGCGGGGCAACAACAACCATTTTCATTTAATTAATTGGGAAATTGTGAAGCGTCCACTGGTAGAAGGCGGACTCCAAATCCGTGACCCCCAGCATGCCAACTTAGCATTGGGGTGTAGGCTGCTGTGGCAGCTGCTAACCGAGCCCTCCCACCCTGTCAGCCAGATCATTAATCTAAAATACCTCAACAATCAATCGATCATCACCTTCAACCCAACGAATTCTCCCAGAGGAACGCAGACTTGGAAGCTCTACAGCAAAGCAATCGTTTTCTTCAGAACTCACCTGTATAAAATTCCAGGGAATGGCAAAAAAACATCGCTGCGGAGAGATCGAATCATGGGTCATCCTCCTCTTTCAGCTAACAATGAAATTGCAGAATTAAGAGATTGGTTAAGTTCAAAAGGAGTTCGAAAAATTGAGGACATTGCAGATTGGGATCATGGTGGCAATTGGCAGAGTTGGATTCTGCCTAATACCCCAGCGCACTTAAAAAACTAGTTAAATGTTCTTACAACTGCAATTGCAGACTATACTCCAGTGCACAAGGACGAGGAAGATTCATGGGGATGGGGAAAGATGGGGGTGTACACAGTCAGACAAGGATACTTACAGCTGCAAGGTAAAAGGGACTCTCTGCATCCTAAAACAGTGTGGAAACAGATTTGGGAAAATTTCAGCATTCCCAAGATCAATTTCTTTTTTTGGACTTTGTTTCACAACAAAATCCTCACTGGAGAAAATCTGTACAGAAGAAACATAGCTGGCCCTCACCGATGTGTTCTCTGCAAAAAAGCTTTGGAAACCACAGATCATATGTTCATTGATTGTGAGTTTGCACAGAAGGTCTGGTCTATCTTCTTGATAGGTCTGAATGTGAGAACCCCTGCACATTGCTCGATTATGGACATGTTTTCGTCATGGAAATCTCGATACCCCTTCAACATTGTAGACAAATCTCTTTGGCACAAGGTTTGGATTGCAGCCCCAAAATATGTATGTTGGAAGTTGTGGCTAGCCCGGAACGAAACTGTCTTCGATAAAAAAGAAATGACTGCAGATATCGCTGCGGAGCAGGCCAAGAAACTTCTATTAGAAACTTTGAGACACTCCACAGTCAAAGACGATAGTTCCCTCCGAAATGAAGAAAGGGTATGGCTGGATGGCTTCTCCCCCATGCCCAGACCTTCAGCAATTACACGTCCAGACCACAAAGGAAAATGGAAGATTCGAGACACTTTGGACAGTTTTCAGAAGTGGTGGAAAACACAAGGAAAATGCACCATCTTCTTTGACAGAGCCTCAAAAGGCAATCCAGGCAGGTCAGGAGCAGGAGGGGCTATTTATTTTCCGAATGGGAAAAAATAAGACTTCAGTTGGGGACTTGGGATAAAAACCAACAATCAGGCTGAAGTTCTCAGTCTTTTAAAAGCTTGTCAACTGGCCAAGAAAGAGAATCCAAAGGAAATTTTAGTCTTCGGAGATTCAGAGCTGTTGGTAAAATCTCTTATAAACAAGAAAGGGCTCAAAGATCCAGTGTTAAATAAACAGCTTGCAAGAGTGAACAGACTCTTGAAGGACTTCCCCTCAGCTCAAATCTTCCACATCCTCAGAGAATTAAACACAGAAGCAGACAAACTGGCAAATATAGGATGCACTCTAGAAAAGAGCATGATCAGCATAAATGCAGGAGCAGTGAACATGGCAACTATCCCCTAATTGGACAAGGCGTCCATGTAAAATCAGTGAATTGTAATGCTTGATGCAGTGATCTGTAAAGTTTGATTTGGCTTCGGCCAACCCACCCTATCAATAAAAATACCCGTTTCAGTTATAAAAAAAAAAAAAAATACATGTATGAAAATTCTGAACAATGAGGTAACATGTGATGAAAGTTCACTTTTAGATAATCCTTGAGCATATGAAAATGTTTTTGAGCATATTGAGAACAAAGAGTTGAACGTTGAGAAACATGAAAATGGGAAAGAGCAAGGAGATGTTTATGTGAAACATGTTTCTTTTCATCACGAGGAGGAGGTTGATTCCTTGAGTATGCTTGAAGACTGTCATAAGGAAGCACTTATAGACAATAATCAACAACTTTTTAATCCACAAATTGTTGTCCCAAAATGTCTTGTTACAGATTTAAATGATCAATTTTTTGTTTTTGTTTTTGCGTGATGATATACATGAAGTTCTCATTGTAATGCATAAAAATTCATTTTTAAACATCCATGTAGCACATGATATGGTTGCTCCAATTGAAGATTTTCATGAATAGTCAGAGTCCTGTCTTAAGAATGATGTTAAAAAAGAAGGCATAAAACTGATACAACATGTAGTTATGAATGAAGATGATCCTTTGGATCATCAAGACATGATACTTTTCAATGTTTTCAAGGATCCTTTTGCTGGTTTGCTACTTTCATCAAGAAAGGATATTTTTCATTATGATCAAGATCCTTTGGTAAGCCTATTTCAGTCATCAGTGAAGATGGAGTTTCTTTCATTTATAAGTTGAGGTTATGGATTTAATTTTTATTCTGAGTTGCCAATAGATGGTCCACTTATGAACAGTCAATAAGCCCAGGTGTTGGATCAACTCTTTGATTGGCTATAGTGGAGGTTTCATATTTCTTGAAAAAAAAAAAGGTTTTTAGCTTAGGTTAGTTTGGTATATACTTAAATAATATCATAGGTTTGAACAT
Source organism: Pinus albicaulis (assembly GCA_034641835.2). Lineage (NCBI taxonomy): Eukaryota > Viridiplantae > Streptophyta > Pinopsida > Pinales > Pinaceae > Pinus > Pinus albicaulis. The sequence continues at coordinate 17,437,159 of CM076575.1, forward strand.
CTACTTTTCAACAATAGTATCCTCAGTTTGTAGCATGGTTTTCAATCATAGTTGTGATTATCAATTTGTATAGTTTCAGTTTGAATGGAAGTTTGAGTGCGGAAGACAGTTTTAAAGTTGTAGTCTTTGAGCTGGAAACTTCCCATTGAATAGGAACATGGTCTAAGATTTCTTTGCTGCATCACAGGGGTGCAACATCCCCATCGGATCCACAGCTATCCATGATATCCATTAGTTTGTTCTTAAGTTAATTAGGTTGAGTCACTCAGGAGGGTTGAATAAGGTCTTTTCAATAAACAATTTAAAAAAAATGCATATGCATGGGGGGTCTTGAAGGTCATCATTAATGTGATAGGTGTCAATGTCAAAGAAAAATCTCAAAAATATCTCATGCATAAGTTAATCTGGTCATTTCAGTAAATTTGACACTTTTACCAACTTCCGCAGAAAATTCAGTGTAAACAGGTTAGGATTTGCTTTGAAAGTTATTTTACTCTATTTTTATTCTAGTGTTATGTTTTTTTGATATTTTGGAGAAGTAAACGTAGTGCAGAGGTGGTTGAATCATCTAATAAGATCGTGAACATAATTGTTCCACATGGCTGACATGGCTGACAGCTCATCATGATGTCAACTCACAAATTGGCATCTCATCATCAGCTCACATTTATAAAGATTTTAAATCCAGTGTATCAATTGGCCAACACCTCAGCATGTCAGTTTGGTTTGATATAGATGGTACAGGTTGAATTGAAGAAAAGGGTCTTAAAATTATTTTGCAAGATGATGATGTTACTCCATGAAACATGGTAAGGAAACACATTTTTGGACCATATTATATCTAATACTATCATACCGGGCATGTACAGGAATTAATAGTGTTTTTTAGCTAAAAGAAAAAGAAGAAGGATCAAAATATCAGTGAAATAGATACTTTCATAGCGCATTTCAAGCTTAAAGATGATTTTTTGCTATGAAAGTGTGGTAGTTATCTTTGAGAATAAAATTCTGAAAAAATGTTAGAAGAAGGGTGAATTAGAGTATGTTTTTACCTCATTATCCTAGAGGAAGACCCTCCAATAGTAATAAAGGTCAAATATTATGCAAAAGGTGGATTTTGGAGTTTTATACGAAAGTGCACTACAAAATTTCCTATACATGACTGTTTTAGCATTAAACTTCAAGCTCACTTTATGACCAAATGGAAAGGGATTTTAGAAGTAAAAAGGCTGATTTTCTTCTGCATAAGACCATATACAAAAACCTCTCTCAATTTTTTCACAACCATCAGGGTTTCGAAAATATGCAATCATATTTGAGGCCTATTTTTCAGAATTTTTACTAGCTAGATTTGTGTAGAAATTTTAAAATTCAACTTGGTGGAGGTCCAACTCAGCATCCACGTGGCATGATGAGACATCATCAGTCCAAAAAATTCAGAATATTAGTTGGTTTCATTTGATAAGGTTTATTAAAATAATTTTTTGAGCTATTTAATGAAAGAAGAGTCCTTTTTGTATTCAAACTCTGCCAAATAGAAAATATCCCTATGAAGTCTCCAAGTGATGTAATTGTATTAGGAATAGGTCTCTTAAGTACAAAGAAAGAAGTACATGGAGAATATTTGTTATTTAATTTGGCTACAGGTACAAATAAAAGAGTTCACCATTGTGTAAGAGCTTATGCATTTGAGTTTAATGGCATGTCTACAACATCACACTTGAACATATTACCATTGGGATCATATAGTATGTTATTGGGTATGCATTAGCTATACCTTCACATGACCAAGGTGGATCATTATGGCAAATCCATTGAGTTCTTGGATGAAAATGGAGAACCAAGAGTCTTACAGGGAAAGAAGAAAGCCACATCAGTTAGGATGGTGACAGCTATGTAGGCCAAGCATAGTTGCAGGAAAGAGTGTGTGTTATTTATAGTACATATTTTTATTGAAAAATGTAAGGAAGTTGATGATGAAGATATTTTGAGTAGGTACCCAGTTCTAAAATAGTTTTAGGATGTATTTCATACAGATATTTCAGAGTTTCCATCTCACAGGGAAGTAGAATTTTATATTGAGTTGGTACCAGGGGAAACTCCAGTATAAAAAGCACCTTACAGGATGAGCACACCTGATTTGGTAGAGTTTAAGTTGCAGTTGAAAGCGATGCTTGACGAAGTATACATTAGGCCAAGTATATAGCCATGGAGTGCACCAGCATTGTTTGTAAATAAAAAGGATGGTACTCTCAGATTGTGCATTAACTATAGGTAGTTGAATAAAGTGACCATAAAGAAAAAGTATCTATTGTTGAGGATTGATGAATTGTTTGATAAACTGAAGGGAGAAACAATGTTATTGAAGATTGATTTGAGATACGAATATCATCAGGTACACATTAAGGAATAGGATATTTTCAAGATAGCTTTTCAGACCAGGTATGGGAATTATGAGTTTGTTGTAGTTCCATTTGTTTTGACTAATTCTCCAGCTACCTTTATGTGTTTTATGAATCGTGTGTTGTGTCCTTATTTGGATAAGTTTTTATTGTGTTCAGTTATGACATATTGGTAAATTATAAAAATGAGGAAGATCATGTTGAGCATTTGGAGGTAGTGTTGAGATTGTTGAGAGAGCATCAGTTGTATGCTAAGCTCAACAAGTGTAATATCTTTCAAATTGAGGTACATTACTTGGGACATGTTGTCTCCAAGGAGAGAATGTAGAAATTATATAACATATGCATGTATATATCCAGATTCCACTGATCTAACAATATTTAAATTCCTGCTGAATACAGAATCCTTCCACTGTTAATATTTTGCGGAAATTTAAACTCAATTGCAAACACATGAAGCAATAAAAACAATCTCACATAAAACAGTTATTTAACGGGAAAGCCTGAAGCTAAAACCCCAACTATAATATATTATGTATTATGGAGATCATGTAAAAATCTCATACAAAGCTTAGTATATCAAGCTCTCAGTACAATACAATCGTCACACACTATCATAAAGAAATCTGCAAATCCATGCACTGATTTATTGACACTTGACAGCCTGCCTCCATTGTGCAATCCCTACTGAAGAAGACCCCTGAATGAATTCGAACTGGCCTTGCCTTGACTCCGCAATCCTCATTTGCAACTCTAATGTGTGTATGATGTAATCAATGCATCACTATAGTCACAACGGATAGTCCATCTCACCCTTTCACCTACATCTCCACTGAGTCTCCACTGGAACTGACATGCACTGTAGTTAACTGTTGTATTTTTTTAGTTGATTAGTGAGTTATTATTTGTGAATTAATTAACTAATTAATTCACTCCACTCTCACTAGTGTATCATTCAGTTAGACTAGATACAACTAGCTCAACTGAGTTTAACTCCAATAACTAAGTTAAACTGAATAAAAACTCCATGAACTACTCTTCCAACTCTGTCATAGCTTTTCCACTTCAGTTCTAACTGAGTTCTCCATGCATGAACCACCAGTAAACCCTAGGAATTGCGTAATTCGTTCAGCCCATTGATTTTCCAAATATGTATACTGAAATAAAGTGCTCCAAGAAAATAAGTTGATATTTAAAGTTTGGTTATTATTAAGAGCTAATAATAATCGACATGCATATAATTTTAGATCGAAAATCTATAAATAGACTTCGCCCAATATCTAAAAATAGAATTTCATATATTTTTCCAACTTGACCAACCATCCACAAATAGCATCCTGCAACTTTTGAAATATAATCACCATGTCTAAAAATAGACTTACACCTAAAAATAGCCTGCGGGCCCACTTTGTGAAGGTGACTAATTTTCATTGAACTTCGTCATCTTGTTGAATCTAAACACTTCCTCTCAAAATGATAGGGATTATCTTTCACCTCGATCCTGCCTCTATGGTATTTGAATTTTCTCCTGGTGAGTGCCTTCGTTAGAATATCTGCATCCTGATCTTCTATAGGAATGTACTAAAGCAACATGATCTTCCGCTACACACAATCTCTGATATGATGATACCATATATCAATATGCTTAGATATATCATGAAAAACATAATTAATCGAGAGTTTAATGCAACTCTGATTATCACAATGTATCACTGTAGGATCTAGATGTGAACAGAACAAACCGACCACGATCTTCCTCATCTAGATAGTTTCACATGCAGCTTGACTTGCTGCCATGTATTCTTCTTCCGCTGAACTGAGTGAAACGGTGTTGGAAATGTTGTCATTGATGGAAATAGAATTGGCAAAGACAGGAGCAGCACCTAAAATATCCATAAGGAAAAAGAGACAGAGAGGTTGCAAAAGCAGCAGATGAAACAACGGAATTAGAGATAGAGCAGTAGAGTTGAATTAGGGGTTTAATACAGTTTGCAAAGGAAATAACAAAAGGGAAAGCTGCTAGGAAGAGACAAGGTAATAGATTTAAGGACAACTTGAATATCTGGCCAAGATTTGTTAATGAAAGACTGTGAAAATTGTGTTAAGTATGGTTGAGTAAATCTGGAATATATATGACCTGTGTAATGGGCAGAGGATATCTACGGTGCCCGGAAAGGAATGAAATCATTATTGTAGAGTTAGGAATATGTATTATATGTGTATTGACTGATGCAATTCCTGTGTGGAATCTCCTGAACCTCTGTATGAGTCTCTGCGTATGGAGTTAAATGTGAAACCCTGTTGAGGAATCATGGTAGTAGGATTCGAAGTCCAGGATGAGACCTTCTTGTAATGAAGAACTGGCTTAGTTTGATATTTTTAGTCGTGGAACTACTTGGTTGAATATATGAGGGGCTCTCGAGGCATTCAGTGTGTCCATTGAAGAACTTAATGGTGGCAGAGATATGATTCTTTTGAATGTACAAGTAGAAGCGGAACTGTGACAGGATAGAACTCTGAAAAGGAAGGTTGATATGTTATATATATATATCACAGCAGAATTGAAGAATGACATTGAATATTTGTAAGGAAATCCCGTTGGAAATCTTACCAAAGATTGACCAGAGTTATAGTGCAAACCCATACTAACCCTTTGGAATCATGAACGGAACCTTGAAGGATGAACAGTGAAGGCGGTTTATGGTTTTCATCGCACCAATTTAAACGGGAAAGTGGTATTCAAGAGGTGGGGAGCTATTCCATAAAACGGGAGACATGCGTCCCTGTACGTGTTTACAAAACCGCTTTTCACTATGTGCCATCGCGCATTATAGTTCGACCCAGGACGCCCAGCGATATCGTTGAACGTCGTTGATCTGGGAAGGGGTCATCAGATGGTTTTCATTTGTTGAAGATGCGTGAATATTAACATAGGTATGGTGGGCCATCACACGTTAATGTTCGACATTGGAGGTTGAGCGATATGCATATACGTCGTTGATCTGGAAGCTTGCTAATCTAGTGGTTATCGGACGCTGGACTTGCGCGAAGTTTACTGTGGTACGATGGGTTTGTTGGATTGGCTATTGACTATGTATGTGGGCCTGAGGTCGAAGGTTTATCGTAAGATTAATTTATTTGGAAGCGTTGGATATTTCTATAAAGTCCGAAGGGTTAAACTTTAGACATAAGGTTTGGGAATTCAAATATTGCAAATATATTTATTTATCAATTTCTTTAAAATTGATAAATAAAATTTAAAAAGAGATCAAAAAGCCTCGTGGGATAAATACTGTTAGAGGAATACCACTAGTGGTTTGTGCTTTGACTCATGGTTTTAATAAAGGCAAAACTATATAAGGAGAAGAAAAATAGAGAACAGTGTGCACATCGTAAGGGTGGCGAACGAAAAATTTCTCCAAGGAATATCTGTATGGGTGAGCTCTGTTCCTAACTGATAAATCTGAAACTACGATGCACCCATGGATAAAATGATCTGACGATGATGAATCTCTAGTTTTGAATGACGGACGAAATCAAAAAACTGGTGTGAGTGTACAGAATGAATAAATCTAGTGGCCTGCAAGGTATGTCATATGGAAACTGGTGGATCCAGTATGAAAATTGATGAAACATGGTCTGCAGTGGTGCTGAGGGTCTAAGCCTTCAGAAAGGGGGGGTTGTAGCTCCCTTCCAGTGGTAGATGATAAACGAGAGCAAGGGGTAGTATCTCCCTTCCAGGAGAGGTTGGTAAACGAGAGAAGGTTGTAGCCTTCTGCAGGTGGGTGCCTGCATGCTGGTATAAGTCTGCACCAGCATATATTGTAAAAAAATTTCTCTATAATAAATATTGAAGACTAAGATTGCAACAGCAGTGGTTTTCTCCCGAATTGGGTTTCCACCTTAAGTCCTGGTGTTCATATGTGTTGTTTATGTTTTATGGTTTGTTCTATTATTTCTGTTCATGCTTAAGGACGCAATTCTCTAAGTAATGACATAATAAGATATCTAGACATACATGTTGGATGTTGTACTATAACATATGGTTTTAAGAGAAAGAAAAGAAAATTGTTCAGCCCTAAATACTAATTCACCCCTCCCCTCTCATTATTTTTCCCAACAATTGGTATCAGAGTAGGTCCTTCTGAAAAATCTTAGCCGCTAGAAGGAAGATCAAGCAAGATGAGCAATCAAGATGGAACAACATCTATCAGGCCTCCGCTCTTTAACAGAAACAATTTAATTTTCTGGAAAACAAGGATGAGATCCTATATTAAGTCTTTGGGAGAAGAGGTATGGGCAATTGTTGAACAAGGGTATCAATACCCAGCTGCAGTACCAACAGATCCGACGGAAAGAAAGAATTATGAAACGAATGCAAAGGCGGTCAATGCTCTATTGGGAAGTCTAACAGAATCAGAATTTGTCAAAGTCATGCAGCTGAATATAGGCAAGACAATATGGGACAAAATCATTCTAAGTTATGAAGGTTATGCAAAGGTAAAAAGTGCTAAACTCCAAACTCTCAGAATTCAATATGAGAATCTAAAAATGGATAATGAGGAGAGCATTGCCAATTTATTTTTACGTATTGATGATATTGTAAATCGTATGAGAAATCTGGGAGAAACAATAACCGAATCTACCTTGGTTGAGAAAGTCTTAAGATCACTAACGACAAAATATTCTTCCCTTGAAGAAAAGCAGGATCTTCAAAACCTTACTGTGGTACAACTTCATGGCATACTAACTGCATATGAAATGAGAAGAGAATGACCTTCTGAAGTCAAAGAAGCAGTCTTTAGAACTTCTACAAAAGGGAAGGAAGTACAAAAAACAGAAGGATCAGGATATATCTCAAAAGAAGATGAGATAAACTTTGTAAAGAAACTTCAACTTCGCATAGGACAGTTCAAAGGTAAGCTTACTTTCAAATGTTTTGATTGTGGAAGAGTTGGAAATTATGCTGCTAAGTGTCCTTATAAAGAAACACATAAAAATGGGAAGGAAGTAGCAAAAAGAAATAAGAATCGTTTTAGCACTAGAAAGATTTACTATACTCATGAAGATAGTGATGGGTTCTCTGATAGTGAGGAAGAATGTGAACAAGATCTTAGACTTCTCATGGCATTTGAAAAAGAATCTAGAGAAGAAAAATATACTTTTGTGGATGCTCTAGAAGACAGTGATTTTCTTGATGAAAACAATAAACTCAATATTTGCTTAGAAGAAAGTAAAATAATCATAGAAACTCTGAAAAATTAGCTTTAAGAAAAGGAGAAACACAATGAGAAATTAGAGTGTGAAGTAGTAAGTCTAAGAAAAGAACTTGAGAAAGTAAAAACTCTGAATCTTAGATTTGCCAAAGGATCTGAAACATTAGATGATATTATCAAGGTACAACATTCTCCTCTTATAAAGACAGGTCTTGGATATATTGGAGAATCTTCTCAGGCTTCAACACCAAATTATCTAAGAGAAGTTACAACTGGTTTACAACATGCTGCCACTCAGCAAGGGAATAAAGAATATTTACAGATAAAGCATGATCATCTCAATTCAAAGAGCACTAACAGGAATGTCTTTCAAAGAAACACCAATCAACAAGTAAATTCATATAGAATATTTTATGATCGCAGAAATTTCTTCTTCAATGGACAATGTTTCTCATGTCACAATTTTGGTCATAAAGCTGTTCAATGTGTTGCATGTAAAACCATCATGACAAGAGAAGGAAGAAAGAAAAGGATTGATATTGAAACAAAGAAGAATACGTATAACAACTTTTCTCCTCTTCAAAATGAAGTTGAATATGCTTATTGCAATAACTTTGGCCATGAAGAATCTGAATGTAGGAGCAAAGTTCAGCCAAAAGAACATGTTCTTTCAAGCTCCAAAGTATGGAAAGAGAAGGAATTACAGGTTGAAAATTGTGGCATAGCGTTATTTGCAAAAGATGAAGAAAACCAATGGTACATTAATAGTGGATGCTCAAGACACATGACAGGTGATAAAGACAAACTGCTTGCATATAGTGCTCTAGAAAAAGAAAAAAATGTTACATTTGGAAATGATACTCCTGCGGTCATTAAGGGAAAAGGGTCTATTTTTCTAAAAGAAAAGGTGAAAGCTAATGAAGTCACGTATGTGGATGGATTAAAACATAACTTGTTAAGTGTAAGTCAAATGTGTGATCAAGGAACTGAAGTTGTCTTTAGTTCAAAAGAATGTGTGGTACGTGATCTTGATACAGGTAAAACAGTTATAAAAGGAAAAATAACTCCAAACAACTTGTATATATTGAAGAACCCTAAAGAACAATGTTATTTGAGTAAATCTTCAGAAAATTGGCTATGGCATAGAAGGTTGGGGCATCTGAGCTTCTCTAAAATCAACAAATCAAGCAGACTTAAAGTTGTTCGTGATCTTCCCAATATTACTCTACCTGAAAATATCATATGCAAATCTTGCCAATTCAACAAGCAAACCAAGGTACAATTTAATGCCAAGGAAGGATCATCAAGTAAGCCTCTTGAACTCATTCATACTGACATATGTGGACCTATGAGGAAAAAGTCACCACGTGGTGAAGAATACTATATCTTATTCATTGATGATATTTCTAGAATGTGTTGGATTGGGCTGCTTAAACACAAAGATGAAGCATTTGAGAAATTTCAGATCTTCAAAGCACTAGTTGAGAATGAGTTAGATCTAAAAATCAAGTGTCTCAGATCTGATCGAGGAGGAGAATATACATCCAATGAATTCCTTGAATTCTGTGAACAACATGGCATAAAAATACAGTTCTCTGTAGCTAGCACTCCACAACAGAATGGCGTTGTAGAAAGAATGAACAGAACAGTTCAAAAAATGGCTAGAGTTATGCTTGATGATTCTGGAACACCTGACACATTTTGGGGAGAAGCAGCACATACAACAATAAACATTCTCAACAAAGCACATGTTCGTGTAAATAGTGATAAAACTCCATATGAACTCTGGTATGGTAATCCTCCCACTATAAATCATTTTAGAATTTTTGGGAGCAAATGATTTATCAAGAATAATGATGAAAAACTTCGCAAGTTTGAACCCAGAGCAGATGAAGGAATATTTCTTGGTTACTCCTCTAGGAGTAGGGCATATAAATGTTACAATAAAAGACTTCGGAAGATTGTTGAATGTATTGATGTTGTTATTGATGAGTCTCCTGCAGCTCCAAAAAAATAAAAGCAAACAACAGATGAAGATGATGATGACACATATCCTTCTACATCAAATAGTAATGACACAAACAGTGAACCCAGTGAAGGACCCAAAGAGGATTTGTTTGAAAAGGCTCCATATAGATATGTTCAAAATAATCATCCAGAATCTCAAATTTTGGGAGAAAAGGGATCAAGTGTACAAACAAGAAGGAATCTTGTGGGATCTTCTAGCAATCTGGCATTTTTGTCCACTATTGAACCTCACAGTGTCAGTCAAGCTAGCAAAGATGAATTTTGGATTCAAGCCATGAATGAAGAGCTTGATCAAATTGAAAAGAATCACACTTGGGAATTAGTACCAAGGCCTCATGAAAAAAATGTCATTGGAACTAAATGGATATTCAAAAACAAGTTAAATGAGAATGGGGATGTTATAAGAAATAAAGCTAGACTTGTGTGCAAAGGGTATGCTCAACAAGAAGGTATAGACTTTGAAGAAACCTTTGCTCCTGTAGCCAGACTTGAAGCCATAAGAATGTTTCTTGCTTTTTCAAGTTTCCAACAAATCAAAGTTTATCAAATGGATGTTAAATCTGCTTTTCTCGATGGTGATCTAGAAGAAGAAGTTTATATAGAAAAACCAGAAGGATTCATTTTGGGAAATGATGAAAAACTTGTTTGTAGACTTAAAAAGGCTCTATATGGTCTCAAACAAGCTCCAAGGGCATGGTACTATCTTCTTGACAAATATCTTCATCAACAAGGATTTTCAAAAGGGTCTGCTAATAGCAACTTATACACAAAAACTGAAAATGACAAACTATTGATTGTGGTTGTATATGTTGATGATATCATTTTTGGAAGTAATAAAGAGTCTATGAGTCAGAAATTTTGTTTTGATATGCAACAATAATTTGAAATGTCTTTGCTTGGGGAACTAACATTCTTTCTTGGCTTGCAAGTGCAACAAGCAACAGATGGCATATTCTTATCACAAAAAAAATACCTCAAGAAAATCCTGAAGAAGTATGGCATGGAAGACTGCAAACCTGTAAGTACACCAATGATAACCGGATGTAATCTCAGTTCTAATGATGATTCCCCCACGGTGAATCAACCTGAATATAGATCTATGATAGGAAATCTACTTTATCTCACTGGGACAAGACCAGACATCATGCATGTAGTTGGGATTGTTGGACGATTCCAAGCTAATCGAAAAGAGTCTCATCTTCAGGCTATGAAAAGAATATTCAAATATCTACAAGGAACTCAAGATTTTGGACTATGGTATCCAAAGAATGTTGAACTTACTCTTCATGCATACACTGATGCATATTGGGCTGGAAGTGTTGATGATCGGAAAAGCACTAGTGGTGGTAAATTCCATATGGGGCCCTAGTTAGTATCTTGGTTCAACAAGAAGCAAAGCTCCATTGCCTTATCTATAGCAGAAGCAGAATATGTGGCTGCTGCATCATGTTGCACTCAACTTCTCTGGATGATGCAAACCCTACAAGAATTTCAAATCAAATGTTCACCTCCTATCTCCATTATGTGTGATAATACAAGTGCTATTAGTATCTCAAAGAATCCTGTTATGCATTCCAAGACCAAGCACATTCCCATCAAATATCACTTCTTACGTGAACAAGTGCTTGAACAAAAGGTGAAATTGGAGTATGTTTCCTCCAAAGAAAAAGTTGTTGATATATTTACCAAACCTCTACCCAAGGAAGCATTCGAATATCTCAGACAGAAACTGGGAGTAGTCTCTGCCATGCGGAGGATCAGGTCTACTTAAATACAAAAGATTAAATTGGTTGTGAGGTGTTGTTAGGCATTTCTAAATGCACAGGCTTAGGGGGAGCATTGGTCATATGAAAAGGATGAATTGTTGGTCATATTATGTTTGAAGATGCAGCATGATCTCAAGGGGAGCATGGCTTTATCGGTTCAAAGGATCTTGATCAAAATCTTTTCCATTGATGTCAAAGGGGAAGGAAAAGAAACAAAGGACTTCTGTAATTCCATCAGAGGAAGAGTATTGCCATCAATGCCAAAGGGGGAGATTGTTGGAAATGTTTTCATTGATGGCAATGGAATTGGAAAAGACAGGAGCAGCACCTAAACTATCCATAAGGCAAAAGAGACAGAGAGGTCGCAAAAGCAACAAATGAAACAACGAAATTAGAGATAGAGCAGTAGAGTTGAATTAGGGGTTTAATACAGTTTGCAAAGGAAATGACAAAAGGTAATAGATTGAAGGACAACTTGAATATCTGGCCAAGATTTGCTAATGAAAGACTGTGAAAATTGTGTTAAGTATGGTTGAGTAAATCTGGAATATATATGACCTGTGTAATGGGTAGAGGATATCTACGGTGCCCGAAAAGGAATGAAATCATTGTTGTAGAGTTAGGAATATGTATTATATGTGTATTGACTGATGTAATTCCTGTGTGGAATCTCCTGAACCTCTGTATGAGTCTCTGCGTATGGAGTTAAATGTGAAACCCTGTTGAGGAATCATGGTAGTAGGATTTGAATTCTAGGATGCGACCTTCTTGTAATGAAGAACTGGCTTAGTTTGATATTTGCAGTCATGGAAATACTTGGTTGAATATATGAGGGGCTCTCGAGGCATTCAGTGTGTCCATTGAAGAACTTAATGGTGGCAGAGATATGATGCTTTTGAATGTACAGGTAGAAGGGGAACTGTGACAGGATAGAACTCTAAAAAGGAAGGTTGATATGTTATATATATATATATATCACAGAAGAATTGAAGAATGACATTTTTGTAAGGAAATCCCGTTGGAAATCTTACCAAAGATTGACCAGAGTTATAGTGCAAACCCAGACTAACCCTTTGGAATCATGAACGGAACCTCGAAGGATGAACAGTGAAGGCGGTTTATGGTTTTCATTGCACCACTTTCAACGGGCAAGTGGTATTCAAGAGGTGGGGAGCGATTCCATAAAACGGGCGACACACGTCCCTGTACGTGTTTACAAAACCACTTTTCACTATGCCCCATCGCGTGTTATAGTTCGAACTAGGACGCCGAGCGATATCGTTGAACGTCGTTGATCTAGGAAGGGGTCATCAGACGGTTTTCATTTGTTGAAGATACGCGAAGATTAACACAGGTATGGCGGGCCATCGCACGTTAACGTTCGGCATTGGAGGTCGAGCGATATGCATATACGCCGTTGATCTGGAAGCTTGCTAATCTAATGGTGATCAGACGCTGGACTTGCGCGAAGTTTACAATGGTGCGATGGTTTTTTGGATTGGCTATTGACTATGTATGTGGGCCCAGGGTCAAAGGTTTATCGTAAGATTAATTTATTTGGAAGCATTGGATATTTCTATAAATTCCGAAGGGTTAAACTTTAGACATAATGTTTGGGAATTCAAATATTGTAAATATATTTATTTATCAATTTCTTTAAAATTGATAAATAAAATTTAAAAAGAGATCAAAAAGCCCCGTGGGATAAATAATTTCAGAGGAATACCATTAGTGGTTCGTGGTTTGACTCATGGTTTTAATAAAGGAAAAACTATATAAGGAGAAGAAAAATACAGAACAGTGTGTGCATCGTAAGGGTGGCAAATGAAAAATTTCTCCAAGGAATATCTGTATGGGTGAGCTCTGTTCCTAACTGATAAATCTAAAACTAAGATGCACCCATGGATAAAATTATCTGACAATGATGAATCTCTGGTTTTGAACGATGGACGAAATCAAAAAAACTAGTGTGAGTGTATAGAATGAATAAATCTGGTGGCCTGCAAGGTATGTCATACGAAAACTGGTGGATCCAGTATGAAAATTGATGAAACGTGGTCCACAGTGGTGCTAAGGGTCTAAGCCTTCAGAAAGGGGGGGTTGTAGCTCCCTTCCAGTGGTAGCTGATAAACGAGAGCAGGGGGTAGTAGCTCCCTTCCAGGAGAGGCTGGTAAACGAGAGAAGGTTGTAGCCTTCTGCAGGTGGGTGCCTGCGTGCTGGTATAAGTCTGCACCAACATATATTGTAAAAAAAATTCTCTATAATAAATATTGAAGACTGAGATTACAACAGCGGTGGTTTTCTCCCTAATTGGGTTTCCACCTTAAGTCTTGGTGTTCATATGTGTTGTTTATGTTTGATGGTTTGTTCTGTTATTTCTGTTCATGCTTAAGGATGCAATTCTCTAAGTAATGAAATATTAAGATATCTGGACAGACATGTTCAATGATGTACTGTAACATATGGTTTTAAGAGAAAGAAAAGAAAATTGTTTAGCCCTAAATACTGATTCACCCCTCCCCTCTCAGTATTTTTCCCAACACACGGATCTTTGTTTCCTACTATACCAATAAAATGTTGTAGATATGATACTGAAAACCCCTCTTGATGTGCTCTTTCTATCTGTTGGGATGCCTACCCAATCTGCATCCGTGAAGCCATGCAACTTCACCTCATCCATTTGTCTATACCATAAGCCATACTCAGATGTGCCCCTGAGATACCTCAGGAAATTCTTGCCTGCCTTCCAAAGGAGCTTGGTAGGCTTAACATTTGCTTGTGAAAGATGGTTCACTGCATAGCATATGTTCGGTATTGTATTAACTAAATACATGAGCAAATCCACCAACTGTCGATAAATAGTGGCATCCACTACCTCTACCGATGTGGCATCCTGACGCAGGGCTAGCCTGCAATTTCCAGGATCTCCATCTATTTTTACATGACAAAATACATCTCAGTAAATGCCCAATCAAAACCTCCAATTTAAGACATTTTCACCCACTGGAAATCTTAACTATCATGCGGAAGCCTATCTTTTAATTTCTGGCAAATTCACAAGTTATCATTTGAATGTGGAAACATTTCAGTCATATGTTTCAAAACCATAAACCCAATGACTCAAACATTGAATGTTCATATATATCAAACCCCATAAGCCTTTACATACAGATTAAAGTCCATCAACTATAACCCAATTCCCCAAATTCTGAAACATTACACACCCAATTACCATAGCCTTCCATAAGTCAATGCCATCATCATAATGGAACTCCACCTATACATGAATTCTTGAATTGAGGAATTAACTCAATGCACTACAATTTCTCATGTTTACAAAATTCATTGGCAATTTAATAAACTGTTCAGACTTAGAGTTGCAATCTATATGTGCGCTCTTTACCAAGCTCAAATCCAAATTTCATACCTGTTTATCCACCAATAACACAGGTTCTCTGCACTACCAATTCACCCTTTGTAGTTGCTGTGGAACTACAATCTCAAATTCCAGCATTTGATCTTAAATCTTCCGGCGCTAAGGCAGTATATTCAGACATAAGAAATCGATGTTTAAAATCGATTTCACTCAAGAGTCAATCATAACTCTGTCTGCTCCGAATTAACTTCATAGACTCCAATTTCTTTGCTGTATTCCAAGAGCAACAGCCCTTTCCTTCAATTACAATCAATTAATACACAGAGTTTAGTTCTGCACTTCATAAGCTCTGTGTTTTAAACTACTCTTAAGTCGACTTTCTGCAAGATATATACATACAACTCTGCGTTGGATTTAAACAATTTCATTCGACCGCTTTTCATCAATCAAGAACTTAGATTTGAAAATCCTGAACCTGCAATTTGAATTCAAACACGATTTTAAACACAACAGCTCAATCAAAATTCCATTAAACAATTCCGCTCTCCGTGAAGTCGACTTTCCAAGTCTAGTTGAGCTCCATTTGAACGTGTTTGACTCTACATCTTGTACACAAACCGATCACTCAATAAATTTGAACACAAATCGATACATTCAGCACTAATATCTTCAATCATGGGGATCGATTCACAATGAATCTGGCATTTAATAAGAGATTTTATCCAACAGACTTAACCGATTCCTGCATTTAACAATTATAATATCGATCCACTTAACAGAACAACGCTTTCAACTCAATGTAAAAAAATACAATCCTGAAAGCTGTATTCATTCTGAAAACTACGTTCTTATACTGGACTGAGTTAAAAGTCTGTGCCCTTCATACAATCACACCATAATCCATTTAGATCTAAAATCCAGCTAATCGATTGTAACATTCTAGCAAACAAATGTTTGACCTTTATTAATCAAATCTTCGATCTATCACTCAATTCACAATATTCTATGGGTTTATAACTGTGATACCAGATATCCAATATCTGAAAATCGATTTCAGTGTTGCCTTTGAAGGTTCATCAACTAATATTGGTAATCCTTGCCTACAATGTTCCCATATTACAATTTATCCATGCGCCCACCATTATCATTCCACAGGAATTAATGCACTAATTAACCAGGAAATACCAGCAAATTCACTCTTAACACAGTAATTGACCCATACATGAATTGACCAAATTAAGGCGTATAACTCAAAAATCACACTTTCATAAAAATGAACATACTTACAAACTTTTCTTCTTGGCCAAATATTCAATGTTCATGGCCCTTACAAACTGCCCGAAGACTTCCAAGGAGAACCCTTGCTCACTTCTCACACTCTTCAAGTCTACCTCTCCATTTGCCTTTGAGGTCTTCTAATTTATACAAATTAAAAATGTACTAAATTAAGTTCTATCCCTTTAAAATCTCAACAAATCCCTAAATCTCTCAACATCCCTAAAAGATAGATTTTTATCCCTAAAACTTAGAAATTAATTCCAACTTAGGCTCCATCATTAATTCTAAATTATCTTGAAACTATTTTCTCTCATGTTTCCAGTTGTTTGGAAACATTTAAAAATTCTCACAAATAATTAATTAAAATATAATTAATCACTCAAAATAATATTAATATTTACATGAAATTTAATATTTCTTCAAAACATGAAACCCCCTAGCTTAAATAAAATACAAGGTGTTTTTCGGAGCTAATGCTCCTGCATCACATCCTCTTTCCTCCATTTTCCTGGAAGAGGAGTGTCGATAGGCTTGCAGCCTTGCATGTGAAACTTCTCCACTATCTCCCGAGCATACTTTCCTTGAGACACAAACAGTTCACCTTCCTGCTGCCATATTTCCAATACAAGGAAATAATGAAGGAGGCCCAAATCCTTCATCTCAAACTCCATTGCAAGATTTTCCTTCCATGAGTGTATCAAATCCTCATCACCCGTTAGTATTAAATCATCAACATAAAGAGAAATTATTAAAATCTTACCCTCCACCACAATTTGGTATAGGTTTTCATCCGCCTCACTCTTGGTGAAACCAAGTCTGGTGAAATAGTTGTTGATCCAAGTATACCAAGCACGAGGTTCTTGTTTCAGCCCATACATCGCTCTTTTGAGCTTGCGCACATGTGACTCATTGCTGAATATTTCGAATCCTTCAGGCTGCTAAATGTACACTTCTTCCTCAATGATCCCATTAAGGAACGTAGTCTTCACATCCATCTGATGAATGTGCCAACCCATTTGCGCTGAGAGAGCAAGGATGGTCCTTATGGAAGAATACCGTGCGACAAGTGAAAAGGTTTCTTCATAATCAATCCCCTCGATCTGTGAGAAGCCATAGGAAACAAATATTTCCTTATACTTCTTGATGCTCCCATCAGCAGCTTGCTTTACCTTGTAGATCCATATTGATCCTACAACTGATTTACCCACCATCCTTGGAACAATCTCCCAAGCACTGTTTCTGAAAATGAAGTCATACTCCTCCACCATGGCATCTACCCATGTGGGCTCCTGCACTTCTTCTTCAAAAGAAGATGGCTTTGTCATGATACACTTGCTCATCAGAGCCATGTATCTAGTAAATAGGTCAGGTGACTGTCTTTGTCTCCATTGTGATGTAGGGACTCCTACATTCTATGCTGCAACAAACTTCAGTCTCTCAAATTATATGGTATGCTTCCTACTAGTTATGATGTTTGTTTCTACATGAGTGGACTCCTCCACTCCATGAATCTCCTCCTGTGGCTGATCCACATCTAGAGGCTCATCTTTGGGAACAAGTATCTCCTCCTCTGCATGCAAGTGTAGCTCCCTCTCAAGTGACAACTTCATGGATTTCTCCTCATTGAATTTTATATCTTGTCGCACCATAGTCATCTGATTGTATGGAAAATAAACAAAATAATTATGAGGTGTTTCTGTGTACCCCACAAATATTCCAACTTCTGCAGTCGGCTCCAACTTCTTCCCGACGTCCTTTGTCACATGAATGTAAACAGATGAGCCAAAAATATTCAAATGAGAAATATTAGGCTTCTTGCCAGTAAAATCTTCTTCAGGTGTACTCATGTCAAGTACTCTATGAGGACAACAATTTTGCACAAAAACCACAATGTTTCATGCTTTTGCCCACAAGTCCATCGGTAGGCCTTGGTCATGCAGCATAGCTCGTGCAACACCCACGATCGTTCTGGTATTCCTCTCTGTGACCCCATTCTGTTGTGGGTTATGAGGCATTATGAGTTCTCTTCGAATTCCTTCTTTGCTACAGAAGTCTTTGAATTCTCCCGAGATATATTCACCACCATTATCGCTCCGTAGAGCCTTCACTTGATTCCTCGAATTTTTTTCCACTAATGCTTTAATCTCACAGAACTTTGAGAATTTTTTTCTCTTCTTCTACATGAAGAAGATCCAGCATCTACGAGAATATTCATAAAAAAAATAACATAATACCTACGTTTTTTTGTTGAAGCAACCAAGAAAGGTCCACACACGTATGTGTGAATTCTCTCAAGGATCACCGAAGCACGGTTCTCCTTCTCATGAAAGGTGGTCTTCAAAAACTTATCCATAGTACATCCCTTGCACTGATCTCACTGTGCAAGAGTACCCTTGGGAATTCCATTATAAATCTGCTGCAAAATCTTCAAAGTGCCATGGTGAAGATGGCCCAATTTCCTGTGCCATAATTCGCCCTCATCCTGTCTCACCACTTCTTCTGCTTTGCCCATCATTGCAGCGTAGCCATCTACCTCAAGCTTGTAGAGATTCTTAACTCGAATCCCTATCCTCTTGGTTTGACCCATTTTTTTGTGTCACAGGAAAGCTTTTCCATCGATAAAAACAATGTCATAACCTCTATCTTCCAACATTGCGACTGAGACCAAGTTCTTCTTCAGACCTAGAACATGCATAACATATTTCAACAAAAATGGATTACCTGAATCCCTCTCAAAGGTAATGGTCCCAATTTCAGTCGCATTGTATCGACCATCATCACCCATATCTATATGAATTTTTAGGTCCTTCTCCTCCAAGTCACTGAACAACTCCTTGTTTCTCGTCATATGGAAAGACGCACCACTATCAAGATACCGCACCGATCCCATACCGCTTGAAACCAAGCATGCGATCAAAGAGAAATAAAGTTAAAATTGTGAGGCTAAGGCCTCTCCAGCTGCAGCTCCAACAACCTTCTTGTTCTTCTTCTTATGTGGGTAGTTAGTGGAGAAATTTCCATGTTCGTGACAGTGAAAATATTTCACCCTGGACAAATCTTGCTTCTTGCCTTTAGCCTCTGATTGTCAAGGGAATTCCATCCCCTTCCCCTTCCTTACTTTGATAGCCAAATCGTAATTCTCTTCATCTTCATTCTTCGATGAAGAGCCATCCTTGGTACTTCGCCTTATCTCCTCCTGCACAAGATCTGACCAAAGTTGCAACCAACCTGGCAGTTTCTCCCATCCATTGACAGAGCCTTCGTAGCTATGCCAACTCTTTGGAAGCCCAAGGAGAGCTAAGCTCACCAAGTCATCATCATCAACAGTGATCCCCACACTTCCCAGTTCATCCCTACAGTGGACAAACTTCGTGAGATATTTTGGGATATTGTCGCCGTTCTCCATTTTTATTTTTCTGAGCTTATCTTTCAGCGCCAACTTCCTCTAGTCGCTGCTGCTTTGGAAAAGATCTATCAAAGCCTTCCACATTGCAAATGGAGTGGATTTCCCATGAAGTCTTGACACAATATGGTCCTTTACACCTTCCAACAAAATTCTTCTTGTCTTCGCTACCTTCTTTTGCCATGCGTCAAGTAATGCAGCATCGTTAGAACCGGGCTTAAGAACATTGCTATCGATGAACTCCTTCAGTCCATTATCTTCCAGCACCACCTCCATCCTATCCTTATAGGCTATGTAATTCAAGCTGCCCTCAAGGGAATACTCCAATCGCAACCCATTGAAATACATTTCAATGTATACTTCACTGTTGCACTAAGAAATTTCTGCAACAAATTTGAATTGTCCACCAACACAAACTCATCAATTCTTCACAATTGCAATATTCAAGAATTAACACTACTCTGATACCATGTAGAATTTATATAACATATGCATGTATATATCCAGATTCCCCTGATCTAACAATATTTATCTTCTTGCTAAATACATTATCCTTCCACTGTTAATATTTTGCGGAGATTTAAACTCAATTGCAAACACATGAAGCAATAAAAGAAACCACACATAACACAGTTGTTTAACAGGAAATCATGAAGCTAAAAACCCCAACTATCATATATTATGTATCATGGAGATCATGTAACAATCTCATACAAAGCTTAGTACATCAAGCTCTCAGTACAATACAATCATCACACACTATCATGAAGAAATCTACAAATCCATGCATTGATTCCTTGCCAATTGACAGCCTGCATCCACTGTGCAATCCCTACTGAAGAAGACCCCTAAATGAATTCGAATTGGCCTTGACTTAACTACGCAATCCCTGCTAAAGAAGACCCCTAAATGAATTCGAATTGGCCTTGACTTAACTGCACAATCCTCATTGGCAACTCCAATGTGTGTGTGATGCAATCAATGCATCACTATAGTCGCAATGGATAGTCCATCTCACCCTTTCACCTACCTATCCACTGAGTCTCCACTGGAACTGACATGGGAATATCCTTAGAGTTGTGGTCGGATTTCATTATTTTCCAAAGAATATTGTGTCGGATAGGGATGAAAATTTCACTTGCAAGTTTTGGAAGGAGTTTTTTATAGGTTTTGGCACAGATTTACAATTCAACACAACTTATCATTTGAAGAAAGATGGAGAGAGAGAGAGGGTCGATAAGATATTGGAGGACATGTTGAGGATGTATTTGATGCATCACCAGAAGAGATGGGAGGAGTACCTTTCATTGATCAAGTCTGCTTACAAAAATGGGTATTAGGAATCTTTGAATATGAGTCTGTTTGAGAAATTTTATGGGTGGAGTTGTAATACTACCATCAGTTGGAGTGATCTAGTGAACACGGTATTGATTGGACCAGACATGTTAGCAGAAATGGAACAAGAAATACAGGTAATCAAGAATAATCTGAAAGAAACATAGGATGGGTAGAAGAGTTATGCATATCATAATAGGTTTTTTAAGGAGTTGCAGGTTGGGTAATAGGTGTATCTGCACATCAATCCCAAGAAGAAGTCCTTGGGGATTGGATCATGTGCTAAGATGGCACCGCAGTTTTTTGGACCTTCCAAGATTATTGAGAGGATTAGAATGGTAACCTATCGACTTGTACTGCCTCCTAAAGTGAAATTCCATGATGTTTTCCATATATCATTGCTTAATATGTATGTTAAATATGTTATCATGTGATTGACTAGTCTATATTGTAGGTGGAGCTAGATGGAGAATTCTAGCCGGGACCTCAGTGTATATTACAGATAAAGGTGATCATGCTCCAAAACCGAGCAATTGAACACGTTAAAGTGAATTGGAAGAAATTTGTGCCTGATGAAGCTACATGGGATATGGCATATCATATGTGGGCTATGTATCATTCTTTGTTTACCGATTGAGGTAAAGCAGTTTTCGTATGATGTTTGGTATATGTTTTGGCACACATTCGTTTGATGTTTTGATATATGTACATATGTATATGGATGTAAATACCACCATGAGCTATTTTATAAAGATCCAATAGGTGGTATAGGTTTCATGCCATTATATTTGTCATGCTGTTATGTTGTGATGTCATTTTTATTTTCAGCACTGAGATCATTGTAAGTACTACATCGAGCTATGTTATAAATCTCCATGGGAAATATGTTTTATTTTAGAGGTTTTTTTGAGGTATAGGTGTGGGTGAACACCAAGGATGGTGTCCACCAAGGGGGAGGGTTCTGTAAGAGCCCTGATGAAAAATCCATGTAATAAAAGTTAATAAAGGAAAATTAATAACCATGGTTCATGGGACACTTATTCCATGTTGAATGTTTGGAAAAACATCCTAGTGAGGGTGTTCATTGGGTTATTACCGCTAAGGAAATTGGAAAAGGAAACGGAAAAGGTTTTGGAAAGGAAAAATGGCGTTTTTGGCACATTTATTTATGAAAATAATGGAAAATGGGAGAAAAGGAATATGAAAGGTCACAAGTTGCATGTGAGGAGGAAAATGAAGGAAAATAATGGAAAATGAAGAAAATAGAGGCAAACCTGGTAAAAAGGCTTATGATGATGAGTTGTTACCTTTTTTTAGTTCAGCTTTGGAGCTATCACATTATTCTCTCTCTCTCTCTCTCTCTTAGTATTGGATACTTAGATTTTTCTTGGAGAATTTTAGCATTGGATATGTTAGGTCTCTTTAGTTTGAAAGATTGGCAAATACAAATGCTACAGAGCCTACATTTGAACCACGTTGGGATTCTAGGATCTAGCCCTCCTGAATCTAGAGAGGGATCTATCTTTAAGTGCAAAGATTGATTTATCTTTAAGGCTTTTAGTATGATATTAGGCTAGTTATTAGGAACAAGGGTTTTTTGTTTGTTTGGTTGGTCAGGTATGATTTTTAATTGGATGGAATATCACAAAATGAAAGAGCTCAAAAGGTGATGATGCAAGTGTATTGAGAAGGGTTCAGCAGATAGGATTAGTATGAAACAACTTTAAACCATTGGGAAATGGAGTCACAAAAGGGTTTAATTGTACAACAATTTCAAGGGTGGTCCAAGGGGCAAGTCATCTATATCAAAATATCCTTTAGATTAAATGATGGAATGGAACATTAAAAGTTTTGAGAAAGTGGAAAAAGTCAATAATTTCAATAGGGATTTATCAACTTTACATACAAGAAAAGCCTTTTTAAGCAACCGTTTGAAACCAACCAAAGGACAGGGCTAACCATAAACTTCTTTGGACAAGCTTGTATTAAAGCTAAACTATCATACAAACAATCCAGTAATCTCAGTAGACTACTTTCAGAAGGGATGAAAATGGATAAGAAAACAAAGTGCAGCTTAAGATTAAGTCAAATGTATTACAATCATGGTCTGCTTCAGCATAATCTTAGGGAAACTTTCAAACAACCTTTGGAGAAAGAACTAGAAGACAAGGCACACCATAAAATTTTCTTGTTTAGCTCTACTTAGCATGCAATGAAAAAATCATTCAAGAACTTCCTTTCAAATTTATCACTTCAAGACATGGAGTAACCAAAATTCCTTGATAATGTTTACACTTAACTTAAGTTTGAGGATTCTGCTAACCCATTACCTTGAGGGTAATAAGCAGTAGAATGGCCCAATGTAATTTGATACTTATGATATAATTCAACCATCTTTTTGGATCCGAAAATAGCAGCATTGTCAGTGATAATCTTTCTAGGACAACCAAATCTAGATAGGTTATGATTTTCAAGGAATTTTATGATGACAGAGTCATTGGATTGCCTAGTGTTATTTTCAGTCTTTGTAGCCTTCCTCCAGTGATCAAACATGCTCTTACAAAATTATTTTAAGGTGTCAAGGTCAAATTGTGTCATTTCAGTGAGTCTTCAAGTAAAATCTGGTCACTAGGTATTAGGTCTAGGGTTTGCTTTTACTCCTGTCAAAGTTGTCCAAATTTCGGTCCATGTCACCATTCAGTTGAGTGTACCATCATTCAGAGGGTTTTCATCATCATGTCAAGTTCCACTGAGTCATTTTACACCTTGTTCATGCTTCAGTTGTGCCTACGTAAGGTTCATTTCCCTTTCCTAGGGTTTTGGAGGTAATTTCTCTTGGATGGTCAAATCATCAGCAAAACTTGTATCCTGATGTTAATACACATTCCCCTATCCTTAATGTACCTTATTAAACACTTCCCATCACTGAGATCCCCCAAATTCCTCATTTTCACACAAACCATAGTTTCTTGCTATAACTTCGCAATTGTCTAGGCTAGGCCTGTGTTTTGCCCTTTTGGACCCCTTCCCTGCAATCAATTTCTAAAATTCCACTTTCCCCTACTTCCTAACATCCCTCCCTACTTCCCAAAATTTTCTGAAGAATTTAGAAGCCCCTTATCCCCTTCATTTCGCTTCATTTCGACAAATCCCTTGTTCCACACATCGGGATAGGTTTTAATCCAATGATGTTTCTGAGCAATAAAAGATGAATTTGGGAAAAATGAGAGATTTTTTTGTCCAAAATAGGCCAAGGAAGAAAAACCTCCTTCACTTTTTACACAGGTGTCATGGTTTTAGAGAAATGTCAAAAATACAGTTGCCTCAGGAGAATTGATGCACCTCTGAAGTGACCTGGGGAAAATAAAGATTTATCATATCTTGGTTGGAAAAATGACTTTCTTGATGAGTAAAATGATAACTAGACACAAATATATTTCCAATGAGCTATCATGAGCTCAATTTGGAGTTTAGGAAGACCTTCAAAAGTTGACTGCAACAGCACTCTGCCTTGAGGCAGCCTCATTTTGCACATTTTGACCAGTCTTGGGAGATTTGATTTTTGACAGGGTAATTGAACTCCAAATTGAAAAATTCCAGTTGGGTTGGAAATTAGACTTAATAATATTTCCAAAAAGCTATCCCACACCCAATTTTGACACCAGGAAGGCCTCCAAAAGCCTCCTGCAAAAAGGTGCTACGCATTGGGTTACTTGCGCTGCGCATTGGGCTGAAACATCAAATTTTTTCCATTTTTCTGCAAACATCAAATTTTCTCAGGTTGCTCCATGCTCAAGCAATTCAAAGCCACTCCTCTATTTCTCATAACTCGTGCTTGGTGTTGATTATGAGATTGGTTATAAAAATTTGAGTACAAAACTAAACCCTATTATCTTAATTGAGAAGTGCTTCCTTAGGGTTTTAAACTTGTTTTGGTGTCAATCATTCTATTCCCATCACCTTGTTTTTCCTCCCCCTCACTATTATCTCATCATTACAGTCATTCCTAAGCCTATCTCCCTATCCCTAAAGTCATTTCATTTCCTATTATTCCCATTTCACTTGATTATAGCCCATCACTTTCATTACCCCATTCCTCCATATTCCCTCCCATTTGACATATATTTGGCAATAAAATCAAAACACAAAAGTTCTCATTATCATACAAGACAACACAGACCTTGCAAATTCTCATGGAGACGGATACTTCTTATGGCCGAGATAGTGACTCTACAACTGATTTGCATGCACCAAAAAGGCATTAAGGCGGCGTAAAAAGTATGACAAACTTCAAATTTTGGCCGAAGCTTCTTTAGCCCAGAATAGTGCTTGATGGTGGACATTCAGCCCAAATTTCAAGAAATTTGGGAAACTTTTTGTCAATTTTGATTTTTTTGGCCTTAACACAGATTTTTCCGCCCGACAGGTAGCGCCACTTGGCGCGCGCTTATAATTGGCAGCTCCTTTTGAGGAAAACTTTGCATTTCTGGATTTTTCATCAAAAATTATGCATGCCTACCAATTACCTAAGGATTTTGACAAGTTTTGGGTTGCCTGAAGGGTAAAAAACACCCTAAAATTGACCTTTCTGCCACTTTTTGGACACACAGGAAGCAGTGTTGGGAAAAATCATTTTTGGAGGGGCAAATGGCAACCAAATTCAGAAATTCCACTTGGGTTGGAAAGTAGATAGGTAGAGATTTCCAACGAGATATCCTGCGCTCAATTTTGAATTCTAGAAGGCCCTAAAAATCAGACTCAAAGTGGTGCTACACATAGATATTTTAGGCGCGACACATTGGGAATTTTGGCTCCTTTTTCACTCAACAGCTCAGATTTTCGCCTAGTTTTGGCCAGTTTGACTTTTTTATCTCCAAATGTGAAACTCTTGATGTAACTTGATGTAATTTCATGAATTTTATGTAATTTTGGCACATTTTTACTCATCCAAGTAGATTCATTCACTAAAAAGTGAAATGTAATTGAATGAATCGGTTTCCTATCTTATAGAGGCAAGCTGTTTCATTGCCTATTTTCTAGTTCTTAGTTTAGATCTTCTTGAAATAGCTCCTAGAAAGGTGAGCTTGACCCCTAGAGGCATGGGAAGGAGTTAGGCTTGTCTATATCTTGTAACTCTTCAGTTATTTTCAGAGGTTGGACACTTGGGATTTCTTGGCACTTCATTGTACATTTCATCTCTGCAATTTTGGCAAAGGAATAGACCAAGGTTTGCAGCACTCTTTGGGATCCATGTGGCTCTATGTTTTGATGGTGTGTTTCTCTCTCTGATTGTAAGTTTACTGAAGTTTCATGTGTATCATTTTCCTTCTCCTTTCTTCTCAAGTTAAGCAAACAAGTTATAAAGGTAGAATTCATTAGATTGCTTTGCTCTGCCTTGATTTTTGTTTAATTTTCCATGTTTTCATATGTTTGAAGAGGATTATTGAAAGCCTCTTTCCCTCTTCAACTCCTCACCGGTCTAATCTATCCATTTCATTCAATTTCGAAGCATCAAAGAAATTTCCTTCCTTGCCCCATTCAGAACTCTGCAAAAACTAGGCCTCATCCCCAGACCCAAAACTGCCTTTCCCTTTGATTCCAAAAAAAACCCCCAAAATCAAAATTAAACTCTTTTACTTATATACCTAGCCTAAAATCAGCCTTTATTTCAAGTCATCTCAAGCCTTATTGATTATCTTTTCTGAGATTGACCCGGAGAGAGCCCTCTCCTGATCTGGTAGGGCTAGCTACCATACTGAGCGTGGTTTGATGTTACCCTGAACTCTGCCTTCCTTCAGCCTGAGGTAGATTTAGGCAATAACACCTAGAAGGGATGGCTTCTATCCATTTGGTAAAGTAGTCTATTGCAGTGAGGATCCATCTATGTTGGGCAGATGAGCCTGGATGGATTTCCCCAATGAATTCTAGACCCCACTGTTGAAAAGGAGCTTCAACAGTGATTGGATGCAAGGGTAAGGGAAGCAATTTTCTTTTGCCTTCAAAGAGTTGGCATTTGTGACAGGAAATAATCATTTTGTGGACATCTTGAAAGAGGGTGGGCCAATAGTAACCAGCTCTAAGGATTTTATTGGCAGTTGTCTTCCAATAGAGGTGGCCTCCACATTCTTCTTCATGGAACTCATGCTTGATCTTATCTGCATCATTCTCAGGGAAACATTTAAGCAATAATCCACTAGCATTTTTCCAATATAGACATTTATCCAAAATGCAGTAATTAACAGCTTTCAACTTTAAAAATCTTGCCTTTGTTTTAGACAAGCCAGGAGCTGTATTAAAATTGAGCAACACATATAAAATATTAGTATACCAAGATGAATTCAGAAAATGATCTTCAATAGTTGGAGTTGACAACTCCTCCTATTCATCTAAAGCATCTAACATGTTTATATCAAGAGCTACAAAATTAGACTCAGCCATTAATCTTGCTAGTCCTTGACCTTTTATGAGCTTAGTGGGCTTGATTTCTAAATCATATTCAAGTATCACAGTAATCCACTTCCCTCTTTTTCCATCTGGATCTTATGTTAAAATGTCTTTTACAACTGAATTGGACACAAATGCAATTATGTGAGAATGTAAAATGTAAACTCTGAAGTCCTTTAAGGCTTTGACTAAGGCAAATATTTGTTTTTCCATGATATTGTACTCCAGGGGTGCATCTCTTAATTCCTTACTAAAGAATGCAATTGGTTGCTCTTTTCCCTTCAAGTTTTTCTGTAATAGGACAGAAGCCACTGTGTGTTCTGATGCAAATGAAAAAATGAAGAAATCCTTTGTAAAATCAAGATTAATGAGAACAGGTGTTTTAGTCAATGCTTTTTTTACCAGTTCAAATGATTTCTTTGCATCTAAGGTCCATTTCACTCCTTCCCTTTTGAGCATATTTGTCATATTTCTAAGGATTTCAGCTAAGTTGGGTATGAACCTTCCCAAGAAATTAATCTTTCCAATGAAAGATTGAAGTTCCTTGATGTTTCTAGGATGGTTGATTTGCAATATACCATCAATCCTCTTTGGGTCTATCTTTATCCCTTATTCTGATATGATGTGTCCAAGTAGTTTTCCTTCTTGGAGACCAAACATTGTTTTCTTTGGATTTAAAGATAACCCATATTTTTTGCATTTCTCAAAGACTTTTCTCAAGTGTTCTAGGTTTTCTTAATCTGTTTTGGAAAAAATAGTGATGTCATCAAGTTAAATAATGATGAAGAGGCCTAATTCTTCTTAGAATGCAATATACATGGCTCTCTAAAATGTAGCTCCAACATTCATTAAACCAAAGGGTATTTTCACATATATTAAAGTACCCTAAGGTGTAGTAAAGGTTGTTTTGAGTTGATCATCAGGATGTACTAATATATGATTGTAACCTGAGAAGCCATCTAGAAAAGAAATTCTTCTAGAACCAACTACCTTTTGTAAAATGTGATCCATTTTAGGTAAGGGATAGTTGTCCCTTAATGAGGCTCTGTTTGAATTTCTTAAATCAATACAAAGCCTTATTTCTACTATTTTCTTCCTAACTGACACAAGATTAGATACCCAATCTGAATATCTAACAGGGACTATAATTCCAGCATCATACATTTTCTTAATTTCTTTCTCAACTAGGGGTAATTGAACAGGGTTTATTCAGCGCAATTTTTGTCTATAGGGCTTCTAGTTTTCTTTGAGGGGTATCTTATGCTGAATTATCTCTGTGTTATAGGATTTTAGATCTTCATAAATCCATGAAAATATATCAAAAAATTCCTTAAACAACTAAATATATTTCAGTTTGATGTGAGCTGGCAATGTTTTAGACAGTTTGATCATTTTTTGTTTTTGTTCACTTCCTATGTTACATTCTTCTACTTCAGTTTCAACAGGTTCCAATTTTGGTTTTTTGGCAACATCACTGAAATCAGACAATTCTTCTAATAGGACCAGTCCTTTTGGGAGGCTTTGAGTATTAGATTACAGCGTTTCTAATTCTTGTTTTTCTAAATTTGCACTAATTTCTGTGGTATGTTCAAATTTATTAGATAACAGATTTATATCAGCAATCTTTGTAGACTTTACTTCTTCATCAAGTGGATTTTCTTCAATAGGACAGTCATTTTCATAATCTGAATCTGAACTTGGTGGCTCAAATTCATCTCTGGATTGTAAGAAGTCTTCTATTTGTTTATCTCCATAAAAAACTTGCCAATATTTTTCATTGTCTGGGACAGCTGATCTAAATTTGACTTGGGTGGTGCATTGCTTGGTTTCATAAGGTGTTAGACAAGTTCTAGCAGCAAAGGCTAATCCATTGGCAAGGACAATTTGATTTCTTGGGACAAATATAAGTTGGAATTCATCAAATTTTTTTAATAAGTCCATGACATCATTTCTATAGGCTCTAAGTCTAGGGTTTTTGGCACTATATTCCCCATTCACTTGCCTAATAATCAACTCTGAATCCCCATGAAATTTTATGCTTTTGGCCCCTAATTTCTTCAATAAGTGTAGGCCTAAAAAGAGGGCTTCATACTCAGCTATGTTATTTGAACATTGAAAACTTAACCTGTAGGAATGCCCTTCAACATGATTTTTTTCAGGGTTGTGTATCCATTGTTACACCATTTTTTGGTCATCTAACACATTATCGTTAGATAAACCCAAGTACACCATGTAAGACTAATTTTACCCCAAGTAAAATCTCTTTCACCACATTTGTATACATTTCTTGGTCATATTTAACCCAAAACAAGGTAATCAATTTATTTAATTATTTCCTAAGAATAAGTTATTTAAATCACTATTTAAATACTATTCCTAGTTAAATTTGACTAAATCATTTCTAAATAATTAAATAAACCATTATTTATTTAATTGTATTCCCCTCATTTCCCTTAAATAATAAATAAATCATTTATTTATTTATTATTTATAAATAAAGGAATTGACCCAAGTCAAAAACCCTTTTCCCTCCAACAAATATAATAAAATATTCCTAAACGGTGATTCTAGAATGTGATTAATAATATTTTATTCATGCACCGAGTTCTAGAACACCCCAATATTTTGTTATAAATAGGAGGGTTTTCCCCATTCATTAGTCACCTCCATTGCATTAGATCACACTAGATCTACTCTTGGTCACCAATTTCATTTGTTTGCATTTTTAACTCCCATTGAGTTCCATGTTTGTTAGGGTTTTTTCATATTAACCAAAGAGAGAAATTTTAGATCTGAAACACTGAGGACTTCCAAGAACCCATCCCACTGAGGAGAACTGGAAAACACCTTTCTTGTTTTCCTCTCAGGTGCCCCATTCTTTAATATAATATAAGATTATTTTTATACATTGTTCTTGTCTTGTTCATTGGATGCATGGAGCCATTTTACATTTCATCTGCTTAATATCTTTTATGCTTAGATCTAATTTTATGCAGCAAACTTAAAGATAGTTTGCAGCCATACTTGATGTTAGGGCTACTTGATATGCATAGCTAAAGTGATCTTTTACGACGAAAGAATCATACTAACAATTGGCGACTCGACACGGGTTTTCTTTTGCGACCACTGTCGTTTTCTATCTTCCTGCATATCCAACTGTATCAGACCCTATGGTTTCTCTTCCATTTTTTACTTTTTCCCATTTTTATGCTAGTTTTCCCCTCTAAAACCCTCAAAAATTCAAATTTCTCACTTCTGTGTGTTTTTGGCCTTTTTGGGCAGGTGACCGACATTAGCCACTGCTGAGATGACAAAATTTTCTGAAATCTACCGCCACCAGACCCAGATCTGCAGGTCTCACTTATCGGCCCAAAAAGTGTGACTTGGCCTTGAGGTCGCACTTTTCTGCCCTAAATCTGCGACCTGGCCTGAAAACAGGCCCAAATCTGCGACTTGCAATTTTTTCTGCAATCTGCTAGCACTTTTTCTGGGTTTCACTGAAGCTTCTGTCAGGGTTTGCCAGCCTCTTTCTCCACCTGTTCAGACCTGTTGTTGATCTATTTCACTCACCTAAGTGGGACTCTTGCCCCTTAGGGCTTCAGTCCCCTCCACTTTTTTTGGGATATTTTTTTGTTGTTTTCAGACGTCTGAATTTCCAGAAGTTTCAGCCTTATTTCAGATCTGATACCTCCTGTTCAGATCCTCATAGGTCAGCTTTTCTTCCCTTTCTATACACAACCTTTCGCTTTGTTTGGGTTCATCTCTAGGGTCACCCCTTTGACCCCCTCTTTTTAGCTGATCTGCTATTTTCTAGCAGCAACCTTTCCTCTGCCTCTTTGCTGCTTTCTGCACCATTTTCCAGCAGATTTCTCCATTAGATCCCAGTCCCTCCAGACCTTAGATCTATTGGACTCTTGTTAGCATGCTCTTCCCCTTCTAGAATAGTTTTGAGAAACCCACCTTCTTGGGTTCGAATGATGCCTTTTTAGTTGCTAATTATTTGTTCTTTCAGTCTTATTTACTGTAGATATTTTTTCCATTCTGCAGCACACTTTTTCTTTTACGCTCAAAACATCTGGGTTTAATCAATTAAAATTAATGCATGCCACACACTAACCCTAACTGAAGAAGAGCCTGGTTAACACTGCCTGGCAAAGACTCTAAAATTAATTGACCCTACACCTCCTTGCCCTTTTTGCGTCTTGCTTTTGCACCTTGCTGCCCTGGTCAGTCCTTCTTCTTCCCGTCATCATTGTGCCTCCAAGGCGTTTATCCCGGCAACTTCTTGGCCTTCACCCTCAGTTTCCGGTTGGTTGACTTCCTCCTTCCCATCGTCATCGAGTAAGTCCTCCCCCGAGTCCGCACTTCGACTCTTCCTCTGATTTTTTGGGTTCTCCCCGTCCTTCTGGTTCTCCCCCCTTTACCTTCACCATGTCCAGTTCTAGACCTAGCCCTAACCCCAGTTCTACTGCTGGGTCCACTTCCAGTGGAACCACTATGGGACCTACCTCGACGGCCCCATTACTTCCGTATATGGCCGGCCTCAGTCTCCCCGACTTCAATCAGCTTATCAATGATCCTATCCGCCACGATGTCAATTGGCCTACTATGCCAACCAAGCTCCCCTCTGACATTCCCAAGCTTGAAGGCCTTGCTAGTGAAGATCCCTCCAATCATATCCGATCTTTCCACATGTGGTGCTCCTCTAATTCCACCACCGATGATTCCATTCGTCTTCATTTATTCCAACGCACCCTTACTGGCGAAGCATCCAAATGGTATGTTGATCAAGCCACCTCTTCCCATACCACTTTTGCAACCATTGCCCAAGCCTTTTTATCTTATTTCCAGCTCCCTCTTCGATATGACACTGGAACTGAACTATTGACCTCCTTTCATCAATCCTCTTCAACGCGTCTCTCCGCTCATGTCCAGGAGTGGCGACGACGACAAAGCTTATGCCGTGCTCCCCCCTTTGAAGATCGTGTTTACATGGATTGGTTCCTTCGCTCTCTCTTACCTCCCATTGGCAAAGATGTCGCCTCCCATTTCCCCCAAACCGAAGAAGCCGCCCTTCAAATCGCCTTAAAATATGACCTTATCTATGCCCAGTCTGGTTATGTTTATACTGTCCTTCCTGATCTCCCTAAGCCCGGGGACACTAACACCTTTGGGACCTCTCCCTCTGCCGATGGTATCATCGGAGCCATGTCTCATACCTCCGCTCAACCTCTTATGCCCTATGGTTTTCCTCCCAGCGGGACCAGCCCCTCCAGCACCTTTCCCCATCCTGGTAACATGTATCCAGGCTTTGGCATGTCTCCTCCTTTTGCCCACTCTCTTTCTTACCTCAATGTTTCCCATTCTCACCCTTACCCTTATCCGCTGCCTAGTGTCCCAGCTCCTCCGGCATTTGGACCTCCCACTCCCTCGCCTCCTCCACCCCCACAGCTGCACTTACTACCCCCTCCAGGGCACATATTTGCGCAACATGGTGGGACTACTCCTCCTCCTTCTCAATGGTGGAGGCGAGGCAATCCATCTGCCTCTAGTAATCGTGGACCCCATCCTTCTAGTATTGACCCTAACACCGCTACCCAGCCCCAAGGCTCCCTACCTAAGCAGGACAGGCCACTTCACACAAATAAGCCTTGTTCATGTTGTGGTGTTTTTGGTCACTACACTCACACTTGTCCCCTGTTACCACAGATGCGACAGATGTGGGAGTCTCAGGCCACCATTCGGGGCCAACACTCCTCTCCCCCTGTCCCCCCCATTATTTCTACCTCTCAGCCCGCTGTGTTTACCGATCCTTTCCCTCAACAAGGATTTGTGCCTACTCAATCCCCTCATGCCCTGGCATCCACTCAACCTTCTCCTTCTGGTTCTTCCGATTACCAGATTCTTATGATGTCCTCTGACCAACCTCTCACTGTTGACCTTAACCTTCAAACCCGGTCTCATCAATACTCCCCGCCTCCCGTACCGTCTGTCTCCGAGTCCCCATCCTCACCTTCTACAAAGCCTCTATCGACACCCAATGGTACCTTACAAATCCCTCCACCCAAAGTTGAGGTACACACAAAAATTCCTAAGGGTCCATTACGCCGAAATGCTGCCTCTGGTTGGGCTGCCCATTCCTACAACATAGTAGATGATCTGGCACAATCTCCAGCCGCCATTTCAACACTGGAACTCCTCCATTCATGTCCTTCTCAAAAGAAAGCTCTACTATCTGCCATGGGTGTTGTAGATCCTGCCGATGACCTATTAATTGTTTTCGATGCTCGTCAGTCCGACCATCCCCCTCTTCCTCCTGCAGTTGCTTTCCAAATCCTAGTCAAAATATGAAATGCCAATGTCGCTCGTTGTATTATTGATGAAGGGGCATCTACCTGTGTAATGTCCACTGCGGTTTGGAAACAACTCGGATCCCCTAAATTGGCCCCTTCCACCATCACCCTCCATGCGTGGGATGGCCATGCCTCTCAACCCATTGGTCTTTTTCGTAACTGCCCTATCACCCTTGCCGGTAAGACTATCTGTGTCGACGTTGAAGATATCGATGCCCCTCTCTACTAAAACATCCTTTTGGGGCATAGTTACACCTATGCCATGTCTGCCGTCCCATCCGCAGTCCACCGTAAGATGTTTTTCCCTCATAATGGCAAGATCGTCACCATTGACCAGTTGTCGTATCATGAACCTAAATCTCAGACCTCACCTGAGTCCACCATCTCTATTGTCACCAATAAGCAAACTGTCGATTCTTTGACCAGTGTCTCCCCTGGTGTCTACAAAGACTCCTCTTTGCTTAGCACCTTCCCTGGTCCCCCCCTCCTCCTATCTCTGACCCTAGCTCGGCGAATGTTTGCATGATGCAATCGTCTCAGACTGCCCTCCCGCAACCTACTCCGGCTAGTCAGCAACATCCTCCTCATCTGACTCACCCTGCTCCTAGCCCTTCACCTCAGCTGTTTCAAACTCTCCCACCGGGTCCTTCACCTCCCCCTCACACCCTGGAACCTCCTTATCCTCCCACCGCGGTTCCCTCCGGCCTCCCCCATTTAGGAACCATCCCTCCTGGCCATTACTCCACCAGTCAAATCCCTTTCCTTGGCCCTCCCCCTAGCGTCTATTCGTTTCCTGTCATGGCCACCATTTCCCTACCTAATTTAACTTTGGGCATACCAGTATGGTATCTTAATCCTCCAACCGAAACCCCTCCCAGCCACCCTAAACCATACATTGCTGTGACACCAGTTAAACTGATTCCCGTTGCTCCTCCCACCGCTACGGTACCTCTAGCCCCGTCGCACGACCCTCCTCATGCTGAGAACGCTACAGGTAAGAAAAGAAAAACTCGCATGGGGGCATCCAAAGATAAATCCACCGCTCTCGATCCTACTCCCCCTCCACCCACCAAGCATTGCGCTTTGTGTGATGCTATCGGTCATTTCACCCATACTTGTCCTGAGTTGCCCTGTATCCAACCCATGGTCAAAGTCGCGTTCCCTGAATCGTCAGCCCCAGAAACCTCCGTTTCCTCTTCACCCTTAACCAAGAACCCAAAGGCCCTTCGCACCAACAAACCCTACGCTTTATGTGGTGTCCATGGCCCTTATTCTCACCATTGTCCCCACCTCAGGCATTACCATGCCTCTTTAGAGGTCATTCGTGAGTATGAAGTGGACTAGAATCAATCCGCCTCGCCCATCCTTGCTCAATATGCGTCGAGTTTACTCACGGATCCTCTAGCCACCATTGACATCCCTCCCCTTGATGTTGAAATGTCCAAATCTGCTACTCCTCTCTTGTACCTATCATCATCTGCCCAACCCTAGGAGTACATCCCCTCCGTATCCACTCTGTCGTTTTCATCTGATCCCTCTTCAACGCCATTCTTGGGCTCTCCATGTTTTGACCATATTTTTACTTTCTTTTCTGTCATTTCCCCTGAAGACCCATTTCTGCGCCTTTCCTCCATGAACGATGATCTCGGTAGCTTTTTCACCTCTTGCAGTTTCCACCACCTTCCCCTCTCTTCACCTAACCCTGATACTCCCATCCGTCTCTATGATGTACGTCACAACACAAGTCCCCGATCTTCCTCACTTCTCTTATCTTGTGACGTTGTTCCCTCGACCCTCTCA
The DNA here is from genome assembly GCA_034641835.2 of Pinus albicaulis. Classification (NCBI taxonomy): domain Eukaryota; kingdom Viridiplantae; phylum Streptophyta; class Pinopsida; order Pinales; family Pinaceae; genus Pinus; species Pinus albicaulis. The sequence continues at coordinate 17,472,560 of CM076575.1, forward strand.
TCCACTCATTACATTGGTTATGCCGATGGCGCGAGTCGGTATTCCCGAAACCTCGCCTCAGCCGCCTGGGCCATATTTACCCCTGTGCATACCCTTGTTCTTGCAAATGGGGTCTGCATTGGTACCACCACCAATAACCAGGTCGAGTATGATGCCGTTCGTGGTCTCTTAGCTGACGCTCTCTCCCATCGCATCCTCCATCTGCAAGTTTATTTAGATTCCCTGCTTATTGTCTTACAACTTAATGGCGTCTACCGTGTGCATAATCCTATCTTGTTTAGACAATATTTACGGGTGAGACTTTTGATACGAGAATTTAGATTTATTTCATTCAACCACATCCCTAGAAGTCACAATCCCTACGTAGATCAGATCGCAAACCAGGTTCTAGACTGGCATTTATCACACATAAGACAATAAAATCCACAAAATACACATAAAAATCATATATATAACATGTGTTTTAAAGTCCATATACTGTGAAACATATGACATGCCCATAGCATGTTACAAAACCACTACTACAAAAATGGGGGGCACCACTTGCCCCTACATCACTACTAGGGGGCATCACCTACCCCACACCTAGTCCTTCTCCGGAGGATCCCAAGCCAACGGATCTGCTCCCGCAGCTCGTAGATCACACACCATCTGCCCGGCCATCGCCATGCGTCGCATGATCCCTCGCCATTCCAAGGGGATCCCAATACACAGCTCTATGTATCGGTCGTCTAAATCCTACCAACCACACTCCGACACACCGGTCAACAGCCACTCACATCTACGACGGAGGTCCCCCACCAGTGCGGCCATCTCTTCATTCTGTCCTGTCCTCGATCCACTTGTGCTTGTAGCGCCTGTTGCTGCTGGTTGTCCCATATATCCGGCCGGTTTCACCGGAGCTATATCTGCATCCCAAACAATATAAGGATTAGCACCATGAATACTAGTCACAAACTATAAAAAGGAACATAATAGGTTAGTTGCTTGTCACTTACCATCCGGTCCCCATACTCGACTAGGTGGCAACGGCAAGTCCGGATCTCCCCAATAACTCATCCCACTATAGGGATAGTTGTCTATGTATAATAACATCTGATCCCAATAGGCAAAGAACTCTGGTTGAAACGCCCTCCCGACCGCCCCTCCTCTTCCTCTACTCAGTAGTCGTCCCTACTGACGCATCCGGGGCTCTCTCGGGCCCCCATCAGGCAACTGTATACGAGGTCGTAAGGTAGGGATCTTCTCAAAGAAGAAAGAGCACAATACTATCCCATACGCATAATCATGATTCACTTGCCGCTTACATAGAGACAACTGTCGGTTCAGCAACACCAACATCATTTGGGCCCACCCATAGTAGGTCCCACCCAACACACTCTCTACAATCATCATCTGCCCTCCAGTGATGTGATGGAGCGCCTGACTGCCCAAGATCCGCAACACTACTGCAGCCATTGCCTGAGTCTCCAACCTCTCTAGATCCCCAATGGATATCCGAGTCCCCTTGACTCGGACACTCGGTCGACAATGTCGCTCAACAAACTCCATAATTTTACGCCCCCGTGGTAACCCTGGATGCGTATTTCCCACCATCCCCAATGGTGGGAGACCAGTCAAGAAATACAAATCCTGGACCGTCAACTCTATCCTATGCCCCTGCACCACAAACGCATCATGATCTGGATCCCAATAATTGATAATCCGGGCCAACAAGGGCTCTCTAGCCCTCATCAAAGGGTTCTCCAAAAATTTCAGAACCCCATGTCTAGCCAGTGCATGATGGACACCCTGATCGGCCTGGATCTCCGTCCGTAGTGTACCTAAGTCTCTCTCTCTCCACTTTATTCGTATATCTACCATATCTGCACAAAAACATCATTTTTTTTCAGCCTCCCGATCAACAAAACTGTATTATCTTACACCAAAATAGAATTTCAGCCCATAATAGCACTGAAACCTCCCACACCTAGCAGGTCACACTTTTTGGGCCAAACCTGGGCCAGGTCTCACTTTTCAGGCCAAAACCTGCGTCCCAGGTCGCAGATTTTGCCCCAAAAAGTGCGACCCATCCGTAATGAGGAAGTAGGGGCAGTTTCTGGAATTTAAAACCCTAATCTACAATTTCAATCCATCAAAAACAAAGCTTAGGATTAGGCCTCTTACCTGCAACTGACAGATTGCAATTCCAACGGTCGGTTTGTCTGATACGATCGCCGCAAGATTTAGGGCCTTCTCTCCTCTCCACATTCACCACAGCTACACAAGCAAATGAATGATTTTGGAGGGAAAATGCCCTATTAGAAGAAAACCCCTGTTTTTTCTTTTTCCCGCTGCGACCAAACCGTAGCCCCATTTGACACACCGTCCACACTGTTGGAAAGATCTCACCGAGCACTCAAATGGGTATCTGTCAGTTTTTTATGTTCTGATACTTCACCAGGACACATTTTGTCCATGAAGGCCCTTTTCATCTCTCCTCCAAATTGAATTTCTTCACTTCCAACACTTGTACCTGGGGCACCACTTTGCCTCCTTACTTGTCTTTGTTCGTGTTGATTTTCGTCATGAGATACCCTATTGTACTCATGCTTTTATGGTCCCCCATCGAACCTTTACTATATGGCAGCACCATCAAGTCACCCTTGTTTAGCGCATCCAAGTTGAGTCATCATCAGTCCCGGAGTCTATCTCGCGTCCCTTTGTATCCTGCTATAGTTCTCCACCCTTCATTACTTGGTCCACCTCTCGTGTTGCACAGTATGACCCTCAGTCCCATTGTCCCCTATCCCTCATGATATTGTGTTAGTCGCTACCAATCCATCCATGCTTTTTATGCTCTAACAAGGGAAGTCGTCCATCCGCCACTTAGTATCCCTCATTTCATCATCATTAGTGTCCGTCTGTTCGTCGCTCCACTATTTTATCTCGTGCCTTAGTTGGGGTTCCCTTATTGCCTTACCCATGGTGGACCAACTTTTGTCGACATCAGCTCATTTAATCCAGAAGTCAGGTCTAGGGGGCAGTGTACCTTGGTTCGAGCCCTTTTCAGCCTGATCATGATCTATACACTTGATGGTTCAGTGATGCAGCAGCAGCTATTGGTGATACCCGGGTGTGTGTGAGATGGCTCAACCCTCAAGAGGGGGTGGCCCTGCAGGTAGCCCCCCACATACCCGGATGACTTCTTCATTCCAACACTTGATGCAGCTCCTCTCATTTACTGATATCGGCCTCAGTTTCTTGCAGCACCTCTTCAATTTGCACATGTCGGTCCGATTTCGCGAGCCCTTCCCCATGTGTAGGGGGAATTTGGGTGTATTAATATCTCATGTACTACCATATTATTGTATAAGTCCTGACGATTATTCCAAGCATCGCATGTTTGTGGGTTTCATCATTCTTGATTTCTGGCTCATGATTAGGCCAGCACTAGTTTTACTATTGCGTTCCGTGGTTTTTCGGGCGCCTTATTATTTGTACTATTGTCTCGGCGGGCATAGGTATGCCTCCCCCGCCACCTTTCACATTGGTACCACATCATACAATTGAGACTTGTTGCACCTGTAAGTCTCATCTCCTCAGGGTCTAGTCCTCCACCACGTTAGATTACCTTACATTCCTCTCTTTCATTTCTATCTTGCAGTTTAGTGATTCAGTTCTTACAACGTACTTCGGTCATAGGATTTTCTCCTAACACTCGTACGTTGGGGGGAAATCTATTACACCATTTTTTGGTCATCTAACCCATTATCATTAGATAAACCCAAGCACACCATATAAGACTAATTTTACCCCAAGTAAAATCGCTTTCACCACATTTGTATACATTTCTTGGTCATATTTAACCCAAGACAAGGTAATCAATTTATTTAATTATTTCCTAAGAATAAGTTATTTAAATCACTATATAAATACTATTCCTTGTTAAATTTGACTAAATCATTTCTAAATAATTAAATAAACCATTATTTATTTAATTATATTCCCCTCATTTCCCTTAAATAATAAATAAACCATTTATTTATTTATTATTTATAAATAAAGGAATTGACCCAAGTCAAAAACCCTTTTCCCTCCAACAAATATAATAAAATATTCCTAAAGGGTGATTCTAGAATATGATTAATAATATTTTATTCATGCACCGAGTTCTAGAACACCCCAATATTTTGTTATAAATATAAGGGTTTTCCCCATTCATTAGTCACCTCCATTGCATTAGATCACATTAGATCTACTCTTGGTCACCAATTTCATTTGTTTGCATTTTGAACTCCCATTGAGTTCCATGTTTGTTAGGGTTTTCCACATTAACCAAAGAGAGGAATTTTAGATCTGAAACACTGAGGACTTCCAAGAACCCATCCCACTGAGGAGAACTGGAAAACACCTTTCTTGTTTTCCTCTCAGGTTCCCCATTCTTTAATATAATATAAGATTCTTTTTATACATTGTTGTTGTCTTGTTCATTGGATGTATGGAGCCATTTTAGATTTCATCTGCTTAATATCTTTTATGCTTAGATCTAATTTTATGCAGCAAACTTAAAGATATTTTGCAGCCATACTTGATGTTAGGGCTACTTGATATGCATAGCTAAAGTGATCTTTTACGATGAAAGAATCATACTAACATCCATATACCTGCTCCAACATTATTCTTAGTGCAAGACCCATCAAAATTCATACTCCAAAGAGGACTAGTTTCAGATTTACTGGTTTGGCTACTATCCTCTTTATCTTGTGTGCTTTTGGATTGTTCTTTACAGTCAATATTGTGTTGAATTTGGTTCAGTTCCTCATTTTTTTCATTATGTTGAGGAATCTTCTTTTGACTCTCAAGGTTGACAAATAATGGATGACTGTTTTGTAGCTCTAGACCTATGTTTAGTTTTCTATGATCTTCTGATTTGACAAACTATTTTGATGTTTATGTCTTGTCTTCCTCCTTTTCTGTGTCTGCCACTATGTTACAGTGAGGGGTGGCCACTAATTCAGTCAAGGTTTCTTGCTCATTGAATGTTTCATGATTGACGAGAATAAATGAGTCAAGGCCTGTATGTACATAATAAAGAGGAGATTTTTTTGGTCTCTCTTGGTTACTAACCATGTATTGTATGTGGGATTCCCTATAAAGTCTTCTAGTTTGATTAAAAACAGGGATGATAGCATATGTCATATCCATTTGCATTGTTCCTTGTAACTTATATCTCCATGATATTGATAACAACATACCATACTTGGGGGGTACATTAGCCACTACAATATCCATCACTAAACACTTGGCTGGAATTTGAGCAAATTTCACACAAAGGTCTTTGATCAAACCTAAAAATTTCACTCTACTGGAGTCAAAGGAATATAGATCTTTGTATGGTCTGGTAATTTCAAGGCCTAGACTCTCCATTACTGCTTTGGGCATTAAGTTATGAGAGGCCCCTGAGTCATGCATAGCATTGTGTAAAATTTTGTCATGAATTTTCAAACTGACATAAAATGGAGGAACTGGCCCTTCTTAGTATCTTCCTTCAATATTTGGACCAAATAAGAGCTCTGGTGGGTCATCATTGAGGTTAACAGTGTCATTATTTTCTGCTATGTTGAAAGTTTTCAAAATTTGTGATCTATATACATCTTGGGTGACTAATTTAGTGAGAGGAACAGAGATTTTGATCTTGGCAATTTCCTGTTCCAAACTAAAAGGCATATGATTTTTTACAATGTTTGTTTCAGCCTTGTTAATCACCACTATATCAACAAAATTAGCTTGTTGATTCCCTTTATTTACATTGGTCAAAATTGTTTTGATAGGAGCACTAGCTGAAGTACTAATGCTGCTAAAGTCCGCACTTTGTTTTTCAATAATTTGAGTGTCTTTCTCTTTGTTTTGATCAGAATTTACAACCACTGTTTTGTCCTTTTGTTTAATGTTTTTGGGTTTGCTTACAGGGCTGTTTTTTGTAGGAATGTCATAGGTTTTATTCTTGGGAGTTTCCTGATTCTTTTTACTCCTAAGGTCATATTATTTTGGGGTTTCCATGATGACATTTTCCAGCTCTTGATAGTAATATTCCTCCTTTGTTCTTTTATCATCATAAGGTGTGTATAGACCTTGTTCTCTATTGTAAGGAACATGAAAACTATCATTGTCTACTCCCAACATGTTTATGTCATCTTCCTCTATTTGTTCATTTGTTTCTTCAACCTCACTTACATAGTTTTGATGAAAAGGAGGAATAATCTGTTGATCATCCTCTCTTAGTCTATTTTGAGGTTGGTTTCTCCTAAAATTCTGATTTTGATTTCTATTTTTGGGAGCTGATTGGTTTTCTCTAACCCGAACTCTCTCAAGTATGCTCATATTTTTCATCATTTCTTTCATCGTCCTTTCCATTTTTGAGCTGGATGTAGAGGGTGAAGATTCCTCCCTAAATGATACTTTCTTTTCATTCCTCATCCTGGCTCTTTTCTCCATCGGATTTACTTCTATAGCTAAGGCTCCTTTCTGCATATCTTATAAAGTCAAAGGATCTCTCTCTCTCAGCTGATAGGCCATTTCAGGATCAAATGCTTTAGGAATTTTGTTTAAAGATGAGCCTTGGGGAGGTTTAAAGTCTAGGGGCAGTGCATTATAAACACTATTGAACCTAGTGCAATAATTTTGGACACTTTCCCCAATGTTTCTTTTGAGATTGTTGTAGTCTGAAAGTATTTGGAGAGGGTTTTTCCTAACTTCCCATTTGTTTAAAAATAACTGATGACAGGATTGGAGGTCATTAATACTATTAGTGGTTAAGCCTTTGAACCATTTTCTTGCTTCTCCCCCTAGACTTTGAGAAAATAACTTGAGTTTGACAGTTTCATCATCAATCTCATTTCTATAAAAGTAGTCATTCATCTTGTCCACATGTTGTGAAGCAGTAGCAGCACCACTTGCATCAAACAATGGTATCTTGGACTAATAGTCCTATGGCATATTGACTAGAGGTAAAGGAAGGACTAGGGGAGCATACCATGTTGCCATGATAGGAGGTTGTGGAAAAAGTGGGGGGTTTACAAGTGGAGGATGTAAGATGGGAGGAGGCTGGTGAAATGGTGTGGTTTGAATAGTGGGTGCATGTTGAGTAACCACCTCCAAAAATAGAAGAAAAGAGATATCAACGCCTTAGAAATGAGCCACTTCGAGGGGGCAACCTCCAATACATTACATAAATTAAAAATTCTTGGATGATACAATTTACAAAACCTCCTTTTTATATATAGGAGTCCATGGGGCCACAATGTAATACTAGCAGACATAACAATAACAATTTAAGGGCACAATAATAACAAAATGGGGGTTACAAGGGTACAATAATAACAATAAGGGGTTTACACTAACAATAATAAGGGACTATACTAGTGATATAGGGACCTAAAATTCCCCTCTCCTTCAAAAAAAGTGTTGTCCTCAACGCTTGAGTAGCTCCGGGTGCTTCTGTATAAAATTCTCATCCTCCCATGTAGAATCTTCAGTGGGTGAGTTCTTCCACTTGATGAGATACTCTGAAATTGATCGATTTTGTAGCTATCTAGTTCTTGTTTCCATTACTACTTCAGGTTCCAATATGATTTTTCCTTCCTCATCAAGTTCTGGAAATATTGTTTGAACTGGAAGATTTTCACCTATAGCCTTCTTTAAGCATGAAACATGGAAAACTGGATGTACTCGCGAAGAAGCAGGAAGCTCCAAATTGTATGCCATAGTACCAATCTTTTGCAACACCTTGTAAGGACCATAGTACTTTGGCGATAATTTATTATCCTTCTTAGCTTGCTTGAGGGACATTTGTTTGTATGGTTGTAGCCGTAAAAATACCCAATCTCCTACATCAAAACTTCTCTCACTACGATGTTGATCTGCCTGTTGTTTCATTCGATTTTGTGCCAAATTCAGGTTATTCTTTAAGAGTTGGAGAACTTCTTGCTGATGCTTGATGTGATCTTCCACTTCTTGAACCTTCAAATTTTCTCTTAAATATGATGTGATGGATGGTGGATGATATCCATAAAGTGCCATAAATGGGGTCATTTTTGTTGCAGTATGGAAGGAAGTGTTATACCACCATTTAGTGAGAGGTAACCACTTGACCCATTGTGTTTGTTTATCAGATACAAAACAACGAAGATATCCTTCCAAACATTTATTTACTATCTCAGTTTGACCATCGATTGAGGATGATAAGATGAGCTATGAGCTAATTGAGTACCCAAACAAGAAAATAACTCCGTCCAAAAATTTCCAGTAAAAATGGGATCTCTATCGCTCACAATAACCCTTGGGCTTCCATGTAGCTTTTGAATTCTATCCATAAATGTAGTAGAAACTGTACTTGCTTTAAATGGATGAGATAATGCACAAAAGTGTGCATACTTGGTAAGTCTATCAACTACCACCATGATGACATTCTTTCCTTCGGACTTGGGTAAACCTGTGGTAAAATCCATTGAAATCGCCTCCCAACATTGACTTGGAATGGATAAAGGTTCTAGAAGTCCTAGGGTCTTAATTGTCTCAACTTTATTCTGCTGGAAAACCAAACGTTCCGTCACAAAATTTTGAATATTAGATTTAAGGCCATCCCAAGAAAATTCTTTCTTCACCCTATAGTAAGTTTTTAAAAATCCTGAGTGTCCTTAAAAATATTGAGTGTCCTCCTAAAGGAGAAGTGTGCAATTATAGAAGAATATTTTGTTTTAGTTGGGAATTCTTAGAAATATATAATTGATCTTTGTACCATAAGGAATAATTTTTCCAACTAAATGTATCAGATGTACTAGGATCTTGCTGCAACTTTTGAATTAGTGTCCATGCATCTTTGTCCTTCTTCCATTCATCTCTTGCTTTGGTTATCCAATCTGGTTGGATAATAGAACTGGCACAAAGCAATGCTTCCACCTCTTCATTCTTTCTTGAGAGTGCATCTGCAACAACATTAATCTTTCCTTTTTTGTAGATTATTTCAAAGTCATAACCCAACATCTTTGTGACCCATTTTTTCTGCTCTTCTAAAGATAGTCTTTGTTCCAAAAAGTGTTTAAGATTATCATGATCAGTTTTTACCTTGAAGTGTCTTCCCATTAGGTAAGTTCGTCATTTCCTTAGTGCATGCAGTATTGCTAACATTTCCTTCTCATAAATAGGTTTATGTAAATACTTTCCTTTGATTGGACGACTTTCAAAAGCAATGGGTCTTCCTTCCTACATTAAAATAGAACCAATTCCATTTCCTGAGGCATCACATTCCAAAATAAAGGTTTTTGTGAAGTCTGGCATAGCTAAGACAGGCGCTAGGAACATTGCCTCTTTAAGATGTTCAAAAGCCTTAGTTGCTTCACGAGTCCATGAAAATGCATCTTTGTTCAATAATGTTGTTAGAGGTGCTGCTATTCTCCCATAATTCTTAACACACTTGCGATAATACCCTGTTAACCCAAGAAATCCTCGCAACTACTTTATGGTTGTGGGGACTTTCCATTCTTTAATGGATTTAATTTTGTTAGGGTCTACTTTAACACCCTCGTGAGATGCAATATGACCCAGATATTCCACCTCTTGTACTCCAAAGAAACATTTGGATTTTTTTGCATATAATTGTTTCTTCTGCAATAGTTTGAGCACCCTGTCAACATGTTCAACATGATCCTTCCAAGACCTGCTGTAGATTAGTATATCATCAAAAAATACTAGCACGAATTTTCTAAGGAAGGGTTTGAAAATGGAATTCATCAACCCTTGAAATGTAGAAGGTGCATTGGTAAGGCCAAAAGGCATGACCAAAAATTCATAATGACCCTCATGGGTTCGAAATGTTGTTTTTGGAATATCTTCAGTCTTCATTCTAATTTGATGATATCTTGAACGAAGATCCAACTTGGTAAAATAAATTGCTCCATGTAATTCATCCAATAATTCATCAATCACAGGAATGGGAAATTTATCTTTAATGGTGAGCTTATTGAGCTCCCTATAATCCAAACACATTCACCATGATCCATCCTTCTTGTGTACCAATACTACAGGAGTAGAGAAAGAACTTTGACTAGGTTGAATTATACCCGCCTCTAACATTTCTGCAATCATATGTTCAATTTCGCTCTTTTGGAAGTAAGGATATCTATAAGGCCCGATGTTTGGAGGAACACTTCCCGGAATCAAATGAATAGCATGATCATGATCATGAATAGGTGGGAGTCCTTTGGGAGTTTCAAACACCTTGGAATGATTGTCCAAGACTTGTTGGAGATCTGCAGAAATAGATGATTTTGATGTCGGAACTTCTAGTGAGCATAATTGTGCAATTACGCCTAGTTGTTCTTTCTTTAGAAGCTTTGTCATGACATTAGAGCTTATTATCCTTCCTGGCTTCCCTTCAATACCCCGTAATTCGACTTCCTTTCCTTCTGAAAAAAATTTCAAGAAAGTTCTTGAAAATTAAAAGCTACCGTCCCCAAAGATTGTAACCATTGTACTCCTAGTACAACATCAGCACCTCCCATAGGAATGGAAAGCATTGGACTAGTCAATACATATTCCCCCATGGTTAGCTTGATATTATGGCATTTCCCGGAGCAATTTATAGTTCCTCCATTTGCAACCATCACTTGACATTCTGGTGCTGGGTATAGGAAACAATTTAATTCCTTGGCTACCTTACAATGAATAAAATTATGGGTGCTACCTGAAACAATCAACACTATTACTTTTTTCTTCTTGATTTGTCCTTTTATCTTGAGAGTTTGAGGAGTGGTAATTCCTGCCAGTGCATTACACGATATGGTCGGATTCATTTCTTCCTCTTCTGGGGCTGGTTCCTGGTGTATATCCTCTTCTTGTTAATTTTCTTCTTCCTCTTCACAATCTATGTAAAATAATTTCTTCTCAGCACACTTATGACCTTTAGTGTATTTTCTATCACAACCGTAGCAAAGCCCTTTTGCTCTTTTTTCTTCCAATTGTTGTGGTGTCAACCTTGTAGGTTGTGGAAATCTAGGAGTAGCAACACTTCCCTCTTTATAGAAGTGAGTGGTAGGCTTCCTTGTCGCCATAATTTTACATTCAGTTTTTCTTGCCAACCTGAATGCCTTCTCCAATGAATCAGGTTCCAAAACGCGAACTTCATGTTGGATGTTATCCTTTAAAGTACCTATGAAGAGATCAATCCCGTGTTCCTCTGTAATATCAGTTACCCTTATATTCAATTTTTGGAAGTCCTCAATGTGCTCCCCCACTAAACCCTTTTGTTTGAGATTTATCAATTGGCTAAAGAAGGTGTTGCTCTTTGTATCCTCATAATGTGCTATCATTTCCTCCGTTAAAATTGACCAAGTGACAATTTTTTTACGGGAGCAAAGCCATCGATACCATACAAATGTATTTTGTTCAAAATGTAAAGTTGCAATGCGTACCTTTTGTGTGTTTTGCACGTTATGGAGATCAAAATATTTCTCCATCTATAGTATCCATGTTACAGGATCCTTTCCATCAAAATTCCTCATATCCATCTTTGGAATATGGTGGTTCTCCCCACCAACATTAGAGTTTATGAAATCACGATTAAAATTTATTTTTTTCTCATCATGAGGTTCTTCTACTATCTTTTCGCCTTTAGGAAACCTTTCTTGTATCAACTTTGTCAAACCTTCCATGTCTGCTTTTAGAAAATTCTTCATGTTTTCCATTTTCTCATCGATCTTAGCTTCCATGTCATCCATCTTAGATGCCATGCCAGCCTCCATTCCATCAATATTAGATTCCATGCCATCTATCTTAGATTCCATGCCTTTCTTCAAAACTTCCATGCCATTTTTTGTCGCTCTTTGCGAGAGCGAAATTTGTTGCACTTGCTATTGTAATTTTGATATGTCATGTTGCCATTCTTCATATTCATGAGTCATAGTAGAGCTTTCCAAAGGCTTAATGGGTGTTGAATTATTTTTAGGGGCCATTTTATAATCCAATACCGATATCTATTCTACAATATACCCTTGCAATCAATTCAACTTGATTCTTCAAACAAGACTTATGCAATTCGGAAAAAAAATACACACCTTTTACTTGCTTTTGCAGAGCTCGATATTGTAATTGTATTATCTGTGTGATTGCAGCTCTTCAATATCTAAATTTCAGTACTGATGTAGCCCTCTGAATTCTCTTTTGAATGCCACATGTTTGAATTGATTTGGATTCTCCAAGACAAAGTTATGTCCAATCTCCCACAATGACCTAATTATGGACTGGTTCAGTATAGCGAAGTTGTACGACTGGCCACGTGTCACTGTTTCATCCTTCACCTATGAAATTGATAGCCAAGAAACTACAGTCCATGTAATTGCGACCACTTTTTACGGAACTCCAATCAGATGCTCAGAGAGAGAGTTATTGAAATTTTCCCCCGATCACCTTTTTGAGATGAAATTCGGGAGCCTGACAAAGCACTACCTTCCATAGATCATATCTCCAAAAATGTTTCGAACCAAGCTCTAAAAATTTTTGACGCGTTTCCTTAGGATTTCATCTTCACACCATAAAAATTTCAGATTTTGAACCTCAGTAGAAAAAATGTTATAGCACAAATTCCACGATGACCTATTTAGGAGCCTGAAACAATACCTAACTTCCACAGATCATATCTCCTAAAATATTGCAAACCAAGCTATGAAATTTTTAGACAATCTGCCTCAGGATTTCAGCTTCGCACCCTAAAAATTTCAGCTTCTGAAACTTCGTAGAAAAAAATTTATAGCGAAAATGCCACGATGACCTGTTTGGAGCAGCGAAACCCTAGAATCCAAAGCCTCTGATACCAAATGTTGTGTAACCAGCTCCAAAAAGAGAAGAAAAGAGATATCAACGCCTTAGAAATGAGCCACTTCGAGGGGGCAACCTCCAATACATTACATAAATGAACAATTCTTGGATGATACAATTTACAAACCTCCTTTCTATATATAGGAGTCCATGGGGCCATAATGTAATCCTAGTGGGCCACAATGTAATCCTAGCCGACCTAACAATAACAATTTAAGGGCACAATAATAACAAAATGGGGGTTACAAGGGTACAATAATAACAATAAGGGGTTTACACTAACAATAATAAGGGACTATACTAGTGATATAGGGACCTAATAGTGTATGGATAACATAAGTAGATGGACCAGCAAGAGATTGTTGAGAAAATATAGGATGAGAGAAACCAAAATTATGAAGGAAATGTAAATCAGGTGGGGTAGTTTCTCTGCTACCAGGATGTTCACCTCTATCTCGGGATGAAGAGGGAGACTAAAAATATATCTGATCTGTATCATCAAGTGATCTAGTTTTGAATGGGTTTCTTAAGTCAACTTGTGAATCTTGTAGAGCTACAAGGTTTCCAGGAACAGAATTAGCTCTATGGAGTGACCTAACAATAGTTGAAGTTTTATCCTTAGGAGATTTCCTAAGTATTATTTCAGGATTATTAACTATCTCTGGTGGATTTGGGTTAGGGTGGGCTCTAGTATGGATTCTTCTAGAAGCCACTATGCTATGTTTTCAGACCCAATAATAAGAAAATTTTAACCAAATATGACAATCTTTAGTAGGCTAACTGATCTTTAGCAAGAAAAAATTTTAATCCTTAAAGTTTTCCATCTCACCATCTATTTTAAAGATCCTTCAGTATAGATGACTTGCCCTATGAAAGCCTTGCCTAGTTGTTTGCAAGTAATCTCCTTTCATGACTCCATAGCCCAATGTATGGCACATTCTTAACCTATCCTCTTTTACCGAAATGTCCTATTGCTCTGCTCCTTTTCTTTCCATTACTTTCTCAGTCGATGATCTCATGACCAACTCAACAACCAACCAAATCATTTTAAACCCCCCTTTGTGCTTCATACCTAGCCTAATGCCTCATTTTGAGCTTTCAAATATATATCATTCTTTGCTTTTATGAAGAGATCCCTCTCCAGTTCCAGAAGGGCTAGATACTAGGGCCCCAAAGTGGTTATGATGTTGTCCAGTATTTTGGTCTTGCCAATCTGGCCAAAACACTGGAACCCCAACAAGATTAAAAATGGAATGATAAGGAAAAATGTGTGATATATTACAGTATTCATAGCAAGGATCTTGATTCAATAGTTTTTTTAACTTCTGCAAAATAAATCTGGAATAGATTGCATCTCATGCATGAAGTAGACAATAGTGGTTGCATTATCAAGAAGGAGAAGATAAACAAGAAGAAGAAGAAAAATTTCTTTCAAAAGGAAAAAAGGCCAATCAAGTGAGATACCTACTAGGGTGAATGGATTTGATTTCCATGAAGAAATTACAGTTGAAGAACAAGCCAAACTTGACACAACCTTGACTCAAATAGAAATATTGAAGAGTGAAAACAAAGACCTTAAGGCACTGGTGCAAATATGTGATGAGAGAGAATATGAGGATAAGGAAGAAATTCTTGGCTTGAAGGCACAACTTGAATAAGCAAGGAAATTAGGAAGAATGATTATAATCCAGCTCAAGGAGAGAGATATACAATATGAAATACTAGACTCTAAAATAATTTCAACTAGAAGACAACTAGATGAAAAGAGCAGTTTATGTGAGCAGCTAGAGGAGGAGGTTTTCCCCATGAAGAACTCAACAAAGGTAGACATTAAAGAGAATAATGAAGAAAATAAAAAGTGACCTACAAAAGTAGAAGACATCAAGAACATGATTGGTAAAGAAACAAATAGAAACACAGAGCAACAAGAAAAGACAGAGAATGATAGGAAGAAACAACTAGTTGCAATAAGTTCAATTGTTCCTGAAAATGAATTGAAAAAATTCAAAATATCTCAAATGAGGTTCTTTCCTCCTATGAAAAATATCACATGCTTTTCTCGCCATAAACCTGGACATGTTGCAGCACAATGTAGGAAAAAGAAAATCAAGTTTAACGAAGAAAAGATGCAGCAAATGAGAAGACCTCTTCAAGCAAGCAAATGGAAAGGAAAATATTTCACCAAGTAAACAAATCAGTTCCATGGCTACTATTATGCATGTAATGAATTTTAACATAATATTAGGGGAATTTTGAGGTCCAAAATGGGCCTCCTACGAAAAATTTACAAGAAAAATACACTTTATAAGAACCACTAGGATTCAATATGATGATTTCAACCGTGGGGGATGATTCACCATTTTTGATGTAAAAAAAGTAAAAATATTAAAATATAATCAAATAATAAAACTACTTTTTCAATTTTTATTTTCAACTTATCTCCCTAAGTTTTTACTCATATTTTGTGTGGGAGTACTCATTGGATGCAAAATTTAATTCCACATCCAAGGAGTACTCATGTTGCATATTTTTGATCAACACTTCTATAGAAAAAAATAGAAATAATGAAAAACCGTGATTGCAATCATGTGCTTCATGTATCTCTTATATTTCGTGTAGCAAGGTCCATTGAAAGTATGCAACATGGCTACTTCTTGATTGAGGAATCAAAATCTTCATCCAACGAGTGTTTCTGCTTGAAATTTGAGTAAACCCATGGGGAGATAAGTTGAAAATAAGAGTTGAAAAATCATTTTTTATTTTTTCCCTCTAAAATTTGATGATTTAATATAATCTTATTTTATTATTTCCACTATTATTTTATAATTTCCTTAGGAGGCCCATTTTAGACCTCAAAATTCCCTGAATGACTTATTGAATGTAAACTTTGTTCAAAGAGGAGCACAAATTTCCATACATCAACTTGACTGCACCTAGATAAAATAAAATGTTATTTATGCCACAAACTGGGACACAAAGAAAATTACTTTAAGCTGCCATATACATTAAATAACTCAAGATAGATAATGGAACCAAATCAAAGCCGACTAAACTATGAATCAAAAGGAAATGCATACATTATGAGGAACCCCAACAAATTATGGAAGAAGAAGTAAAAGGGGGAGTATGTTACTTTAATGAAATTATTAATCCATCATAGTCACAAGGGGAGCTACTCTAGGAAGCAACACAGATATCTAGCCAGTGACAGATAAGAAGAAACATCCCAGGGGGAGAGAAGTTCATAAAAAGTCCCCATAAAATTTGTCTAAGAAGAGCACCTTGGAATAAGAACAGTTAAACGCTTAGAAAGAACATTAGAAAGTAGTAATACAATGATGAATTGTGTGTATTCATGCAATCTCCACGATTTTCAAAGGTTTATCCCAACAATGCTTATGCACCAAATGGAGCAACATTCCCAGTCAAGTATGTGGACAAAATAAAGAATGCTTATGCAGAAATCTAGTACTTCAATGCTGGAAATACACTGGAAAAAGGTGTAACCCTTTGCCATTGCTATCACAAGGGGAGGAAATTCAAACAAAGGAAGAAAGACACCTCCTAGAATGAAAGGGGGAAGATGTGTTTCCATCAATTCCAAAAGGGGAGACTATTGGAAATATTGTCATTGATGGAAAAAGAGAAAAAAGGAGCAGCATCAGAATTATCATTGAGGAAAAAGGAGAAGATCAGGATCACCTGGAGTATAAAGGAGAAATAAGGAAAAGATGGCAAAAGTATAATGGAGGAGAAAAAAAGAAGAAAAGGAGAAACATTATGCAAAAAGGAGGCAAGAAGTAGCATTAGAATCACTATCTAAGGCAAAGGAGCAAAGAGGAGCAACAAGGAGGCATGGAGAAGCTTTAGAATTATTACTTAAGGCAAAGGATCAAAAAAGAAGTAAGGAGCAGTGAAAGAGGCAAAAGAAAACATCATGCAATAAATAAGAAAATTGTTCAGTGCAGGGTCAAGTCGGGCTATTCATGTTCAGAAAAGTAAGCAAAGGAAAAGTGTGCAGGAAAGGTCAAGTCGGGTGTATGAGTATAGAATGTGTGCAACAAAGAAAAGAAATGAACGAGTCGGCTAGGTCAGGTTGGTTGTAAAAGATGTGTAGAAAAATGATTCTGCATTTAGAAGATTATGAATGATTCAGTTGCTTTATGTGTAGAAAAGAAGAAATGAATAGGTGTAACCAAAGAAGCAAAGCCATGAAGGAGTGAACGAGCAGGTTGAGTCATGCAAAAACATGTTCAGAATAGAACGAAATATCGCAAATTAGTAGAGTCAAAGAAAATGCGAATTGCGAGAAGTGACGTGGCATGATGATGTGGCAGTGATGTGGCACCCTAGTGGGATTCGAACCCTTTATCCCAAATTTCATATCACAGATCGCAAAGCTCAGAACGGATAGCACTTATGAACCATGTTGAAACACTGAAATATGAAGTGTGATAAAGAGCCCAGATTCATAATCTTCAAAGCGAAATACTGAAGGATTTAAAGTCCGTTGTAGGACCCAATTAGATATCGCAAATCACAAATCTCAGGAGGAATAACACACAAGAACAATGCCAAAATGTGAAATGAGATAAGAGTATTGGATGTGATTTTATTCAGAGTTCCATTGTAATGTGTTTCAAGTCCAGTCAAACGGTGGTTTATGAAGAGAGTCTGAATGCGGGCATAAAGGCTTGGGTAAGTGACTCCACACAAAGCAAAGGGCAAAGAAAGCAGAACATTGTAGTTATTAGGATATAAGCACTATGGGTCAAGTCTGGCTCAGAAATACTCCGAGAAGTGTCAGGTGGAGACAAAGGTGAAGGTTGAATGCTACAGGTATGAGCAGAAGAGGAAGAGTCAAGAAAAAGGAGGTATGGTGGCACTGTTGGAAATGTAACGGCTGGGTCAAGTCGAGAAAAAGGCGTTTGTGTAGAAATGTTATAATATAATAATAGAAACAGAAAAGACGGTGATAACAACAAAAAGGAAAAATGCACAACGAGCCAGGAGCTGAAAGGGCTGAATGAAATATTGTTGTAACTGTAAATATATTTTTTATTTTTTATTGTATGTGATGCAAGGGCAAGTCTCCGTAGGCATAGGAAAAACACCAATGAGTGTTTTAATGATTATTTCTAATGTACTAACCTAAACTAAAGTGTAAGGATTCGAATGGGTGGAAGGCATAGGATGGGCCCATTCACTTTGAATTCCCTGTAGAATGCAAACAATCATGTAGTTATCTGTATAAAACATATAATATTAGTGTGCATAGATAGGTTACAAAGGCGAGAGAGGTAATAGAGAGTGGATGAATGAGAGAGAGATGATGTGCACATCCAAAGCTCATATGAAGCAATTATGAAGGCTGAAGATGCAACAGTTAAGAAGGATTATAACAGAGCTGATATCTAGGTAAATCAACAAAGTATTTTTCATATAGTGCATCAGAGTTAGTGATTCCATTTCAAGTTGTAGTTTGATAGATGTCCAGTTGGAGCTAGTTTAGGTAGGAGCCTCCTATGGGTTGTAGCCCACAGAAAATACATGGGAGATGGCGCTTCTGTTTCAATTTTTAGCTTTATAGATGTACAGTTGGAGCTTGTTGAGGTAATAGCTTCCTGTGGGTTGTAGCCTGCAGAAAAATAAATGGGAGGTGGATCTTCCTTGCAAGTTGTAGCTCGCATAATTTTAGGTAGTAGCCTCCTGTAGGTTGGAGCCTACATAAAATTAAATGTAAGAGGGCGTTGGAGCTAGCCTTTACTTCACAACAATAATAAGATGTGGTTTTATCCCTTATGCATTTCCACTTATGTCTGTTGTCTATGTGCTTGATGATTATGTGGTGATATGATGCTTTAATATTCTTAATTACTGGCTTTCCACACATTCAATTTGTTGATTCATTATGTATTATGCTACTCATAAAATGAATTTTTTAAAGCGTTTAAAGAAAATATTTTTAATGTCCATGAATGTAGTAAACTAATTCACCCCCCACTCTCAGTTTAGGTAACAGTTCATCATAAGATACTATGATGATAGAAATTGGTACATAACAGAGATGTGACATACACTAGTTATTACAATTACAAAATGTGAATTGATCTGACAATAAACATGATTGTTACCTTACCTTGCATGGGTTAAAAAAATCATATATATTTAATAAGTCTCTACAACAATTAGGCCAAATCTGCAAATAAAGGAAAGATGGCCGAAACCCTAAAATAAGTTACAACAAATAAGGTTTAATATGGTTCTGAGCACAAAAAATAATATTAAGATGAGAATATGATACAATATATTGTTGTCAATACGAAGCTCTTTCATGAGGATATGAAGGATTCTATCCAATAATTGCATATGATAAGAATATTTTCTATAAAAAATGTAGTGTGAGTAAACTCTGAAAGATAGATCGAAGGTTTAGGATTGTGAAAAGGCCTCCAAGTCATCTTAGTGATTTAAAGTTACAAAGTCCTGAAAAAAGTAACTAAATCCCAAAGGAAAGAGACCAAATCCAAATTAAATAAAGTCTAGAAATAAAGGAAACTAAGGTTGACAAGAAAAGCCTTATCAAGTAGAATGAATTCATATTAGCAAAGGAAGTATGCTTGATTAAAATAAATCTAGTACCAACCTTGAAGGATTATGAATTCACCTTGTATAGAACACTCATCTTGAGAAGATCTTGATTAAAGTTGCAACATCCTTAACTATAACCCTTTACCTCAACACTTTTTGAATATTCATGGAACCTTGGAGATACCATTGCAACCAAGTTATTGTGATCATAGAGGACTAAGGTAAGTGGTCCTTGAGGCACATATAATATTTTTATTAAAAGTGTGACTCAATTTAGATTTTTTTTTAAAATATAATTTTATTGATTTTAGGTTCTGTAACCTATTTATTGTTGATGAATGCTAATTATTGTAAACCCTAGTTGGTTGTGAAACCCAAATTTCATAAACCCTATTTTTTGGTATCTAGGGTTATAGGTAGTCTAGGGAGAAATTGAAATCCATAGTAAGATTTGAAACCATAGAATCGATATTTTGAAAGATAACATAAGGTTTGGATCTGAAATCCATATCTTGTAATCACAGTCTTTTACGTGTATACTTTTGGTAGTACTTGCCCTTCAATGCTGCAGGTACATATAGAAATAAGGATGTTGATACTTCATTGTGAGAGGGAGCCCTTCCAAAGGGAGCTTCCACCTCCTCACACAAGATAAGTATTAATTTTTATTTCCTATATATATATATATATATATTGCTTTATCATTGTTTTTTGATTATTATACTTTCTCTTATTTTTTCTCTTGAAGGACTAAGTTTTTAGGTATATTATAAAGAATAAGGATTGTGATTAGATTCAGATGGATTTCTCAAAGGGAGACTTATAAGAATATTTGTTTCAGAGGGCGTCCTTTTGTAGGAAATCCTACAAGGCTTTTAAACGGAGAAACTCTATTTATGTTTAAATACTAAAATATTTGTAGAAGGTATTCATTCATATGAAGGTATGATCATTTGAAATCCTAACTTCAACATTGGATAAAACCACCCGGTACGAACCTTAGTACAACTCCTTTTCTTTTTGGGATGGTGGCTACGACTGGATAATATGGGACTAGTTTCCCAATGATATATGGGTTGTGGATTGGTTTTTTGTATAATGGATAATGGAAATGTAAATTGATCTAATCTATAACTTAATAAATACAAATAAATCTACTTTAACCCAGGTATCTTATGATAAATGCGATTCTAGATTTATTCCAATTAGATGAATATCCATATAGATGGCTTATTCATCCAAAAATAAAGATGCTTTCACATATAATAATTACTTTGTTTAAGAAATTAAACAAATTAATGATGATAAAATATCGCATTGAAAACTAAAGAAGCTCTGCTAGGGTTTTTCTCTGCTAGGGTTTTTCTCTACACACTGCAGTCTGTCACATATTTTGGGGGAGGGCAATGCCCTATTCGCAGAACTTCGGAGGGGGGAGTGTGCCCTGGCCTAACATATGAGGCGTGCGGGCATCAATGGGGCCCCATCTTACAAGCAAGAAATGATGGATAAGGGAAAGACCCCTCTAGAAGGGGTGTAGATATCTGGATCTGTTAATGCTGAAAAAGATGAGCTGACTGAGAAAAAAAAAAGTAGGTGGGAAAACCAAGGAAACCCACTATCAAAAAAGGACAAATGGCATCAGGATTCTAGATGGAAAATACAAAGGGAACCCCAATCCTGAGCAGAAGTCACAAGAAGAAGAAGGAAGAGACAATGAAACCGTGGAAACCAAGGCACTGCCCCAACACGACCTAGATCTGGAAGGATCTGCAATGACAAATAAGAAACAGGAGGAATTGGGGCACTGCAAACCCAAAACTACGGAAACTCTGAGCGTTGTCATCACCGACCCTAAAATGAAAGCTTACCGTGACCATATGTCAATATATGCGGTGATTTGTAAGTTTATGGGCTTTTGGCCTATGGAAAAATCTCTCTGTCTCTAGATTAAGCAACAATGGAAGCCAAAGGGAGATGTTAGGCTTCACCTGGGGGCCAAAGGATTTTTTACTGTGGTCTTTGCGAACCTGGAGGATATGGATCACATTTTTTATGGAGGACCATACTTCTATGCCTCAGCTAGCCTCTATATGAGACCCTGGAAACCTAACTTCACACCTGGACAGGAAACATACATGCATGTACTTGTTTGGATTTTCCTTTTCTCCCTCCCCATTGATTACTAGATACCTATAGCATTGAAACAAATAGGAAACAAATTGGGAACTTTCATTCAAGCCTTGGAGGCCACTCTACAAAAAAGGTACACCTCTTGTGCTAGAATTTGCGTACAAATGGATGTTCCGGGTGCTCTGCATGAAGTGTTATGGCTAGAATTTAGAGATGAAATTTTCTTTCAAGCCATTGATTATGAAAAAATCCGCTTCTGATGTCGGAAATGCCATGAACATGGACACCTGTTTAGGGAATGCCCATTGAAAAAAGAAACTGAAAAGAACAAGGGTAACACAGTTAAGGATTAGGAAGGTTTTTCCCATTCGAATGGAAGACAATGGGCCAACAGAAGAAACCAACAAAAAACAGGCACCTCCATCAAATGCACGGTCAATACCTTTGAGGTCCTTGGAAAAAAATCAACCTTTACCGAAACTCTTCAAGAACCAGACCTACCGCAGGAAACCCTGGATGCTCCCATACAGGAAGGCAAAGATCCCATTACTAATTCGACAAGGGTAACTTCACTAGGTTCTGATCAGGAAAAAGACTTAGAAGGAGATGCAAAAATGAAAGCTAGTGAAATAGGAACAGAGGATATGGAACTCAGTGACATATTAGAGAGGGAAGGCATGGATCTTAACTCCATAGTGGAACAATGGAAGCAGAAAGGATTTGAACATATCCCAGAGGAGGAAATTGATAGAGTCGAATTTCTATTTTTATCAAGGCAGGATGAAGAACTAAAAGGGTAGAAGAGAGGCTTTGGAGCCACAAAGGGTCTAGTCATCAAAGCACAAGGTCTACACCAAACAAACAACAATGTTAAACACCGGAAAAGAGAGGTCGAAGAACAAATAATGAAGCACTTTATGACCTAGGTCAGTTACTCCTCAATTCAGGTAAGATGAAAACCCTTGAGGCTTTTATGTTGTCCTCTTAAATCTTGTTAATCATGAAGATCCTCTCATGGAATGAAAGAGGGCTAAATAACCAAATAAAACAAAGACTTCTGAGGAAGAAAGTCAAGAATGAAAATCCTGACATGATTTTTTTACAAGAAACTAAGTGCTCAAGCCAGAAAATGAAAGGAATCAGCAGAAATTTAGGTAAAAGAATGGACTAAAATAATGTGGAAGGGAATGGTTTGGAAGGAGGCCTGGCCACGTTCTGGAATCCCCAATTCATCCATCTCATAAATGCTAAGGCTTCCAGATCATACATCTCCCTGAAAGTGCAGATTATAAGGGAATATAATACCTATATGTGCACTAACATCTACAGCCCCCAAAGACTAGAGGATAAAATACTGATGCTAGATCGCTTCTCTGGGTTACAACTCAGACAAAAACCCACCAGGCCCATCTATGGTGGAGATTTCAACATGATTACCTTGTTGGTAGAAAAAAAAGGAGGTTCAAGAACCCTGAATAAGGATGCAAATACTTTCAATAACTTCATCAAAGTAGCTAATCTGGTGGATATCCTACCTAAAAACACTTTTACACCTGTAATAACAAAAGAGGAGGCGAAAGGCAGATTTCCTCCAGACTTGACCGATTTCTTATAACTGAAGCCATCCTTCTTGAGGGGGTCACGGTGGAATCAAATATCATTCTGTGTGGTGGCTCGGACCATTGGCCCATAACCCTAGGCATTGCCATCCTCGGAACTCCTAAAAACAGACCTTTCAGGTTTGAAAAATTTTGGTTGGGCCACCCAGAGTTCAAGACCATGATTAAAAATTGGTGGTAGGAACCGCTGGAAACCCAAGGCACGAAAATGTACTGATTGCAAGCCAGATTAAAGCACATCAAAGCTCACCTTTGGTTTTGGAACCAAGATGTCTTTGGAAACATCTTTAAGGAAAAACAGGACTTGGAGGAACAGATGGCTCAGCTCCACATGGACTGGCTCAAAGGGAACATCACCTAGGATTCCATTAGCACTGAGAGGATCCTCATGCAAAGATGGAAGGATAGATGTCAGCAGGAGGAGATTTTGTGGAGGAAAAAATCCCGCATCCAATGGCTCAAAGAAGGGGATAAAAACACAAAATTCTTCCATCAATCAGCTGTAGAATACAGATGCGCCAACAAAATCACCCGTTTGAAGGATGAGTAAGGTAAAACCTTCTGCTCTCATCAGGATATTAGTTCCATCCTCATTGACCACTTTAGCCACATAGCAATGGAACCAGACATTGACAGGGTAGAGGCAATCAAGAAAGTTATGAATTCCATTCCTAAGCTCATAACTGAGGACCACAACAAATACCTGGATCGCCCTGTCACCTTGGAGGAAGTGGAAGAAGCAGTGAAGGAAATGCCTAATGGCAAGGCACCTAGACCGGATGGCTTCACTATTGACTTTTTCAAAGATTATTGGGATATTTTACAGCTGGAAGTGTGGGAGGTGGTGGAAGACTCCTGAAAATCAGCCTCCATCCTCAAATCCCTCAACTCCACCTTCATTGCCCTTATCCCTAAAGAGGAGTAAACTTGTACCCCTTCGAAGTTTAGACTGATTTCCCTATGAAATGTTCTATATAAGATCATCTCCAAAGTAATGGCCAATAGAATCAAGCCCATACTCCCTTTCATAATCTCAGAGGAGCTATCGGGCAACGTGGAAGGCAGACAAATCATGGATAATGTCCTTCTTGCACAGGAGATGGTTCATACTCTTCAATCCAAAAAAAAAGCAGGAATGATCATTCATCTGGATCTTTCGAAACCCTATGATAAATTTAGTTGGGATTTTCTCGAGGCCATTCTGGAAGCCTTCGGGTTCGCTCATTGTTGGATCAAATGGATTCTCGCTTTGGTCAAATCCCCTAGCTTCTCTATTCTGGTCAATGGTGCCCCCACCATCCCCTTTGCCCCCTCTCGAGGCATTAGCCAAGGGGATCCCATATCCCCTTTTATTTTTGTCATTTTGATGGAGGGCTTGAGTCACATCATTAAGAATGCAAAGGAAAGAAATACTATCAAGGGCCTCCAACCCCTGTCGCACAGCCCAGTTACCACCCATCAACAATTTGTGGACGACACCATGCTTTATGGAACTCCTTCGGTTCGGGAAGCTCAAGGTTTCAAAGCTATCCTGGATCTCTTCGGTCAAGCAAAAAGCATCAATATAAACTTGGATAAATCCTCCATCTTCTTTTTCAATACTCACCTGGCAATCCAAAAGCATCTAATGAATATCCTTGGCTTCAGAAGGCAGTGCCTCCCATCCAAGTACCTCGAGATCCCTCTCACTGAAAAACCCTGGCAAAAGATCCACTTAGAGAAGCTGGTCTCCAACCTTGAAGTTCGGAGCAATTACTGTACAAGTAGGGTCCTTAATTTCACTGGGCAGCTTATCATGACTAAGGCTATTCTCCAAGCCATTCCTCAGTATATGCTTTCCATCCTTCCGGCTCCCAAAGGGGTTCTCCAAAAAATTAGAAACATACAAATAACCTTCCTTTGGTCAGGAAAAGAAAACAAATAGAAATGGGCTCCATTAGCATGGGAAAAACTCTGTAAACCCAAAATCCTGGGGGGCCTGGGGCTCCATGACCTAGACACCGTGAACAAAGCTTGTGGAGCCAAGCTATGGTGGAGGTGGATCAAACAACCAAAAACACCCTGGGCTAAGCTGTGGAAAGCCAAGTATGCTGAGAGCTGGAACCATCAAGATCTCATAAGAATGATGGATGTTCCAGCCGGATCCCCCATCTGGAACCTGGCTCAGGCTAATAGGTACATTATCTCAAATCACTACTTTTGGGAAATCTGTAATGGCAGCACAACTCTCTTTTGGGAAGATGCTTGGAAACAACTGCCCAAGATTGAAAGCCATAACTTTCTTCCCCTGCAACGCAGGTGCTAGGATCTGGGAAAATTCACAGTCAACCAATACTGGTTGGACAACAATGAGGACCAGCATTGGAGACATTGGAACATTAACATTCCCACTCAATCGAATGGGTTGGACAACCTTAAAATATCCTTGCACTCGTGTCTGGCTAAAAGAACTATCTGGTATTCTCAATATGAAGACCAACTCAGATGGGGAAAACTGTATGGAGGCACATTTAACCTAAAGGAAGCAAAAAATTTCTTAGATAAGAGGGATCTAGGGGAGAAATTTCCTTGGCATAACAATGTCTAGGATACTATATTCTGGCCGAAAATAAAAACATTTTCATGGCTCTTAATGCATCATAAGATTCTAACGTGGGAGAACCTATGCAAGAAAGGTTTCACTGGTCCATCCCGATGTCCCCTCTATGAGAAAGAGGTGGAGTCCATGAACCATCTCCTCAACACCTGCGAATGGACCAATAATATTTGGGTATGGATGGGTGAGATATTTAGACAAACAGACAGGAACAGGGAATCTGTTCAAGACACCATAGCTAATTGGCGAACCAAATATTCCAACAATGACACTGTAAACATCCTTTGGAGACTAAGCCCCGGATTTATAGTCTATTCCACATGGAAAGAGAGAAATAAAATAGTTTTTCAGAAGGAATTCAGGTAGTCAGACAACATTAAAGCAACCTTCTTGCAAGACATGCGAGAAATAGCTCTTACCCATAACAAAGTAAATCAGGCTAATAGGTTTTCAACAATGACCGGAAAATCCTGCAGATGTTTGAAATGAGTGAAGCAATGGACCTCAATTCTCCTGTGCCTCAGCCTCAGTCTGCTCCTTCTCATCTACCCCGACAACTTCCTACTCTGGGGTTCCATAAGCTAAAATTTGATGGAGCCTCCCGAGGAAACCCTGGCCCGGCCGGCTTTGGAGGAGTCCTATGTAATGACAAAGGGGAAATTCTTCACATCTTTAGCAATTCCTTCGGGGAGGCCACCAACAATGAGGCTTAATTTTCAGCTCTGGAGCAGGGCTTGCATATCCTTATCCGCCTGGGTAGTGGGGCAACTATCGTGGAAGGAGACTCATTCCTTGCTATTAACACAGCGAGGAAACTGCAGAATGGAACGCGGTCTAAGAAAGTAACTAAGCATTGGCACCTTGCCATGGTCACTATGCTCATTGCCAAACATCTCACTGGTCTCAAGGGTGTAGTATTTCAGGAAATTAGGCACAATTCCAATGTTATGGTGGACACTCTTGCCAACCACGCGGTCGACCACCCACATGATGTCATTGACACCTATTGGCAGAGCATCACATGTGCCAATCTTCGGGATGATTGCCTTCGAATCTCAAGGCTATACCTTACAGGCGTGTTAGAGGAGGAGGACGGCCTTCAGGGTAACGATCATCAATGATCCATGTGGTTCACTCTAAATACCTATCCCATGATCCTAAATGCCTAGTGGTGGCACAGTTGGCAGCTGTACTATGGATGGCAACGGAAAAGGTGGAAGAACCATGGTAAGGATAGAGGTCGGATCACTCTATCTGGAAGGAATTACGCGTGGCCTATGCTCTTCAGGTATAAGCGTGAACACCTGGATGCCATCAACTGCAATAATAAGCAGGGTGGCATTCACCTGATGGCAAACCAGGCTGTCAGAAGCTGGGACAAGACATAAATCTTGGCCCAGATCGCGACCCCTTGCACCGCACATTACACTAATAATACTGAGCCATCTGGGGAAAATTTTGATTGTTTAAGATATTCCTCAAAGCTCAGACCGAGGTTCATTGTTTTGATTATTGCTATCATCATCTCTATTGTTTGCATTGGTAATTATACCATGACAGAGCGTATTCTTCACAGCTCCAAAGCTGCGAGAGAGCTTAAGAGAGCTCGAGAGGTCTATGAGGCTTTTGTCTCTAACAAAGGAAAACAAATCATCATCGAGCTCCAAGTGGAGGTGAAAAGGGCCAGGGAAGGAATGAACAACAAAGATATCAGCGAGGAGGTGGATTGGCTCATGGATTCGGGAACCCCAACCACTCGGGCAACCTAGTTCATGAGAACTCAATCTATGGCTTGGCAGATGAAAACAATGCTTCCCAAGGCCATGAGCAGGTAGGGGGAAGCCCTCAAGGAAGCCCATCAGGAAAACTCTCTCACCTCGGCTAAGAACTCCGCTCGATTGGATAAGTTGGAAATCTCTATCAATTCTCTCACTGAAGAGCTGAAAATGCTCACCAAACGCCTGGAAGGGTTCATTCGGCTCTTCGAGTTGTATCTCCGCTACGTGATGAATGTCTCAATTGAAATCCCAGATGACAGAACCAATGCAACTATCATATGGTGCCACAGGCCGCATTATGTCCCCAAGGGTGAAGAATATGCGGGTCTGAGTGTGGAAAAAACCCCCGGCATGACCAAAAAAGATCTTAAGGCTTCCTGATGGGTAGTATCTTGCTGCTAGTCCATGTTTTTTCCTCAGTTTATTTGCTTCGTCTATATTGCAAGTTTGTAAGCTTCGGTAGGCCTTTAATAGGTCGTCTATGTCTTTAACTGCTTTTTCTTGGCCTGGCATCCCTATGTGGTTGGCCGTTGTTAGTTTTATTTTTCTACTGGACTCTATTCATGACTGGGTTGTCTATCCCCTGGGTTGTTGTTTGTATGAAAATATTTAGGTCCCATAGGTTTTAGTAGTGGGTTTTTGTTTGGCTAGCTTGCACTATCTCTTTCCTTATGGAAATGGCAGCCCCTTTTGTAACCATATGTACCTTTTTGTGATCTAATATATCAGCTGATTTACACAAAAAAAAAACATATCGCATTCATATATATATATATATATATATACTGATATCGCTCACATATATTTTGAAAATATGACAATTCTAAGTTTTCAGAAATGATATAACAAAGGATTGTTTCACAGGCATACGTATGTAAACAATAGCAATTTTCAAAGAGAATTTTTCATTGCATAAGGAAAATTAAATAAAATGATTAAGATATAAATACTAGATACATTTGTAACCTCCTGATGAAAATAACACTCTGATCCCACTTTCTTAATTAGAACAACTTTCAAGAAAAACAAAAGTGCAAATTCCTGAAAGTAATCTTCTCATAAAATTGCAGAATAGTGATCCACCATTAATAAAAAATATATATTCGGAAGTACAAAAGTGTAGCTTCCCAAGTCAAAAATTAATACAAATTCAGGACCCTTTTCTAAATACATGAAAGGGGTTTAAATAATAATAAACTTAAAAAAAACTATCTAAAATATCGCTTAAATGCTTTTGAAACTGCCAAAAATGTAAAATCGGAGATTCGATTTCATACAAATAGGATTGCGATCTCCAGTGGAATAGGTTCATTGTATTTCTTTCATATCTAGTATGCGCAACTAGTAGATTGATAACATTTCTTTCACTTCGGGAGGATGACTCAATCTAGAATGTAGCTGGCTAGTATATGTGGCATCTGAAAGCTCTGGAATCATATAAATGATGGCATGGGAGAGGCATTTTGTAGTCATCTGTTGGCTATGTGGTTTAACCAAATAGAACCAGAATGTGTCCCATGTGAGTCCTTGAATTGCGCTGATCTGTTGGTCCTTATTGGCTAAGTCCTACTTCCATTGTTTCTGTAATTCTTTGACTTTTGGGAGTTTCCCTGGGATGCAATCGGAAATCAAGTTGGCCATATACAAATTGTCATTGATTAATTCCACTAAATTGTTCATTACAGCTCTTGCCCTGGAGGTAGCCTGTTTTGATTTAATTAACAGTGTTTCCCATTCTACAAACAAAATTTCCTTGTGTGATTCTTGGTTCTTGGGAATATTGACAGCTATGCCTTGGTATGTGTCTTGCCATGTGAGGAATCCTGAAATTTTCTCATCGGCATCTTCGAATTCGAACCTTGTGTTTACTGCCTTTTCTATGAGTGATGTAGCTATTACACATAGAGGGTCGGCCAATGATATTTTATGACATAAAATATCAAGCTATCGTGACAATGCTTTACTTGATTCGAGAGCCTCCATTTTGAATTGATCAAGTTCAGGATACTCCTTAAATTTTTGTATCTGTGCTTGTAACAAGGCACTATGTTCTTCTTTGGCCATCTTCCCATGTTGAAGCATTACCTGTAATTTGTTTAGCTCTTGAGACAACTATTTTTCTTTTTGTATAGCTTGTTGGTTAAGCTTTTATTTCTCAACATCCAGTTGCTCTTTAAGCTTCTCAATCTGTTGTCTTTCTTCAATTAGCTGTTGTTCTAGCTGCATTATTTTTTTATGATCCATTGTTGCCTTTTCTTCCAGTAGCGCTATTTTTTGATATTTTTCTTTTATCAATTGGCTGACTTCAGAGGCTTTTTCCATTGTCGCTGTTGTATAAGCCCCTGCATATTGCGATAATTTAGTTAAATCATCTAAAGGATTAACTTCAGAGTCCTTCTAGAAAAAATTCATTAATTCAACTTGGGGAGATGAAAATAGCCCTGATCGATTTTCCTTTTCTTCCTTTGTTTTCTAACTACAGCCCTATGCTTTGGACTATAGAAGACATCCAAGGGTGGTATATCTTCAATATTTAATACAATTTCCTCAGAAGGATTTTCTGGGATGATCTCAACATCTTGGGTATT
Source organism: Pinus albicaulis (assembly GCA_034641835.2). Classification (NCBI taxonomy): domain Eukaryota; kingdom Viridiplantae; phylum Streptophyta; class Pinopsida; order Pinales; family Pinaceae; genus Pinus; species Pinus albicaulis. Next base: position 17,502,717 of record CM076575.1, read on the forward strand.
AGTATTGTCGACTGCTCCTTCAACTATAGCATTGGTTACCATGGGTTGTTGTGTTGCGGGCGATTGCATTGTAGACACATTCTGGGGATCGTTCTGGCACTTGATTTTCCGATCAAACAGTTCCCATTCCTTCAATATATTTGAATGAATATGTATATCGATGTCGGAGGAATCGCCATCTTTTTTACTGTTAGATGATCCAAAATAAATTTTATCATAGGTTATAGTGTTTGAATAAAATAATTATTATTTAAGATATTAAATTAATAATTATTATTCTAGAATATTTAATAAATCTTTGAGATATTTAGAAATAGAAGGTTTTTATTAAAAATCAGGACTCTAGAAAAGAATCGTTTCCTAGGCTCTAAGTTAGGAGTGAAGTTAGTAGAGTGGTTAGAAGCTCATTTATTGTAAATGGACAGTTGTTTATTTTCCAAGTGTGTAATGAGAGAATGTGAGAGTGTGAGTTTACATGTGTAAACTCCTGTAATTTTCTATGTAATCTTTTTGCTTGATCAATAAAGTTGTGTGTATGAGGACACTTCTACAATTTCATGTGGTATCAGAGCCACGGTAATGCTGTGAGGAGGAGATTCTAGCTCTACCAGGTCATGGAAAACTCAACTCCATTGAATCGATCAACAAAAGATTGGTATGAAGTTTGTCAGGTTTTTTGAACAGAAATTTGATTATTTGATTTTAGATTTGTAAATTCTAAAATCATTTTTTTTTTTAAATCCACTGCAAAATCTGTGTGATTTTTTCTATTTCAAACTGTTTGAGTAAAAAAAAAGGGAAAGCGCTGTATAATTCTGGCATTTACATGAAAGCGCTGTTGATATAGCGCATCAAGAAATTTGAAGTTGATTTCTGGCATCACGAAATTTGAAATCAATTCTGCATCGATTCTGCATTTACATCGATTCTGTGAAAGCGCCATTGTTAAAAGCCATTGTGAAAGAGCATTTATGTATCAAATGAATCAAAGTCTCGTATTTCAGCTCGTATATGTTGAAGCCCATCATATTCATTAGCATGTTGTCGTATTGCATCTAGGTCTGGAAGAACAAAGTTATAGTTCATACCCAATTCATGTCTGTATGTCAATAAAGCTTCCATAGCTTCGGTCATATTAGAACTATAGACCTCAGATTTCTTCTTTTTAGCTTCATCAAAGTTGCTTGTTTCCACATTGGTACTAGAAGAGGCCTCTATAACAAGATATTTTTGCTTCATAAACGTCTTCATAATATATGATCTCTTCAAACCCATAGCGTAGAAGTTAGTGAAATAACTCTTATAATTATAAATAAATTTTGATCCCGGACATTCTAAATTTCCTATGGGCAGCGTGAACGATTTGTGCTATGATTAAATGGAAATCATTAGATCTGTCGGTCGTGCAGCTCTGCCTTTCCAAGGGTTTCTGCAGATTCTTTCTTAAAATTTGATTGGAACCACAATAAAAGAGAGGAACATAAGCATATTAAATCTGCATTTACATGTTAAATTTCCACATACAACATTCACACAGCTTTTCTTTTCTAATTAATGCGCAGCTCTGCAGAATGCTGCCCCACCACGGATTCACTGCGTCTTGGCATAGATTCCATATAGCAGATCTCATGCAATAGCCCTGGGCTCCATATCATATATCGACAGCAATAGCCCTCAGCCCCATATCATATATCAACAGTGAACTATCATATATCGACAGCAATAACCCTCATCTCCATCTGCACAGAGCTCTCCACCATAGTTTTACTCTTAAAAAAGGCCTCCCTAAAATAGGCATATTTTTTTTTGTAATGTTTTTTTTTGGGAGTAATAAGGGTATTATAAAATTTATTGGAGTAATAAGGGTTTTGTAATTTGTTGGAGTAATAAGGTTATTTGTAATATTTTTCGAGTAATAAGGTGATTTTTTGTAATTTGTTTCTTGAGAGATAAGTGTGACTCAAAGTAATTTTACTTTGAGGGGGGGTAATTTTTTTTTTACCAGATTGTGCAAGAGCACTATTGTAAAAGTCAAATTTTGAAAGTTGCCTTGTAAATATTTGAGAAATTGACTAGAGCCAAGTGCAAAGCTCAGTCAATTTTCTCATGTTTCAACGACTATTCGAGGGTCAAGGCCAAGCCTCGATAGTTAGTTTTTTGCATCGTGTGTTGCTGTTGTGTTGCGCATCTTGATATTTTTTTGGAGCTTGATTTGTGGTGTGAAGTCTTAACACTACAATGTCTAAGTTGATTAATTTCTTTTCTGATTTCGACAAAATTGAAGGCTCAAAATCTTACAAAACATGGCAATGCCTCATCGAAAGCACTCTTGTTTATAATGAACTATGGCATGGTATTTGTGATGGAGATGTAAAGCCAAAAAAACATACAGATGCAGCTACGCTAGAAAAATGGGAAGTTAAAAATGCCAAAGCATTAGCTCTCATTAAATCCTCTGTCAATGATGAAATGTATGTCCATATCGAAAATGCTAAAGATGCTTGGTCTGCTTTGAGAACTTTTAAAGAGTTGTTTGATACTCAGCCTCAATAAAAAATATTTGATCTAAAATTAAAATTGTTGCATCAAAAATTGACTGAAGAAGGAGATATTCTTGAATACATCTCCAGACTTAAGAATATTAAGCAGGAAATTGTTAATGCTGGTTTTCAAGCAGTTGATGATAGTTTTATGGTCACAATTTTAATTGCTGAGCTTCCTTATTCCTACACACATTTTTTGGAAACTCTACAGCTAACTGGAAAGTTAGAAAAGCTAAAGTTTGATGAGCTCTGCGAAATGTTGACTCAACATGATAAAACTTTTGGGAAGAAAAAGAAAGTTGGTGAAGATGTTTTTCTCACAGAAGCCAGTACTAGCAACTCCTCAGCTGAAAATTCCAAAAACAAAGGCAAAGGTAATTTTAATCAAAATCAAGCAGAACAAGGTTGTGGTCGCAGCCAACACAGAGGAAACAACTCCAACAGAGGCTCCAATTTAGGCAGAAACAATTCTCAAGGCAGAGGTAACAATCAAAACAGAGGATCTCAACAAGGCACATGACATAATCCAGGGAGAGGACAATCTCAAAACAGAGGAAAAAGCAAAGGTCGAGGACAATCTCAAGGCAGAGGACAGTCTCAAGCAAGAGGCACTGATTTGAGTCAAATTGTTTGCAGGCAATGTAACAGAGTTGGTCATTATGCTTCAAATTGTCACGCATCTATCAATAAAATTTCTAAGTTTCAACAGCCTTCAGCACAATTTGAAAATAATCAAGATCAAGGTGATAATGACTCAGAATATGTCTTCACTTCTTCACCAGCAATCCAAATTTCCTCTTATATTAAGAGTGATTATGAAGATGCTTGGATTTTGGATTCAGGAGCGACTCAGCACATGACCTGTAGATAATATTTCTTTTGGAACTTTCAAGAATGCCATCTTAATTCCATCTTTCTAGCAGATGATACAAAACATACGCCTTATGTAAAAGGTGCAGTCAAATTTTTTCTTCCTGACATTGGAGAAAATTGATTTCCAATGTGTAGTATGTACCCACCTTTAAGAAAAATTTGTTGTATTTGGTCATGATTCGACAAGTAGGACATCAAATAATTATGGAAGATGGCTTAGTTAAGATTAATTCAGTCAAACAGAACTTCCAAACAGTGATGACAGGGTATGAAGACAGAAAACTGTTAAGGATGAAAGGAACAGTTATTCCAAGGCATTCTGATTTTGCAGGGGCAGTTACTATAGGAATTTCACTTGTAAGATTATGGCATGTAAGATATGGACATTTGAATTTTGATAGTCTTTCCCAATTATAGAAACAAGGGATGGTTAAAGGACTTCCAACTTTCAACAAAGAAAATGCTAAATGTGAAGTCTGCATTTATGGAAAACAAATTCGAGAAAGTTTTCCAACAAGTACATGGCGTGCAAACAGGCTGCTGCAACTAGTTCACAGTGATGTGTGTGGTCCACTACAAACTTCATTAGGTGGTTGCAAATATTTGTTGCTATTTATTGATGACTTCAGTAGAATGACTTGGGTTTACTTCTTGAAAAACAAGTCAGAAGCATTTGAAAAATTTAAAAATTTTCGACAACTTGTTGAAAATGAGGTCAAAGAAAAGATAGGTACTCTCAGGACAGATAACGGGGGAGAATTCAACTCAAATGAATTCAAAACCTATTGCAGTGAAAATGGCATCAAAAGGCATCTTACAAATGTTTACACTCCACAGCAAAATGGAGTCGTAGAAAGGATGAATCGCACATTGTTAGGCATGGCGAGATCCATGTTAACTTTCAAAGGGTTAAGCCCAACATATTGGGCAGAAGCAATCCATACAGTTGTCTATCTAAGAAACAGATCTCCAACTGCTTCATTAGAAGGAATCACCCCTTATGAAGCTTGGTTTGGTTTCAAACCTAAAGTTAAACATCTTCGAGTTTTTGGATCCATCTGTTATGCCTTAGTTCCCAAAGAAAAGAGAACTAAGCTTGATTCAAGAAGTTTGAAATGCACCATGATTGGTGTTGGGCTATGAATACGGCCACCTTTTAACACTTATTTCATCCATTTTTACTCTTCTTTATCATATCATTTATTATAATTTATTATATAAATCCATTTTATAATGATTTATGCTCTTATGGATGAATATTATTTATTCTCCTTTATTTTTGATAAATTGATGATTATTATGCATAATTTTATCAATGATGGTTCATTAATATATTTTGTAACACCACTCACCATTTTAGCCTCCAAGATATTTTCCAGATTGCAGATTTGATCTCCAAATCATCATCAAATATTCCAACTCAGAAATTCGTTGGAATAAGAAGTGACAGTTTTTCGGTTGAGATTTTGAGAAAATGAAGAAGAATTTGGAAAATCCAGAACATGGGTTTTGTCCAGAATGGACCCAGTTAACTTTAGCAATGAAAATTTTGCCCAAATTCAGCCTGTATTGAGAGAAACGTGGGGTTCTTCGAGCATTATTTTCTCAGATTTGTTATTGCGGTCGTCCTCCAAATCTTAGCTGCAAAGCCAAATTCGTCTTGCTCTTGTTGAAAGATTGTTGGAAATGTATTTTCTGGTTGATCAAGTTGTTGGGAACAATCCAATATTGTTATGGGAGATCATATTTTCTATTTAATTTCTCCTCCTTCTAATTATAAAAGGAGAACATGTATTGTGTATTGGAGAACAATGGATGATTATTGAATTCTCTTAGTAACATTGTAATTCCTTGACTCTTCTGAGAAAAGAGCAACTGATGTAAAATCTATTCATGTTTGATTAATACAAAGAGACATTCTCGTTCCATTTCTCAAGCTCTGCAGTAATCCAGCGGCACTTTCACCGGCGGTTGAGGGCCCGACCCTGGTGGAGCGATCCGCTGTTTGTATTTCTATTCTTTTATTTCTGTTGTGTGAAGTGTGTCTATTGTTTATTTTGATTACAGAGTTGATTGACTACTGTTAGATTGAATACAGATCCATTAACGAATTGCATTGCTATTTAATTTGCTGTTCATTTATCCTGCTATCATTATGAAAGCTTTGTCGTTCTTTATTCGATTCTAAGTTATTATTCTTTGTGATTGATTGATCTACAGTATTGGATGACGATAGATTGAATTATTGAGATTAGTTAAGTTTGTAATTGCTATTCAAATTATATTGCTGTTCCATTTCTAGTTATTGCTTATTTCTGATTCATAGCTTTACTTTAGCAAATAGTAGAGTTACAATCGGTATGCATAGGAATTACAAGTTGTTGTTCCTTTTTAAGCCTTTGCAGTTTCTTTCAAGTTATCTTTATCAACAATTAGTTCGAGTTTGATTTCATTTCGATTGTTTTAAGATCACCAACTATAGAGGACAGAGGTTACTGCTTCCAAGTCCCCAGATTGGTTATCCTGCATTGATTTCTAAGGGAAAGATTTATTTCTACTGTATCCCTGATCGATATTTTGCAATTTGATTTAATTCCAGTTTCATAGCATTTCCATTTGTAATTAGGTTCCTTTACAAGCGTTTGTTTATTCTCGTATTTAGAGTTCTGTACTACACCTTCACAACATTACTCTTAGATAATTGTAGCCTCAGACAGAGTGCACTCTTGAAATAAAAAGTCGCTCCCGGATTGATAATTAATGTGAGATAAATAGGTGTTAAAAAGATACCTTTTATACCTCGACAATTGGCTATTCAGATGAAAAGAAAGGGTATCGTTTTTTGACCAATGGAAAATTTATTGTGAGTAGGGATGTCATTTTTTATGAAACAGAGAGTAAAAGTGCTAAAGAAATTGAAAGTCTTCTTCACAAGTTAGAAACTAAGGGCAGTAAAAGGAAAGGAAATATGAAAAGTCAACCAACTTCACCAAATTGGTATGAACTTGATTTTCCTTCCTCTGAAGATGAGTCATCCAGTCCATCTACTTCAACAAAATCATCTGGGTCTTCTAGCATTTCATCAGCGTCTCCAAGCAGCAGCAGTTCTTCTGACAGTGATTCTCCAGATTCATCACCTGAACGATGAACATCAGTTTACATTAATCCCCTTTACAATGAGACTTCTCAGCACCTCAAACAAGTGAGCAACAACTTCCAAAATGAGCAGTCCAACTATTGAAAGATGTAAGGCCTAATGAACAAAACAAAACAGGAACAAGGGCATCAAAAAGAAATGAAGGCAATTTTTCTTTGATAGCAAATGATTTTACTGAACCTTCTTCTTTTCAGGAGGCAGTAAAACATAAAGCAAGGAAACAAGCAATGGTTGATGAATATCAGGCAGTTCAAGACAACAACACTTGGCAACTTGTTGATTGTCGTCAGCATGTTAAACCTATTGGATGCAAATGGGTTTATCGAATTAAGTACAAGCAAAATGGTGATATTGACAAGTATAAAGCACACCTTGTTTCTAAAGCTTTTGCGCAGCAGGAAGGGATCAATTATGAGGAGAACTTTGCTCCCACAGCTAAATGGAACACCATCTGCCTCACACTTGCCTTAGCAGCTCAGAAAGGATGAAAAGTTCATCAAATGGATGTCAAAAGCGCTTTTCTCAATGGGGACTTATAGGAAGATGTATATATGACACAACCACCAGGGTTTGAAGTTGAAGGGAAAGAACATAAATTCTGCAAATTAATCAAGGCTTTATATGGATTAAAACAAGCTCCCCGTGCTTGGTATGCCAAAATGGATGAATACCTTCGCAAAGTTGGTTTTCATCACAGTGAATCTGATGATACTTTGTATGTGTGCCAACAGGGAAAATATCTGGTCATTCTCATTATGTATGTCAATGATTTGATCATCACAAGCAACAATGATGATCACATTGAAAAAGTGAAAAAGGAGTTACATGCAGGTTTTAAGATGACAGATTTGGGACTAGTTCACTACTATCTTGGAGTTGAAGTATTCCAACGCCCACATCAGATCTTCATTTCTGAGAGTAAATATGCAGCATAAATTCTTCAGCGATTTGGAATGCAGGATTGTAAGCCTGTCCTTACCCATATGGAACAAAACTTAAAAATTTCAAAATTTGAAGGGGGGGAAAAGGTGGACAGCACAACTTACAGACAGTTTATTGGCAGCTTGATTTATTTGACAACTGCTCATCCTGATCTATCTTATGCAGTCAATATTCTTTCACGTTTTATGCAGGAACCACTATACAGCCACTGGAATGCAGCCAAAAGAGTTCTTCGATATATCCAAGGAACAAAAGATTTTGGCCTTGTTTACAAAAATAGTAAAAATTTTGTACTTGGTGGATTTTCAGATGCCGACTTTGCTGGCAGTATTGATGACAGGGCATCAACCTCAGGTTACTTAATGAACATGGGGTCAGCTGCAGTTTCCTAGAGTTGCAAGAAGCAAACTACAGTGGCCACTTCCTCAGCAGAAGCAGAGTACATTTCAGCATGGGAAGCAGCTTGTGAGATTGTTTGGTTACATCAAGTTTTACAGGACTTGGGGATTCCTCCAGCAGAAGCTACTTCATTATTCATCAACAATCAATTAGCAATAAAGCTTGCCAAGAATCCAGTTTTCCATTCAAAGACAAAGAATGTGGACACCAAGTATCATCATATTAGATCTCTCATTGCAAATGACGTCATCAAGCCAGTGTTTTTCCCTTCAGAAGATCATACCTCTGACATTTTCACAAAACCTCTTGGCAGAATAAAGTTTACTAAGTTCAGGGATGAACTTGGTATCTGTTGTAATGTATCTTTGGATCATAGGGGGGAATGTTAGATGATCCAAAATAAATTTTATCATAGGTTATAGTATTTGAATAAAATAATTATTAATTTAAGATATTAAATTAATAATTATTATTCTAGAATATTTAATAAATCTTTGAGATATTTAGAAATAGAAACTTGTTATTAAAAATTAGGACTCTAGAAAAGATTCATTTCCTAGGCTCTAAGTTAGGAGTGAAGTTGGTAGAGTGGTTAGAAGCTCATTTATTGTAAATGGACACTTGCTTATTTTCCAAGTGATCCATAACTAGATTAAGTTAGAAAATAGAGCTTATAAATAGGTTAGTTTCCTATTTTCATTGTAGTGTGTAATGAGAGAATGTGAGAGTGTGATTTTACATGTGTAAACTCTTGTAATTTTCTATGTAATCTTTTTTCTTGATCAATAAAGTTGTGTGTCTGAGGACACTTCTTTGTTTTCATTTACCCGTCTTTTCCTGTTCAATTTGAGTATCAGCCTTATTTCCTGTATACTTCTTTTCCTGCTCTATTTCGGTGTTCATTTCTTCACTTTTTTCTTCCTGTTGCAGTAGGGGAGTAGTTCTCAACTGATCAAGAGGTATTGTTAGCAGTCTCTTGGTCCTAAACTATAGGAACTTTTCCGTGTCACTTGCTCCAAATTGTAAATTTGCTAGATGTTTAACCTGTGAAAATACTTCGGCCGAGGCAAATAGATCGTCAAAATCAGCATCTTCATGTTAAAATTTAGCGACCTGTACCATATATGTAAAGTTATAGGCAACTTTATTTGGATCATACTGTCTTTTGGGGATGGATGCTAATCTGAGGTATTTTATTTTTTTGGCTTCTTTCTCTGCATGTTTAAAATCATGTAGAGAAAAAGAACCACATCGGAGGGGAAATGTTGGCCACATCTGCTTCTTTGAATTTTTTAGTTTCTAGACATCCCTTTCTCTGTTATTTGATAGGTTATTTCTTGGGCTAACAATTTATCAGGAATGTACAAGGGTAGAACATGGGGATCAGTGATACTTCTGAATATCCGGATATAGGTGAATTTTTCCTCTCCAAACCAGCTTCCGATTGAGGTTAGGTCAATGCTAGCCTCATCGGATAACCTTGAAGCGGGTTTGTTGAATATAGCTCGGTGAACTGGCAAGATAAACCCATGAAAAATTCTGTATATATGGTCTTTGTAATAGGCCTTCCATATATATTTGTGATAAATGTGGATAGGAGTCGGGCTTTGAGGAGTCCACTTCCAGTCTAAGATAGGAATTCAAATTTGAAGCATATGGTGTCAATAATAGAAGCACTCATGTAAAATGAGGGTATTACCCGGGTAGTCACATACCTGTTTCTCCTATAATCAAGGATTTTTCTTTCCATTTTATCAGATAAAATGGTTGGCCAATCCATGATATAGGAGTTAATAGCGACTTCAATTAAAGGTACCATCTCAATAGAAAATGTTTCCGAGTTGACAGTTCCAAACAATCTACACATCATAGCTGCAGCATAGCAATAAGGAGATGCCAAGGATTCTACGGAGTACATACCCGAAGATTTGTGCTTATTTTTTTCTGGAAAATGCGTCCAATCTTTGATAGGATCTGACTCTACTTCATTTTCTTTGGCAAAGTCTTCCAAAAATTCTTTATTGTAGATTTTCTAAGGGTCTGATAGGTGATACATCTTTTTGATATCTTCTGCTTTGAAAGAACCGAACATCCTTCTGTCTGACGTGAAGAACGCCCTGTCTGTTATATTTATACTTTCTATCACCCATCTCACCAAGTCATTATATGGGCACACATTCGCACGAGCTGATATTTTGTGAAGATAGGAGCTCGCTAATTCCTTCAGAGTGCTTTCTGATTTTTTATCTTAATCTACTGTCGGTTCTTCTTCTTGAATTACAATTGGATCTTTTTCCTCCAGTAGGTTGTAAAGTCCTTCCCATGAAGTTTTGTTGAGACCTGGACAATTAGTATCAGTTACTAATATTGATTTATCCGGTTTCTCTTTTGGAACGATGGGGACCTTCACTTTCCTAGATTTCTAAGACATTTTCATGACTCGTAGTTGTTTCTCAGGTCTGCACAATGAAACAAATGAGAAGAATGATGGAAAATTTATTTTAAGAATGAATACAAAGCGAAGAGGAGATAATGGCATTTAATCATAATAAAGATGATAGATTAAAGAAATATTATTCCATTGAAGATTAAATCTGCAAAGGATTTCAACCATGATTATCTTTTGATGATTTCCTCGTATAATGTGAGATTTTAATGCCATTATGGGTTGTCTCAACGCACATTCATAACAGTCCATTTATAGCGTTAATACCATAACTTTTCGGATTTCTGATCAACGATTATCATATATCGGAGATCGGAAGTCTCAAATGTTAGGCTTAAGTATTTCCATTTCATATCTATGATTGCGATTATTGTTGAGCTGGCATGGAGGGTGCGGTGCTTTTTAATTCATATCAAATCATTGGCATTTCTTTTATAAATTATCTATTTGAAAAAACATGTGCATATTTAATACTTTATGTTTTCATTTACGGGAAGCGCGCTTTTGTAATAATGATATCGCATCGCAGATTTTTAGAGGAGTGTCTTTGGATATGAGTCATGTCTTTTAGCGATGAGAGATCACGATTTAACTTATCGCATTGGGAACTTTAAAATGGTGCATAAGGATGTAATATGACTTCACCGATTTACAATTGCGATCAGGTTTATCACATCGGAGTTTTCAAAATGGAAAGGTTTTGGACCTCTTGCTCATGCGATATGCATTTTTGCGATTGCTTTATCGCATCGGGATTAAATGATAGCACATTTGAGTTTTTTATTCTGTACTTTGAATATGCGAAATGTGATAGAGGCCTTTATGTTTTTTATTTTTCATTAATAAATCCTTTTTCATTGAGGTTCGATTCTATGTTATGACGGATCAAATTTCCTCAAAACATTTCATCGATTCTATAACTATTCAAAGAAAAGGGGACCCATTTCTTATTTAAAAATTAATATAAAAATTTGAAATGGGGAGGGTTATTTGTATAGCACAACAATTGGCGATTCACTGGAAAAAATAGTTATCTCTGAAAAAATAAAGCGATAACTAAATCTTTTGTAAGTAGAAAGATTTGAGGAAAAAGAAAGCTATCCCAGAATAATTAGATAAAATCTAACTCTAAATAAAATAAGAATTAAATGTAAGTTTATTTTTAATGCCGTTAAAAATAAAAAAAAAATTGGTTTCATCAAGCTTTAATTTTTTGATAAAGATAAAGTAGGGGACTTTTTCAACTTAGCTTTGAAATTTACTCTTTTTTTCACAGGCAATGCCTCTGCTGCCAGCAAACATCTATAGCCTCGATAGGGTTACCTTTTAACCATTAATCATCCATTATCCCATCCATCTAAGAGTATAACTTTTAAAAGATATATATCTTTTATTTTTATTCTTTTAACTTTTTTAAGATAAAAGCCATTGTCCTGGTTTGGGAGCCAGTTAATAACAATGCCATTCATCGGTTGTAATTGAACTGAACAAGATGGCTCATGATGAGACCTCTTATCTTTTATGTCAGAAATTTTTTAGGATTACACTCTAAAAATTATAAACTTAGTGGATGGGGTGAATTATTCTCTCCTCAAGAGTTAATGGACGACCTTTTAGAGTTTTAGGTGCCAAGTTTTGAAGAAAGGCTTTACTATTTATGAATAACCTTTCTCTACTTTATAAACATAGAATGATTTACAATATTTTCAAGGTTTTGGAAGATTTTACAAACTTTAAATAAGTTCTCAGAGTTTCATATTTTATTTAACTTTCCAAAACTATAATCATTTCCTTAAAAATTTCTATCTACATAAACAAGTATTCACATTGTTTTCTCAAAGATATTTTCAATAGTAAAAGGCCAATGGAAGACTATTAACAATGTTATTTCTAAGTCAAACAAACTTGAATAATGAATATATATAGATAAGAAGGGATTACCTCCTTAGGAAAAGAATTTTTTCAAAATAAGCCCATTCACAGGAAGAGACTCTCTCTTTCCTGTTAGATCTTGCAATATGAATGTTGATGAGCCTATCTTTTTAATGATTTGAAATGGTCCAAGCTACATGTTTTGAAATTTTGTATGTTTGCCTTTATCTTCATGTGCTTTGTCCTATTTTAAGACAATATCACCAATTTGTAATGTTTTAGATCCAGTAGAACTTGCATCAAAAGAAGATTTTATAAGTTGTTGATGTTTAGCATGAGCGATTTTGGCTTTTTCCCTTTCTTCATCTAATTTGAGGATTTGATCAAATCTTAATTGGATAGATGATGAAGGATTTTCTTAAATAAATTATACTAGGGCTAGAGATGGGAGTGCTAGGTTTGAAGGTATTACAACTTCTTTCCCATATACTAGATTAAAAGGTGAAGTACCTATTGAAGACTTCTGAGTTATACGATCGGCCCATAGTGCAAAGATCAAAGACTTATGTCAATTATTTTGATTTTGATAAATAGTTATTTTAATGATTTTGATGAGATTCTTATTAGTTGATTCAACCAAACCATTACCTTGGGGATAATAATTTGCAGAATAATTTAATTTAAAACCTCTTTTGAGCACAAATTCCATTATATTGTTTCCAGAAAAATAAGATGCATTATCAAAAACAAGGGCATTAGGTACACCAAACCTGGTAATGATGAATTGATCAATGTATTTAATGATTGCATCAGAATTGGCTACCTTTAAAGGAATTGATTCTACCCACTTTTTGAAGTAATCCATGGCTGTAAGGATATATCTGTGTTGCTTGGAAGAATGTGGAACAATTTCTCCTGTAATATCAAGTCCGCATTTTTCAAATGGTTGCTCAATGCTTACTGGTTGTAAAGGAAAAGTTTGTTTCCGTTGTCTTCCACTAGCAGTCTAGCATGTCTTACATTTCCTTACATAGTCATGGGAATCTTTAAATAAAGTATGCCAATAATATCTAGCATGAATTATCTTGTGAGCTGTAGTGTCTCCTCTAAAATGTCCACCTGCTAGTCCATCATGTAATTCCTGCAAAACCTTGTGTGCTTCAGTTTTTTCTACACATCTTAGAAAAATGGAATCATAATTTCTTCTCAATAACACATCATCAATGATCTCAAAGTTTTTATCTTTTAATCTCAAAGCACGCTTGCTTTTATAACTAATATTAGGAGGATCATACCCATTTTTTAAGTAAAATATTATATCAGCATATTGAGATTCAGAATGTATGATACTTATCTCATTCACTTGAAAAGTATTATCTTGATCTTGATGTTCTGGAATATTGGAATCTCTTGCTAATAACCTACAAGACCCTTGACCTCTAAAAATTTTAGCTGGTTTAATATCGATATCATATTCTTGTAAGTTTGTTACCCAATTGGCTCTTTTTTTCTCCTACTTCCCTTTGTACTAGTAATTGTCTTACTGCAGAAAATGGGACAATAATTTTTGTATGTGTTTTTAGGAGAAATGGCCTAAAGTGTTTGATAGATTTAAACATAGCAAAAGCTTGTTTTTCTACCTCTTAGTAGTTAAGTTCATCTCCTTGGAGATTTGAACTAAAGAAGGAGATATGTGCTTCAATCTGCTGATCATTGAGTTGTGTCAAAACAGCAGCATAAGATGTTTCAGTGGCTAGAGTATACAAAATAAAATGATTAGAAAAATTAGGAGTATTAAATGTTGGAGCATTAATAATTTCTTGTTTGATTGAATCAAAGGCTTCATTTTCTTTATGTCCCCATTTTAAAACGAAATTCTTCTTAATCAAGTTTGTAAAGGTAAGACTATATGAGAAAAATCGGGAATAAATCTTTTTACAAAATTTATTTGTCCTAAAAATGACTGCATGGATTTCTTATGATGTGGAAAAGGGATATCAGAAATCTCTTTTATTCTATCAGGGTCAATATATATGCCATCTTTAGATACAAAAAATCCTAAGAGTTTCCCTTCATTAAGAGCAAAGAATGATTTTTTTTGGATTTAAATAAATACCATACCTTCTACATTGTTTAAAAATCTGTTTTAAATCATGTAGATGGTTGGATCTTTTCTTTGAAAAGACAGTTATGTCATCGAGATAGAAAAAAACTGACCTATTAATCAAACCTTTGAAAGCTATATCCATGGCTCTTTGGAAAGTAGCTCCGACATTTATCAAACCGAAAGGAATTTTTTGGTAGGCATATGTTTCCCATTTGGTTCTGAATGTAGTTTTCAGTCTATCATATGGATGCACCAGTATCTAATTATATCTTGAAAAACCATCAAGAAAAGACATTAATTTACAACCAACTACTGCTTGAAGTATTTGTTCCATTTTTGGTAGTAGGAAATTATCTTTTTGACATGCCTTGTTGAGATTTCTAAAATCTATACAAATCCTAATGTCTCCATTCTTTTTCCTAACAGGTACCGTATTTGAAACCTAATTCGAGTGTCTAAGAGGGAAAATAATTTTAGCTTTCAATAGTTTATTCAACTCTATTTTAATTTGACTTTCCAAGTTGGGATGAATTTTACTTAACTTTTGTTGCATTGGTTTCTCATCGGAGATCATTGGAATTGTATGCTGAATGATAGAAGTATCATAAGTTCTTAAATCTTCGTAATTCCAAGAAAAAACATTTTTGTATTTGTTTAGAAGTTTGATGAAAGAAAACTTTTCTTCTGGTGTTAGCTCGAGTCCTAGATTGACATTTTGTGGTTTAGATTCAGTGCCAAGGTTTACTAATTCAAACTTCAAAGTAGAACTTTGAAGTTTGCCATTAGTGACCTTTTTGAATCTATCTTTGATATCATAGAGATCTTCAAGCTTAACTACAGATTTCGGGATGGATTTTTCACTATTTTTTTATTTGATTTGGAGATCATGATCACTCTCATCAACTATTTGATCATCATAATATTTCTCTGAAGTTAAGAATTTAAATATGTCTTCATCATGATTAAACACTCAATAATTGGTGACATTGTCAGGGACAGATGGTCGAAAAATTAATTCAACTGAAAACCTATCTAGACTATAATCCTTAGCTGGAAGGAGCTTAGAAGCAACATTAGCTAATAAATCAGTTGTTGCATTCTGAGACCTAAGAATAGGGGAAATATTGAATGCTATAAAGTGAGTTGTAATATTTTGAACAAGGGCTTGGTAATGTTTAATATGACTTGAAAGATAATGAATAGTATTCCTAACTTTCCTGATGACAATTTCAGAATCACCATATACCTTCAGATACAAGCTTCATATTCTGTAGTGTTATTTGTACACTAAAATTCTAGTCTGCATGACAACATAGTTTTTCCCCTTCTGGATGAATTAAAATACATCCTGCTCCTACACCATCATTGAACTTTGATCCATCAAAGTACAAATACCAAAATAATGATTTATCTATAGATTTATTTACAAATTTATTGGCAATATTAACACAACTTGAAGTATCGGTATGTGAGAAGTTTTCAACTTGTGAAGTGAAGCTATTTACACAGAATGGTGATTTTTGGGCATTAAAATTTTCAAAGAATGATTCGACTAAGTAATTTCCAAGAATGTTATTATTGAAAGCTACAGGTTGGTTTTCTTGTTCAAACTCTGTTACTGTATGGGTCATGTGTTTCTCCCGATCAATCTTAATTTGATTTGGTTTCCCTTTATATGGAAGCCACATGTGAGACCAATCAGTAGAAATATAACCATGAAGTTTTTCAGACCAATCCCTGCTTAAAATTAAACCATAAAACTCAGGATGTCAGCAATCAATATATCAATTCTCTGAATTACTCTAGGATCAACTGATAGCCTAATAGTGACTGAATTAAACTCTCCTAAAACTTTCACTTTAGTCCGATCTAATTGGACAATATGAACTGCAGATTTTTGGGGTTCAATGTTTAATTTAGAGCACATTGAGGCTAGCATTATGTTTGATGATGCCCCTGAATATATCAAGCAATTATGTAAATTCCTATTATAGATCTCGTAAGTTAAGAGAAAAGGAGGTGTCTGTGAATTAGATCTATCTCCAATCAATACAGCATCGGTAGCATCTACTTTCTCATATGGTGGCTTAGTTGATCCTTTGGCTGCCTTAGATAATACACTAGTTGGAAGAGGAGAAGCAGGCACTGCATTCAATTCTTTTAAAAGAAGTTTATGTTGATGCTTGAGCTTGTTGAGTTCATGTAAATAAATATTCGCTTTGATCCTCTTCATGTCTTCTATGATGTTATAATCCATAGAATCAGACACTACTAGTGTTTTCGATGTTGATGGAGAGTTAGAAGATGATGGTTGATTTTGAGTAGGCAAAGGAGAATTTTTCTTTATGGGAGCTTTATCTTTAGTAGTAGGAGTTGAATTTTTTTTCTTAGGGGGTGTTTGAACAGGTTATGCTACACTCTTACTTCTTGCATTCACTGGGAGAGCTTCTTGTTCAATTTCATTATCTGAGTTAGACAAAATAAATCCCACATCCCATGGCATTAAACTATTTCGTCTTTTTTGTTTTCTTCTGATGATAGAAGTGTATATTCCTCTTCATATTCTTCTAAATCTGATTCTGCATTAGATATTGCATTAGGTGGTTTAGGTTCAGTCGGTTGATTTCTTTTGAAGTTCCTAAATGGCCTTTTAGTGGAAGTTTCAGCTACTTGTTTTTTAATTTCTACCATTTTGTTGAACATAGTTTTTAGGACTTTTTGTAATCCTTCCATATCATATGGATCTTTAGGTGCTTTCTTCTTTGAGTCATCCTTGAAACTAACCTTTTTGGATTTTCTCTCTTCACTAGCATTCTTTTTCTCTAAAGCTATGATATGTTTTTATACAGCGATTGCTTCCTTCATGTTTTCAGCTAGTGTAGGTTTAGCAGCTCTATCTACAAAGATAGCTATATTTCAAGGCAAAGCAGATATATACCATTCACTTCAGAATTCTTCACTAGGTTTTGATGTTGAAGGAATTTTATTCAACAATTTGTTAAATCGGGAGTTGAATTCTTTGATGGGTTCCTTAGATTCTGATTTCAAATTAGAGAGATCATTAATCAAAGTTGCTATTGATCTATCATCTCCGAACTTGGTTAGGAATTATTCCTGAAAAACATCCCAGCTATCAATGGATCCTGGTGGTAATGAAAAATACCAAGATCCTGCTGCTCCTTGTAAAGTATATGGAAATAGTTTGACAACAACATCTTCTTGTGATACTCCATTTAAGTTTACGGACAACATGAAGTTATTAATGTTTTCTTCAGTTAATATGCCGATATCAGGACTAAAATTTGGTAACCATTTCTCAGGATGAGCTAGTAATTGACTCAAATGTGCAGGCATTGTAACCTCTCCTAGATTGGTCCATGATCTTGGTTGAGGTTGTGCCATCATCGTACTAACAGTAGAGGAAGGTGAAGGGACAGTTGAAAGCGATTGAGTAGATGTTGTTGAAATAGTTGTACCCTTCTGGATTGTAACATGAATTTGGGAAATAGATGACTGAGTTTGAAATTGTGTGAAAGATGTGGATGATGATAATAAAAGAGTCTCACTTTCTGACTCTAAAGGTGTTTTTATAGCTATTTTTCTACTTGGTAGAGGAAGTTCTGTCAGTAGAATACCAAACTTTTCACTCTGTAGTCTAGTAAGAGGCTAGGAAGGAATATATTGGGAAGTCACACTGCCTTGGGATAACTCAGAATCTTCTTGTGATAATGAAAACCCCTGGAGTTTATGAATTAGAGATTGTACTTCAGGAGATTAAAAATATGAATCGTCCGATATGTCTAAGGTTTTGGCAGTGGGTGTAGCAATTTTCTTTTCAACTTCTTACCTAGAAATTTGAGATGAAGGAGAAGTTGAAGGAGATGATGAGGCCAAATTACTCTTAGAATGGCCTGTGGATTTAGACTTATTCGCCATTCACAGCATAGGCCCTCCTTATAGCACCAAAAAATGTTGAAGCCTAAAAAATCCTAGCTTCAACATTGGGGAAAACCACCCGGTCCCGACCTTAGTACAACTCCTTTTCTATTTGGGATGGTGGATCCGAATGGATAATATGGGACTAGTTTCCCAATGATATATGGGTTGTGGATTAGTTATTTGTATAATGGATATTGGAAATGTAAATTGTTCTAATCTATAACTTAATAAATACAAATAACTCTACTTTAACCCAGGTATCTTCTGATAAATGCAATTCTGGATTTATTCCAATTAAATGAATATTCATATAGATGGCTTATTCATCCAAAAATAAAGATGCATTCACATATAATAATTACTTTTTTTAAGAAATTAAACAAAGTAATGATGATAACATATTGCATTCATATATATATATATATATATATATATATATATATATATATATATATATATATATATATCGATCACATATATTTTGAAAATATGACAATTCGAAGTTTTCAGAAATGATATAACAAAGGATTGTTTCACAAACTTACATATGTAAACAGTAGCAATTTTCAAAGAGAATGTTTCATTGCATAAGGAAAATTAAATAAAACGATTAAGATAGAAATACCAAATATATTTGTAACCTCCTGATGCAAATAACACTCTGATCCCACTTTCTTACTTAGAACAACTTTCAAGAAAAGAAAAAGTGCAAATTCTTGAAAGTAATCTTCTCATAAAATTGCATAATCATGATCCACCATTAATAAAAATAATATATTCAGAAGTATATAAGTGTAGCTTCCCAAGTCAAAAATTAATACAAATTTAGGAGCCTTTTCTAAATATATGAAAGGGGTTAAGATAATAATAAACTTAAAACAAAATATCTAGAAAATATCGCTTAAATGCTTTTGAAACTGCCAAAATTGTAAAATCGGAGATCCGATTTCATAAAAATAGAATTTCGATCTCCACTGGAACAGGCTCATTGTATTTCTTTCATATCTGGTATGCACAGCTGGCAGATTGACTCAATTGGGAATGTAGCTGGGTAGTCTATGTGGCATCTGAAAGCTCTGGAATCATATAACTGATGGCATAAGAGAGGCATTTTGTAGTCATCTGATGGCTGTGTGGTCTAACCAAATAGAACTAGAATGTGTCCTATGTGAGTCCTTGCATTGCGTTGATCTGTTGGTCCTTATTGGCTAAGTCCTGCTTCCATTATTTCTCTAATTCTTTTACTTTTGGGAGTTTCCCTAGGATGCAATTGGAAATCAAGTTGGCCATATACAAATTGTCATTGATTAATTCTACTAAACTGTTCATTACAGATATTGCCCTGGAGGTAGCCGTTCTGCTTTAATCAACTATGTTTCCCATTCTACAAACAAAATTTCCTTGTGTGATTCTTGGATCTTGGGAAGATTGGAAGCTATGCCTTGGTCTATGTCTTGCCATGTGAGGAATCCTAAAATTTTCTCATCAGCATCTTCGAATTCGAGCCTTGTGTTTACTACCTTTTCTATGAGTGATGTAGCTATTACACATAGAGGGTCGGCAAGTGATATTTTATAAAATATCAAGCTATCATGACAATGATTTACATGATTCGAGAGCCTCCATTTTGAACTGATCAAGTTCAGGATACTCCTTAAATTTTTGTATATGTGCTTGTAACAAGGCACTCTGTTCTTCTTTGGTCATCTTCTCCTATTGAAGCATTACCTGTAATTTGTTCAGCTCTTGAGACAACTACTGTTCTTTGTGTAGAGCTTGCTAGTCAAGCTTTTGTTTCTCAACATTCAGTTTCTCTTTAAGCTGCTAAATCTGTTGTCTTTCTTCAATTAGTTGTTGTTCTAGTTGTGCTATTTTTTTATGATCCATTGTTGCCTTTTCTTCCAGCAGCGCTATTTTTTGATTTTTTTCTTTTATCAATTGGCTGACTTCGGAGGCTTTGTCCATTGTTGATGCTATATAATCCCCTGCATATTGAGATAATTTAGTTAAATCCTCTGAAGGATTAGCTTTAGAGTCCTTCTAGACAACATTCATTAATTCGAGTTGGGGAGATGAAAATAGACCCTCGTCGATTTTCCTTTTATTTGTTCGTTTTCTAACTACAGCCCTATGCTTTGGACTGTAGTAGACATACAAGGGCGGTATATCTTCAATCTTTAATACAATTTCCTAAGAAGGATTTTCTGGGATGATCTCAACATCTTAGGTATTAGTATTGTCAACTGCTCCTTCAAATGTAACACTGGTTACCATGGGGTATTGTGTTGCGGGCAATTGCATTTTAGACACATTCTGAGAATCATTCTGGCCCTTGATTTTCCGATCAAACTATTCCCATTCCTTCAATAGATTTGAATGAATATGTATATTGATGTCGGAGAAATCGCCATCTTTTTTACCTGTCTTTTCCTGTTCAGTTTGAGTATCAGCCTTATTTCCTGTATTCTTCTTTTCCTGCTCTATTTTGGTGTTCTTTTCTTCATTTTTTTCTTCCTGTTGCAGTAGGGGAGTAGTTCTCAACTGATCAAGAGGTATTGTTAGTAGTCATTTGGTCCTGAACTGTAGGAACTTTTCCATGTCACTTGCTCCAAATTTTAAATTTGCTAGATGTTTAACCTATGAAAATACTTCGGCCGAGGCAAATAGATCGTCAAAATCAGCATCTTCATGTTCAAATTAAGCGACCTGTACCATAGATGTAAAGTTATAGGAAACTTTCTTTGGATCATACTATATTTTGGGGATGGATGCTAATCTGAGGTCTTTTATTTTTTGGCTTCTTTCTCTGCATGTTTAAAATCATGTAGAGAAAAATATCCACATCGGAGGTGAAATGTAGGCCACATCTGCTTCTTTGAATTTTTTAGGTTTCTAGACATCGCTTTCTCTGTTATTTGATAGGCTATTTCTTGGGCTAACAATTTATCGGGAATGTACAAGGGTAGAACATGGGGATCAATGATACTTCCAAATATCTAGTTATAGGTGAACTTTTTCTTTCCAAACCAGCTTCCGATTGAGGTTAGGTCAATGCTAGCCTCATCGGATAACCTTGGAGTGGGTTTGTTGAATATAGCTTAGTGAACTGGCAAGATAAACCCATGAAAAATTATGTATATATGGTCTTTGTAATAGGCCTTCCACAGATATTTGTGATAAATGTGGATAGGAGTCAGGCTTTGAGGAATCCACTTCCAGCCTAAGATATGGAATTCAAATTTGAAGCATATGGTGTCAATAATATAAGCACACATGTAAAATGGGGGTATTACCCAGGTAGTCACATACCTGTTTCTCCTATAAAAGAGGATTTTTCTTGCCATTTTATCAGATAAAATGGTTGGCCAATCCATGATATAGGAGTTAACAACGGCTTCAATTAAAGGTACCATCTCAATAGAAAATTTTTCCGATTTGAAGGTTCCAAACAATCTACACATCACAGCTGCAACATAGCAATATGGAGATGCCAAGGATTATACGGAGTACATACCCGAAGATTCATGCTTATGTTTTTCTGGAAAATGCCCCCAAGCTTTGATAGGATCTGACTCCACTTCATTTTCTTTGGCCAAGTCTTCCAAAAATGCTTTATTGTAGATTTTCTGAGGGTCTGGTAGGTGATACATCTTCTTAATGTCTTCTGCTTTGAAAGAACTGAACATCCTTCCATCTGACGTGAAAAACGACCTGTCTGTTATATTTATACATTCTATCACCCATCTCACCAAGTCATTATATTGGAACACATTCACGTGAGTTGTTATTTTGTGAAGATAGGAGCTCGCTAACTCCTTCAGAGTGGTTTCTCATTTTTTATCTGAATCTGTTGTCGGTTCTTCTGCTTGAATTACAGTTGGATATTCTGCCTCCAGTAGGTTTTAAAATCCTTCCCATGAAGTTTTTCCGAGACCCAGACAAGTAGTATTATTTAATAATACCAATTTAGCCGGTTGCTCTATTGGAATGATGAGGACCTTCGCTTTCCCGGATTTCTTAGACATTTTCATGACTCGTAGTTGTTTCTCAGGTCTGCACAATGAAACAAATGAGAAAAATTATGGAAAATTTATTTTAATACAAAGCAGAGAGTAGAAAATGGAATTTAATCATAATAAAGATGATAGATTAAAGAAATATTATTCCATCGAAGATGAAATCCGCAAAGGTTTTCAACCATTATTATCTTCTAATGATTTCCTTGTATAATGTGAGATTTTAATGTCATTATGGGTTGTCTCATCTCACATTAATAACGGTCCATTTATAGCATTAATACCATAAATTTTCAGTTTTCCGATCAACGATGATCGTATATCGGAGATCAGAAGTCTCAAATGTTAGGCTTAAGTATTTCCATTTCATATCTGCGATTGTGATTATTGTTGAGCTGGCATGGAGGGCACGATACCTTTTTAATCATATCAAATCATCGACATTTCTTTTATAAATGATCTATTTGAAAAAACATGTGTATATTTAATTCTCTATGTTTTCATTTACGGGAAGCGTGCTTCTGTAATAATGATATCGCATCGCAGATTTTTAGAGAAGTGTCTTTGGATATGAGTCATGTGTTTTTAGTGATGAGAGATCGCGATTTAACTTATCACATCAGGAACTTTAAAAGGGTGCATAAGGATGTAATATGACTTCACCGATTTGCGATTGCGATAAGGTTTATCGCATCGGAGTTTTCAAATTGGAAAGGTTTTGGACTCTTGCTCATGCGATATGTGCTTTTGTGATTTCTTTATCGCATCAGGATTAAATGATAACACATTTGATTTTTTTCTTATGTACTTTGAATATGAAAAATGTGATAAAGGCCTTTATGTTTTTTATTTTTCGTTAATAAATAATTTTTCATTAGGGTTCGATTCTATTTTATGACGGATCGGATTTCCTCAAAAAATTTCATCGATTCTATAACTATTCAGAGAAAAGGGGACCCATTTCTTATTTAAAAATTAATATAAAAATTTGAAATGGGGAGGGTTGTTTGTACAACACAATAGGTTATAGGTAGTCTAGGGAGAAATTGAAAACCCTGGTAAGTATAATTTTGGATTTGAAACCATAGAATTTATATTTTGAAAGATAACATAGGGTTTGGATATGAAATCCCTATCTTGTAATCACATTCTTGTATGTGTATACTTTTGGTGGTACTTGTCCTTGAATGCTGCAAGTAGATATAGAAATAAGGATGTTGATACTTCATAGTGAGAGGGAGCCCTTCCAAAGGGAGCTTCCACCTTCTCACACAAGATAAGTATTAATTTTTATTTCTTATATATATATATATATATATATATATATATATATATATATATATGATTGCTTTATAAATTTTCCTTTTGTTATTATACTTTCTCTTATTTTTTCTCTTGAAGGACTAAGCTTGCAGGTATATTATAAAGAATAAGGATTGTGAATAGATTCAGATGGAGTTCTCAAAGGGAGAATTATAATAATATTTGTTTCAGAGGGATTCCTTTAATAGGAAATCCTACAAGGTTTTTAAGAGGAGAAACTCTATTTATGTTTAAATACTACAATATTTGTAGAACGTATTCATTCATATGAAGGTATGATCATTTTGTCTTTAATGTTTGCTTTCTATTACTAATTATCTCATGTCTAGGGTTTTGCTACAGAATCATGAAAACTCTTTTTTGGTAGGGTAATTAACAGTTAGATTAAATCAATTCTTAGTGAACATTGTATCTTTCATTCACTTTGATAAAACCCTAACCTTTAGGGTTCACTATAAAAGCCCTAGCATTTTTTATATTTATGGTTTGTTCATGTTATGTTGAAACCCTATCCTTTTAGGGTTTTATGAATTGGGGTTTATTAACAAATATTTAATATAAAATCCTAGGAATGAAACCCTAGGTGGATATGCTTCTGTATGATTGAAACCCTAATTTTGTCTAGTTGTATATCTAATATTAAATTTTTGATGATTATATCGAGGGTTTATGATAAAACCTAGTAGAGATTGATATAAGATTCTAGGGTATGATAATGAACCCCTAAATGTAAATTTATTTCGCTATGATTGAAATCCTAACTTGATTTAGTTGTTGATAGCTAAGGTTTAGTTTTGATGATGGATTCTAGGGTTTGTGAAAAAACCTATCACAGTTTTTTGTAAGAATCTAGTGTGTAACCCTTATTGATTCTCAACCTAACCAGGCTTAGGTTTTGGATATCTAAACATTTTACTTCTTATTTATATTTTGATAACCCTACATTCCCTATTTCTGATAACATGCTAACACTATATATTCAGCTTCATTCTCTTGTATATTTGTGCTTGGTTGTACTTGTTGAATATTTGAAGGTGCATAGTATATAAGATGTCAAAGATGCTTACCTACCTCATATTTGATGATAAATTGATGATGATATTGAGCATGATGAAAAGAGGGAGTTGTAAGAATATTGATGGAATTGATGTTTACATTACTGATCAATAGATGACCTTGTTTCCATGTAAAAGGAATGATGTTATGAAGTTTGAAGTCCTCTCATGACATGATGATGCGAAAGAAAAGGTTTGTGTGACTGATTTGTCGATGAATTTTTCCCCTAGTAGAGAAGAAGCTTCGATAAAGAACATGTATATATCCCTAATTAAGAGGGAGGACATATTTTGATAGTTATAGTAAACACCTTGAAGAAAGAATAAATAGAAGAAATAATAAAGCATTTCAAATGGTTATTCATGATTGATGAAGTTGTGAAAAAAGAATTGGATGTTTTAAAAAGTGTTGAGGCTGAGTTTGGTGTTGCTTGAGAAGTTGAAGAAGGAATATTTTGTGAATATTTGTTTGGATATTGTGATGGTCTAAGTAGAATTTGAATGATTGAAGACCTAGGATATTGCACTATAATATTGTTAATAATAACCAATATATTAAAATGATTAGGGTCATGAAGATATTAGATGTTATAATGGATGGAAAGGTAGTTGATGTGTTGATATCTCCCTAATATGTTTGTGGATGTATTGGATTTGGTTGAGAGGGAAATAATAGTACCATAAAAATACCTATATGTTGGTACATGGGAGGACATCTTGGCCTGCTTAATATTGAGATCTCAATTGATGTCTAGATCCAAGTAAGGGAGGGTATCTTGTGGAGCTCCAGTTTAGTCATGATTCCTGGATCCCTATAAGGGTTGGTGTAAGGTCATGGAAGCCTATATGGTATTTATATCCTATTGGATTGATATCAAGTTTGTAGCCTGAAGTTACCTATAGTGGAATTTTCCCACCATAATCCTTGTTGAGAGGATACCTTCCCAGTTAGGGTATCCCTAGCATTGTGTATGTTATTGTACTCTTCGTAAGAAAAATTCAAATTTAGGTGAACCTTGTACTGGTTGAACTATTATAAACACCTGCCATGTTAAGAGGGAGCGTTGAAAAATGTAACTATTATTGGTCTTAATAATTGTATTTGAGTCATTATGTAATTTATTTTTCAAAATAAAGAAAAACAAAATTATTTGTAAAATAAAAATGATTTATTAGCATGTGTTTCATGCCTTATTTATTTCATTTATAGGTAAAATCACCCATTGAGTTCTTCTATGGTTTATGTCATGATTCATAGTCATGTCCATTATGATCTAGACTCTTCTTGGGACCATTGTATCAAAGAAGGAAAATATTTTTGTCAAAACTATGCCTAGTCTCTCCTCCACCAAGTCGATTTGCCCTTATACTCATGTCGGCCTCATAAAGGAGTTTCAAACTATTATATATACCTATGAATTATACCTATTGTGAATAAAATTATCATGGGATTCATTATGCAACTCTAGAAGTGAAGAAGAAGTGAAAAATATATAAGGAAGAGCATATCATATTGCAAGAAGAAAAGGAAGCCAAGTGAAGTGTTATCACTCTAATAATTCTCCAAGTTGTGAGATTTTTTTATTATATTTTAAAGAATATTAGAGGTAACCACAAACCTACTTTTAAGCTTTAGGATCTAGCCTTCCTAAGGCTCAGAGAGGGCTCTCTCTATAAGATTTAACTTTGTTTTTATGTTTGATTTTAGGCTAGTTATATAAGGAAAATTGGTTTTGAGGTTTTGATTTGGTTTGGTGGGAAAATCACTTGTTGTGATGGATAGTAATAGATCTGTTTTCCATTTGGAAGATGGAGTCAATGTTTCAAGTAGATAGATCAGGATCAAGCTCTAAAGTCAAATTTTTGTAGGGAAAGATAGTAGAGTCACTGAAGATCTTTAAATCTTGATTAGTGAATTGGTTTGAATCGGGATAAAGAGAAATTAGGGATTCTTTAATCGAGATAAGGAATGAAAAGGTAGGAGTCAATCAAAATTAGGGATAAATTAAGGGTTCCCTAGTTTGGATATCAGTAGAAAACATTTAAATGAAGACCAGTAAATAACAGAGTGATTTTAACAAATTCTGATATAACAATTCCTAATTTCACATTAAAATTTAGAAAACATTTATGAATGGATGAAAAACATAAGAAAATGAATAGATAACATTAGAAAATACTTCACTTCAGTGGCCCAACACATGAATCCTGAAATATGATGCTTTATGTCTTGAGATCCAGTCTTCTGACTTGAACTTGATACAAAAACCCTTCAGGTTCAGGAAATATAACTACATAAATTTTCAGCAATTTGATCCACACTTAATACTTCAAATGATGAAGTATTTATACATAAAGTAGTTCAAAATATCCTAGAACCATCTAAGGAGTTTATCTTGGAAAATAAAATATCTTTTACAAAAATATAGTGACAGTTGCCTAACAAATTGCAAGTTGTACTATTTATTGAAATTAAATAGTCTTCTGTTTGGATTTGGGCTGCAGCTGGGCTGATGAGGTGTCCCTCACGCTAGAAATATGATCTTTAATCTATTTTAGTCTTATTATTTGATTTGATACTCCTTTTCAACTGATCCTCTTTAATTGCTCATACACTTTAACCCCTGAAAATTTTTTTACTGTTTAAAAATATGTTTATTGTATAGAAAAAATAGTATCTTTGTTTTTCATCTTTTCTTACTGCAAATTTATTTTTACAACAAATCTGTTAGATTCTCCCATAATTTTGTCTCTATTAATTTGATATTATTTAACTTTATGAAGTTTTCATCTGCCTCTATGTATCCTACAGAAGTTCGCTTGACCAGAAAAAGGTGTTTTATCTCATCTTGTAAATAAAATAGATCTTCAACACTTTTGTGCAAAACTTTACCTGTTGGAATCCCTTGCCAATCTGATTTGTTCGCCTGTTCTTTGGAAAATTCTCTTATATTTTTATTATAATCTTCTTGTTTCATCAACTTATCATTGATTACTAGAATATTATGAAGTCCTTTTTGCCTCAAAATGTCAAATTTCACCATAAATCTTGTGATTGCTACATCCATATTTCGACATTTTTCTTCGAGCTATTTCTTTAGGTTCCTCTTCGAAATTACTTTTCTTACCTCTAGTATAGTTTCAATTCTACCTTTTATCCCAATTTCATCCAATTCCTGCTTGTTTTTAGAGTTAAGGAATTTCATGATTTCCAATGCTTCTTCAGGTTTGGTGCCCAATTCATCTTTAGTTTTATGAATTTCTTCTATAGCTTCTTTTAGCAAATCCTTTTGTTCATATATCACCTGTATTGATGGTCAAGTATCATTGACTGATTCAATGATTTTTGACCATAGATTATTTTTGATGTATGCGATGGGCTCTTTCAAAGTCAACTCTTTTTCTATCTTTTTGAGTTGTTGACTTAACATTTTAGCCTTTTGTTCTTTTATTTTAGCATTGATCTCTGCTAACATCTTGGCATCTTAAAGCTTCTTGAGTTTCTCCTTTAATCTCTTGATTTCATTAGTTTCTATGTGCATTTCTTCCATTTCCTTTATCAATTTGCTGGCCTCATCTGACTGTTGAACTGCTAAAGTAGAAGACTCTGTGGCAAAAGTGGTGGATGAAGTGACTGGCACTGTTGTGGCTAATGGAACTTTTGGAGCCAATTATTCTATTAAATTGGTTGGGACTAATGAATTACAGTTGCAGGATTTATTTTTCTTTGGTGGCTTCTTTCTCTTGGACTAACTTGTCCATCCAAATTTCCATCTCCTTGATTTGTGCTGTCATCTTTAATATGAGATTCATCATCTCATCCTTTTGATTTGCTTCCTATTCAATCTCTTTAGCCTATGGGTGCTCTGTAGGGGTAATTTCAACTGATTTCTAAGTGCTACAATATCAGAATTTTTCTTTTTTACTAGTTCTTCTACATATTTCACATTAGAAGGGTCATAACCCACTTCAATTACTAACTCCTCTAAGGATTTTATTTTGGAATCCTTGGCATATGAAGAATATTTTTAAACCCTGAGTTGATCTTTCACATTTTTCAAAGCATTTTGGAGATTTTGAGCACTCATTGCTTTTATTGTCATTCTAGAACAAAGCATTTCTAAACTTTGTTTGTGGAATTCAATCTAATAAATGGATGAATTTCCTCTATTGGAACTTCAATATCAACCATGTTATAATTTTATGGTGTTGTAGGTTTAGGCACTATTGGTTGTAGCACTGTCATCAACAATTTCTTATTCTTATAATCAAAGGCTGAAAGGAGCCTATTTTGTATCCATGGAGTTTGCTTCAAGTATTGAGAATAGATTTCATTCTTGATTTCCTCATTTCTATCTTTAATATCTTTATACTTTTCCTTGATATCCATGTCTTTAACCTTTGGCTATTTTGATTATGATACTTCCACATTGTTTTATTTTTGGATTAATTGTGTGTAGGAAGTAGTAGGTTGCTGCTCATTTTCAATCTTTGTTGGTGTTGCATTGTATTTATTTGGAACCTCTGTATCTATAATCTCAATTTTGTCCTTTTCTTTATTTTTTGTATTTTTCTTTGGCTTCTTGGTATACCTTAGTTTAAACTTGGTTTGTGTGGTAGTTTCAGCAATGTATGAGCCTTATTCCCTATTTATTTTTTTACCTCTATCTCCCTGAGCTGATGTTTGCAGTATGTGACTAGTATCACTCTGTTTAATAGCTTCTACCATTGTATTTTCTAACTATTCAAGTTTGTTATAAAATCTCTCAATTTCAACCTTCTTCTCATGAACATAGGGAGTTAAGTTACACTTCACTCTCATTTTACTTATGATACCATAAGGATTATAGTTCCAAAGGAAACTTTTGTTGAATTTATACTCTGCTAAATATTTTTCTACTTTTGCACCTGCCTCTTTGTTGTTGCATATCAATGGACCCACATGGTTCTTCAGTTTAAACTGAGTTTTCTTTTTAGTAGCCAAGAAATTTACTGAATCTGAGTTCACGATCTGTCTTATATATTCCAGGGCAAACAATCTCATTGGTAAATAATTTGGCTACTTATAGGGAATGACATTTGACCCATAAACTCTGATCTCACTGTGATTTTGGTATAAATACCAATCACCAGTCCTGCTTTGTTCTGACAACTGTAACACCTTCTTGATTTCATCAGTTATTCTAGGTTGCACATTGTTTTTAAGAAACTTTATTAGTGGGTGAATGAAACAGTCTGTGAAGTATACATATGTAAACTCAGTTGAGTCCTTTCTGATTAAGGAAGTCTAGAAAATAACTAACGGTGGATTTCCTTCCACACCCATCTTTTGAAGATTTATTGGAAACTTATTTGAATAAAAATAGAGGAACATATGGAAGAGAAATTAGGTTTACCTAACAACACTTTTAGTAGGAAGTCTAACAAGTTGTTCATGTATATTATTAGCAATATACTCAGCAAAATTATAGATGAATGCAGGGGGTTGACTAGGCACAAAAATAGACAGGAAACCAAGTATAGATTCATCAGTATGTTCATCAGTGAAGTAACTGTTGGAAATATTGTCATTGATGGCAATGGAGGAAGCAAAGACAGAGACAGACAAAGGAGGCAGCTGAAGCAGAAATAGGCAAAGGACAACAGAATAGAGACAAACAAAATAAAAGCAAGCAGGGCAAAGGAGACGGGTAGAAGAACATTGCTGAAGTGTAACAGTCTAATACAGAGGAAAAGATGAAACGGTCAAGCAGTGGAGGCAGTGAAACGCTCGATCAGTGGAAGCAGAGGCAGCGAATATAGAGGCAGAGCGGTGATCAGAGGCAGAAGCAGAACTGTTAACAGAGGCAGAGGCAGAGGCAGAGCCATTTTTTTAATTCTGAGATTCGCTACCCCAGTTGGAGGATACATAAACACAATTCTGGGAATCGTATAACCCAAGCGGCAAGTATATATATATATATATATATATATATATATATATATATATATAATTCTGAGAATCGCTTACCCTGCCGGAGGATACACTAATACTGAAACATATTACACAAAGGTCCAAAGCATATATATATATATATATATATATATATATATATACATACATACATACATATATATATACATACATACATACATACATACATACATACATACATACATACATACATACATACATACATACATACATATATATATATATATATATATATATATATATATATGCAGCACATTACATATATATGCAGTGCTTTATGATCAAAGAATCAAAGTACCATAAGGTGGGACCCTTTCCCAATCGCATCAGAGATTATAAGGGCAACGGAACATATAAATAGAAAATTGCGATTGCGATGAAGCCCAGACCCAATGGGTTTATAAAACATAATGGATATGTGTCGGAACATACAACCAAATAATTGCGATTGCAATGAAGCCCGGATCATATAAACAAAGGTTCAAAGCATATATATTAATTTATATAAGTGGAGCGCTTTATGATCAAAAGAAACGAAGTAATATAAGGTGGAAACCTTATGAATCACATCGGAGAATATGATGGCATTGGAACATCACAACAGAAAGTTGCAATTGTGATCAATCGCATCGGAACAATCGCAAAGGTACCAATCGCATCAGAAAAATGTAGTGAACAGTGGTCAATCGCATCGGACAAAAGCAGAACATCGGAGCATGACAATAAAGGATTGCGATTGCGATTGAGTTCCGGACCCAATGGGTCTATAAATTATGATTTTATTGGTTTGAGTTCCAGTTCTAATCACATCGGCACATTTAAGTGAATAGTGACTGATCGCATCGGAACATGCAAATGGAATTTTCGATTGCAATTAATCGCAATCGGAAGCATTTGTAAAGCGATTCATCGCATTGCATTGAATCGAAGGCAACTCATCGCATCGGCGAATAGAAAAAGATCGACAAGTGGGCCCAAAATTTTGTTTCCTATGTTAAATGGGTATATTATATCACTGAGAGTTATTTGAAGGTTTCATAGAAAAGCAAGATTTGTATTGTTGGTTTATTATATGGACCAACATATATTATGTGGAAGTGGCAATTTATATGTCAAAACTTTATATAATTTCGTTGAGAATTGAAACTAAGATATATATATGTATATATATAAAAGGCGTTGTTATAAAACATTGTAGCGATTGTATTGAAATGTGCCGAGTGGTCTGTGGACCCACGGGCCTCGGCTTAAGGTGGAGGGCGATTATTAATATAAAACGATTGCGATGTATGTCTATTCAGCTTGTGGAACTCACCACATCAACAAGACACTTGTTGTGTGTAAAGGGTTGGAATATGCCCAGATTTAAAGTCAGAAATTACATATATATATAAAATGCACTGATATAAAAGGCACAGTTACATGTATGCAGCAGTTACACCACAGCAGAGGAAAAAAGAGCAAACAGAGCTGAAAAGAGATAAAACACAGTCACAGAAAAGACAGACACAGTCAAAGAAAACAAAAATGCACAGCGAGCCAAAAGACTAAATTATTTGAGCTGGAGTTCTCATTGTAATTTGATTGTAAATGTTTTAATTGATTTTTATTGTTTGTGATGCATTGGCAAGTCTCCGGAAGAGAGAAAATATCCCACTGTAATATTAAAATAAGCACCTACAGTTACATTTTTTTTCTGAGTAAGCTGAAAAGAAATGAGAAGGCTGAAGACCAAGAGGTATGACTATCCATTTCGAATTCCTATAGGAATACAAACAGTCATCATAAATTCTCTATAAGTAATATCATCTTGATATGCATAGAGAGGTTAGAGAGAGCAAATATAGAGAATGCAGAGTATAGAAGAGTGAGGAAGAGAAGATTAAGAAAAGAAGAGCAGAAAGAGATGCTACAGAACAGAGTTGATATCTGAGGTAAATTAGCAAACATTCAGTTTAATAAATTGAGGAAGTTGGAGCTTCCCTATCAAGTTGCAGCTTGATAGCTGTCAGTTGTAGCTGACTGAGGTTGGAGCCTCTTGTAGGTTGGTGCCTACAGAAATTGAAGGGATTTGGTGCTTCCTTGCAAGTTGTAGCTTGCAGAATTGAGGTTGGATCCTCTTGTAGGTTGGTGCCTGCAAAAATAAAGTGGTGAGAGGGAGTTGGAGCTTACCTTTGCATCACAACAATAATAAGATGTGGTTTTTTCCCTTTATGGGTTTCCACTTATATCTGGTGTCTCTGTGCATGATTTTTATGTGTTGATCTGATTTATATCATCCGCTTAATACCTGCTGCTCTCATATTAAGTCTACTGTTATATTATATTAATACTTGTTGCTCACATTCTAAGATTTCTCACATATTAAGTTGGACATAAATGATGGTGTAAATAAGGTTTAATGAAAAGTTTTAAAATACGATGAATGTGTTAAAATGATTCACCCCGCAACATGGTTCGCCTTAACTAAGGGTTCAACAGTAACCAAGAATAAAAGACAACATTGAGATAATGTATCTTGTTCCTTTACGGGAATTCGGAAGGGATAGCTATGGAGAGGGTTAAGCTTGGGGATTTCAACATAAGAGGGAATGAATTTTTGAAAGATTTGAAAAATTTTAGGAATGTCTAAATCCAAATAAAACTGCATTAGGCTCTAGTTGCAATTGAAGTATTTGTTTTATGGATTCAGTAGTGATAGTAAATAATACTTCTTTCTCAGCATTGGCAATTGCTCTTTAATCTAGGGAATAGTGAGTTTGACACAATATAATGACCTCAGGGCATTGATGGGTGTGGGGAACCATATACTTGGGCAAATTAGACTCCAAAATAAGCACATCATCCTTTAGTCCAAATATTCTCTTAGCTCTAACATTGGGCTCAAGAAGGTGCTATTCGATTCTTTGGATCGGTGATTTTATAGTCTACATCGACAATGAATTGTATTCATCTAAAATAGGAGGTTGTAGTGGATTGATGACAATTGTGCTTTTAAATGCCATTGGTAGGTTTGTCTTTTAACAATTTAACCTTTCTGGATGCTGGCTTTACATTTTTGGGTTGCTGCATACTGTAGATTAATTGTTTAAAGAAGGTATTTTTGGTATAACAAAGGCTTCTTTTGGACTACAACATGTAAAATATGGGTTTCTTTGCCTAAAACTGTAAATTTTGCTTTAAAACAAATTCCTTAACCTTTTCTGAGACTCACAAATAGCTATTAGGGTTTTCTTTGAAGCTTCTTTGATCAGAGTATTCCTAAAAATAGTCAAATTCATGCACGAGGAGCTGTTGAGCCTTATAGAAGGCTTTGAATCATTGAGAGGGTTTCTAAGGTCTACAAATACCTAACTTCTCTTGGGGCTGTTAATGAATTGTAGTCTTCCCCGGCTGTGAAATTCTTGGGTTTTTATGAGATATGAATTTTGGAAGGCAATAAGGTTATTCCTTGGGAAAATAGGTTTCAAGAGAGCTTAAATTCAAGGAGGCCTTTACTTCTTTTCAGGATGAAGGGATAAGTCTTTTTCTAGAAAAATACTTGTGAATTTAGGAATTTTGACGCAGAAAGATGTTTATTGGAAGTTTAGAAGCTTTCAAAAACATGGGAGATTTTAATGCAAAATGGAGGTTTTGAGTGGTTGTAGTACTGAGTTTGATTGAATTCCGTTGGTTTTTACCTTCAAACAGGGGCGACAACGTATTTTTGTCAGTAAAGAACGGTTTAATGAGTAAAAATATCAACAAAAGGTTTAAACACATGCATCTGATGTTTTATAATGAATTTTGAATTAAAATAGTGTATGCATTTATTACCAGTCTCTTCAAATTGAAGTGGTTTTAGGTGCGAGGGAAGATTTTACCGCTTAGAAGTTTATCGCCTTTGTTGGAGGATGGTATGTGGTATTTCTCGGAAGGATGCGATCCAGTAGAAAACTAACACGTGGAGGAAAGAGATACGGACAAAACTGCTTTTTATCACAAATCTTCATTTGTTTAACAACCGTTCCATTAAATTTTCGATGGAGATTGTGGGTTGTTGGATCAAGCTGAGGGATGCAAACAGTTGAGATTAATCGATGGAGATGTGGGGTAATGGGTGTGGGGCCCGGGGGTTTCTTTTATGCGGCGGGTTTATATTTATATGTTAAAACATAGTTTTAACATAAAAGTTTAATGTTAATAGGGATGGCCAGACAGGCAGGTTTTTAATGTTTTCTGGTAATGGACTATATGCAGGTGTAATGTATACCTTGGGTGGATTAATATATAAAAGGATAGTTTAAATCTATGGGGAGTGGGGAAATCATCACGTGGGGTAAATACACCATAGGATAAACATAAAATATGGGTTAGGTTGTTAATAAACATGGATGCAAACCATAATATGGGATGGAATGTTTATAGGGAATTAATATATAAGTTAAATGTTAATGAAGAAATGAATGCGGGAATAGAAAATGCACCAAGTAAAGTGTAAAAACATGTTTTTAAGTAGGTTGCTTTCATTGAGTACTTTGACTATAATCATTTAACATATTGGATAGGCATTTTTGTGGGTTTTTTGGATATTTTTGTATGAAAATGGGAATTAGTAGAAAAGGTTTGTACTTTTCACAATGAAATATGTTTTAAACTTGGGAAAAGTTTCTAAAGGAAAATGGATGATGAGAGGTAAAGGGCTTTGTAGAAGGGGATTCCAATATTTTAGTGCAAATCAGGTCATTAAGTTGTGGGTCGGTCCCACCAAAAGAAGTCGGAAGAAATAGTCTGAGCCTTTATAACTAAAGGTTGTGCTAAGATACATTGCATGGAGGAAATTAATATGTCGAGATAATGTTTATCATTCATGTAAAGATTTCTTTCTACCTACCCAACATTTACTACACATTTTTTCCTTTATTTGCATGGGTGCATTGAGCCTGAAACCCTAATCCCATTTTCATTTAGAACGAAACTATCTAGTTCAACATGTTTATCCTAAGAGCTCAAATTAAATCGTTGGGCTCTCATTTATTCTCTAACTATCTCTTGATTTGCCGAATTATACCATTTGGCAAAAATCTTTATTCTCTGTCTATAAACATGAAATTTGAAGCATGAAAAAGTTAGATTAAACTATTTAACTCATCATGGATTATGGAATTTTGAGCAATTTGCACATAATCATTTATTTGTAGTGAAACGTAACTAGCGATGTTTAAGTTTGTCACTTTCATGTCTTATTCTTATCTCAACTTTGTTTGGGGTCCATTTTTTCTATTTTTTTTATTTAAATTTTTCTTTTCAAGTCCTTTGATTTTTCTTTTAGGATTTTTACCCTCTTTTCATTTTTTATTTTATTATATGGGAAAATAGTTTGCATATGCAGCGAAAATGTGTACATATTACAGATATTAAAGTCAATTTGTTGGATATATATTACTGATAGTCCCTTATTGTTGTTAGTGTAACCCCCTTGTTATTATTATTGTTGACACCCTTGTAACCCCCATTTTGTTATTATTTTGCCCTTAAATTATTATTGTTAAGTAAAGTGGGATTACATTGTGGCCCACTAGGATTACATTATGGCCCCATGGACTCCTACCATATAGAAAGGAGGTTTGTAAGTTGTGTGTCAAGAATTGTTCATTTATGTAATGTATTGTGGGTTGCCCCCTCGGTGGCTCATTTCTAAGGGTTTATATCTCTTTTTCTTCTCTTTGTGGGAGCTTGTTACACGACATTTGGTATCGAGCTTTGGATTTCTAGGTTTCGGCTGTTGAAACGGGGTTATCGTGGCATTTTCGCTATAACGTTTTCTACGAAGTTTGAGCTGAAATTTTTAAGTGCGAAAGTGAAGATACGAGGAAGATTGTCTAAAAATTTCGAGCTTGGTTCGCAATATTTTCGAAGATATCCTTCTGTGGAAGTTAGGTCTTTTTCAGCTCTAAACGAGGGTCATAGTGGCATTTTCACTATAATTGTTTTTCTACGAAGAGTTCTATAATCTGAAATTCATATGGTGCGAAGCTGAAATCTGAAGTCATCTATTCAGAGCTTGGTTCGCAATATTGTTGGAGATACAGTCTGTGGAAGGTGGTATTTTGTCGGGCTCCAATTTCATCTCAAAGAGGTGATCATGGGAAAAGAAGTTCAATAAATCTCTCTACGGGCGGTGGATTTGAGTGCGTAAAAAGTAGTCACAAGTACATGGTGTGGTTCTTGGCTATCAATTACCGGAGACAAAAGATGGGGAAAAACGTTGACACGTGAGTCCCAACGTTTTCTCTCTTGAACCGGTCAATTGAGTAATTGTGGGGAGGTTAGGATGCAAACTTTGTCTTGGGGAATCTGAGATTAGATCGGACTTGTGGCATTTGAAATAATATTTAGAGGGCTACTACGGAGTAGATTTCAGATATTGAAGATTTTCAATTTTACATAGATAATTCAATTTCAATATCGAGCTCTTGAAAGCATGTAAAGGTATCAATATTGGGTTCTAAAATGGCGCCTAAAAGAATTCAAAACCCAGTAAGCCTTGAGAAGGCTCTACCATGACTCATGAAGATGAAGAGTGCAACATGATCTGTAGAAATCACAAGAGCAAGTGCAACAATTTCACTCTCGCAAGAAACGACAAAAAAATGAAATGGAAGTTTTGAAGAAAAGGCGTGGAAGTGAAGATGGACGGTTTGAAGAAAGGCGTGGAAGCTAAGATGGATGGCGTGGAAGCCAATATGGATGGCGTGGAAGCTAAGATGGATGGCATGGAAGCTGGCATGGGGCCCAAGATGGGATGATCTAAAATCAGACATCGAAGATTTGACAAAGTTGAACACAGAAAACTGTTTCCTAATGGTGAAAAAGATGATGAAGAACCTAATGATGAAAAGACAAAATAAATGTTAATCGTGATTTTCTTAAACTCTAATTTTGGCGGGAAGAACCACCATATTCCAAAAATGGATATGAGGAATTTTTGATGGAAAGGATCACGTAACATGGATACTACGGATGGAGGCGATATTTTGATCTTTCCATGACTGTTTTAAAAACACTGAGAATACGCATTGCAACTTTACATTTAAGACAAAATACATTTTGTAGCATGGTATCGATGGCTTTGCTCCGTAAAAAAATTGTCACTTGAGGAGCAATTTTTACGGGAGGAAATGATAGCACATTATGAGGAGACAAAGAGCAACACTATGCAACAGCCAATTGATAAATCTCAAACAAAAGGGTTTAGTGGGGCGACGCTGAGGACTTCCGGAGAATTTGTGGAATATAAAGTGCTTGATATTCCCGGAGGAACACGGGATTGATCTCTTCATAGGCACTTTAAAGGATAACATTCAACATGAAGTTTCGTTCTAGGGCCGATTCTTTGGAGAAGGCATTCGGGTTGGCAAGAAAATTTGAATGTAAAATTATGGCAACAAGGAAACGCATAACAGTTTCTATAAGGAAGTGTGGCTACGCCTAGATTTCCACAACCTACAAGGTTGACACTACAACAATTCAGGAAGAAAAAAGAGAAAAATGGCTTTGCTACGGTTGTGATAGCAAACCTTTTAAGTCCATAAGTGTCTTGAGAGAGAATTATTTTACATAGATTGTGAAGGAAGAAGAAAATGAACAAGAAGAGGATATGCACCGGGGAACCGGCCCCGAGGAAGAGGAAGAAATGAATCGACCATATCGTGTAATGCCTTTGGTAGGAATTACCACTCCTCAAACTCTCAAGATAAAAAGGACAAATCGAAAGGAAAAAGGTAATAGTGTTGATTGATTCGGTCGCACCCCATAAATTTAACTGGTATGGGTAGCGAGGAATTAAATTGTTTCACATACCTAATAACGAGAATGTCAAGTGATGGTTGCAAATGGAGGGACTTCTCAGAATTTTATGGAAAATGCCATAATATTAAAACTAACCATGGAGGAATATGTGTTGACTAGTCCGTGCTTTCCATTCCTATGAGGTCTTTGATGTTGTATAGGAGTACGATGGTTACAATCTTTGGGGACGGTAGCTTTTAATTTTCAAGAACTTTTCTTGAAATTTTTTTTATCGAAGAAAGGAGATCAAAATTACGAGGTATTCAGAAGGGAAGGCGAGAAAGGATAATAAAGCTCTGTTATCATGACAAAGCTTCTAAATAAATAACAACAAGGTGTAGAATTACGATTATGCTCACTAGAAGTTAGAGCATCAAAATCATCTATTGCGAGATCTCCAACAAAGTCTTGGACAATCATTCCAGGTGTTTGAAACTCCCAAAGGACTCCCACCTATTCGTGATCATGATCATGATATTCATTTGATTCCGAAGTGTTCCTCCAGAGCATCGGTGTATGGATATCCTTACTTCCAAAAGAAGCGAAATTGAACGTATGGTTAGAGAAATGTTAGAGCGGGTATAATTCAACCTAGTCAAAGTTCTTTCTCTGCTCCTGTAGTATTGGTACACAAGAAGGATGGATCATGGCGAATGTGTTCGGATTATGGGGGCTCAATAAGCTCACCATTAAAGATAAATTTCCCATT
This sequence comes from Pinus albicaulis, assembly GCA_034641835.2. Lineage (NCBI taxonomy): Eukaryota > Viridiplantae > Streptophyta > Pinopsida > Pinales > Pinaceae > Pinus > Pinus albicaulis. The sequence continues at coordinate 17,541,902 of CM076575.1, forward strand.
CTCGTGATTGATGAATTATTGGATGAATTACTTTGAACAGTTTTTATTTTTCACCAAGTTGGATCTTCGTTCGGGATATCATCAAAGTAGAATGAAGGCGAAGATATTCCAAAAACAACATTTCGAACTCATGGGGGTCATTATGAATTTTTGGTCATGCCTTTTGGCCTTACCAATGCACCTTCTACATTTCAAGGGTTGATGAATTCCATTTTCGAGCCCTTCCTTCCAGAAAATTTGTGCTAGTATTTTTTGATGATATACTAATCTACGGAAGGTCTTGGAAGGATCATGTTGAACATGTTGACGGTGCTCAAACTATTGCGGGAGAAACAATTATATTCAAAAACATCCAAATGTTTCTTTGGAGTACGAAGGTGGAATATCTGGGTCATATTATATCTCACGAGGGTGTTAAAGTAATTTAACAAAATTAAATCCATTAAGGAATGGAAAGTCCCAAGACAATAAAGCGATTTACGAGTTCTCGGGTTAACAGGCTATTATCGCAAGTTTGTTAAGAATTATGGGAAAATAGCGGTACCTCTAACAACATTATTGAGAAGAAGATGCATTTTCATGGACTCTTGAAGCGACTAAGGCCTTTGAACATCTTAAAGAGGCAATGTGCCTAGCAGGTCTTAGCTACGCCGGACTTCACAAAAACCTTTATTATGGAATGTGATGCCTCGGAAATGGAATTGGTGCGGTTTAATACGGGGAAGGAAGACCCATTTCTTTTGAAATTCATCCAATCAAAGGAAAGTATTTACGAGAAACCTATTTATGAGAAGGAAATGTTAGCAGCTCTGCACATGGCCACTAAAGAAATGGTGAACTTACCCAATGGGAAGACAACTACCAAGGTAAAGGCGAGTCATGATGGTCTTAAACACTTTTTTGGAACAAAGACTATCTTCGAAGAAAAGCAACAAAAAATGGGTCACAAAGATGTTGGGTTATGACTTTAAATAATCTACAAGAAGCTTAATGTTGTTGCGGATACTCTCGAGAGAGAATGAAGGGTGGAAGCATTGCTTTGTGCCATTTCTATTTATCTGACAGTTGGATAAACGAGAAGCAAGAGATGAATGGAAGAAGGACAAAGATGTATGGACACTCATTCAAAAGTTGCGGAAAGAATCCTAGTACATCTGATACATTTATTTGGAAAAATGATTCCTTATGGTACAAAGATCACTTATATCTTTGTAATAATTCCCAACTAAAACAAAGATTCTTCTAGGGTACACTTCTCCTTTAAGGAGGAGACTCGAATTTTAAAAACTTACCACGTGAAAGAAAGATTTTTTTGGGATGACGCGCGTCGATATTCAAAATTTTGTGGAGAAATTTTTGGTTTGCCGGCGAATAAAGTGGAGACAATTAAGACCGGGACTTCTCGACCTTTGTCAATTTCCAAAGTCAACGTTGGGAGGATATTCCAATGGATTTTATCACGGGGTTTCTGCAAAGGTACGAAGGCAAGAATGTCATCGTGGTGGTAGTTGATAGACTTGCCAGAATGTACACTTTTGTGCATTATCTCATCCATTTAAATGATGCGATTGCTACTACGTTTGTGGGTCGGAAATTCAAAAGCTACATGGAAGCCCACGAGGGTTGTTGTGGCTTGTGAGGGTCCCATTTTTACGAAGTTTTTTTGGACGGAGTTATTTCTTGTTTGGGTATTCAGGTAGCTCTTTCAGCTCATCTTTCATCATCTTCAATTTGATGGTCAAAACGAGGAATGAAGCAAATAAATTTGTTTGGAAGGATATCTTCGTTGTTTTGTATTTGATAAACAAACCACAGTAGGTCAAGTGGTTACCTCTCGACTGAATGGTGGTATAACACTTCCTTCCATGCGCAACAACAAAAATGACCCCATTTATGGCACTTTATGGATATCATCACCATCGATCACATCATCTTTAAGGGAAAATTCAAAGGTTCAAGCGATTGGAATCCGTCGGGGCATCAACGAAGTTCTCAAACTCTTAAAGGTCCTTTGAATTTGGCACAAAATCGAATGAAACAACGGAGAAGATCAACATCGCGGCGGAAGAAGTTTTGATGTAGGAGATTGGGTATTTTTACGGCTAAAACAAAAAACAAATGTCCCTCAAGCAAGCTAAGAAGGATAATAAATTATCGCCAAAGTATTATGGTCCTTACAAGGTGTTGCAAAAGATTGAGCACTGGCATATAAGAATTGGAGCTTCCTGGCTTCTTGTGAGTACATCCGGTTTTAGTAACCGTGCTAAAGAAGGTTATAGGTTAAAATCTTCCAGTTCAAACAATATTACCAGAAGAAGCTCTTGGCGAAGGCCAATATGGACAAATACATGCTCAGACACATGAAGACTCACTATTGGGCCCATACACACGTTTGCTTAGCAAAAATAAGATCACGAAGGCAAGGTTGAGAAAGGCACTAAAAACGTCGAAAGAGCGGATCCACTTCGAATCAGCCTGACTTCCTTGGATGGGCATGAGACATGATGGGAGACCTTCACTCAAGTTTCAGCAAATTTGGAGAAGATTTTGTCATTTTGAAAATTTTGGTCGCGAAACGAGGTTTTTACTCGACGCGTCACGCCACCGACGCGCGCTTATGATTGGGACATCTTGGAGGAAAAATTGATATTTTTGGATTTTTCATAGTAATTTATGCATGTTCAGGAATGTCCAAAGCATTTCATCACATTCTGAGGTACATCCAAAAGGGCCAAAAACACCATGAAAATTACCCAACTACGCCACCTTTTGCACCCGGCCAGGGAGTACTCTTGGGAGATTGAAGTTTTAGAGGGGCAAATGAGCTCCAAATTGAAAAATTCCACTTGGGTTGGATAGCAGACATCTAGGGCTTTCCATAGAGCTATCATGAGCTCAATTGGGACGTCGATAAGTGCTCAAAAAATAGGTCCAAAGTAGCATGACGCATAGAGCTTTTGAGCGCGGCGCATAGAGGAATTTAGCCTATTTTTCACCTTCTGACTCGAAATTCGGCCAATATGGATTAGTTTCACCTCTTTGATGTAATTTTTGATCTAGCTTGATGTAATGCGGGTAACCATGATGTAATTTTGGCATGTATTTACTTGTTATAGATAGTTCATTCACTAAAAAGTCAAAATTGAGTGAATGGATCGATTTCCTAGCATATAGAGGCAAGTTGTTTGGAAATTTGCCTAGTTTTAGCTCTTGTATTTAGAATTGGTTCAAGCTTGCTCTAGAAGCATGAGATAGACCCCTAGAGGCATGGGAAGGGGTTAGACTTGTCTATATATTGTATTTTACGAGACCTTTTCGGGGTTAGACTCTTGGGAAAAAGTTTGGCACCTCATTGTATATCCATTTTCGAGTTTTTGGCAAAGGAAAGGAGCCGAGTTTTGAAGCACTTGTTAGGATTCTTGTGGATTCTGAGTTTTGATGATGTTCTTCTCATGTTATTGTAAGTTTCATTAATTTTATATGTATGCTACATTTCTACTCTATATACGAATTAAACAAATGAGTAATTGAGGTAGAATTCATTGATTTGCGGTGCTTTCTGCCTTAGACTTTTTTGTTGGTTTTATGTTTTCATGGGTTTGGAGAGGACCCTTGCTCTGCCTCTTCAGCTCCTCGTGATCTTTTCAATCCATTCATTCAATCTGACCATGATTCATTGCCTACCTTAACCGAACTCTTGCAAGGTTTGACCCTCATCCCAAAGCCAAAAATTGTTTTCCTTTCCATAAAAAACCCCTAAAAATCAAAATCAAACCCTCCTACTTCTTGTTTATCCTTTAAGATCAGTTGTTGTGGAATCATCTCAAACCCCTTTTGAACATTTTCATTGAGATTGACCCGGAGAGAGCCACTCCTCACCATCCATAAATGAGGCTAGCTACGAGGGTTCGAGCGTGGTTTCGTGTTGTCTTCTTCGCCTTATTTCGGCCCTAAGGTGCTGGATTTTGGAACTAACATGGTGGCGACCATGCGGAAGAAAAATGGTTTTCTTGTTGGTGTTATTTGCTTCACTGGTGCCGGAGGCAGGTACGGAAGTCACGCCAGGTAGCTTTCGGAAAACGCTTTTGCTATGTGAACGGAAGTGAATATTGTTGCTTGATCCGATCTCCGGTTTAGCTTGTGAACGTGAAATTTTTGTATGAAGTTGCAGTACATTATGTCGTTGCACGGACTTTTGGATGATTGGAGTCTAGAATTTGACGTTCAATAGATCATTTGTCCTTTGATTTTTGAATAGGTCATGGTGACACAAAGACATACCAAAGATCAAATCTTGATCCTAATGCTTCCTCAATTAAAGTACTTGCTTTGATTCCAAAGTTTTTAAGAGTAGGCTATAGTGTTTCCTTTGGTCAAGATATATCATACCTATTGTTTTTTAATAAGCAGAATGTTGAATTTGGCGACAGGTAAATTCGAGTTGTCATGTTTCAGAAACTAAATCTAAAAGGTAAACTATGAATCTACGGTTATAAATCCTACAGTTTAACGGTAATAAAAGTTCGAGCAAGCCAATAGATCTAGTAGTATATTTTGAATATTCAGTACCCATTGTGGCGACAAATATTCATAGTGTATAAAATGCTTAAGGACTCTTCGAGTCGAAGTGGTGGTTACATACGATTCTGGGTTCACGCTGAACCTTCTTTATTCCCTGTGACATTCCAATGTATTGTCCATATACGATCGAAATGTGGCTGATTTCTCACTCTTGTCTCCACCACGCACACCTGTCTCCCGAACACTGCCTTCATCCTATTCCACATTTCTCCGAAACGGATCATAAATCACACCAAGAGCGTGCCGTTGCTAGTTGCACCTCTTGTCTTACCCCGAACATTGGATCTATGCCGATGCAGTGCCAAGGTAAGATTCCATTATTCGATGGCACTCACTCAAAGTGTGCCGCTCGGCAACATGTTGACGAATGGGATACTTCTTTGATCTTCTGAGATACGATGAAGAAAATGTGTCTGTTGAGATTGTTTTTGTGGAGACTTTTGGGGAGCGAGGTACGCTTGATAGTTCGAGGAAAATTTCCACCGAACTATTCGCTACATTGGTTGAGCATCAAAAGACGGTTTCTAGATGGGTGGAGATGAAGAAAGATACACAATTTTATGATGCTTCGAATATACTAAAATCAAAAACGCAATCCTAGTGATTCGTCCAGGGAACTAATGTCAGTTTAATGGGTTTCATAAATACGATTCTTCGATGACTTGGGGCCTTCTAAGAAGTCGGCTTTGTTAAAATTCCCGAATGGTTTTAGTCCAGGAGAATGGCCTGTTCATTACGAGATAGAGATGTACTTTGAAGGGACATACAAAAATTTAGTGATCATTGAGGCAAACTTAACGGACGATAAGAGAGCTGAAGTGAAAAGTTTGAGAAGAAAGTTGTGGTAAAAGAGCTTCTCGCTCTACGGACGAATGCGAAATGGGAGAAGATGTTCGAGCTCTGTGCAGTGGCTTGGGAACACGAGTTAGAATCCCTTCGTGTTGTGAGTGATTAGGGATTAAGCAACGAGAACGACGAGCACAAAGAACAGCGATTCCGCAATGAAATAAAGACACCTCTAGCGAGAATTTTGTTGGTCGGTTGGATAGGTAGAAAATTGTTCTTAAGTAGAGAAACAAAAATCATTTCTTCCTCACGATGATTTTCCCATTTATATCCATAGAAGATGATGAGTATACGGAAATGTTCGGTACAGATAGGGTTTCATCTAGCTAAATGATGCGGCCCTTGAGGAAGAGTCGGATGAGTATCGGAGAGGATATATGGATACATTTCTTCATTTCAAGGCGGAAACATTCTCTTAGAAATGAGATGTACGAATCAATCCAATTCGAGAAGAGGAAGGAAGGTTTCGGTGGCAAAAATGATTCACGCAAAACAAAAGCGAGAGTGGTTGGTCATGCTAACGAATCATCATCGGCGAAGAAAAATCAAATCAGCCAATTACATTGAGGGAGAAAGGTTGAAAAAGAGTTCGGCAATGAGATTGAAGGACAGTTTTAGTTTGGAGAATGAAATTTCAAAGTTAAGGACATCTAAATACCACTTGGTGATAGCAAAAGATGGGTCCCTGTTGAAGTGGGGTTTCTAGGAATTTTGAATTACACACGGTCCCATGTTTGACATGGTGAATATTCAAGATCAGTCAACGGGCCGATATTTAGACGAACTTTAGATGATGGAGTCTATGGGAGCAGGTGAAGTGCGTCCTTTTATATTTTGAGAATAACCAAGTTTATGATTTTGTGTTTGTAACGCCATATTCGATTCCGGTGCTTCCCGCAGCTTGTATGCAGAAAGGAATCATGAGAAAGTTGGGTTTAGACATTACCGAAGTACCATGATCTCGTATTTGAGTTCCAGCGGTAGAGATGTATTGAGCTCATTAAAGACTTGGTGGTTTGGATCGGGTTACAAAGAATTTTTATGGACGTTGTTGTATGGAACATTCCTCGAAGTTTGGTACTCTTTTATTTTCCCGGATCTTGGGGAGAAAAATTGAAAGGGACATTACAATTAGATTTCTCCTGTCGACGATTCTGTGTTTGGCCGGACTAGAAATTTGTATATGGGAACAATGGGTATGGTTACAACTTGAGAAACGGGTGATCATGGGTTAGATATGTACATATGGTCTAGGTCTTTTTTGTTTTGCTGCAGCAGATAGTTTATTAATTTTATAGTCTAGTCGGTTGGTTCAGCGAGAAGATATTCCAAAAGTTTAAAATTTACAGAATTTTTGCGAGAAGGAAAGGAAGCTACGGAAAGCACGGTTGAGAAGCCGATCAGCTAAGAATGGTGGACAACAAACGAGAAAAAAACGGAAGCACAATTTCGGCACTTAGAGGATGATAGAAGGGTCTATAGACCATAGTTTTTGATGGCGCGGTGGGCAACGATGGTGCGGGATTGTGGCATTTGGGTACGCAGCCCATTTTACGCTCCTAACAAGGTGCCAAGCAATGTCAGGTATGTTCTTATAGGACAGATTTCGTTGTTTGAAGAATGAGTGGATATTAAGCTGCAGTTAATGACCTAATTCTTAAATACGAAAGATAAGAAAAATTAGGTATATGGCGACTGCGATTGGTGATCCAAGCGAGTGAGGTGGAATGTCAACGAAACATCCCGGATGCGCGTTTTCCAAGGTCTTGTCCTTGACATTTTGAAGCAGTTTTCATATTATACCTTGAATTTCATTCCTAGCATCCAAAATTTAATTACAGATGCACTTGCGAAGGCGGTAAGCAACTTGAAAATTCTAATAGATTCCAAACGACTAAATTTGAGATCCATGTGGCTTAACGAATCCCCTCTAGTACGAGATAATCAAGATGTTCTGGCAAGTTTTTCCATTGTGGCAGTGAGATTAATGATTTCTGTAGTAAAGGTAAGTTTGAAGATACCTCCAATAGATGTGAAGATTTTATGATGGTGATGATGTTCGAGTCAATTGGACCCGGAGGTGTTGAAATTTGAAAGACAACATTATTCCTAAATGTTTGATACGTTAGAGGAACTCTTCGATCGAGGATGATGTGGCCAAAGGAGCCAAATTTGAAGCCGGTAAGAAAAGGGAGTAGAGGATGTAAATATTAGGACGGTGAAAACCCAAAAATATGGTAAAGTTATCAGAGTCATTGTCACCAAAGGTAAGAGCGGAATATGTAAGTTTGTTGTCTTCATTTCTTGATGCTAAGCCAGGATTACTGCGGTTAAAAATGTGTAGCACCAACATCATTCGACACCTTTATCCCAATCAAGCCTAATCGGAAACCTTTGGGACAAAAAAGCTAAGAAGAATTAATCGAGAAAATTTGTTGCCATCGATTGAGAAAAAGGGGTAAACGGTGGCCACAAAGCGGGAATCATTGTTCCCTTGGATTTTCGCTACCGATTGGTTCAAATTTAGTACCCGAGTGTGGAAAAAGACGAATTGAAATCCGGTTGTGTATTGATTTCAGAAATTTGAATAAGGTGTCATTGAAGGACAACTATCCATTGCACAGATGGAACATATGTTACGTGAGAGTAGTGGGTGCATCTCGGATGTCACTACTTGACGGGTATTCCGGATATAACCAAATCTTGGTTCATGAAGGCAGCCAAGTGACAAAACAACCTTCACCATTCGAAGTGGGGGACATTTCACTATGCTAAGATGCCATTTGGTTTGAAGAATGTTTAGCATTGCAACTTTCCAGTAGGCGATGGACATGGCTTTATTAAATGAAAAAGATGTGTTCCATGCATATACCTTGATGATTTAATTTTATTTTCTCAGAATTCGGATGAGGAGCATATGTATCACTTGAAAGTTGTTTTTCAAAAGTGCAGAAAATATGGTGTCTCGCTTAATCCTAAAAAAGAGCTTGTTGTTATGGATGAAGGTAAATTACTTGGGCACATTATTTCCAAAGATGGTATACGTATCGATCGGCACGTGTTGAAAAAATCCAATGAGTTGACTCCTAGGAACAAGAAAGAAATTCAATCTTTTAATGGTAAGATGAACTTTTTACGCGGAGTTTTGTCCCAAATCTTCTTTGAGCATTTGAGAGAAATAAAAAATATGTTGAAAAAAGGACGACCCAGTGAAGGTGAGTGAAGATGCGATAGAAATTCCTTTAATTTGGTGAAGTTGGCACTATCTTCGGCTACGGGTACAATCAACCGGATTACATGAACTTTATTTTTTTCCTTTGCTTGAGAACATACTGTATTCAACGTGTTAATGCGAGAAAAGAGATGGTCATGAGAAGCCTGGCATTTTAGTCGAACTATTAGAGACGCAGCCACAGAAATACATCATTGAGAAGCAAGCTTTGGCTTGTTAAAGGCATTGAAAGATTTCCGGGTATACATTTTGCATTCATATTTTAGCTTATGTTCCTGTGTGTGTAAGTGAAAGATGTTTTAGTACATCTTTTGAAATCAGGAAGGAAGATGTGGCAAGTGGATGCTTGACTTTGCTGGAATATGATGTGGAGATAAGGCCCACAGAAGCTTATCAAGGGACGGGGCTGTGGCTGCTCATTTGGGCTCAGTACACTGCCGCATTAGACATAAATGCGATTGCTAATATATACCGGTGAGGATGAGAGAATGCACCATAGGGTATCGAAATATTTTGATTCCCCATGGTATTCGGATATCATCTATGTTCTTTCGTTGTCATCACGCAGCACGGCATGACTCGAAAACGAGAAGTGGGACCTTGTGGCGGAAAGGCTGCGAAATTTTGTATTTTGAATTACGCACTTTATTGGAAGGATCCAGGCGTTGTGTTATTGAATTGTTTGGTACAGAAGAGGCGAAGAAAGGTAATGGAAGATTTCCACAAAGATGACTACGGTGGTCATAATTTTTTGGAAGACAACTAAAAATAAATTTTGAGGGCGGTACTATTGGCTCATTGTTCAACGATGTCTAAAAAATAGTCAAAAAGTGGCCATGAGTGCAGTTTTTGAGAAGACAAAAAAAATTACAACCATTGCCACTCGACCTAACAGAGTAAGCACCCCTTTCAATGGGTAGGGGTTTGGATTTCATCGGCGAGGGAAATCACATCCTCCTTCCTCGGGACAACATGAATGGATTCGGCCACCGGAGATTACTTTACGAAATGGATCGAAAACGGTGCCACACAAGACAAGCCAGTTCGGTAATTATTTCTTTCCTCGAAACAATAATACATCATTTTGGTTGCCCAAGTAAATTGATCCTGAGATAATGCAATGATTTTAAATCAAGGAAGATGATTGAGTTTTGTGTGAAGTATCGTCATTCGGGGCATTCAACCATACTACCATCCGCAAGGTAATGGTTTTAGGCGGAATCTTCTAATAAGTCTCTAGTCAATATCATTAAGAAGTTGCGCTGGACATCGATAAAAAGAGCTAGCATAGAAGGCGGTAGATGCGTTATGAGTTGATCGGGTAAGTCAAAGGAAGTCAATTGGTATGTATCCTTTGGGGGATTGGTTTCTGGAGTGATTCTGATATCATCACTTCTTTGTTCGGTAGTCGAAGCTTCTTGGAGGCGGTAGTGAAAAGCCACATACGAGAGAAGGATAAATCGAGATGATTCATTTATAGCAAACAAGAAAGAGGTCTTCAAAATACATTCAAGTTGCGGGAAAGAATCAAAAAGATCTATGATGGGAAGCGGCAAGGATAAATTCCGGTTGGAGGGGGAAGTAATCTTTGAAGTGGGATCTTTGGGAATGAAGACAAGGAAAACATGGTAAGTTTCGAAAACCTTTGGAAAGGTCCATTCAAGATTGCAGCATATCGAAATTCGAGAACACCGTACAAGGAAATGAATGGTGAAGACTATACAGGAGGAACGGTCAATGGCGTGCTCCAAGCGGTACCATTTACGAGTATTTTACGGGTTCACATTGCCATTTTATATGCCATTTTTGCTTTCGAATTTCATTGTAAGAGTGCTGATGTATTTTCTTCGATGCGGGACGCGGCGGTATAATTATGAAGAAGGATAGAGGTTTGGTTTTCGATTTGTAGAGTCGGTGTTTCGGTTTGTTAGAGTTTTAAATTTGATTCGGTTTCGGTCAATTTTCGGTCAATGAAATAAGTTAAAGTGTTTAGTGTTTTGACCGAATAATAGTTCTGTGATAGGCCAAGGCTGATACGCTCTCCCCGAAGATGCGCCTTTGTTCTTGGCACCTCCGGGGAGCTACCATCCCCATTGGAGCCAATGTTAGAGTCGGTCCTTACGAGCCCTCGTCCAGTCATTTCTCTATTTTGCATTTCATTGTTTAGGTGTCTCCTTCAGCTCATTCATACGATACATTGGGGGCATGCCAGTGATGGAAGGAGTTTGGTTCTCTTTTTCCATCATGCTTGTACTTTACGTTGGGTCAAAATTTCTCCGAATCATCAAAGTTCATTTTTCATGTCATTCGCGGTCATAAATGATTATTTTGGTCAAAAAGAGTCTTTTAGTTTTTTGAGTCTAGGGGTCGGTTACTTTGAAATGTTTAATAAATGCCGTAGGCCATCGGGATGGATTTCAAAAAGTTTTATTTCCAAATTTCATCATACGGAAACATGTTTGAAAGACATTTCTTGCTCAAAACTACGTTTTGAATAAGAAAGTGTCGAATTTTATTTTTGTAATAATCATGTATTTTTCGCCATGGAGTTTTCAAGAAGGCTCTGGTTTTCCTTTGCCAAAGATCAACGCCAAACATCACACCAAGTTCATCATTTCAAATTTAGAAAATCGGTGAAAAAGCGAGAGACGAGTTCATTACATGACAGGTGCGAAATAAAAAGAACATTACAAAATGGGTTTTTGGAGAAGTAAAAATCAAAGCCACCTCTTGCGAATGTTCTCAATGCTATTTAACCCATTTGCCCTCGAATCATTCATAAAATCCAAAGAAGAAGTCGAAATTTCAAGGTTGAAGAGCAAAGCTGCATTTTAGAAGAGGCAGTGACGCCGTGTTATCATTATGCGCGGCGCATGAGGAAGGCGCGGTGCATAGAATGCGCGCGACGCATTGAGCAACATCGATGTTTCATAAGCCTGACGCACCCACAGGCCCGCGGCGCACGGGTGTGCGCGGTGCATTGAGCCTCAAGCCGAGAAATTCATCAAACTTCTGCAATTTTCAAAATCAAACAATTCTTCCGCTCCAAATGAGATTTAAAAAGAAAAACCTTTGTTCATTGGTTTGAAGAAACTGATGTTTGGTGTTTGGGACCGAAGATCAAGTGTTAATGGTGAAAGACTTAACCCTGCTATCACTTCACAATGTTGCTCTTAGGGTTACGAAAGGAGGTCATTAAAAAACTTGAAATTTTGGTGTTTAAAACCTCGATTCAACGAACATTTGTGCTGCAGTTGTATTTTCATTCTTGTCATTACCATCGCTGTATTATTTTTGTATCCCGTGTCTCTCATTTATTTTGTTTTGCATATGGTAAGCCTCAAAATCCTATCATTCACTATCCAAACATAGCCATTTCCGAATCCAAAGGCTGCCATTTATATCTTTGAGCGCATATATGTTGTCATTTCATTAGCCCACATTCACAGAAACTATAAGGCCCATCATTATCACCGGGTCCCATATCATTTGTAAAGGTGTATAAACTCGAAGTTTTTCAAAAATCGGGGTGACGTTAGTTGTTTTCACTTTGACACTTCCTTGCAGCCTCTCATTTCATGTGACACATTTGGGCATTGAAACAAAATACACCAATTGCTCATTTTCTAACCAATCAAGCATATATTTGTTAAACACCTTGATTTCAGTGCCATGTCAGAAACATATTCACCATATGAGCAGGGGTATGAGTAGGACGGTGATTCATCCTACGGGCTTGTGTACCGAGAGGTCTAACAAAAGTGGCGGGCATGTCGGGGAGGAGCCCACTTCTTTGACACAATTTCCTTGAGGAGCTTGTAGCTTGCGATGGATTTTTTTCGACGTCGAGTCATGTTTCCATTATTGTGAGATGATTTCCCGGAGCTCGGCATCATCGTAGAGTTAGCTGCTTGTTGTCCTACATTTGCATAATGGACGTGTAAACCTTGCGGGAGTGAATTTCACTTTGTCACCGAGAGACTATTTAAGGCGGGCGAGATACCAAACATCGGTGAAGAGTGGAATAAGCGACAGCAGTTAGACAGAGCATATTATGAGCCTTACATCAGACTTGGATATTTGAGTGTTAAGTCCCTATATTAATAGTATAGCCCCTTATTATGTTAGTATAGCCCCCTTTATTTTTATTATTGTACCCCTGTAACCCCGATATTGTTATTATTGTGCCCTTACATTATTATTGTTAGGTCGGCTAGGATTACATTGTGGCCCACTAGGATTACATTATGGCCCCATGGACTCCTATATATAGAAAGGAGGTTTTGTAAATTGTATCATCCAAGAATTGTTCATTTATGTAATGTACTGGAGGTCGCCCCCTTGAAGTGGCTTATTTCTAAGGTGTTGATATCTTTTTTCTTCTATTTTTGGAGCTAGTTACACAACATTTGGTATCAGAGCTTTGGATTCTAGGGTTTCGCTGCTCCAAACAGGTCATCGTGGAATTTGCGCTATAACTTTTTTTCTACGAAGTTTCAGAAGCTGAAATTTTTAGGGTGCGAATCTGAAATCCTGAGGAATATTGTCTAAAAATTTCAGAGCTTGGTTCGCAATATTTTCGGAGATATCATCTGTGGAAGTTAGGTCTTTTTTCAAGCTCCTAAACAGGTCATCGTGGAATTTTCGCTATAAATTTGTTTCTACGAAGGTTCAGAATCTTTCCTTCATAGGTGCAAAGCTGAAGTTGGGAGGAAATTCTTCAAAACATTTCAGAGCTTGGTTCACAATATTTTTGGAGATATGATCTGTGGAAGGTAGTGCTTTTTCAGGCTCCTGAATTTCATCTCAAAGAGGTGATCGTGGGAAAATTTCAATAACTCTCTCTCTGGGAAATGGATTTGAGTGCCGTAAAAATTGGTCGCAAGCACACGGACTATAGTTTCTTGGCTATCAATTTCAGAGACAAAGGATGAAACAGTGACACATGGCAAGTCCTACAAGTTTTCTCTACTGAACCAGTCCAAAATTAGGTCATTGTGGGAGATTGGACACAACTTTGCCTTTGGGAATCCAAATTAGATCAGACCTATGGAATTTGAAAGAGGCTTTAGAGGGCTACTATAGGGCTGAATTTCAGATATTGAAGATTTTCAATTACAGAGATAATTCAATTTCAATATCGAGCTCCTCAAAGCAAGTAAAAGGTGTGTATTTTTTTTCCGAATTGCATAAGTCTTTGCTTCCAGAATCAATTTGAATTGATTCCAAGGGCATATTTTAGAATTTTTATCAAGATAATCTTACAATGCCTCAAAAGTAACACCGATACCCATTAATCCCCAAAAGCTTTACTATGACGATGAAGAGGAAGATGCGTAGGAGATATCAAAATTACTACAGACTGGGTGCAACAAGTTTCAATCTACGAAGAGCAATCAAGATGAAATAGATGGGCTTAAAAGTAGAAATGGAGGCTGTTGCAGAAGGTTTGAAGGATCAAATAATAGCTAATATGGATGATAAATTAGTGGAAGATCACATAGAGCATCAAGAACAAGTTCTCCAACTCTCAAAGGATAACCTAACTTTGGTGCAGAATCTAATGAAACAATAGGAAGATCAACATCACATCGAAAGAAGTTCTGAAGCAGTCACAGAAATAAGAACTTGACAAGTGCAATCAATTTTATATTATCTCAGCAAGTGGAAGATCTTTCCTGTAGAATATTCCACATGGGAGGATGAGAATTTTATACAGAAGCATTAAGAAATAATCAAGCGTTGAGGACAACACTTGCTTGAAGGAGAGGGGCATGTTAGGTCCCTATATTACTAGTATAGCCCCTATTATGTTAGTATAGCCCCCCTTATTGTTATTATTGTACCCTCAGAACTCTATTGTTATTATTGTGCCTGACCATATTGTTAGACAATTCGGCTAGGATTACTGTGGCCCCCTAGGATTACATTATGGCCCCATGGGACTCCTTATAGAAAGGAGGTTTTGTAAATTGTATCATCCAAGAATTGTTCATTTATGTAATGTATTGGAGGTTTCCTCGGCGTGGCTTATTTCTAAGGCGTTGATATCTTTTCTTCTATTTGTAGGCCGGTTACACAACATTGAGGCAACAGCAGGTGGTTTTTCCATTCCGATTTCCGAAGGATTCCGTTTTCTGAAGGAAGAGTATGCACCATTGATGAAACTTATCATTAGGTACTTCAGTTGTGAAGGGCGCTTTTCACGCTTGTATGTGTATCACATCCGACTGTTGATGCATTTCACAAGAGTGCGGTTGATGAGCATTCCATATTTCATGTACCGTAACATAGAGCAGATGATGGTCCTTGTGCAAAAGAATGAGCAAGAGTATACCCAAAGATCTATCATTACACGCTCATCAAAATCATTGTGGTGCATCAGCTTCGACTACAGGGCATCTCGTGGGATGAGTTCATTTCCCGTGATTTCTTTGCAGCGCCACAGCTGCCTCCCGAGGTAGTTCATAGTGAGGGGGAGCCTTCACACTAGTTTGATATTCCTGAGATTGATTCTATCAGTGCTCGAGTGGCATTTACATATCAGAGAGGCGCCAGAGCCTTGTTTGCAACATCACGACGAGTATTATCTCCACCGGGGGTGGAAGGGGTCTCGTTGACTTCATCAACAGCACGAGTACTATCTCCACATGGTGTGGAAGGGGTCTCTCCTTTGACATCAGCACAGGTATAGGTTCAGGACAGAGGCAAGAGGCCTATGCACAATGAGGGCCCTTAAGGAGGCCAAGATACTGATTTTGTTTTGATCGATGTTGATGCTAGTTCCCCCAGCTCGAAGCTGAAAGAGATCATCCAGGAACAAAAGGCTGAGATTGATACTTTGACCGTGAATTTGCAGAGAGCTCAGTGGGTTATACATTATTTGGAGCAGTGGAACAAACAGCTGGAGGATCAGCACACGCTCATAGAGTTGCGGCAAATTCGTGGGGATCGGGAATTGGCCCGAAAGAGACCAGGTGACATGACACCGGTTGAGCGAGAGACTTGCCTTACACACGTCAAAATTCATCTGGAGAAGCTCTTGGCGAAGGCCAATAGGGACAAAGACATGCTCAGACACATGAAGACTCACTATTGGGCCCCTACACACGTTTGCAGAGCAAAAATGAAGATCCTGAAGGCAAGGTTGAGAAAGGCACTGAAACGTCGAAAGAGGCCAGATCCACTTCGAATCTTGGCTGAAGCTTCCTTGGCTGAGCATGAGACATGATGGGAGACCTTCACTCCAAATTTCAGCAAATTTGGAGAATATTTTTTCATTTTGAAAATTTTGGTCGCAAAACAGGTTTTTCCGCCCGACGCGTCGCGCCACCCGACGCGCGCTTATGATTGGGGCATCTTCTGGAGGAAAAATTGATATTTTTGGATTTTTCATGGTAATTTATGTATGTTCAGGAATTTCCAAAGCATTTCATCACATTCTGGGCTATCAAAAGTGCCAAAAACACCATGAAAATTACCTTTCTGCCACCTTTTGCACCAAGAGAGTACCATAGATATTGAAGTTTTGAGGGTGATATGGTGAAATGAGTCAGAATTGACGATTCCACTTGGGTTGGATAGAAGACATACAAAGCTTTCCAACGAGCTATCATGATCTCAATTTGGACTTTGGGAAGTGCTCCAAAAATAGGTCCAAAGTAGCGCGATGCATAGAGCTTTTGAGCGCGACGCATAGAGGAATTTAGCCTATTTTTCACCTTCCAGCTCAGAAATTCGGCCAGTATTGACTAGTTTCACTCTTGATGTAATTTTTGATCTAGATTGATGTAATTTGGTAACCATGATGTAATTTTGGCATGTATTTACTTGTTCTAGATGATTCATTCACTAAAAAGTGAAAATTGAGTGAATGGATCGGCTTCCTAGCATATAGAGGCAAGTTGTTTGGCTGTCTAGATTTTAGCTCCTTATTTAGAATTGGTTCAAACTGCTCCTAGAAGCATGAGCTAGACCCCTAGAGGCATGGTAATGGGTTATACTTGTCTATATATTGTATTTTCTGAGACCTTTTCAGGGTTGGACTCTTGGGAAAAGTTTGGCACCTCATTGTATATCCATTTTCAGTTTTTGGCAAAGGAAAGACCAGAGTTTTGCAACACTTGTTGGGATTCTTGTGGCTTCTGAGTTTTGATGATTTTCTTCTCATTTTATTGTAAGTTTCATTAATTTTATATGTATGCCATTTCCCTTCTCTATGCTTCTGAATTAAACAAATGTGTAATTGAGGTAGAATTCATTGATTTGCTGGTGCTCTGCCTTAGACTTTTGTGTAGTTTTTTATGTTTTCATCAGTTTGGAGAGGATACTTTCACTCTCTTTCCCTCTTCATCTCCTCAGCGGTCTTTTCAATCCATTCATTCGATCTAAGACATCAAATTCATTGCCTACCCTGCCCCAACTTGAACTCTGCAAGATTTGGCCTCATCCCCAAGCCCAAAAATTGTTTTTCCCTTTTTTCAACAAAAACCCCTAAAAATCAAAATCAAACCCTCCTAATTATTTATCTAGCCTAATATCAGTTGTTGCTTCAGTCATCTCAAAACCCTTTGAACATTTTTCATTGAGATTGACCCGGAGAGAGCCCTCTCCTATCCTCGTAGGGCTAGCTATGAGGCTGAGCGTGGTTTGGTGTTGTCCTTCTTCTGCCTTATTTCAGCCTAAGGTGGATTTCGGAACTAACATAGTGGCGACCATACTGGGGAAGAAAATGGTTTGCTTGTTGGTGTTATTTGCTTCATAAGTTATAGACGGAGTCTGAAGTCACGCCAGGTAGCTTTCGAAACGCTTTTTCTATGCATAAGCGAAAGTAGATAAACGCTGCTTCAGTCGATCTCCGGTTTAGCCTGTGAACGAGACATTTACCTTGTGAGTTACCCCAGTACATTATATCGTTCTGGACTTTTGCATGATTGAGTCTAGAATTTGACAGGCTGAATAGATCATTTTGTCCTTTTATTTTTGAATAGGTCAACACACGGGCTTCCCGAAGACATACAAGATCAAATCCTGATCCTAATCCACCTCCAGTGTACGAAAATCCTAACCTGATTCCAAGAATTTTCCATTGAGAAGCTCCCGTGTTTCCTCTGGTCAAGTCTCACTCATACCCTACTGTTTTTTAATACATCGAAGATATTGAATTTGACGATCAGTTCGAGTTGTCATTGTTTGAAACTAAATCTGAAAGTGCAATTAGATCTACGGTTATAAATCCTGAGTTTATTAAGTATCTTGAGATTGAGCAAGCCAATAGATCCATCGATAATTATATTTTTAATATTCAAAATTCTGTTGTGGCGACAAATATTCCTGAGTATATAGAATCTACTTCCGAGACTCTTGGTCCGTCAGTGGTTACATCTGATTCACAAGTTCACGATGAACCTTCTTTTATTCCTACTATTCCAGTGCAACCATCCATATCTGATCAGCAATCTGTAGTAGTTCCTCCTCCATCTCCACCGCATACACTTTGAACGCCTACTTCTCCTATTCCACCCGTTTCTCCAAGACAGATCATAAATCAACCAAGAGCAATGGCTGCTAGATTTGCACCTCTTGTCTTACCCCAGAACTTGGATCCTATGCCAACTGATTATCAGAGTAAGATTCCATTATTTGATGGCACTCCTCAAAGTGTGCCCGCTCAGCAACATATTGACAGAATGGGAGACTTCTTTGATCTTCGTGAGATCGATGAAGAAAATGTGTCTATGAGATTATTTGTGCAGACTTTTGGGGGTGAGGTACGCAAGTGGTTCAGAGCATTGCAACCCAGAAATATTGCTACATTGGTCAAGCTTCAAAGACAGTTTCTAGATCGGTGGGAGATGAAGAAAGATCCGCTGCAAATTACTTCTGAATATACTAAAATCAAACGCAATCCTGGTGAGTCCGTCCAAGACTATATTATCAGATTTAATGCGGTTTATAATGTGATTCTCGATGACTTGAGGACTTCTAAGAAGTCAGCTTTGTTAAAATTCCTGGATGGTTTTGATCCGGAGATGGCCTATTCATTACAAGATAGAGATCCGCCTACTTTAGAGGACATGCAAAATATTTCCGTGAGTGTTGAGGCAAACTTGAATGATAAGAGAGCTAGACTGAAAGCCGAGAAGAAATTTGTGATAAAAGAAGAAGCTTCTACATCTACAAATAAGATACTGCGTGAAATGGGAAAGATGTTCAAAAGGCTCACTATTGATAAGCCCGAACCACAAGTTCAGAATCCTAACTTCTGTGGTCAGCAGCAGCCCCAATTCAGGATTAAGCAACGAGAACAGCGAGCACAAGAACCAGCAGTCCAGCAGCAAGTAAAGACACCTCTTCAGTAGAATTTTGTTGGTCAGGATTCAGATGATGAAGATGATGTAGAAGGAGAGAAAAATCATTTCTTTACTCCTGATGATTTGCCCATTTATATCACCGAAGATGATGAGTATGAAGAATGTTCAGCAGTACAAAAAGATGATGATTTCATCCTAGCTAATGATGCAGCCCTTGAGGAAGAGTCGGATGAGTATCAGAGAGGATATATGAATGCATTGTCAGCTCAGCAGAAGCAATATTCTCTTAGAAATAGAGATGTACCAGTCAATCCAATTCAGAAGAGGAAGGAAGTTTCAGCGCCCAAAAATGATTCACCTGTGGCACAAAAGAAAGCAAAAGAGGTAGTTGATCCCGCTGCCACTAAGTCATCATCAGCAGAAAAATCAAATCAGCCAATTACATCGAAGGAGAAGGTTGAAAAGAAAGAGGTTCCGGCCAATGAGATCGGAAGGAATTCAGTTTTTAGTTTGGAGAATGAAATTTCGAAGTTAAAGGTATCTATTCCCTTGACTGAACTAATGAAGAACAACAGTTATAAAGGTCAGGTTTCTAGAATTTTGAATTTCGATCCCATGTTTGACATGGTGAATATTGAAGATGATCAACCAGAACTGATATTTGGACTAGCTTTAGATGGTGAGTCTCCAGACAGCGAAGTGCCTCCTTTTTATATTATTCTTCGGTTGCATGAGTTTGTGTTGCATAACACCATGTTCGATTCCGGTGCTTCCCATAACCTTATGCCGAAAGCAATCATGGAGAAGTTGGGTTTAGAAATTACCAGGAAGTACCATGATCTCTATTCATTTGATTCCAGCAGAGTGAGATGTATTGGGCTCATTAAAGACTTGGTTGTGAGTTTGGATCAGATTCCCACAAAGAATGTTTTGATGGAAGTTGTTGTAGCAGACATTCCTCCAAGATTTGGTATGTTGCTTTCCAGATCTTGGGGAGAAAAATTGAAAGGGACATTACAATTAGATTTCTCCTTTGCGACGATTCTTGTGTTTGGCCAAATGAGAAAGTTATATCGGGAACAAAAAATGAAGTATATGATTACAACCAAGGAGAAACCGGTCAATCATCCGATTAACTATGTACATACAGATCTAGAGTCTTTTGTTTTGTTTGCCGATAGTTTTAATGATGTAGATAGTCAGTTAGTTCAAGCAGAAGATATTCCAGAGATTACCGAGAATTTCATAGAAGTTTTGCAGAAGGAAAGGCAGCTACCGGAAAGCACAGTTGAGCAATCAGCTAAAGATAGTGGACAGCAAACAGAAAAAACAGAGCTGGCACTATTTCAGCACTTAGAGGATGATGAAGAGGGTCTATGGACCATGGATTTTGATGGCGCAGTGGGCAACGATGGTGCTGGGATTGGCATTTGGGTACGCAGCCCATTTTCCGCTCCTAACAAGGTACCGAGCAATGTACAGGTATGTTCTTACAAGTTGGCATTTGATTGTTCGAACAATGAGGCTGAGTATGAAGCTCTGATTGCTGGCCTAAAGATTATTAGAAGACTCCAGAGTAGCAGCATAACAACATCTATCATTACACGCTCATCAAAATCATTGTGGTGCATCAGCTTCGACTACAGGGCATCTCGTGGGATGAGTTCATTTCCCGTGATTTCTTTGCAGCGCCACAGCTGCCTCCCGAGGTAGTTCATAGTGAGGGGGAGCCTTCACACTAGTTTGATATTCCTGAGATTGATTCTATCAGTGCTCGAGTGGCATTTACATATCAGAGAGGCGCCAGAGCCTTGTTTGCAACATCACGACGAGTATTATCTCCACCGGGGGTGGAAGGGGTCTCGTTGACTTCATCAACAGCACGAGTACTATCTCCACATGGTGTGGAAGGGGTCTCTCCTTTGACATCAGCACAGGTATAGGTTCAGGACAGAGGCAAGAGGCCTATGCACAATGAGGGCCCTTAAGGAGGCCAAGATACTGATTTTGTTTTGATCGATGTTGATGCTAGTTCCCCCAGCTCGAAGCTGAAAGAGATCATCCAGGAACAAAAGGCTGAGATTGATACTTTGACCGTGAATTTGCAGAGAGCTCAGTGGGTTATACATTATTTGGAGCAGTGGAACAAACAGCTGGAGGATCAGCACACGCTCATAGAGTTGCGGCAAATTCGTGGGGATCGGGAATTGGCCCGAAAGAGACCAGGTGACATGACACCGGTTGAGCGAGAGACTTGCCTTACACACGTCAAAATTCATCTGGAGAAGCTCTTGGCGAAGGCCAATAGGGACAAAGACATGCTCAGACACATGAAGACTCACTATTGGGCCCCTACACACGTTTGCAGAGCAAAAATGAAGATCCTGAAGGCAAGGTTGAGAAAGGCACTGAAACGTCGAAAGAGGCCAGATCCACTTCGAATCTTGGCTGAAGCTTCCTTGGCTGAGCATGAGACATGATGGGAGACCTTCACTCCAAATTTCAGCAAATTTGGAGAATATTTTTTCATTTTGAAAATTTTGGTCGCAAAACAGGTTTTTCCGCCCGACGCGTCGCGCCACCCGACGCGCGCTTATGATTGGGGCATCTTCTGGAGGAAAAATTGATATTTTTGGATTTTTCATGGTAATTTATGTATGTTCAGGAATTTCCAAAGCATTTCATCACATTCTGGGCTATCAAAAGTGCCAAAAACACCATGAAAATTACCTTTCTGCCACCTTTTGCACCAGCAGGAAGTACTCTTGGGAGATTGCAGTTTTGGAGGGGAAAATGAGCTCCAAATTGAGGCATTCCACTTGGGTTGGATATTAGACATCTTGGGATTTCCAACGAGCTATCATGAGCTCAATTTTGACTTCGGGAAGTGCTCCAAAAATAGGTCCAAAGTAGCGCGACGCATAGAGCTTTTGAGCGCAGCGCATAGAGGAATTTAGCCTATTTTTCACCTTCCAGCTCAGAAATTCGGCTAGTATTGACTAGTTTCACCTCTTGATGTAATTTTTGATCTAGCTTGATGTAATTTGGTAACCATGATGTAATTTTGGCATGTATTTACTTTTTCTAGATGATTCATTCACTAAAAAGTGAAAATTGAGTGAATGGGTCAGTTTCCTAGCATATAGAGGCAAGTTGTTTGGCTGCCTAGATTTTAGCTCCTTGTTTAGAATTGGTTCAAACTGCTGCTAGAAGCATGAGCTCGACCCCTAGAGGCATGGAAAGGGGTTAGAATTGTCTATATATTGTATTTTCTGAGACCTTTTCAGGGTTGGACTCTTGGGAAAAGTTTGGCACCTCATTGTATATCCATTTTCAATTTTTGGCAAAGGAAAGACCAGAGTTTTGCAGCACTTGTTGGGATTATTGTGGATTCTGAGTTTTTATGATTTTATTCTCATGTTATTGTAAGTTTCATTAATGTTATATGTATGCAATTTCCCTTCTCTATGCTTCTGAATTAAACAAATGAGTAATTGAGGTAGAATTCATTGATTTACTTGTGCTTTGACTTAGACTTTTGTTTAGTTTTTTATGTTTTCGTCAGTTTGGAGAGGATCCTTGCACTCTCTTTCCCTATTCAGCTCCTCAGTGGTCTTTTCAATCCATTCATTCGATCTAAGACATCAAATTCATTGCCTACCCTGCCCCAACTTGAACTCTGCAAGATTTGGCCTCATCCCCAAGCCCAAAAATTGTTTTTTCCTTTTTCCAACAAAAACCCCTAAAAATCAAAATCAAACCCTCCTACTTGTTTATCTAGCCTAATATCAGTTGTTGCTTCAGTCATCTCAAACCCCTTTGAACATTTTTCATTGAGATTGACCCAGAGAGAGCCCTCTCCTGTCCTCGTAGGGCTAGCTACGAGGCTGAGCGTGGTTTGGTGTTGTCCTTCTTCTGCCTTATTTCAGCCTAAGGTGGATTTGGGAACTAACAACAGCAACGGTTGTTTTCTCCCGAATTGGGTTTCCACCTTAAATCCTGGTATTCATGTGTGTTGCTTATGTGTGATGATTTATTCTGTTATTACTACACATGCTTACTGATTACTAAACAGCTGATAAATGAGTGATGCACTGATCTAAGTAAATAATTATATGCATAATAATATCTCTGGTAATACGCAAGTTTTCTTAAGGATATCCGTGTATATACGTGAGTAGGATCATTAAAGTCACGTATGGAATTTAGTAAGGAAAAAGTAAAAGTTTTGAGTAAGCTATAAATACTGATTCACCCCTCCCCCCTCTCAGTATTTTTCCCAACAATTGGTTTTAGAGTAGGTCCTTCTGAAGGAGCTTGATCGCTTGAAGGAGATTCGTCACAATGGGAAGGAAGAAAAAGAAGAAGGCTACTCAAAGAAAGAAGATATCTCAAAAAACATGTATAGCAGAACATGAAGAAGATGAAACATGTATTGATTGTTGTTCTTGTGATTCGCTTTCTTGTGCATGCAATGGTGAAGATAGTGAAAACCAAAGTGAAAGTAATGTTATGGATTTAGAAGAAGTAATTGCAAATCTCAAGATTAAAGTTGAAGCTCAACAAAGATTATTTAATGAGAGGGAATCTATCTACAAAGATATGATCTCTAGAATGAATGGACAGATAAACAAGTATCAAAGGCTGTACGATGAAGTAACCAATCACAGTGAAGGACTTGAAGTAGAAATCATCTCTCTCAAAGCAGATCTAGAAACATAAAATAAGAAGAATGAAGAACTTCTACAATCATTTGAAGGACAAGAAAATGGGTTGAAAGAAGATATTCTAAAATTGAATGAACAAGTAGAAGAAGGGAGAAGGGTCGAAGAAAGTATGAAGAAGCAATGCCAAAAACTGGAGGTTGAGGTAAACATTTTAAAAGGTAAATTAGAAGAAAAGGATAAAATCTTGAGGTTTCAAGATAGTACTAATATTATGGATAATATTCTTAGTATTCAAAGGTCTCCCTCAATTAAATTTGGTCTTATTTTTCATGAAACTGTGAAAGGAGAATCTAGTGCCCAAGACAAAGCCAAAGATTCAAAGGAAATCAATGCAAAACTTGAAGTGTTTAAAGAGACAAAAGGGCAACCAACAATCATGAATTCTCAAAGGAAATCATTCGCTCATAAATATAGAAGTATCAATAATGTTGAATGCTTTATACGTCATAATTATGGACATGTCGTAGTCAACTGCAGAAGCAAATTGTTTTGGTCAAAGACAGATAGACACTACACAAAAAGACAGTCAGCTCCTAGGTACTCAGGTTTCTTTAAGGGATATTGTTTTTCATGCAACAATTTTGGTCATAAAGCAGTTGAGTACAATAGAATAAAGATTATAAAAACATATTATGATCCCCATGCTCCCTTTTATGGTCACATAAGGTGTTATGCTTGTAACAAGTATGGGCATCTAGAAAAAGAATGCAGATTAATGAACAGATCTGAGAAATTAGAGAATTTCCAGCAAAGTTGGAAAAAGAAGAAGCCCCAGTTGAAAACATAGGGAATATTAACCCTATTGCAGTCATCCACTTCTAAATTTTACTTCTTATAATGACTGCAGGAGTGATGTGAGATACATTAGAGGAATCAATAATGTATCATCACAGGGGGAGCAATATATGGTGATTCCTATGGTTGGTTTGGTAATTCTGGTTATGTTTATTTCTAACAGTGCATCTGATGTGAAGAAGACAGGTACAGGTGGTATAATTTCAGGGGGAGATGGAGTTGTGAATTTTTCTGTACTTCACTTTCTATACTTGGGTTACATGAACTAAAGCCACGTATACACGCGAGTTCCATTGGAGACAGTTGCGTATGTTTTTCCCTCATAAGAAAAACAGTGAGGAAGACTCAAAAATAGTTTTTGATATGCTGCTGACAGTAAACATTTCTTGATCTGATGTTGATATCTGCTGATATGATGAATTGGTTGGTGAAAATGTTCAGGATGCTCAAGTTCAGGGGGAGCATTAGCCTTGCTGAGAGTAATGCATTGTTGGAATTATGATGGTTCTGAAATATGATCTTTCTAACAATCTTATAACTCCTCCTTGTTTGGCTATTCTTACCCCTAACATATAGTCAATCTTTATCTACATCAAAGTAGAAAGTAGATAGGTATACTATAACAAAGTGTTGTATAATTTGGAAAATCTTGTAGAACTGATAGCACTAAAAGCTCTCCTTGATACTTTTGATCGCATTAGCTAGTTGAAAAAGAGCATTTTTGTCAATTAATCAGAGATCATTATACATAATAACACTCTCTGGTTTACACTCATGAATATTTGAAAGAAGATATGTCAATGTTCCATGCAATTTTCTTTATGTATCAAACATTTTCTTGAGAAATTGTGGACCAATCATCACATCACTTGTATAATCAACACTTGAAACCCAAAGATGTAACACATATGCTCCATATCCGAGTGCCTCCTTTTGATTTTTCCCACCCTCAATAAAAACCTAGGGATCTATCACATTGCTAAGGGATTTACTCATGTTATGAACCCTATCATCCAAAACAAATCCAACTATTAAAACACTTTGGTATGGTGCTCGTCCTGTAGTTGTAATGTTAGTTAACAAGGAACTATGAAACTAGCCTCTATGTTGATAACTTCCTTCAAGATATAAATTAGAAGGAAGAAGCAGCCCCAGGTGCTTGGATTGGCTCTTGGTGTGATCGGCTTTTACTTGCTTGTATTGTTGTCTTGTGGTAGGTGCTAATGATTGACATGTGTTGTTGTGGATGCAGGTGCTTGGCTAATATGATCTTGGTGTTGATCACTTGGAGATTGGCCCTCGCGCCAATGATTTTGATAAAAAAATTATATCAATCCTAATAGTAAACCCTAGAACCATTTTGGCTTTTAAAGATCAAATTTGGATATAAAGGAAATTTGTTTTTAATTTTACATGAAGTAGCCTTCTTTGCTCGAGAAAAACTTGAAAGATTTCATTTGATCACTAGCGACTGTTAGGAGCTAACATTGGCTCCATTGGGGATGGAAACCAAGGTGTCAAGAACTGAAGATCTCTGAATTTTTAGATCAATGCCTTATCCATTGGGCTTATCCCAACCTGAAAAACTAACAACCTACAACCTACTCTTCAAATGAAACCCAACTACAACTACAAACTGTACAATGCTGCAAACAACCATACTGCAAACCAAACTGAAACTACAAGCTTGTTATAGGTCAATTTTAGCATCATTCCAAATGAACTGGTCAAACTGGACATCATCCCCAAGACCAATGAAATGGGGTTTATCATCCCCTATCATTTCAGTTGCTACATGCCCTAAGAGAAGAAAAAACTATTCATGACTTCTATTGCAAGGTTTCCAAGGTTTGAAGTATATTTTATATCACTTATGAGGTCACCAACATTGCCTCTCAAGGGAATAACTACATTGCATAGGCAGTTACCTCCATCCAAGGGTGCTTTTCAAATCACTTCCCGACATTAAAGAGTGTGTTGGTCAAATGGGAGAGAAATTATTATTGTTTCAGAATCTCCACATGGTCAGTGCCTTCTAAAAAAGTCCATATGTGTCAAACTTCAAATCCAATATTCCATCTAACACCTATAAGATTGGGAACATGCATTGCCTATTATTATAAAGTCATTGATTGGGAAAGTACCTTCAGTTTCCCTATAAATTGAGCGTAGATCCTAGTTCTATGGAAGGAAGAATTTTGGTAAAGAAATGTTGTTGTATTCTTAATTGAGAGTGATAGGAATGATATTTTGTTGGCGATATGTTGATTGTGTTGAGGCTAGAATGAAGCTAGATCTGGTGGCATCAAATCGATCATAGGTTGTAGCCTCCCCCTTCTACTCATTAACAAAGATTGTTGTTCATTTTCCCATATATGTATCTATTTCTCATGCAGTGGATTCTTAATTGATATATATGTTTCATGTTCAATCTATTTAACTGATTAAGATAAATAGACATCTATATATTGCAATCTCTTTGATGTTTAGTGTTTATACTTGTAGGAGCTAGTGTGGTGATCTAAGTTGGATTGGAAGCTACAACAAGAGAGACAGAAGGAGAATAGGAAGCGCTTGGATCACAAGTAGGTTCCTCTTTCTTTCTGTGTGTCTATTTACTCTTAGAGAAAGTGTCTGCAAGTACTTTGACCTATTGATCTAAATGTGTAGCACCAAATTTAGGGAATTTATTTTATCTGTAATTCACAATTTCACATAACAAATTGGCGACTCCATTGGGGAATTTCCTTATCATTCCTGGTGTTTTTTCCTCTGATTATCCACCCAATAGCATATACTATCATTATTGGACATTTGAATTAAAAAATTGCATTATAAGTGTGTCAGTAACTTGAGTTTTTGAATCTCTTCTATGCCTAATGCATTATTAATCAAGACACAGTGCTTTGCATAGCACTGTCTCCCACTCAGGGGTGCTTTGCAACCCACTATCTCCCTTTATATACTGCAATTCCCCCTGAGCCAACCAAATTCCCTTTGAATTTTTCATTTCCATCATACTCAGTCTTTTGTTTGTTGTGTTTTCAATTCTTTGATGCCTCATAGAGACCAACAAATTTTCTTGATTCTTCCTCATTTGAAAAGTAAGTTTTTTCAATGTCTCTTTAAGTGATTTTCTTTAATATTGAAAAATCAAATTCAAATTATTTTTTTTGCATTAGATCCATTTTCTTTTGTAAAGGAAATTGTTGTTAAATTAATTGTTTCCTATAGGTAAAATTGGAGTTCCATTCTTCGTTTTTCCTAAAAGAGAAATTGTTCTTAAATTCTTTGTTTCTCAAAGAATAAAGTATTTGTTTTTATTGATTTGATGCATATAGTTTCCTTTCTGCATTCACATTAAGCGGAATGAAAAAAAAAATTGCATTTGGATATAGTGAGTTGTGTGTTTTTCATAGGAACTAGTTAGGAAATTTGCATATTAGTTTGTGCTCCTTGTTGTTTGCTCTCAAAACTGATTACTCTTTCCCTTTAGTAGCTAGGATTTTCATTGAAAAAGTAAAATTGAAAATTTTATCATTTTAGTTTGAATTTTTAGGAATTCCATTACATGACATGGTGAAACTTGAAAGAAAAATTGATAAATAAGATCAACTTAAAATTTACATCAATTTACCTAAAAAAGCATTGGAACCATAACGATAACATTTAGGAGGTCTAGGCTAGAGATGTTTCTAACATTGTAAAAAATTAGCATCTATCGTTAATTTTCTGCGATACATTCAGAGTGTGATACCTCACTCCATATACGTAATTATATTGTAGCTCATCCACGTAACTTTGGGTGTATCAGGGAGTGTTATAGCGCGAAATGTATAATGGGGTTCTCTCACTGTGCGGTTTCGCATTAGAGAGTGCTAGTACGGACTTGGGCCTCCACGTACCTTCGGGTATATTTGGGAGGACAACTTTAGGTTGCTATCCATCCATAGTGAACCGAGTCAAGCACCTTGCAAATTGTGATACACTGATCACAGCATTCGGGGAGATTTCCTGCCTGTATTTCTTAGTTCGCCAGGAGGTATTTTGCAATTCATAGTATCTTGGTAAAACTTTTTCCTAGCATTACCCTTTTATTTTTTTTATTTTTTTTTGGTCATAAAATAAAACAGTTATCGTGGATGAAGAAAATCCCTTTCCCCTTCGTTCACGTAGACTATCATTGAAACCACCTTTACCACTGAAATCCATTTCTATTTGACAAAGGCAACATCGCTTTACCAAAACCAGTACCATAAATACGTCTGGTGAAGCATCATCTTCAGATATATCAGAGTTGGTACAAGTTGTTTCTAAAAATCCTAGTTTGTATGTTGTTGTTAAGACGGATTCCTCACAACTACCCGTGGTCACGATCCATCCAATCAGTGAGACTGTACCTCCTGAACTCGACGTTGTTCAACTTGAAGTTGCTCGAGATCCTGTCTCTTCTTTTCCATAACATCGGAATCCTGAATTCAAACGACTAGAAATTGTTCCTGTATTGGTCACCCCACAATCTAGTGTAGCCATTGACTCTCCCATATCGCACAATCAACCTCCTGAAATATACGTTGGCCTAACTAAGAAGTTCTTCCACCTAGTTTAATTTTGATTGAAGAAATAACACAAGATGAAACATATTTAACTCCAACCCATTTTGGGCCGGGGCTTCCATCCATATTATCTAAAAATTTGTAGTCGTATACAACATTCTTGAAACTTCCAATTAATTGCAATGAAATGTGAGGTTTCGTAGTATCTTCTTGTGGTTCTAATGTTGTCCCTGCATAAAAAACAATATTAACTTCTAATTTGAAATTGACATATATATATAGCGAGAGAGAGAGAGAGAGAGAGAGAGAGAGAGAGATATTTAAGTTATGGAGGGTCTATTCACATTAATCAACAAAATAGAGTTACATAGACGAGCCTACAAGGCGATTTAACCAAGGACCTGCACATATCAAATAGGATCCCGCACCCAAGGAGAGGGAGAACAAGGAAGGTGAGGCTGGGTGGGGAAAACAAAATCCAATATCGACCAAAAAGGAGCACGCAGGCTCAAGATAGACAGAAAGGTAAAGCATAAACAAAATGGATAAACGAGAGAGTTACAGATCAGGAGGAGCCCCTGTGTCAGTAGCCTCAAAGCCCTCCACGTCAATGTTAATCATCTACTCAGGAGTGTCGTCCAGCCCAGCAGTGGGGGAGCAGCGAGAAGGACCAACAGTCAGAGGGGAGGTCTGTGAAGGGCCAGCCTCAGCTTTGACTGGCGCACTTTGATGCAGTCTGGAGTGGTTCTTCAAAAGTTCGTAGTGCAGTGAGGAGCTCTCAACGAAGCGAAGGTGATGAACCGTGCGGAAAAAAGTCTCAAATGTTTGAGAGAGGGCCTGAATCTTCTTCTCCAAATTACTGTTGATATTGTTTTGCTCTTTCAGTGTGAGGGAAAGGAGCGTCTCAGTGTGCCAATGCAGGTCAATCGCTCTGGTAAAGATTTTCTCCCTGCTTCGGGTGAGCCCAGGGTTCAGAATCCACTGAAAATCTGCATCGACTGCTTCCATCGAGGTGGATCGACGACGCTCTGCCACAGCAGCATCCAAACCGGCGAAGAAATCATGAAAATGATCCGCGGTAGCTTCCCGAAAGAGTCGCGCAACATTACACGCCTGAGTCTTAGCTCGATTCATGGGAGGTCTGGTAGGATTGTCCCAATTGGAGGCATGGCTGCGCCTGGGAGGACTGGGGGGAGGAGGTGGGTGAATGCGGCAAGGAGCCATGACAGGGCTAAGGAAAGAGGCTAGAAGGAAGAGAAGCAGGGAATCAAGGGGAGCCAAAGGAGAAGAGAAGGGGAAAATATGGGGCTTGACGGAAGCATAGTGAGGAGGATGCATGCAGGGGATGAGATAAATAGCATGAGAAAATATCTGAGGGCAAAGCGAATAAAATCATAGCGTCGTCCCAGGACAAGAGCACACGGGACGGAAATTAATAGAAAAATGTGAAATCATTGTAGAATGAGGGAAGGTATACCCTCTCGATCTGAGATTAGATCTCCTGCCTACGAGATCGCATGCTAAGATCATGAATCAACACATGGATCAGAACATTAGCGCAGAGGTTGTCAAAAATTGGTGGTTGTGGATGGGCTCCAACCTTGCTCAAGTCGTTCCTGCTGATTTCTTTGCAGTTAGCCCTTATGTCATCATCCTTGAGGGAGTTCCAATCCCTGAAAACAATTCTCTCATGCGAGATGACCCCCCTATTGGCCAGAAAATCAGCCAAACCGTTGGCCTTCAGCCAGACTCTGTGG
Organism: Pinus albicaulis; assembly: GCA_034641835.2. Classification (NCBI taxonomy): domain Eukaryota; kingdom Viridiplantae; phylum Streptophyta; class Pinopsida; order Pinales; family Pinaceae; genus Pinus; species Pinus albicaulis. The sequence continues at coordinate 17,572,709 of CM076575.1, forward strand.
AAGGAGATCCCCTTTGCAACTTTTATGTTGTCACTTATACGTTGTAGAAGCCTATTGATACGCCATCCCGTAGAGATTTTCTCCAGATTCCTACCCTGCTAAATTTTCCTACAAGCATGAGTAGCGATGTGAGAATCCCCTTCCACCAAGAGGGGCTAGAAGTTGTTCTGCTTAGAAATTTCGAGACCATGAGCCAAAGCCTGAAATTCAACCACATTGTTGGTGTTATTTCCTAAGTTGCCATAGTATATCCATTTGATGATGCCCTGAGCATTTCGAAACACTCCACCAAAGCCCGTGAGACCCGATTTATTCTTGGAAGCTCCATCATAGTTTAACTTGAGAAGAGGGGGATCTAGAGGAGACCAAACAGTTAGGGGTGATGGGGAGAGCGAAGTGGAGGGGGGAGAGAAGGCCCAGCAGGGAACCGGAAGATCAAGGAGATATAAAATCCTTTTGTCTTCCAGAGAAGGCAGGTTGGGGGCATCCTAGTGCTTAGCAATTGAGGCCCATTCCCTCATGATGGTTCTGATGCTGAAGATGCCATACTCTTCCATGGAAACCACGTTCCTAAAAATTCTAGAGTTACGCTCCTTCCATATAACCCAACATAAGATGCCTGGAAGGAGAGTCCAGGAAATATTAACCAGAGGTTGGCTAGAGAAATCGAAGCTCCAATTGTCCAAGGTATGGAAAGAATGTTCCGATGCGAGACCTTGAAAACCAGAAGGAACCAAGAGCAAATATTCGAGGCAAAAGGACAAGTTTTGAAAACATGATTAATTGATTCATTTTCCGTCATGCAAAGACTATAGACTGAAGGGCCTTGAAAACCTTTTCTTTGAAGATTGTCCCAGGTAAGAGTTTTCCTGTGCGTCAAGAGCCGGAGGAAGAGTTTGATCTTTGGCTAATGCTGCCTGTTCCACAATCTTTTCCATTTTTTGTCCTCTTAGATGTAAGTCGGTTGTTGTAACTGGTTGTAGGATTCCTTTATGCTAAAGGTTCTTGATGAATTATTTCCCCATCTTATAATGTTAGGGCTTTCCTCTTTTTGTATCTGCCTTTTGCTAAGATCTAGCATGAGAGTATTAAAAGAATTGTGGATATGAACATGGAGTATGTCTTTGAAATTATCCCACTCCCTCCAGCCCGCATTATTTTCCTGCTTCCAGTAGTCCTTGACTTTATTTTTTTCATGCTCTTCCAAGTGCTCTTTTAGGGTTCTATAGTGTTCCATATCCAATATGGGGTTCTTCTCCCATTCATCCTCCCAGAAAAGAGCTTGTTGACCATTGCTTATTTCCCCAAAACAATGCTGATGAATGAACCAACTATTTTCCTAGGCCTTATTCCACATTGGAGATCCTTTAAGACTCCCAGAGAGCCTAATGAGAGATTCCTAGGGAGTCGTGGGAGCGTACTTAGCCTTCTAGAGTTGAGCCCAGTTGGTTGAGGTACTTGACAGCCATCTCCACCAAGTTTTGGCACCTAAGGCTCTGCCAAGAAGATCAGGATCTCGAAGACTAAGACCTCCTGCAGCCTTGGGGGAGCAGACTTTATCCCAAGCGACCAGAGCCCAATTTCCTTTGTCAGCTTTTCCTTTCCAAAGGAAGTTCCTTTGAATGTTTCTGATATGGTTGGAAATAGATCTAGGAGCAGCAATTTCCGAGAAGAGATAGATGGGCATGGCTTGAAGGACAGACTTGACAAGGATAAGTCTCCCAGCGAGATTAAGAGCTCTGAAGGTCCAGTTGGAAGTCTTCTTTTTGAGTTTAGAAATGAGAGATTTCCAATTTAATGAGGTAAGGGGCTTGTCAGTAAGAGGAACACCCAGATGCTTGGAGGGGAAGGAGCTCCATTGAAAACCCAAGACCCAAGCAATATGAAGTTGTATGGCAGTGGGGGTGTTTAGGAAGAAGATTTTAGATTTCGAAATATTGGCATCCAGACCAGAGGCTAAATAAAAGTCGTTAAGGATCGATTGAAGGGAAAGGGCTTCCTTGAGCGACGGACATCCCATAAGGAGAGTATCGTCGACAAATTTCTGATGGGTAGCCAGAGGAAGCTGAGGATAAAGTTCAAGACTAGTAATTATACCTTCAGCCAGAGCAGCAATGATAGAGTGACCTAAACCCTCCACCAAGATGATAAAAAGGAAGGGAGAGAGGGGGTCGCCCTGCCGAATTCCATGAGAGGGGTTAATGATAGGAGTGGGAGATCCATTGAGGAGAATAAAGAAGAAGGCTCCCAAGACTACGGCCATAATCCAAGCTATGATTTCTTTGTTGAATCCAAACGCCAAAAGCATCTGACGGACATAATTCCAATTAATTTTATCAAAGGCCTTTGACATATCTAATTGGATTAACATTCCCGATTTCCTTTGGAATTTGAGAGAATGGATAATCTCCTAAGACATAATTATGTTGTCCAATATTTTCTGGCCCTCAACATATTCTGTCTAATCCACTGAGATAAGAAGAGGCTGAAGAGATTTTAGACTGTTAGAAATTATTTTGGAAATGATTTATAAATTACATTGCAGAGAGCAATAGGTCTGAATTGATCAGGTTTGTTCGCACTGTCTGATTTGGGAATGAGAGTCAGGAAGGTGGCATTGAGGGAAGGGAAGATTTATTTTCGAACCCTCAACTCCTCTACCAGATCATACACTGAATCCTTGATGGTGTCCCAACAGGCCTTGTAAAAATCGATGGTGAATCCATCAGGTCCTGGGGCTTTTCCTTTAGGCATAGCTTGAACTGCCTCCTCCAACTCCTCCATAGTTATCTTCTTTAGCAACATCTGATTATGTTCCTTGGTTAATATTGTAGGAATGTGCTTTGTGATTTTTTTGATATGATCCTGATTGTTGTGATTTCTCTCAGTGAGAATGCTTGTGAAATACCTGTGTATCTCTTCCTCAATTTGTTGTTGAGTGTCCACTTTCTTCCCCTGTTGTGTCATGAGGTTGAGGATTCTATTAACCTTCCTATGTTGGATCATCGATTTATGGAAGAAGTATGTGTTGCATTCCCTCTCTTTGAGCCATTGTATACGAAATTTCTACCTCCACATAATTTCTTCTTGAGTGGCTCGTTGGTCCCATTCTTGCTGAAGCTCTGATTCTTTTGCTTTGTTTGCTTGGTTAGCCCATTTTGAATGATGGTTTGTTGGAGGGCCCTCATTTTGTTTTCTATGATTTTGTTTCTCACTATTTATATCCCCAAAAGTTTCTTTATTCTACTTTTTTAGCTCTTGTTTTACAAACTTGAGTTTTTGATGGAAGGTTTTCATCCTGCTTTTTTGTGGGGCAAGATCTAAAGACCACCATTCTTTTACTTTATCTTGAAAATCAGGGTGGGCTAGCCAGAAAGCTTCAAACCTGAAGGGAGCATTCTTGGGTCTTATGGATAACTAAAAGGATAGTACAACCCGCCAATGATCCGAACCCACCTGTGGAGCAATGGCGGCCTCAGTTTCCAGGGAGGAAAGATAGAGCTCTTCGGAGAGAAGAAATCGGTCCAAGTGAGAGGCCATTTGGCGATCCCCTCCTCTTCGATTGTTCCAAGTATGGACCCCATTTTTAGTGGGGATGTCAATGAGCTGAAAATCATCTATTAAGCCTTGGAAAGCATGAGATTCTAAGTCCAGACGTCTCAGACCCCCCCTCTTCTCCTCCAAATTCAAAATCATATTGAAGTCCCCTGCTAGAATATTCATTCAGTAGTTGAATGATTGTAGGTATAATTTCAGTTGGTTGATCTATGCCAGTCTCTCTTTTACCGAGTGGGGACCATATACATTTGTGATACAGATTTTCTCTTTAGTACCGATGACCTGAAGGATGGTTGTCAGGGCATGCTTGGAAGCAAAAGAGTCAATAAAATGAAGCTTGGAATCCTTCCAGAAGGTAGCAATGCCCCCTGAAGTGCCTTGAGCTGCAATAGCCATGTGGCTATACTGTTTTCTGAAACAAGTCTGTTGTACTGATTGCATATCAGCCAGATTGCTTTTTGTCTCTTGTAGCAGAAGAATATCCGCTTTTCCAGAGATGACTTTTGATTTGAGAATCCTATGTTTTGAGGGACTATTGAGTCCTTTGATGTTCCATGTTGTACAATTCATGATAAAGTAATTGGAGAGAAAGTGAGAGCCTTTACCTTGCCAGCATTGATGAGGGAGAATCCTAGTTCGGTTAGGTGTTGTTTTTCTATTTTTCTTCCCTTTCTCTTCTGTTGCGCTTTGGTGATGTGAGTGTTGACCTTTATATTCACTTTGAGTCCTCCACTTGGATGTTTTCCGCTTTTGCTTTGATTCTCTCTTTGCTTTAGGAAGGTCTGTTGCATATTGAAAGCTTCTTCAATCTTTTTGAGCTGGTCCTCTGGAATGTCTTCAAAGACTTTGGTAGACCATTCCCTTGATAGTTTTTGTAGATCCATTCCGTCCAGTATCTCTTCCAAGGCCGTGTCCTCTAGGGTAGGTAGGTCTTGTGAAAAATCCATATCAGAAACCTCCAAAGTGACTTGTTCCTATGAAGGAATATTATTTTTGGTTTCCATGTCCATGTCCATGTCTTTTTCCTTTTCCGAAGTCTACTCTACTGTTTTTCTTGGTTTTCCATTTTCTATAGATGTGGAAGAAAGGATTTCATATCTATTGTGGGTGGTCTTTTTGGGAGCATCCTTTTCCACTGGCTGCCTCCTCTACTACTTGTTTTTGTGATGAAATTTGGTGAAGCCCTTGTCCTCAGGGGCCTTCGAGGTATCTTGTTTTGGGGGTGGCGTATTCTGAGGGAAGTCTCTAAATAGATGACCATGTTCATGGCATTTCCTGCACTAAAAATGGATGTGCTCATAATCCACCGGTTGAAGCCATATTTCATCTCTGAAATTTAGGCTGATGGCTTCGGGCAAAGCTCCCAAAACATCTATATAGGCACATATTCTTTCATAAGAGATGTAGTCACCATTGTGAGTGCCTTCTGAAATTTTTATATATTCCCCTAGGCCATTCCCTATAGCTTGAAGCACCATCAGAGCTCAATAGTCTGTTTGAAGCGAGTATAGTCTGATCTAGACCGGGACTCTTTTGAAGTCTTATTTTTCAGGCATGAAGTTTTCCTTCCAAAAAATCATGTAGAAGCCAGCAGAGCTGAAAAATTAGGTCCCCCCTCAAAGATGCGATCCTTATCTTCCAACTGGGCGAAAACCACTGTGAAGAAGCCCTTCGAACCGACCTTTAATTCAAGGGGCCCTTTTGGGTTGCACTTAGCTTGTATCCAGCCTTTCAAAGCTTTTTCTGAAGGCTAGATCCCCATAAACTTACAGATAACCGCATGTTATTTCATATAATCCCCGTATACCTCTATGTCCAGTTCTTGTATTATAATCTCTAGTAGTTTAGTAGTCTTTGGGTGACAGACTTTTGTGGTCTATACTTTTTCCTGGTCAGATTTGGTGACCCCCAATTTGGGGTCCTCCGGAAGGTTTGTCATGAGTGGGATTCCTGCCAAGGATCCCATTTTCTGAGGTGCTTCTTTGTCAAGACATTGGAGCCTAGCAACATCATTGTTGGTAAGAACCTGCACGTTATTGGTCATAACTTGATCTGGTTTTTGACCTGCAGAAGAGGTAGTAAGACGGGTGAAGAAAGAAGAGTCGGGTGTGCGAGAGGGGCCCAGTACCTGCTCTTTGAAGGAGGGGCCGTCTTTCACAGCTGAAGACTCCATGACAGGCACGCTCAAAGAGCGCCCTGTGGAGAGCAAAGGGAAGCCAACTGCAAGGTAGAGCCTGCAGAAGCCCTCAGCGCCGCCAATGAAGTTAGGGCAAGAAAGATAGCCAAGTTGTGGAGCTTAGGGTTCCAGTCTCGTTCCTCTTCTTGGTTGGTAGTTGTTTTCATATATATATATATATATATATATATATAATTTTAAAACTATCTTGAACTACAATGTTTAAAAAAAAAAATACAAAATTCAAATTGAAGAAACTATTGACTCACCAGTGAGATTGATATCAATATTCTCTTGGACATTTGTGTTTTCAATATTCTCGTTGAAAAGTTCCTCAACATTCTCTTCAAAATTTGGGTTTTCAATATTCTCATTTACAAGTTCCACAACATTTCTAATTTCCTCATCATTTTCATGAACCTCTATATTTCTTTCATGAGGCTCTACCTCCACATTTATTTCATGGCTTAATCTTTCCCTTTCCTCTCGCCTTTTTTTTTGTAATCTCTCATTCTTTTCCACTGGATCAGTTCTATTTCGATTGTGCCTTGATTGACAATTCCTTTTGCTTCCCATGTTCACAAAATTGGAAAGCTAAAATCCAATTCTATTTGGACCAAATACCCAAAAAAACATAAAGACTTTAGAATAAGTACTTCATGCCTTCATAGAGACATTTTGCAAAATATCAAGTAATTAAATTCTTATAAAAAATAAAAATGTAATTTTTTCCCCATAAAATTTTCACTTCCCTTTCCTAAAAATATGTGCTCTTTAAAAAAAAGTTAAATGTTTAAAAATAATTACTTAAAAAAAAAAAAAATCGCACCCAAAAAAACTTAGCTAAAAAAATTTTGCACCCAAAAAAACTTCGAAAAAAAATTTCGCAAAACAAAATTCAAACCCAAAAAAAATTCGCACCTTTGCACCCTCGAACCTTCGCACCCTCACACCTTCACACCTTCGCATCTTCACTGGTTCAAAATGGTGTGGAATATTGTGGAATTAATCTTTCAATTGAGATTATTTATATACAACTCTCGCTCGAAACATCATGATGATACGATGAATCTTCGTAGGATTTCGTCGGCCAACGATAAATTTTTTTTATTAAAGTTTAATAAACTCTCAGACGAGAGTTATATAACTCTCATCCGTGAGTGTGCCTTGGGTAAAATCTCGCATGCAAACTCTCAGCTGAGAGTTTGTAAAACTTTCGGGCAAGATTTTACCCGCACTGTTAAATTTAACCTGGGGTGGTTTAAACTCTTGGTCAAGAGTTTAACATTTCTCGCCAAATATTTTATTAAATGTCTCACCATAGAAATTATCTCGCCCGAAATATCTACAGTTTTCAGGAACCTGCAACTTTAGAGGGGTGGAACACCTACAAAAACATAATATTATATTTCAGACTTGGTACCATTAGATTCATCTCTGAATCTAGTTTCTAATGATGTAATATTTGTGGAGTTTCATTAAAAATTACAATTTGTTATTAATTTTATATTGAACTGTGTCACTGTGGAATTTTATTGTTCTGAAAATTGCATTGAATGAAAATTCAATAACTTTAAAATGGAAACACCAAAAAAATAAAAAAAATCATATTTCAATTCCTCTCCATGTCTTCTTCAAAAGGGCATTATCATTTTTCTTATTGATGATCACATTGAAAAGAAAATCTAGGGCTCGTAAAATGTACTAAAACATCACCATTTGTTTGTCTTCGTCCATTTCAAAAAATAACAAAAATAGTGATTTAATCTTAAAAATACCGAAAAATAGTCATTGCAGTAGTGCAATATATGTAGATTATGATGATATCGTTTATTTCCAAAAAATGAATAACCATCCCTAAAAAATTTGGGGTTCAAAAAGTGACTATTTATGTTTTCCAGAAAATTTCAAGTATATGCAGTTAGTAAACAACAAATTTACCCCTCTATATGTCAATGTTTTTTAAAAAACAAATATGAGTATGGAGGTAAGACAATTCTATACAAATATTTTTTTATGTAAAAGCATTTTTTTCATTGAAAATATGAGTTTAGTGGAGTTTAATTTGAAAAAACATAGAAAATTACAATTTTCAACGTGAAAAAAGGGAAAAAAGTGTTTCGCAACTTCATTTTTTCACCCAGTAGTTAATTCTTTATTTTGGACTCTTTATTTTGATGGTTCTAAATTTGAAGATGGTGCAGACGCTGACTGTATTTTAATAAGCCCAGATGGAGAAAAAACCATGTTAACCTGCAGACTAGAATTCAATTGTACAAACAATATAGCTGAATACGAAACATTAATCCAAGGTTTGTACAAAGCCATTGATCTTAATATCAAATATCTGAAAGTTCTAGGAGATTCTAAAATCATTGTTAGACAAGTAAGAAATACCATTCATTGTATTTATAGACATTTAAAGCATTACCAACCATTAGTCCAAGAATTAACCATTCATTTCTTAGCCTTTAATATCTCTTATGTACCCAGAATGCATAATGCTAGTGTAGATCTATTGGCTAACATAGTGTTAGGGTCCTATAATAATAAGGTTCATAAATTTTGAATTGACTTTGAGAGTCTTGTAAATATGTACATACCTTGCTTTCTGTAAGCTTTTTTCCCATATTTTGAAAAAATGAAAAATAATAAAAAAATCAAAAAGAGGGTAAAAATTCCTAAGAGAAATATCAAAGGACTTAGAAAAATATAGACCCCAAAAGAAAAAAGAGATAAATTAAGACATGAAAGTGAGCAATTCCAAATGCCACTACTTTTACTTTTAGTGCAAGAATAATGATTATGTGCAGAGTGTCAATAAATGCCATAATCCATGATCAGTTAAATAGTTTAATCTTAACTTTTCATGCTTTCAATTTCATGTTTTAGATAGAGAATAAGGATATGTCAAACATTTTAAACTTGATAAATTAGTAGATAGGTAGAGAATAATGAGGAGCTCAATAGTTTAATCTGAGCCCTCGGATGAAATAAGGTATACTTAGATAGTTTTATGCTTTGAAAGAAAAATGTTTTAGGGTTGCAAGCCTAAATGCACCCATGAAAATGAATTAAAAATGTTAGAAATGATGGGTAGATAGAAAGTAGTTGAGAAATCATGTAATAAAGCATCATCAGGCAAAAATCACTAATTTCTCCTCCCCTCCAAATATTCAGTATTCTAAACTATCATTCAAAAAGGATCAGAGCATTTCTCTGACTCTTGTTGGGACCGGACCCAAGGCTCGATGACTAATTAGTTAAACACATTGAATTCCCACACTATACCCATATTCATCAGCATTTACTCTTCATTCATAAATCATGATCTCTTTTTCCTACGTAAAAACCCATTTTTACTTAGTAAAAGCTAAATCCTAAATAACTAACTTCATTTCCTTTCAAAAAGCATTCATAAACCCTAAAAATGCATTTATCCTAAGTTAAAGTGTGAAATATTAAAAAGACAACAATGCTTTACTTTGTCTATCATTTGCACTTTACTTAGAATTAAACATGTATTTTCATTCATTACTTTACCCTTTTTCACATTAACCTCTAAACCTATTCTATTAAATCCCTAAATACACCAACCTCTATAGTATTAAATCCTTTTATTTTAAATAACCCTCTAAACCCACTATTTTAAAGTTAAAACCAATGTTTAATATCCCATGTGCGCAATATTAATCCTGCCCTTATCCCATTGGTTTAACATATCCATATACAAATATCCAACCCCCTATAGTTTTGAACAAATGTCAAAAACGTTTGAAAGGCTATATAATAAAATTGGCGCCCGCATATGTATTTGTTGAAACATTTCATAAATGTTTTGATTTAATATACATTATATTATTCTGCACCCGCCCCCCCCCCCCCATTATATAACCAAATTTTAACTTTAAGTTGAAGTTAATTTATAAATTTAAACATTACCCACGTGCCCATCATATAACCTAAGTTATAAACTTGATTTAAACGCACATTTATGAAGTTTTAACCTATCCCCGTCACGTTAATAAAACCCAGTCCCACTCCCCTATCCCATTACAAGTTCCCAAACAATATGGGTCATTCGCAATCGAACCCCAGATCTGACGGCTGAAAACCAATATCACATAGAAAAGATGCGCGATCACTCCCATCTCATTTCTACATGAAATGAGTGGTTTTATGATTTTATCTCTCCTCCACGTGGTTGATTCTTGTTGTATCGCGTGGGTTAGCCCCGAAACCACTTACCGCCGATAGGACGCGCGATAACCATTATGGTTTTAAACCATTGAACCCAAAAACTAGCCATTTTACGACATGACTGTCATTTATTACCATTCCCCATTAACCCTAATATGGCTCATAAACAGTGGAAATGCATTTTATTTCATATTCTTCTGCACGAGCCTCCCGACTATTAAAACAAACATTTTTCCACCATTTTCTTGCCAAAATACCTCAAATTTCAGCCTACTACTCTTTGAAGACTGTGAGGAGATTTGCCTTGCTCCAGAAACTCCGCAGAAGTTGTTCAACCATTTAAAGACCTCAGAAGCTGTTTCAAACCCCTATACCTACGCATAACAGGTTTTCTTCTTGAATTAGAGCTTGTTTTTAAGTTTTAAAAGAGAGTTTTCAAGAATATTTCCCATTTATAAATTAAAAATTAACAAAAGAAGCCATCAAAAAGACCAAAAAATAGGCCAAACCCTATCAATTTTTCTTCAGAAACCCTGTTTCACTGTTGCCTACTACTTTGGAGGAAAATTTTGAGTCTTTATATTTTTATCAACTATTTTAAGCTCTAAAATTAAGCCAGAAAACCTCTGAAGGTATCCTAAGCCTCTGTGCCCAATTTTAGAAGACTTTTAGCCCAATTTCTCAGTGAAAGACTCAGGAAACCCATGTTTCTTGTTTAAAACCAGTCAAAAGCCAGTAAATCCTCTTTGATAGACCTAATTGGAGAGAAAGCCCAAAGAAGAGATTATACTTTTCCTGTTTTATCCAAGAAGCCTCTACTAAAAGTAAAAATACTTCTGCAAACTATCTAAACTTGCAGAAAGTAGCCAAAATGCCTAAAAAGTAGAGTACAAGAAATCATGAATGTTTCAAAGTGCCAAAATCCACTCTAGCCATGTCTTCTAAGACTGCTATTGTTGTCAATCCTTTACATCCCCCAATCATAGACATTGAACACATTCCATTGGCTGATGTTGATTACAATATAGCATATTCCATTGTTGAATTTAACCTGCTTGATATTCAAAACTGGTGCTACGAGAAATCCTTAGATAATGAAGAAGAAGTCCATATTTGGGAATCCCACTTTCCCAAATATGTTGTCCCATCAACTCACCCATGCCAGGAAGTCATTAGGTTATGTGAACAGTATTATGTGCCTAAGCAAAGAGCCATTGTAAATGTGAACAACGAAGTGCTTTTCACCATCACTACTGAATCTATTAACCAGATGCTATAGCTTCAACCTGACCCCCAAGCAGTCCCTTTATTCATAGAGACCCTTACCAAGCTCTATATTTCCCTTTATTTTCCCAATAGATTCATGATTTTCTAGACATTCATGCCCTCACATGTAGAAATTCCTAAACTGAGTCCCCCATATTCTACTTCCAAATTCCTAGAAGGTTCAAGATGTGTGATTTCCATGCTTTCTGTTGTGCAAATAGCTCTAAAAATAGAAGAAAATAGATATCAATGCCTTAGAAATAAGCCACTTCGAGGGGGAAACCTCCAATACATTACATGAATGAAAATTCTTTGACGATACAAATGACAAAACCTCCTTTCTATATATAGGAGTCCATGGGGCCACAAATTAATCCTAGTGGGGCCACAATGTAATCCTAGCCGACCTAACAATAATAATGTAAGGGCTAAATAATAACAATATGGGGGTTACAAGGGTACAAAAATAACAATAAGGGGGTCTACACTAACATAATAAGGGACTACACTAGTAATATAGGGACCTAACATGCCCCTCTCCTTCAAACAAGTGTTGTCCTCAATGCTTGATTATTTCTTGATGCTTTTGTATAAATTTCTCATCCTCCCATGTGGAATATTCTACAGGAAAGTTCTTCCACTTGCTGAGATAATCTGAAATTTATTGTACTTGTCGAGTTCTTGTTTCTGTGACTACTTCATAACTTCTTTCGATGTGATGTTGATCTTTGATGCAGGAGCATCTAACGCTCCTTAATCAAAGAAGAATCCAAGTGGATCGAGGAGGACATGGACAGTCGAGCTGAACAAAGGGAGGAAAATCTGCTTAAAACATATCTAAAACAGATTTAAAGAGGAATTGATGGATTGTTATCTGCGTGCATGTATTTGGAGAATTTCGTTGGAGAAAAATCAGGAGAGGATCGGATCGATCCTTCCGATCTAGTGCTTCTTATATAAATGTAGTGTGATGGGGCGTGATATAGATCAGGTTTTGTGAGTAAAATGTAGCGAACGTGATCTTGTTTCTAAGGCTGAAATGCCTTAGTTTGAACTGTTCTGTATAATATATATAAAACCGTGGTTTAGTGCTGCGTTCATCTGTGTGCGTTTTGTAATTGAGTTAAATCCTGTATGAGAACTTGTTGAACGACATTGATCACCCGTGGATCCATGGCGATCTAGATTATTGTGAAACGTCATGTTTGTAAGGATTGATGTATGGTTTCATTGATTCCGATCAGTGTTTCTATTTAAATCGTAAGAGTTCTGTGATAATGCAATCCTAGCTCTGTCAAAGCTTATAAACTGAAACGGTGGCAACTGGTGTCGCCGATTGGAATAGGTCGGAGGTTCGGGCGATCTCCGATTCTGATTAATCGGATCAGAACTGTAGTGATGGCATCGGATTGGAGTAGCGGAGATTGTGAAGAATCGGAGTTGGACGTAGCTGTGAACTGCCGAGGTTTATAGGGGCGGTTGTATATGTTTTTGAAATCCACATATGAGGATTAAAGCGGATATTAAAAGGTTTCCATGTATTTGTATGGATGAATCGATATTTATGTAGATCCACGTTGTTAAATTAAAAGGTTTAAAGTTTAAAACGCTTCCGATAAGCTTTAATGGGCCATAACCCACAGGCCCAGGTTCGAAATTTTATATGAAAGGGGATTTTGGCTTACCCCAAGATTTCTTTTCATCAATCTTTCAGTTGTTTCATTCGATTTTGCACCAAAGTTAGGTTATCCTTTGATAGTTGGAGAACTTTTTTTTGATGCTCGATGTGATATTCCACTACTTTATCATCCATAATAGATTTCATTTTATCCTTCAAACAATCCAACTTAGCCTCCATTTCTGCTTTTAAACCATCTATGTCATCTTCAGTTGCTCTTCGTAAGATCGAAATTTGTTGCACTTGGTACTGTAATTTTGAAATCTCATACTGCAATTCTTCCTCTTCATGCATCATAGTATAGCTTTCTGAGGGCTAAATGGGTATGGAATTATTTTTTGGAGGCATTATAGAACCCATTACTGACAAAAAATCTTCAATATTCCCATGGAATCACTTCAAACTTCTTTTTCAAACAAACATTATGCAATTTTAGAAAACAAGTACACACCTTTTTCTTGCTTTTGAGTATCTATATATTGAAACTGAATTCTCTCTGTGATTTCAGATCTTCAATATTTGAAATTTAGCCCTGAAGTAGCCCTCTGAATCTTCTTTCGAATTTCACAGGTCTAGCCTAATTTGGATTCTTCAAGGCAAAGTTATGCCCAATATCCCACGATGACCTAATTAAGGATTGGTTTAGTAGAGCAAACTTGCATGAATTTCCAGGTGTCACTTCTTTCTCCTTCAGCTTTGAAATTGATAGAGAGGAAACTACAGTCCGTTTTCTTCCGGACATTTTTTACAGAATTCCAATCTGATGCTCAGAGAGAGTTATGATTATTTTCCCACGATCACCTCTTTGAGATGAAATTCAGAAGCCTGAAAAATCCCTAACTTCCACAAATCATATCTCCGAAAATATTGCGAACCAAGATCTGAAATTTTGGGACGATGTTCCTCTGAATTTCTGCTTCGCACTTTAAAAATTTCAACTTCTAAAACTTTGTAGAAAAACAATTATAGCGAAAATTCCACGATGACCTGTTTGGAGCAGCGAAACCCTAGAATCCGAAGCTCTGATACCATATGTTGTGAAACCAGCTCCAAAAATAGAAGAAAAGAGATATCAACGCCTTATAAATAAGCCAATTCGAGGGGGAAACCTCCAATACATTACATTAATGAAAAATTATTTGATGATACAAATGACAAAACCTCCTTTCTATATATAGGAGTCCATGGAGCCATAAAGTAATCTTAGTGGGGCCACAATGTAATCCTAGCCGACCTAACAATAATAATGTAAGGGCACAATAATAACAATATGGGGGTTACAGGGGTACAACAATAACAATAAGGGGGTCTACACTAACATAATAAGGGACTACACTAGTAATATAGGTACCTAACACTTTCCTTCATCCTAGGATATTTTACTGATGAACGCACAGATGAATCCATCTTGGGGTTCTTATCCGTTTTTACCCCAGGGAAACCCGCATCAGTAATCTTTGATTATGCTCGTTACATTGCTGATAATATTCATTATCAATTGATCAATTTTCCAATCGAAGGAGTGTTCAAATACACTTCCTTCCATTTCCATATGTTGTTATACTTTCAATCAGTTAATTTTCCAGTTACTCTTCAAAAGCTTGACATGAAGGGAAATACTTTATCTCTCACTTTTTGGACTAAATTGCTCAGGAAAGAGTGTGCAGATTTCACATATGTGGAGTTTTCATAGTAATTGTTACATCCAGTGATCACAATGTTAACAAAAACATAGCAGCCAAGGATAAATTAAGAAATGAAAAAGATATTGCAGTTGTCAGAGAAGAATAAGGTTGGTGACTGGTACTTATATGAAAAATATACTGAGATCAGAGTATTTGGGTCAAACTTGTTACCTTACAAGTTACCCAAGCATGTTTCAATGAGGATCTTTGCCTTGGAGTATATCAGGTAGATCCTAAATTATGATTCTATAAATTTCATGGAAGAAAAGAACAAAACTCAGTTAAAATTAAAAAAATCAGATAGGGCCATTCATTTGCAATCACAGGGATGCAGAAAAAGGGGCAGCTAAGCAACTATTGGAATACAAATTTGAAGAAATTTTTCCTTGGAATTATGATCCACAAGGGGTCCTAACTAAACTAAGAGTTAAATGCAACTTAACACCCTTCGTCCATGAAGCAAAACCAGAGATAGAAAAATTTGCTAATCAAATTGAGTGGACTGAAAATACCTTAACAGATGCAGTAAACAAAAGTGATACTAGTCACACTTTGGAGACTGCAAAATAGCCAGAAGAATCCACTATGAGAGTAAGGGAAGAAGGTGCCTATATTGCAAAAACTACAAATAAAAATAAATTCAATTTAATATATAATAGAAGGCCTAAGTTAAGTTCAGCTGGTAAAGAAAAGATAACAATTGATGTTGAAGAAACAAATCTCCCAGATACTAATACAAATTTTCCAGAGACAAATGTTGCCACTACCATCATAAATGAACCAGTTACTGAAAAATATATTGAAAAACAGGTTGATATTGAAGATACACATTTGATAGAAAGACAACAGAGTATGGAAGCCTCATCTTCACTGACAGCTGAGGAGAAAGATCTAGATATCAAAGAAAAATACAAACAGATCAAGTTGAAGAATGAAGAGCTCAAGAATATTATTTATTCTCAATATCTCAAAAAAACAAAAAGTGGTTAGAATAGACTTTTTTCTACATTTTATTATTCAAATCAAAATCTAATCATGTCAATGTTACAACCAACAGTAAAATCTCCCAAGACAGTGGTAGATTATAAAAAATTTGATGTATAAATCCCAACAGAAAAGATTCATGCTCTTTATTAGATTGAATTCCATAGAAAGACTTTAGAAATGTTGTACTCTACTGTTACAACTAAAGCCATCAGTGCTCAGAAGCTCCAGAACACCATTTCCAACATGCAAGGTCAGATGAAAATGGACAAAGCCTCATTATGTGCTAAGGATCTCAAAATTAAATCCTTAGAAGAATTGGTAATTAAAGTGGGATATGACCCTACAAATGTCAATGCAGCAGAATTGTTATTAAAGAAAAAGAATGAGGACATTGAAGCCTTGTGGAAACAGCTCAAACTTCCTCCAAGTGAACATCCCCAGGCTAAAGAAATCATACAGGAACAGAATGACAAAGATGACATGATGAACATCATATTTCAACTTACAAGACAGATTAAGGAGATGGAGATTCAGATGGACAAACTTGTCCATGAAAAGGAAATAGTGAAAGTACCAGAGCCACCTACAGTTATTCCCATGGTCACTAAAGTTGTGCCTTCAACTCTAGCTGAAGAGTTGGCACCCAAATTTCCACTGGCTACTGTAGTGCCAGTGACTTCATCTACAACATCAGCTGCTGAGTCTTCCTCAACAATAGTTCATCCAACAGGCGAGGCAACAAATTAGTGAAAGTTATGGAAGAAATGCCTCTAAAGACAAGTGAGATTAACAGGTTGACAAAGATGGTAGAAAATATTTAGAATGCAAACAAATTATCTCAAATAAATGCAACAACACATGAGAAAAACGCTATCAGACTAAGTGAAGAGCTAAAGAATCTAGAAAAAGGAGTTAACCTTAAAGCAGAAAATATCATACATTAAAAACTACCTTTGGAACTATGTCATTGAAACCATCCATGATGTGTGGCCTTCAATTCAGGTAATTTTTCAATAAAGGGAATAATTACTAGTAGCCCAAGTAGAAATCGAAAATACTCAAAGTGAATTGGCTGACAAACCAGGGCAAGCTTTAAAGCTGATCACATTCCTTAACAGACAAAACAGACAAGAATTAGAAGAACTCAAGATTATTGACAGAACTAAAACTATCCTATAAATTAGGAAAGTTATTACAAAGAAGAATCTAATGAAGCAACTAGAAGAAAAGTGTGAGAATATGAATACTGCTATAACTAGGTTTATGGTCAAGTTTACAAATTTGAGGCAAAAGGATTGCCTGACATTATGGTTATTAATGATAAACTAATGCCTCAAAATGACTATGATAAGAATATCAGAGAATTTGCAAAGAAACAAGTAAATAAACCACAAGGACAAGGCATTCCAACAGGAAAGGTCTTACTCAAAATTTTTGAAGACTTATTCTATTTATAGATTAAAATCAAACACTTGTTTGTCATCAAGCCAACCTTTTCCAAATACACTGTAGCTGATGAAAAATTTAGGAAATTAAAAAAGATACAAATTCCTAAAAATGAGGATTGGCAGTCACTCATAGATTTACTATGAAAAACAAAAGAAAGATAGATGAAAGAAGAAAAAAATTGTTTTCTGATTTACAGTCAAAACATATTTTTACAGCAGTAAATAGTTTTGACTATGGTTAAAGAGTATCTGAGTTTAGAGAGTATTAGTGAATAAAGAGAATCAGAGAAAGAGTATCATACAAGGCAGATGAGATTCCAAAACAAATTTAAAATATCTAAAACCATCAAGAAGGACATTAACGCCGCCAGCTGCTTCTTATCCTAAATCAGTTTCTATTTATTTTGGATAGATAAGACAGCTTGCTAATTTGTTAAGTAGCTGTCTCTATTTTGTTGTAAAGATATTTTGATTTTCCCTTAGATAATTCCAAGAATAATTCTAAGATATTTTGTAAAACAATTATGTATAAGTACTTCATCTTTAGAAATATTTTGTGTGAAATAAAATTGCTAGAGATTTCTATAGTCATTTTTGTTGGACTTGAAGGCTTTTGTGTTTCAAATTTCGAGTAGCAGACTGGATCAAACCAATTGGCATCATACTTCATGATTCATGTGATGAGCTATTTGGAGTGAAGTATTTCCTTACTTTTCTTTATTATATTTATTTGTTACATGCATCCATCTATGTTTGTTCTAAATTTGAATGAATAACTAGGAGTATTACTACAAGATTTGTTAAGAGCACCCCGTTTTTAACTAGTTATCATTTCTATGTTTTCCTCTGATTTCAAGTGTAGGGAACCCTTAATTTCTCCCTCTCTCATTTGACCTATGCCTACTACTTCCTTTTCCTGGATCAAAGGATTCTTAATTTCCCTTTATCCCGATCATACCACCTCACGAAAAAAACTTTCCAAGATCTTCATGGGTTATCTATCTTGCCCTGAAAACATTTGACTTTTTGGCCTTGATCCCAGTTCTGTTTGCTTGATTTTAACTCCTTATCCCAATGGAAAAATAGATCTCCCACTATCCATCCCTTCAACCACCAAATTAATCAAAACCAAACCAAAGCTGCACAATCATAACTAGCCTAAAACCATAATTAAAAAGAAAGTTAAATTTTATAGAGAGAGCCCTCTCTGAACCCTAGGAAGGCTAGAGCCTAGAGTTTGAATTTGGTCTATGGTTACCTCTAGTTATCTAAACTAAAAACCAAAAATATCACAACTAAATATTTACTAGAGTGATAACATTACTGGTAACCATACTGGGGAATTAACCAATCCCTAGTTGTTTAATAAGCCTTAAAGGAAATCATTTTTATTATCCTTTTTCCCTTAAGATTGTTTAAATAGTTGTGAGTATCGAAAAACTGTAATTCTGGCTTCTAGGAAAATTTACTATACCAAGTCTAACCCGGATCCTAAACCTGCTATTATAGTAGACAACCCAGATTGAATTGGCAAAAATAAAAAATAGATAGAAGGTTTAGAAGCTGAAGTGTCATTAATAAGAGTCAATTCATTACCATAGGAATTAGCAAGTTTGCAAGATATAGATTTTGATCTGAAGTTTGAACATTCTTTATTTAGAAGTAAATCTAAAATTGATTTGAAAACTATTGTTTTAGACACTATTTTTATTTCATTTTTTGAAACAAAACAAAAAAATATTACAGTAAATTCTAAATCAAATAAAGTTGAATATCAAACTAAAATTGAAGAAATTAACGCTAATATTCTCAAAGATATTGATGAAGCCATTGAATTAGCTCAATTGTTAGCATATACAATTAAGCCTTCAATTTCACAGTTATATACCACCATAATACCAGCTGTAGATTCATCTCTTTATACTACCACATCATATATAGCTTCCAATACCAACTCATCCATAGATTCATTTATCCCTAGACTACCTTTACAGCCTAGAGTATTATTTCCACCTTCCACTTCATCCACTATATCCACTAGCTCACATGTTGATTTTCCAAACACATCATTTTCATTCCCTAGTAGTTCCACATATATTTCAGTTTCATTTCCCAACACCGCAACTATAGCTTTTAGTTCATCAGCTGCCACTTCCAGTTCAGCCCCAATCACTTCTACTTTACCTCCTAGTCAAGCTAAAATTCAAGCTATGGCTGCTAGGTATGCTCCCCTTGTCTTACCAGTACATCTTTATGACATTCCTCAAGGCTATCAGAATAAGATACCACAGCTTGATGCCACTACCCATTATATAGCTCAACAACACATTACTAAAATGACAAACTTCTTTGAACTTCATGAGATTGATGATTCAGATGTTCAAATGAGGTTATTTGCACAAACATTGACAGGAGAAGTTTAAAGGTCTTGCTACTGGTAGTGTAACTGATCTAGCTGTGTTTCATAGATTATTTTTAAATAAATGGGAAAATAAAAAGAATCCACTCCCGATATTGTCTAATTTTGATGCCATGAAAAGAGCTCCAAATGAGTCATTCCAAGACTATTGTACTAGGTATAACAGTGTTTACAATTCCATCCCTGAAAATCTTAAACCCACTCCTTATTCTGTCCCACTTAAATTTCCTGAAGGATTTGACGCATACAAGGCTTATCAGTTGAGAGAAAGAGATGCAGAAACCTTAGAAAGAATGCAAACAGATGTTGTTACTGTATAAGTAAACATTTTAGCCAAAAAAACTAGACTAAGAAATGAGAGAAGAGTGACCATTAAGGAAGAAACGTCCAATTCAGACACAAAAATAGACAGGTTAGCTAAACTTTAGAGAGGATGATGGATAGACTAGATAATATAGAAAGAAGACCTCAATGGGATAATCAACAGCAAATCAGAAATCCCAATTTTAGGAAAAGCAAAAGAAACAGTCCCAGACTAGATAATAAGGCCCCCTTCCAAGAGAACTATGTTGAAAGTTCTCAGAATTTTTGATTTTGAGGTAGGGATGATTTATCCACCCTAATCCGACATTGATATTATCAATCCGGGAGCATATCCTTTCAAGGCTATGTGCAAGGTATATGCAGGAACAAACACTCAATCCGTTCAACCGTGGATTTACAATCAAAACTAAAAACATTGTCGTGAAGTAAAGTTAATACAGAACATTCAACAATCTTAATCAACAAGAGATAAAAATAACAACCATAGCACAACAGAAATTAATCCACACATATACACAGACGC
The DNA here is from genome assembly GCA_034641835.2 of Pinus albicaulis. Classification (NCBI taxonomy): domain Eukaryota; kingdom Viridiplantae; phylum Streptophyta; class Pinopsida; order Pinales; family Pinaceae; genus Pinus; species Pinus albicaulis. The sequence goes on from CM076575.1 coordinate 17,592,973, forward strand.
AGAACCTGATCATAAGAGTGGGCCCAGCTCTTTGATTAGGGCTGCGTTAATTATGAAATGCTTTGGAAAAGAAAACCAGATGTATTTTATTGATATATGAAATGTGATTACAGTCTTCTCTTCGAAACCCCGAATTACAGGAACAATATCCATTTTATACACAGTATAAGGGAATAATAGATTTCCCTGAAACATGACAATCATGTGTTCAAAAATGGACTCTGGTTGAAATGGCACGAACAGCAGATATTCTGAATGGAGAAAAGGGCCGAGAATAGGCCCAGGGTGTCGTGGTCCAGTTGTGCATTCTCCCTTTGGCTTGTTGTTACCGATTATTGTTGCGATCTGCTAGAACGAGGGTTCCTATCTTCAATCTGTAGCCAAACACAAACCTTAGTGCCACAATTAGTTAAAACCCCACGATTTTACTTCATTAATCAAAATATCCCAATTGGACAAGTCAGGGTATTTACCTCAGGAGTTTATCATGGCAAATGTGGGTAAATTAAGAAAAAAGGGTCAAAAAGGATAACAAAAAATGGGCAAAGAAATAGCCAAATTCGATGCCCAACATCTCCCCCCAGCTAGCCTTCTACATGCCCTCATGCAGCCTGCCGACCCAGCAGATCTGGGTTCTACAACCTGTGAGCTTCATGAAGCCTGGCAAGATCGTACTCCAGAGTCATTTCTATCCCTGGAACTTTAAACCCACCTGAAAGGAGGACCTCCTTCCACCAGTCTACCGGAACATTATAAGCTAGAGTATAGACTTTGGATGGTAGCCAAAGAACATGATATTGAAATCGAAGCCCCATCCACTGGGTGCCACACGTTTGCACACATGCCACATATCTTGGTACTAGAGTGAGTACTCGTGCAAAATTAGGTGCCCCAAAAGTATCCCTGCTTCTGATAGTTGTTGGTGACATCATCCATCTCCTTTGACAAGCATCCAGAGCTTCCTTCTGAAAAACAGTTATTTGATTGACACAAAGATCAAGGCACCACCTTTGTGTCCTCAACATTCTATCTTTGTTTTCCTCAAACTTAAAAAAGGCATAGTGCCTATTAAACATAGTGTCTGACCTCTCATGCTCTGCCCTTATTATAAATGGCTTAGTGAGTTGGTTAGATTCAAAAGTGTCACAAGCCTTCCGCCAATGAATTTGATTGAGAGTATAAGAGGTGAGGGCCCTCAAGTGAATGTCCCCCACGTGTGGGACCGGATTAAAATTTCTGTCCAACCGTAGCAAATACCCATGCAAATAAAACTCACACATCAAGTGCTGAGTTGGCACATCATGATTTCTCATGATCCAGAGGAACTGTACACCATCCTCAATCTCATAACTCACCTCATTCTTAATGCCTTCCATGAAAAATAAAAGAAAATGTTCATGCAAAAATAAATAATAGCAAGAAGCAGGGGGGCGACATGCCATCACCTCTTGCACCAGACTGAACATTTGTTCCTTATCATCTTTCAGCTCGGCCACCTGCTTTTCCAGCTACTCCATATGGCATGCCTTAACTTCATAATATCCATACGCTCCACATATCCGAAGATAGTTGCGAAGGCTTTCTCTTCGGTTCTTTTGATTTCATTTTTGTACTGGGCCGCAGTAGATTTCCATGTCTATAGCTTAGCCGTTAGGGCATACTCTCGAGCTTCAAAGAGCTTTTCAATTAGTTTTTTCTCGGTTTCCGCTTCGACCCTATCAACCTTGGGTCTCTTGGCTTGCTATCTATACCTGTTTATCTGCTTCTGCATCTTATACACTTTTCTCCTCAAACTCCTCACTTCCATTTTCAACTGCATTGTTTCCTTCAACTCATGCTGATATATTTGCTTGATAGGTGGTCTTCGTGACCTATCTAACTCTACTTCCTCTTGCTTCACCTGCACTTCCTCGGCTCCGACTATTGGAGGTGAGTTCCTTGGAACTGCCTCTGCTGGGTTGACAGACGGTCCAATTTCCGCTACCTGCTCTTCTTCTATTGTTTCTTGCTTTACCCTTTTGATCCCTTCATGCGCCACTGGTGGATTCATTGGGACCGCTTCGCTTGGTCCCTCCTTTCCACCAATGGATGTTGCTTCATCAAGTACATTTTCCTCAAACAATGATGGCCCAGTAAGATCCCCTTCTACTGAAGTGCCTGCTGGGGTTTCTTCCAGCTGCAGCCTCTGTTTCAAATTTGAAGCCATTGGAATGGAAAAATTTTCTTCTTCTCTTTGCTGTGGGGAATGGGTTACTCGTGCCCCCTTAGGTAAAAAGATAGGAAACTGGAACAGATTTTCTCCATCCAATCCTGAGGTCGACGTTGGTACTTGTGGAGCAGCGTTGGCCTCACTCCTTGCTTCTACCGCCAATTCCCTTGTAGCTTCTGTAGTCAGAGTGGTCACGACTGTTTCATCCATAGGTTCCATATTAACAGAGGATCCTTGTGGAGTGGCCTCTATTCCAATTTCCCTATCTTTCTGCTGAACTAGCTCCACAGACTGGGCTGGTTCTTATGGAGCAACCTCAGCCGATGTGCCAGTAAGAATTTCTGCAACCTCAATTGGTTCGGCTTGCATTTGTAAAGTCGACTCCTCTTCACATCCCTTTGTCTCCGTCTCCATTTCCTCAGGCTCTTCCTGATCAACATAATCATCCTCCTCGTCTCCCTGCATGGCCTCGTCCTCTTGCATAATTTCTGGTTCCTTTTCCCTAACAGCTGTGGCAGCTTCAATTTATTCTTCAGTCGAGTTTCGAAACCACTCCCACGGAATCGAAATCCTGTCAATGGTGTTCAACACTAATAACCGCACCAGTCCATGGTGGGAAAGGACCGATAACACCTATCGTGCCTCTCGAGCCAAGTTCACCATCAGATTCAAGCTTCTTAAAAGAAAATAAGGTACATTCATTGAAAAGGCTTCCGCTTGGGGAAATCGTAGGTGTGCCAGTATACGCAGATGGTATTTAAAGACAGTGGAATATCTACCTTCGCAGGTTATATATTTGATCACGGCTTCTGCAACTTCACTCCATGGCCGTGGCAATGACATTCTATCGTATCCCTAACCTTTCTGTGTGATGCTCTCCCCGGCTTGGAGAAAAGCTTTGGGGAATTCCAGAAGAGGTGTTCTTCTGGAAAACCATCGTTCACCTCCCTGTGGCAGTCTGCTAACCTCTACAATCGTTTCCTCTATAACTGGAATTTCAATACTGCGAACCTGAGAAACTCCTTCCTTCGGGTTCAATGAAAATTCCAGTGTAATTTCCTCATCCCAGCCATTTATTCTATCCAAGTAGATGTCTTAACCTGCATTTACAAATATCTTCCATACTTCCTGATTGTGTCGGATCCTTATTGAATTGTCGGGCTCATGGCGCACAGATCGACCACCCATTGCTGCGAAGGAAGAAGAGGCACGATGGCTACAGTCGGATGGCGGGGGAAGAGTGACAGGCTCCAAACTATTAGTAACTGTAACGACATCATGGCCATTTCCAAATATAATGGATAAAATAGTACTGGTACATTTGAAATTAATTGACATATTTCAGTGGTACTGTTAGATATGCTTGGTTTTAATACGGAATGTTTACAAGGTGACTGATGTGACTCTTATGCGTGCAAGTACACATCCCAACTCAATGGTATAATTACAAGCTACTTAAGGTCATTAAATTTGATTTAGTAGTAGTCATGTGTCATAAGTACCTTTATTAAGTACACCGTTAGTTATTATGATGGCACCCTCCCCCAACTTAAAGTGACGGCCATCCTCGGCACGCTCTCACTGTCCTTTCGGAATATTTAATTAAATCCATAAAAATCAACGAAGACATACCTACGGACTTACCTTAAGGTGGAGTACCAAAAAAAATGTTTGTCATGAATAGTGAGTAACAACAAGAGTCAATGACAACAGTGACGGAGTAATGGTAGTTGCAGAGTAACGGCAGTTGCGGAGTAACAGCAGTTGTGGAGTAATGACAGTTGTGGAGTAACGACAGTGACAGAGTAACAACAGTTACGGGGTAACATCTGCTATGGAATCAAAGAAGCTACGGAGTAATAGCATTGATGGTGTAACAGCAGTTTCGGAGTAGCAGCAATATACAGAGTAACAGCATCGACGGTGTAACAGCAACTTCGGAGTAACAGCAACAGCAGTGTAGCAGCAACTTCGGAGTAACAGCGATAATGGTGTAGCAGCACTTTGGAGTAATAGCAATAGTAGTATAGCAGCAACTCAGGAGTAACAGCAACAAAAATATAGCTTTCCTCCTGGACATAAATCTTTTATTATTTCTACAAAACACAAATAAGTGAGAAATAACCACTTTATTATTATTATTATTATTATTTTAATTATTATTTTTTTTTTTTCAATGGGGGGTGAGAGTGTCTTATGTTTCAATAATCATTAAATCAGCTGAATGTGAAAGGGTTTTACCAAAGGCATCTTTAGAGGTTGGACGATGATATAATTTTAAACGGTGTCCATTTACTACAAATGAAGTCTTATTCTCATAAATTGTAATTAATCTAACTGTTCCATTATCGAACACCGCATCCACTTGATATGGTCCCATCCAGCGAGTATGAAGTTTTCCCTTGAAGTTATTAAATCTGGAGTCATACAATAACGCCCAATCCCCTTCATGAAACACCTTAGTTTTAACAAATTTGTCATGCCATTTCATCCTATGTTGTTGAATAGCAGTAGTTCTCTGGATAGCTGCTGATCGGATCTCCTCTAACTCATTCAGCTATTTCAGTCGGTGCTTCTGTGCTTCTGATAAATCCAAGCCTACTTCCAGGGCTGTTCTGAGTGTGCTAATTTCAAATTCCACTAGAAATAGAGGATATTTCCCATAAACCAGTTCAAATGGGGAAAATCATGTTGTATTCCGCCATGTTGTCCTATAGGCCCATAAAGCCTCTGGAAGTTTTTGCGCCCAATCCCGGCGATGACTTGCTACTGTATTTGTCAAGATATTTTCCAATGCCTTGTTTGTACTCTTTACTTGCCCATTCACCTATGGATGATAGGGGGTTGTTATTCTGTGTTTGACCCCATACTTCTGCATCAATTTCTTTATCATATGATATGTGAACTGTGATCCTCCATCTAATACAATTTCTCTCAGAGTCCCATACCTAGCAAATATCTCTTCAAAAAGAAAGTCTGACACTACTTGCTCTGTTGCTCTCATGACTTCTCTAGCTTCCACCCATTTGGTTACATAATCAGTACAAACTAGGACGTAAGCTTTTTGATGAGAAGGTGGGTTAAAGGGGCCAAAAAAATCAATGGCCCATCTCTCAAATGGTTCAAGGACTATCTGGGGTTGAAGAGGCATTTCATATGCTTTCCCAGGTTGTCCCATCCTTTGAAAACTATCACACCTTCGAATATAATCTCGAGCATCACGAAAAGTGGAGGGCCAATAGTATCCCATATGAAAAAATTTATGGCATGTCCGTTTGTCTACAAAATGTCCTCCATAGGGTCCATCATGTGCAGCCTTTAGGATCTCATAGATATCATCTCTTGCCACACAATGCCGAATCTTTTGATCAATCCCTGTATGGAAAAGATATCCTGCTATCCATGAATAGTGGGCACTCTTATGAATGATCTTCCTCTGCTCCTTGTAAGATAAGTGATGGGGCACTTCACCTGTAGCAAGATAATTAGCAATATCTGCATACCATGGAGTATTAGTAGATACTACAAAAATATGCTCATCTAGAAAATTATCATCAACTGGTGTATTCTTACCATCATGTTCTAACCTATATAAGAAATCTGCAACCACATTGTCCTTCACTGGTTTATCTACTATAGTAATATTAAATTCCTATAGTAGCCACATCCATCGCGTAACACGACCAGGGGTAACAGGTTTGTTCATTAAATACCTGATGGCAGCATGATCAGTGTGCACAAAGGTAGAATACCCAGTAATATAATGCCGGAAATTTTTGATGGCGTAGATAACAGCAAGGAACTCATTCTCATTCACCGTGTAATTTAATTCAGCCGGAGCCAGATTTTTACTAACATAGTAGACTGCATAAGGGACTTTATCTTCTTACTATCCTAATACTGCATCAATTATTGTTTGAGAAGCATCTGTGTGAATATGGAAAGGTAATGCCCAGGCTGGTCCTATAAGAACAGGAGCACTACAGACTAATTCCTTAATCTTTGTGAAGGCTACCTCACAGTCCTTTGTCCACACAAATTCTGAACTTTTTTCAGTAATTGAAATAATTGGTGGGCTACTTTTGCAAAAATTTTCCATAAAGCGCCTATAATAACCAGCATACCCAATAAAACTACGTACCTATGTGGGCGTTTTAGGTGTTGAAAATTTCAGAATTACCTTTACCTTTGCTGGGTCCATCTTGATTCCATCAGCTGAGAGAAAATGTCCCAGAACAATTCCTTGTTCCATCATCATGTGACACTTTACTGTACTCAAGGAAACACGCGCTTGTATGCACCTTTCAAGAACTTTTTCTAAATTTTTCAGCCCCTCCAGTAATGAGTCCCCATATGGAGTGAAATCATCCATATAAATTTCAACACCATCATCTATTAAATCAGAGAAGATTCCCAATATTTCCCTCTGAAATGTTGCAGGGGCATTACATAGGCCAAAAGGAAGGAACCGGTAAATGTTCCCTAGGGACATGTGAAAGTGGTCTTGTCCTGATCATCAAGAGCAATTTCGATTTGGTTGTATCCACTAAACCCATCTAGAAGTGAAAAAAATTTCTTACCAGCCAATGTGTCTAAGAATTGATCAATAAATGGTAGAGGGAAATGATCCTTTTGCGTTGCCTTATTTAGCTCTCTGTAATCCACGCAGATTCTCCACTTACCATTTTTCTTAGGGACCATTACCAGCGGTGAAACCCATTGGTTGTTTGAGATAGGGTAGATAAAACTTGCATCTAGTAATTTCTGAAGCTCTTCTTTCACAATGTTTTTTAATGTCGAGTTCATCCTTCTCTGAGGCTGTCTTATAGGGCGACAATCTTCTTTGATGTATATATGATGGGTGCATAAATTATCAGGGATCCCCTTCATGTTTTAGTAATCCCAGGTGAAAGCTTCCTTATACTTCTGAAGAAAATCTCTCAGTTGCTTCCTCTGGGACTCTGACAAACCTCGATTGATATTCAGGGTTTTTCTTGGTTCTATCTCCAATTGGACGCTTTCATGAGGTGCATCAACATCTTCTTCTAATTCTTTTATTCTTTTCCAGGCTTGTCCTTTTTGTTTTTTCATTATTTTCCTTTGTATACACAATTTTTTCTACACACAGTGGCGTATACACGCAAGTTTGTCTAAAGGAACCCGCGTATACGCGAGTTTCCCTTAGCACAGACGCGTATGCACGCTGGTTGCATAACTGTGAAGTAGCGTATACCTAGGCAAATTTTGAATTTTTGGGTTTATTGACTTTTTCGTCCTTTCTGGCTGTGGAGGCCTGTTTCTACAGTGTCTCTGTATTTACTGGAGTGTGAAGGAAGTGGTTTCATGTCTTTTCTCTCTTTCGTTTGAGTGAAAACTAGTCTTTTTGGCAAAGTGTTGTTCCTGGTGCTGGCACTTCTGGATTGAGTTCCAAGATCGCTTTTTGAGCATTCTTGGCTGTTCTGCTTTATAAGAACAGAGAGCTTCTGCTCACTCACTCGCTCCTATCTTTGTGTTGTGCTTCGCATTGTGATTTTTGCTTCGTTTTTGATTGGTTTTCTTGAGTTCCATAGGCTAGGGTTTTGTTGCAACTTTTGAAGGGCTTTTCTTGCTTCTTTGGAGTTTTTGGTTGCGACGAGTTTGCACTATTTGTCTAGGCTAGGTGGTTGAGTTTTTGGTCTTCTTTTTCTCTTATTGATCTTGCTACGAGTTAGCCTTATAAGGTTTGGGAGCATTCTTGAAGTTTGTGCTTGAAATTCGGTCCCGTTTTGGTTTGGATTTTGATAGTTGTACTTGGTCTTTTCGAGCTCTTTCCCTATAAAACAAAAAAGCTCAAAAAACATTTGCTTTGCTTTTTGTTTTTTCATTTCAAAGGCTTAAAAAACATTTTCACTTGTTATTTGCTTTTGTTGTTGCATTTTCATTTTCGTTTGCCATAACTTTTGAAGCTTCTGTGAAGTTTCTTGCTTTAGTTTTAGGCTTGATTTTGAGGAGGAGTTGTCACTTGATTTCTTCTTCTTGTTTTTAAGTGTTTTTGGTGTCCTTATTTTAAGAGTTCTTGCTTTCGAGAATTAGCTTTTTGGACAACAAAAGAAGAGTTAAAACTGAAGGAATTTTTGGGAATTTCACTCCGCTTTAAGAGATTTGCATCTTAGGATTTACATGCTTGTAGTGATTTGCATTAGGTGCATTGAATCATTTAGTCAATTTCTTAGTTTTTGTGAGTGTGAGTTTGCTTTTTGAAAAGAAAAAATACAATTTTTAGTCTCGTAGAACCTGTATAGAGATTGCTCTTCATCGAAAGACAAAGAACTGCATTTGCATGTAGTTAAGTTTTTATTAATTTCTTTTGCGTCAAAAACACCATACGTTTCATCTCCATATCCTTGTGACTTAACATAACGGCCCTTAAAATAAGCGATTTAATCTAAAATAAACTAGCAAGTTTTCTAAGTGTCAATCACCAACTAGCTAGGTTGTAGGGCCTTGGAATAGGTAAGTGGAGAGTTAACTCTCCAAGGCCGCTCAAACAAACATAGAAGTTGATTAATTGAGCGAAATCCAACTCCGTGAGGTGGACTGGGAAAGCTCTCATCCGAGAGTCAAGCGCGAGGGGAAGTGAAGGCTGAGAAGAGGGATACCCCCTCTCCGATTGGCTGAATCTGACCTCAAGACCGTTCCGCCCAGCTTCTGATACAGATTGGTGCCCATAGTTGCCACTCCTAGGTTCCACACAGGTGACTGCGGGGGGGAATACCCGTGGTACCTGAGGCAGACGTCGCATCACTTTCAGCAGTACTTCTGGGGGGTGCCCTTGCGAAGCTTGGGTGCTTGAGCCGGCAAAGGCTGTCGTTGGGAGGTCGGCGTAACTGTTTCTGATACCTTCGCTAGTTGTTCTGGGCCCTAATCATCCCAGACTGCTTTCGGGAGGTCCTATATTTCGCTTTCCTGTATTTTGGTGTCCGGTCCTCATCACCCGGAGCGGAAATACTTGGAGGCTGTTTGCTTGATTGTATCTCAGGGATTTTTATTTTAGTGAGTGCTCTTTGCTCCTAGCTTGCCTAGCTTTTCACTTTTTTGAGTCTAATTTAATAAATCTATAAAAGTGGCTGATCAAGCGCCTCGACGTTCGAGGAGAATCCGGGGGTTATCTCCCGAGAGTGCAAAACCTTCTTTGAGAAGGCGTAGGAGCAATTTAGCAGGTGGTTACCACCCTGTGGAGTCTGACGCTGTGGAGAGAGATCCTCCACCAAGGTCTGAAGGTTTCGTAGCTGATTCCAGTGTCGGTTCCGAGAAGAGCGTTCCGCTCACCTCGCGAGTTCTTTTTCCTCAGGAAGAAGATTTTCAGATAGAAGATATACCTGGGCCTCCTGCTACAGGTCCATCTCCTCTTCCTCCTGATTATCCGTTTGTTGTTCAGTACATCGGACCGGAGTCGGAGAGACCGCCGGATCTTCCGTATCATTCTTATCTTTCGATGGCCACGACTGGGAATGCGGCTTCTACCATGAGTGCTGCAGGCATTCAGACTCCTGCTTCTGTTGAAGCAGGGGGCACTATTGCTTCATCTTCGATTGCTTCTAGTGCTGCTGTGTTTGGCTCTGGTTTCACCCAGGCACATGCTTCTCATTCTAGTCCCTTTTGTTCAGGGATGCCCTCTAGTGGGAATCCCTCTTTTTCCTTTTCCGCTGCTTCAGCTGGATCTACGCCCATGTCTAACATGGCTAGTGGATCAGCTTCATTTCAAGGGTTCCCCTTCGGAACTGGACACATTCCTAGTTCGAACCCTTCGTTAGGGTCCTTTCCGTTTACATCCCAGACCCAGAGTTTCAACCCTTGGTCTGGGGGGCAAAGTTCGACTACTTTTACAGGTTGGAACCCTGTATTTACTACAGCGGGGGCAGGGAATCAGTTTTACGTAGGTCATCAAGGGAATGATTCTTTCCCTTCATCGAGTGCTTATCAGACCTTTTCTCCTCTGTCTAATGCTTGGAACCCCTATCAGGGGCTCTCCTCTTCATTTAATACTTCAGCGGGGGGAACTGGTCTGGGCTTTGGTAACTCGGCGTGGGGAGGAGGTTCTTCTCCGTTTTCTACGAGTCCTTTCTGGCAACCTGGTGCCTCATCAAATCCAGGCTATTCTTTTCAAAATCTTGGGAATCCATCCCCTCAAGGATGGAATTCTCAGGCTCCACCTCGCTTACCTTTTCTGGCAACGTTAAACTTGCCAGATCTGTCGAAGTTGACTAATGATTCGTTTCGTTATGGTCCGGGGTGGCCTCCGGTTCCCGCCAAACTCTCCTGTATATGAAGACTCTCTTGGTTGGTGAAATTTTTGGTTGTTATGTTTGCAATTTTGGTTTGAGTACCAAGATCTTTTCTTGAAGATTCTTGGCTATTCTGCTTAATCAGAACAGAGAGCTCCTGCTCATTTACTCTTTCCTTGTGCATTGCTGCACATTTTGATTTTTTACCTATTTGGTGCGTTTGGTTTCCTTGATGTTCAATAGACTAGTTTTGTTGCAATTTCGAAGAGTCTCTTTTTGATTCTTTGAAGTTCTTTTATTGCAAGTTTATACTATTGTACTAAGTTTATTTATTGAGTTTCTTGTCTTCCTTTTCGCTCGTATAAAGCCCCGCTACGAGAGTGGCATGGTTGGCTTTGAGCATTTTGTTGAAGTTATACTTGAAATTCAGAGTTAGTTTGACTTAGTTACCAGATAGTTCAATTGGTCTTCTTGAAATCTCTTTTTTATAAACTAAAACTACCATATAGGTTAGGGAATCACTTTCCGTTGCATCTTGCATTCTAGCCTCCATACTGATCACTTGCCTTAGGGTCGATCCCATCAGGTCATGAGTATTACACCCATCTCACTCGCCGATTTTTTAATCATGACTTGATGGTAGAGCCTTCCTTTACATGGGCTTCCTAGTTAGTTCCTCGCTATCACTTGTTGCCCATCTTGGCTTACTATGTGAGCTCGGGAGTCCTCTTTAGTCCCGCCATGTCTTATGTGTTGAAGCTTCATTCTTCTTCTTCATCACTTATCATTCTCGCTTTTACCCTAGAGGCTCCCTGGTGTCGTTAAGTTGTATTCTTGCATTGCATATTGGCTACTTGTTTATCACGGCCTTTAGCCGGCTTCATTTGGACTCGATGTTTCGCCAACTTTTGACTCATATTTTGTACAAGTTAACCATTGCATGCACTTAGCTATCCGACTTGACACCTTTGTACCCATGGATGGAACGTTCCTGCGAGTTGTCACTTACCAGGTTTTCGCCACCTTGCATTGAGCATAGGATTGTTCCAATCCCGAGAACTAGTGCATACGCACTGTGATACTCGTTCTATCCATTGTATCATAGCATTATTTTATTCTTTTTCAGGCTTATTATATGAAAAAGACAAAAAAATCAAATATAACAAAAAGAGCGGGAATGGGATGTATCTTCGTTGTTTTGATGGCAGTACAGAGTCAGTTTGTCGCCCTTGAACAAAGCACATATACTTATATATATCTCCTTCATTTGGGATGGTTTTAGTTTTGACCTAGGTTCAACCTTTACCATGTTTCACTTGTCAGTTCTCCCCCGGCTGGTTATCTCTTCCAATCATATAGAGAGTTTGTTTTGCCTCCTACATGACAGACTTATACAGTGTCACTTTTTATTGCCATGGTCATCACGAGTCATGCTTTTGTTCAAGGGAAGTCTAACCTGAGTCGGCCATTCTGCGGTGTTTCTTGACTCATTATTCAGTCAGCCTTCCCGGTCTTGTCAATATCATGTTCTATCACATTAGATGTTTTGGTCTTCTGCTCGTGCTAGTTTGAGAGGGTCCCCATTGACTTCTTGCCAGTGGGTTTGTCTCTTATCGACTACGACACATTGCTCTTAGAGCAAACCTAGAGCCGCACCTTGGGCCTATTTCCATCATTGATAGGTGACCTCGTGCTCAGCATTTGATCATCATCATGGGTCTTTGACTAAGTGGTTTCCTCTGTGTTCGACGTCAGCACACATTATCACACTTGGGATTCGTGTGGTACCTGGATTTCCATTTGACCCTATCGGTGAATTTCTCGCCTCTTTGTCAGCTTTCATTATTGGGTGGTTCAGAGGGTTTGTTCCGTGCGCTAGCTTCATTTTGTGCACATCGGAAACGTACTTCGGTTTTGGTTCCATCACTCTACTTCGTCCGATTCCTTCCAAATATTGGCCTGCGGGTTACACTCGTGCTAGACTGATGTGGGATGCCTTAATGCCTTCCTTCCAGCAGATCTTTTCCCATCGACTCCGACTCATTGCTCTGGGAATAAGGTCTAGAGTGTTTTTGTCAGTACCTTAGGGTTTGCAGTCATCAGTGGCAGACTCTTCGCTATCGGCAGTGGGGATTCATCATTGCCTCCTGATTGGTAGATTCTTTCAAGTGTTCGACTTCAACTCATTCATTCGCACTTGTCGGATTGTACTCTTGAGGCACCTTGACACTCATTATCATTATCGGTGGGTTGTCTCGCGTTGGTTAACGGTATACATCATTGACCGGTAATCCAACGATTTCTCACATGGTCGACTTCAGCTCATTTATTCCCATTGTGTAGAATTGTGCCATAGTGATCAGTGAAGACCTCGAGTTGCATCAGCATTCTTCGGTTCACTTTTGATAGTCCATTCAATTTCTACCAGTGATGTCGTCCACCCTTATATGTTGCAGTTCAGTACAACAGCATGTTATATGTTGGCTCCCGAGTTGCGTGATTGTACCGTTTGTTCCACCTCTTATGATTCGGTACTTGGAGATTCAGTTACTTCTATGATCAGTCATCCATTTGCACCATCTTTGATCATCTTTCTATATGTGATACTTGGACATTGATTCAGACTTACATTTCCGGGCCATGCTCAGATGATTCATTGTGTACTTTCAGTTCAGCTATACTTGTATACATGTTGGATCTATTCACCACTTTCTATATGATGTATTTTTGACCGAGCATGGGTATGCCCGCCTCGGCATGTGTTGACACTCTACGGTTTCTTTCATTGGTTTTGAGGGTGAAATGCGGTGAAGTCCTCTCTTGTACTTGTGAACTTCTTTCTATGTGCATAATACATTTCGGCCATCATGTACCCCTTCTGACCTCATATATTAGGGGGCATCTGTTATAGAATCATTTCTAACCTTGATATGATTCATGATTGCTTCATGGCTTTTGGGCACCCATTCCTACAGACTTGGACAAATTCACTTAAAAACAGTGTAAAATACCCCATACGCGACTATGCCCGTGTTTTTCCGCGTGTATACGCGAGTCCAGCTAGAATTTTCCGCGTATTCCGTTAAAATGATTAAAAAATATATAAAAAATTCCTATTTTCGGGCTGGGTTGATGGTTACTCCAGTAGTTCAACCACCCCAGCATGTGGCCAACTGTTTCCAACTGATTGAAACTACTTTGAGGGAGTATAAAAGCCCCTCATGTGCATGGCCTAAGGGAGAGAGAAATTTATAGATATTATACTCTATTGGAATCCCAATTCAAGTCTGAATTCCCGTGCCTCCTGCACTTTCCCAGATTTTTACAGGAAACCCTTGTTTCCTGGAGATGTTCATCAATTTATATGCCATCTCGTATGCCCCGGTGCACCCGGTTGGAAGGAGTCTTAGCGAGGCAAGAGTGGACGGATGGGACGACGGTGCGAAGGCCTTGGAAGGATCGGGTGATCTCTCCACTCGTTACTTTTGTACATGCTATTTTTAATACAGAAGTATCATGCTGTTCCCGAAATAAACGTGTTAGTGTATGCTTATATGTATGAGAATATTTGTTATACAAACATTCATTATGATTTATTTAATGTTTTATATGAATCTCACTAACATTTAGAGTAGACATATGCTGTACAACTTGTCCTTTGTGCTGGTCTCTTCTTGTATTTCAGGTTAAGAAGGAAGGATGGTTGCAGGGAGTTTGGACTCCACGTGGATCTACTTCAACCGTAGGACCCACGGGTAGATTTCCCATCCTACTCTATTTAGTTTTTCTGAACGTGCTTGATTGTGTGAGTCTCTGTTAAGTAAGCATGCCCCTGCTCTGTGGAGGTTGTACCCCAACCAACCTCTAGGGTGAGATTTCCCCGAAACACTCAATATCTTCCTGAGTCTCAAAGCTTAAAATAGATTCTAATACTTGCTGATTTGATTCTGAAATGGAACAAGGATCATTCATAAAGGAAGTGATCACATCATCTTCTGATTTCATCTTCAACTGAAGGGCCTGTCCGATAGTAAGGAACGGTCTCACCTCTTCCTCTTGTTCTTCGACTTCCATCATAGATAAAACCTTCTTACTGGCTACTGACTTCCTGGATGCATCTGGTTCTGACGGTGGGTATAGCACCAAATTCTTGGTGTTATGACCATATTTCCTGATCGACATCCAATATAAGCATCTACAGTAGCCAGCCATGGCCTCCCCAAAATCAAAGGGTGGCCTCCCACTGAAGACTGTGTATGCAACACCAGGAAATCGACCAGGCAATGCCATGCATCTACTGAAATTGTCACGTCCTTCAACTTTCCCAAAGGCTTGACTGTGGACCTATCTGCCAATTCCAACACTGTAGGTGTATACTTCAAATTCTGAAGGCCTAATGTATGCATGGTTTCAGTAGTGATGACATTGATGGTAGCACCCAGGTCTACCAGTACGTTTGGAATATCTACCCCATTAATTTGTACTGTCAGGACTGGGTTTCCCAAGTCTCCATATTTTACTGGTGTTGATTTCTCCATCATGAAATCTGATAGTTTTCCCATAACATGTATAGTGAGGGGTTCCTTAGTTTTCTTTGTAGGTTTCTTCGAACAATACTCCCTAAGAGTCTTTGCATAAATTGGCACATCTTTCATAGCTTGTAACAAGGGAATTTTAACAAATAAATTCTGAAATTCTCCTAATAAGTCAAATTCAGCTTGTGGGCTTGGTTTACTCATAATCAGTCTCTCTGGGTAGGGTGGTTCATATTGAGGTTGTTTTACAGGAGGCGCCTTAATAGTTTTTTTCAGTTCTTTATCAATTGGTTTTGCCTCTCTGTCTTCATTATCAAGTTGTTCAATGATAATTGGAGGGGGTTGGACATTAACTGTCCAGCCAAATCACAAATTCATTTCATACAGATCTGCCGTAGATATGCTATACAAAGGCAGGTTAAGAACATCGGCTTGATGAGCTCCTTTATTATTGGGGTTAGGGTTAGGTTGCATTGGAAGCTGAGGATGGACAGGTTGGTTACCAGGAGGCACAGTGGAGGGTAATTGGAGCTGCTGTGGTATCTGTTGCTGTGGCATCTGGTGAGGGAACTACCCTATAGAGGGTCCTCGCCAAGTTGGAGCCCATGATGAACTCATACTAGCCTGAGGGTTCCATTTTTGCTATAGTGGGTGCTAGTATTGTGGCCACATAGGGGAGCAAGGTATGGGTTGGGGATTCATGTTATAATTATTGAAATACTGAGATGGATCTAGATACATACCTTGATTTCCCATTGGTGGTCAAAATTGCCACGGCTTCCTAGCGCCCATAAGATATAGTTGTTCCGTGTCCTCCCCCGCTCCTTGAAATACTACTTTCAGGCCCGGCAAGGAAGGGCATGAGCTAGTAACATGACTTAGCTCACGGATGGCACACTTCTCTATAGACTTTAATGGGCATTCTCTTTCTAAATGATTCTTCTTGCATTTCGGGCAGAAGATCGCCATAGCCCTTTCCTGCTCCAACTGCTTCTGCTTCACTTGCAAAGTATTCATCTGTGTTGATAGGGTACTAAGAATATCTGTCTTCAGGTTGTCTTACAGGTTCCCAATTTCTGCTTTCGTAATATCCCCACTATATCCTTTTAATAAAGGAACCCCTGATCTGTTTCTTGCAAACCCTCTTGAGCACTATATACACAAATCACAAATATTTTCAAAAGTTTCCTTGGAGATGTCTCCTTTCCCCATAATATTCAACATTTCCATTGAATCCTCCTGAAAAGACCGAAGGAAGATAACCTTCAAAATTTCTTTGTCCAAGTCAGAATGTCTTGACCTCTGTAAGAGGTACTTGAACCTTTCCACGCAGTCTTCCAGATTTTCATCTTCTTTTTGTGTAAACTTGAAAAGCTCCTTCTTGATATTCTGCGATTTGCAATAGTCCTGATACTTCTCCAGGAAAGCTGCTCACATGCCTTCCCATGTGGTAATGGATTTCCCTCCAAGGCCCATAAACCATTGCAGAGCCGTCCCCTTAAGTGTAGAAGGAAAAATCTTCAATTTCTGGGCATCCGTCATGTAATCATACCCCCGACACACTATATCAAACTCAAAAAAAAATGTGTTGGGGTCCTCTGACACGAGCCCATGGAAATTCGGTAAAGCTGCCAATGGGATAGGCTTTGTAGGCGGACCTCCTCCCATATTCTCAATGGGAAAATTGATATTAGAGGTTGTAGGAGCCATGAAAATCTTCCAATAGTCGTTGGGGACTTCAACAGGCTCTATAGAGGATGACTGTAGATTCCTTACTACTGGAACTCGAGTGGCTTTAGTAGCGCTCCCCTGGTCTCTCGGTGATACAAATATTGCTTCGTTTCTACTACCTGCATCCTGATGGCTCAATCCCTCAGTGAAAATTTCCTTTTCCTTATTGAAGTAGTCTGACTCTATCAATATTCTACTTGCAATCTCTTCTCCTTCTATCCCCAATGCAAGATCCTCTTGATTAGGTCCAATGCTACTTGAGCCTTCTGCTAATGGAGGACCCTGCTATACTGAATTTCCAATGGATACTGGAGTATGCACTGGTTGATGTACTGATTTTCCTTCGGATCGTACTCTCCTAGCCCCTAGCCTTGCGGCTGCACGGGAAGATTCTTCGGACTCTGCCTTTTCGATGATCTGTTGTATGTAAGTTTTTCTTCCCAAATCTGGTCTTCCCCTCTTTGGGGCTCTCGCTCCACCCCTCTTATTTGATTCTTTATTCATACAAAAATTAATGTGATAGAGAATCTTTGCATGAGCCTACAACACTTCAATCCTAAATTAAGCTGTCAAAGGACCATTCCTTCCCCAAGAAAAAAGGATTTAAAAAGAGAAAAATAGCAAGACGGAGACTAGAGTTTCAGACCCAGAGCAGGGTGTCAAAAGACTCCTCCCTCCCTGAGACAAGAACAAGAACCACACAACCCACAAAAAGACCTAATACTTCCCAGATCTGAAGTAGGGCGTCAAAAGACTCCTCCCTCCCCAGGACAAGAAGATGGCCCAAAACTCCAAACAAAAACAAAAACAAACAAACCAAAATCAAAACCTACACTCAGGACCTGAAGCAGAGTGAGAAAACTTGTTCTCTCCCCAGGACAAGAGTATGACCCTTTGGTTGCCTCGAATCGTTGCTTGCACCTTGTAGCCTCCCCGACAACGGTGCCAAAATGTTGGTGTTCAGGTAAGGTTGATTTATCCACCCTAATCCGACATTAATCTTATCAATCCGGGAGCGTATCCTTTCAAGGCTACGTGCAACATATATGCATGAACAAACACTCAATCCATTCAACTGAGGGTTTACAATCAAAACTCAAAACATTACTGTGAAGTAAAGTTAATACAGAACATTCAACAATCTTAATCAGCAAGAGATAAAAATAACAACCATAGCACAACAAAAATTAATCCACACATATACACAGACCCAACACCTGATCAAAAGAGCAGGCCTAGCTCTCTAATCAGGGCTATGTTAATTACGAAACACTTTGTAACAGTAAAACTAGATGTATTTTATTGATACATGAAATGTGATTACAGTCTTCTCTTCGAAACCCCGAATTACAAGAACAATGTCCATTTTATACATAGTACAAGGGAATTTATATATTTCCTTGAAACATGATAATTGCGTGTTCAAAAATGGACTCTAGTTGAAACGGCATGAACAACAGATATTCTGAATGGAGCAAAGTGCCAAGAATAGGCCCAGGGAGTCGTGGTCCAACTGCGCTTTCTCCCTTTGGCTTGCCATTACCGATTCTTGTTGCGATCTGCTGGAGCAAGGGTTCCTATCTTCAATCTGCAGCCAAACAAAAACCTTAGTGTTGCAATTAGGTAAAACCCCACGATTTTACTTCATTAATCAAAATATCCCAATCGGACAAGTCAAGGTATTTACCTCAGGAGTTTATCATGGAAAATGTGGGTAAATTAAGTAAAAAGGGTCAAAAAGGATAACAAAAGTGGGCAAATAAATAGCCAAATTCGGTGCCCAACAAGAATAATGAGGATGATGATGATACAATCAATCTAATGGGAATATATGATAATAATACTATTTTTCTCACTCAGGAAGATCAACAATTATTTGAACTCCAACAACTCAAATTAGATTCAAGTGAATCCTTTGATTATAAATAAGGTTATGATTTTGCGATAAATGAAATACACTTTCAATATAACCTTAGAAATAAGAAAAAAAAATGAGTCTTCTACCAAGAAAACTTCCAAAACACAGAATAAGAAAACAGTAGAAGTTCCCAAAACAAAAATTCTGCAAATTCTCCCAGGGGAAAACAAGAAAAACTCTAGTTCTTCCCCAAACATTTCTAGTCCTAAAAAATGCTTCAAGCCCTAATATTGTTGATATTACTGATGAAGTTTCTCAAGATACAAAATATTTACAGAAATCTGCTGTTGCAAAAGCTTCTAATTATGTTAAAACAACAAATTTAGATCCTAAAATACCTGTTGCTGATCCTAAATTAGTGGATCCAAAAAATGCTACTTCAAAAACACTTGCTGATAATTCTAAGTCTGAAATAACATCTACTGCTTCACAAACAATCCCTGAAAATAAAATTAGGAGTAGTAAAACACAAGAAACTCAAACAGAGAATGTCAAACCAATTGAAAATGAAAACATAACTATAGAAAAACAAGACAAACCAAGCCAAACTAGAGTTACTAGAGAAGAATTAATTCAACTCAGTAAATCTCAACCTTCATTTAATATACAAACTAAAATTTTAAAGTTAAAAATACCAATTCCTTTGACAAAATTGGTAAAACATGACTTTTATAAAAAAACTATCATTGAAACACTAAATATGAATGATGGAGAAGATGCTATTAATTTGAATGATGATCAACCAGAGTTGATTTTTGGCCTAGATGTGAATGGAAAACATGCAGATGGAGCAGTCCCTCCATTTTATATTAGTCTTACCATTCATGATCAAATTTTACACAACATAATGATAGATTTAGGAGCTTCCCATAATCTAATGCCCAAAGCCATAATGGAAACACTCTGAATTTAGAAATCACAAGGCCCTACAAAGATTTGTTTTCATTTGGTTCAAGTAAAGTTAAATGCCTAGGTTTAATCAAAGATTTGTGTGTAATACTAGTTCAATATCCTGGTAAGAGTATATTAATGGAAATTGTAGTAGCTGATATCCCACCTAAATATGGAATGTTACTATCTCGCTCATGGGGAGAAAAGTTATAGAGATCTCTACAATTCGATATGTCTTATGCTACGATATCAGTTTTTGGTTAGCCTAAGAAGTTATATAGGGAAACATTGATGAAGTAAATGGTCAGTAGTGCAGAAAGATCTATAAATTACCCAATTTACACTACACCAAATGACCTTGATTCTTTTATCTTATGTAATTCTGAAACTAAAGAAATCCAAACTAAAATAATAGAGAAAAATAAAACACCAAACAATGATAATATCTTTCATGGATCTTTATGGCATTTAGAATCTGATGGTTCAGTAAATAAGTTAGGAGCAGGAGCGGGAGTTTGGATAATCAACATGGAGACTAATCACTCAGAAGGCCATGCTTTCAGGCTCAATTTCGAATATACCAATAATATGGCTGAGTATGAAGCCCTCATTCTAGGACTCCAAATTATTAGGAACTTAGGAGGCAAAAGAATATTAATCATGGGAATATCAGAGTTGATCATAAAACAAATAAATGGAGTATATTTTTTTTGCAATCCTAGATTAAGCCGATACAGAGAAATTGTGCTAGATTTAACTAATGATTTATTGGAATGTAAATTTATTGCTATACCTAGAAAAAAAAAATATTCAGGCTCACTGTCTAGCAAATTTTGCTAGTAATGAAATTTACCATTCCAATATAATCACAGATATACTGCTGAAGTCAAGCATAGACCAATAATTCCAGACAACCTCAAATATTGGCAATTTTTTTCACAAGATGAATAGATTTACAAGTTTATGAACAATGAAGGAGAATTTCAGAATTGTAAGATAGACACAGATTGTAATATAGATCAAGATTTAGATTGTGAAATTGATTTGAATAACACATATGTAAATAAAGTAAATTTTTCTAAACCAACTATATTTAGTCAATCAGATATAGATAACTTAGAGAAAGTAGAGATTGAAGAAATTATTGATGATGAATCTGACATATTAAACCTTAAGGATAATTTCTTACCCAAATGTTTAACTCCTTTAGAAGATCTTTTTGACTCAAATGATGTAGCTAGAAAACCCAAAATGGAGCCAGTTAGATCAGATATAAAATAATGCAATATTGGTACAGAGTTAAAACCCAAAATTATCAAACTTTACAAAGCCTTACCTCAAAAATAAAATTAAAAATGTATTGCTCTTTTAAAGGAATATCAAGATTTTTTTTCTTGGAGTTATGAGGATCTCAAATCCTATGATACCAACATAATTCAACATAAAATTCCAATAAAAGAATATCAAAATCCCTTTAAACAAAAGTTGAGAAGAATTAACCCTGTTTTATTGCCTTTGATAGAAAAAGAAGTGAAAAGAATGTATGTTGCATAGATAATTGCACCAATCAGATATTCTAATTGGGTTTCTAACCTAGTTCCAACAAGAAAGAAAACATGAGAGATTAGATTATGTGTTGACTTTAGGAATCTAAAAAAAGTGTCTATAAAAGATAATTACCCTTTACCTAAAATGGATCACATATTACAAGGGTAGTTGGCTCTTCTAGGATTTCACTTTTAGATGGATTTTCAGGATACAACCAGATTTTAGTCCAAAAAGAAGATCAAGCCAAAACAACATTTACTACTCCTTCGGGCACTTTTATGTATGTAAAAATTCCTTTTGGTCTAATGAATGGAGGGGTAACCTTTCAAAGAGCTATAGACATATCTTTTTCAAATGAAATACATAATTTATTAGTAATTTACTTAGATGACATTACCGTGTTTTCTAAAACTGATAATGAACACTTGGATCATCTGAGACAAGTTTTTATTAAATGCAGGAAATTTGAAATATATTTAGAACCTAAGAAAAGTTTATTTGGATTAGAAGAAGGAAATTTACTTGGACACATAATTTATAAAGAAGGAATCATAATAGATCCTGCTAGAATAGAAAAAATTATTAACATCAGTCCACCAATAAACATCAAGGAGTTACAAGCGTTTCTAGGTAAGATTAATTTTTTAAGAAGATTCATATCAAATTTAGCTAAGATAATTAGAGAACTAAACAACATGCTTAAAAAATACTCAGTTCTTAAATGGACCATTGAGGCAAAACAGTCATTTGAATCAATCAAACAGGCCTTAGCCAAAACTTCAGTCCTAATAAGTCTTGAGTTTAAGAAGGATTTCATAACGTTTTAATTTGCTTCAAAACACACCATTGCTGCAGTTTTACTGCAGAAACCAGGGATTTGAACAACCCATAGCTTTCTTTACCAAGACCCTTAGACATGCCCCTTTGAAGTACAAAATCATGGAGAAACAAGCCTTAGCTTTGGTAAATGCCATTAAAGACTTCCGAGTTTATATTCTCTATTCTCACATCGTTGTCTATGTCCCAAATTCTGTAGTAAAAGACATTCTTACTCAGGATGGTCCTGATGGAAGAAGAGGTAAGTGGATTGCCAGTATCTTAGAATATGACATAGAGATAAAAGCCACAAAGCTCATTAAAGGTCAAGGATTAGCCAAACTTATGGTTGAATCTAATTGTAATTCCCTAGACAAAAATTTTATTGCCCAAGTAGATGATCAGGAAGAGATGGCAACTCCAACGATCAGTAAAGCCTTTTCAGACTCACCTTCGTATACAGATATCATATTTGTAATAATAAAGTTACAAGCTCCTCTTGGATTGTCAAGAACCAAAGCCAGATTTCTAAAACTTAAGGCATTAAGATTTTGTATTTTAGACAATGTACTTTTTTGGAGAGATCATAGTGGAATTTTATTGAATTGTTTGTTAAAGGAAGAAGCTAACAAAATACTTGAAGAATTTCATGTAGGTGACTGTGCAAGACAACTATACTTGAAAACTACTCCAAATAAGATCCTCAGAGTTGGTTTTTACTGGCCTACTTTGTTTTTTGATGTCAAAAAGTTTGTGACTTCCTGTCACAAGTGCCAATTTTTTAGGGTAAGAAAAAACTGTTACCCCTACCTTTAAAGCTCATTTCAACTGAAATTTCATTTCAACAATGGGGTTTAGAATTCATTGGTGAAATTCACCCTCCATCTTCAGGCCAACATAAGTGTATTTTGATAGCCACTGACTATTTCACCAAGTGAATTGAAGCCATACCCTCCAGACAAGCCACAGATATTGTCATTATCTCCTTCCTAGAAAGCAACATTCTTTCAAGATTTAGATGTCCCCAAAAGATAATTACTGATAATGAAACAGCTTTCAAATCCAAAAATATGATTGATTTTTGCCATAAATACCATATTACCCTAGGCCACTCTACTGCATATTACCCTTAGGGTAATGGCCTAGTTGAATCCTCAAATAAGAGCCTTGTAAACATCATTAAAAAATTAATGGAAGATAACAAAAAATCTTGGAACAAGAAGTTAGTCAATGTCTTATGGGCAGATAGACTTACAACTAAAAAATCTATTGGTGCATCTCCTTACCAGCTTGTTTATGGAATGGATGTTTTTCTTCCATCCTCCTTAGGAGTGCCTGTGATGAAGATTATCCAAGAGTTACAGGTTGAAACAAATGACATTCAGAGAAGGATTAATCAAACTATTCAGTTGCAGAAAACAAGATAAGAAGTTTATATTATATTCCAAGTTATACAGGATAAAATAAAGAGAATTTTTGATAAAAAGAGTAAAGAAGATGATTTTTACATTGGAGACCAAGTGTTAAAGTGGGATTCTAGAAGAGAAGACAAAGGTAAACATGGAAAATTTCATTTTCTATGGAAATGACCTTATGTGATTTATGGATATAGAGGTAATAATGCTTTCTTTTTGAAAGAAATGGATGGAACAGATCTGGAAGAAGGAACAGTAAATGGCAGAATGCTGAAGCACTACTATTCATCTGAGATAACCAATAGTTTTTTTCATTTAATTTTGATCATTGTACATATACATTGAATATTTTATATTGGATTGGATGTTTTCCTAAAAAAGTTGAAGCCTGAAGAGAAGGTCCTAAGCTTTAAGAGGTAAAATATCATAAATATGAGTTATTGTAGAAATCAGAAGACACTTACAAGATCATCACAGTCAAAGGTCAAAGGCTAATAGTCTTAAAATTCTTGACATTTCACCAGGAAATGCCATCCCCATGTGGAGCCACTATTAGGGTCCTATAATAATAGGGTTCATAAATTTTGAGTTGACTTTGATAGTCTTGTAAATATGTACATACTTGCTTTCTGCAATTTGTTTTCCCATATTTTGAAAAAATTAAAAATAATAAAAAAATAAAAAAGAGGGTAAAAAGTCCTAAAAGAAATATCAAAGGACTTAGAAAAATATACACCCCAAAAGAAAAAAGAGAAAATTAATACCTGAAAGTGAGCAAGTCCAAATGCCACTACTTTTACTTTTACTGCAAGAATAATGATTATGTGCAGAGTGTCAATAGATGCCATAATACATGATCAGTTAAACAGTTTAATCTTAACTTTTCATGCTTTCAATTTCATGTTTTAGATAGAGAATAAAGATATGTCAAATAGTTTAGACCTGACAAATTAGTAGATAGGTAGAGATTAATGAGGAGCTCAACAATTTAATCTGAGCCCACAGATGAAATAAGGTAGACTTAGATATTTTTATGCTTTGAAAGAAAAATGTTTTAGGGTTGCAAACCTAAATGCACCCATGAAAATGAAGTAAAAATGTTAGAAATAAAGATGGGTAGGTGTTGACGGGAAAATCTGTCCGGCCAACAGCAGGGGATCTCCCCGGTAAAAGGTCCCAATTAGACCTTGAACCGTTTGGAATAGGGATCCCGTCCGGGGTGTGGGTCCAGCTACCACTGATTTCTCCTTTGCTTTGGGTCTCGCTTAAACTCTATAAAACAGTGGGTACACACCTAATCAACTGATACAAGACATATGTTTGATGCATTAAATGTACATGCAGCACTATGAGTAGCAAGAGAAAATAATAAAGCATGAAGACCGAAGGAAGTGTCGTTAGCAACACTGATGCAGGAGCATCTGACCCTTTTCTAAATTAAAGAAGAATCCAAGTGGAGGGATGAAGACGTGGACAGTCAAGCTGGAAAACGGGAGGAAAATCTGCTCAAAAACCGATTTAATGTGGATTTGATGGATATTGTTATCTGCCATGTATGCAATGAGAGATTTATATAAGTGATTTCGTAAGAGATTTTGTGAATCTTAACTTATTCACGCCTTTGTAAATACTTTATAAGCGGTTCTGTATGCGTGAGATAGAAGGCGAGTGAGAATACAATGTAATCGGTGTGGATTTATTGGCTAAGGCTGCAATGCCTTAGATCTAAGTGATTTTTGTATATAATCAGAATTATTTATTATGTCGATTTTCTGCATGTTGAGTGATGGATTTTTATGGTTTAAATTTATGAATGAAATCCTGTGTTGCGAGCTGGTTGATCGACCATCGATCACCCGTGGATCGATGGCGATCTAAATATCGTATATCTGTTATATATGCGTGAGTAAAAATGGATGTATTTGTCGTCTTTATAATGACATTGAAATGATGGCGGACTGTGTGTGGCCAATTGAAAGAGCACCGGAAGAGAACAAACTCTGCGTAAGCCTGGAACAGCTATCAAGAGAAGAACGCTATGTGAGTTGGTTCGTATGATGATAAAGACCGTGGTGATTTACACTACATATTGTTGGGTTGGCATAAGCGTCAGATTACCAATGTTCAGCCGCGTTAGATTACAAAGACCGTGGTGATAAGATGCCGACATTGAATGGCATTTAGACAGCGGCGTTGAAAGGCATTTAGAAATGGTGATGAGATGAGCGGCGTATTGACCAAGATTAAATAGTGGCACAACTATTAGATACAGCAAAGGTAATGCGTATTCAATTTTTGTGGTTGATTAAAGGACTGTAATTGTTGTATTACCTTGTGGTGTGGGGTTTTAAACCTTAACGCCTATATTATAATGATTGTAAATGATTCCTATGTATGGATGGCACGATTTTAATGAAGATCCATGTCAATAAGTTAAAAGGTTTTAAGTTTAAAACGCTTCCGATAAGCCTTAGTGGGCCATAACCCACAGGCCAGTCTCGAGATTTATACATGAAAGGAGATATTGGGTTTACCCCAAGATTTCTTTTCATCAAGTGGTATCAGAGCAGGGAAAGGATTTCCTGCGAGAAGAAGAATGCAAACAGAGGGGGAAAGAGGTACAGTTGTGTTAAGCTGGAGAGTTTATGGTCTTACCGTCGTGCAGATGGCGGCAGCGGAAGGTGAGAAGATTTGCAGCAACCTAGAGCAAGGTGTGCTCAATTGGTTCTAGAGAAGAGAACCAGAAGGATGCCAAAAGACCGAGTGCGGAGGGCTTAGTGAGGTATCATGTAACAGAAGAGACTGTTACTGCAGAGGTTGGTTGCAGCTCACAGAAGATCACGAAGGCAGTTCCACTGAAGAAATGCAGTGGATAGAATTGCTAAAGACCAGGAGAAGTATATGACCAGGAGGTCATAAATTTTTTTTACCTCGGGAGTCTGATGTAGGAGCATCTGACCCTTTTCTAAATTAAAGAAGAATCCAAGTGGAGGGATGAAGACGTGGACAGTCAAGCTGGAAAACGGGAGGAAAATCTGCTCAAAAACCGATTTAATGTGGATTTGATGGATATTGTTATCTGCCATGTATGCAATGAGAGATTTATATAAGTGATTTCGTAAGAGATTTTGTGAATCTTAACTTATTCACGCCTTTGTAAATACTTTATAAGCGGTTCTGTATGCGTGAGATAGAAGGCGAGTGAGAATACAATGTAATCGGTGTGGATTTATTGGCTAAGGCTGCAATGCCTTAGATCTAAGCGATTTTTGTATATAATCAGAATTATTTATTATGTCGATTTTCTGCATGTTGAGTGATGGATTTTTATGGTTTAAATTTATGAATGAAATCCTGTGTTGCGAGCTGGTTGATCGACCATCGATCACCCGTGGATCGATGGCGATCTAAATATCATATATCTGTTATATATGCGTGAGTAAAAATGGATGTATTTGTCGTCTTTATAATGACATTGAAATGATGGCGGACTGTGTGTGGCCAATTGAAAGAGCACCGGAAGAGAACAAACTCTGCGTAAGCCTGGAACAGCTATCAAGAGAAGAACGCTATGTGAGTTGGTTCATATGATGATAAAGACCGTGGTGATTTACACTACATATTGTTGGGTTGGCATAAGCGTCAGATTACCAATGTTCAGCCGCGTTAGATTACAAAGACCGTGGTGATAAGATGCCGACATTGAATGGCATTTAGACAGCGCGTTGAAAGGCATTTAGACATGGTGATGAGATGAGCGGCGTATTGACCAAGATTAAATAGTGGCACAACTATTAGATACAGCAAGGGTAATGCGTATTCAAGTTTTGTGGTTGATTGAAGGACTGTAATTGTTGTATTACCTTGTGGTGTGGGGTTTTAAACCTTAACGCCTATATTATAATGATTGTAAATGATTCCTATGTATGGATGGCACGATTTTAATGAAGATCCACGTCAATAACTTAAAAGGTTTTAAGTTTAAAATGCTTCCAAAAAGCCTTAGTGGGCCATAACCCACAGGCCAGTCTCGAGATTTATACATGAAAGGAGATTTTGGGTTTACCCCAAGATTTCTTTTCATCAAACACTTCATTAGGGTCATGCTTGTAGACTGTTCTGACCACAAAGGAAACAATTCCTCACGGCGAGAACACTCTTCACTTCCTAAAAGTTTAAATGATAGCACAAACACAGATAAACAAATTCATCAACATTAGCTAAGAAAGTGAAATAAACTCAACCACTATTAACATACTCAGAAAACTGTTATGCAACTGTGATATGAATTGAAGATGCAGTTCCATTAATCTAAAGATATTCGGAAACTGAAGATATAATACTCAACAGTGCTCGTGCATAAAATAACACCAGATCCACAAAAGGGGATTTACAAAATGCTTGTATTCATCATTAAATGTATATCTACTGGTAATACAATGCCCTCAGCTCACGTCCCCAGCCAAAGCCCCTTTACAAGCTCCCGAAGGAGTATTTATAAAACAAAACCAGCCCTTTGGGCTTCCTTGACTATTCATCTTCTTGACCGTTGGGCTGCCTTGCGACCCAGTCTTTTCTGCGACCTGTGACCTGACTGGGTCGCGGGGTCGCAGGTTGTAAGAAAATGTCCAAGGTGTGACCTCGCGACCTTGTGACTAGGTCGCTGGGTCGCGGGGTCGCCGATTGTGAAAACAGATGCACATGCGACCTTGCGACCTTGCGAATAGGTCGTTGGGTCGCGGGGTCGCGGATCGTGAAAACAGATGCACATGCGACCTTGCGACCTTGCGACTAGGTCGATGGGTTGCGGGGTCGCGAATCATGAAAACAGATGCACATGCAACCTTGCGACCCTGCGACTAGGTTGCTGGGTCGTGGGGTCACAAATTTCGGGAACAATCAGCAATGCGACCCTGCGATCTGCTGGGATTTGCGACCTCGCGACTTCGGTAGACATGCGACCTGCGACCTCGTCAGATTTGCGACTTGTGACCATCTGGGCAGACATGCGACCTCGGGTAGATCAATGAGTTATTTGGAGTTTCGCCAGCATCTACTTGTTTTGAAAATGTCCCCTTGTTTGCTGGGGAAAACCTTGGCTCTTATGTGTAAACAGAGTGGTTCCTCCTGCAATAAAATAACACAGGTCACATATCTTCATGATGGAATAATAATAATGCTAAGGGAATTTTAATCAATTGTAAGAATGAAAATAATAACTTAGACCCCTGTGTGGTCAACTACTGAATCGTCGAAGAGAATGGCTAGGGTAAGATTTCTCTGTGCCCTTTTTCTGTCAGGATTATCATCTTCCCCACGCATAAGGTTCTCTTCAAGTCTTGGATTAAATTGTTTGATAGGCACGAGCTTCTTCATTTACATTCTCAGTGTTCGTCGTAGGTTTTCATGCTCATCGATTTTCCCATCCATTAGAGGAGCAGTACTTGTCATCTTCCATTAGAGAATCTCGGGTATCTTGACTGAGGAGAACTAGTCAGGTATGGCAATCTAGGAAGGGCTTATAACAGTCTTACACAATGAGGGCTGGTCAGTTAGGACCATTAAATCATAGCTAGCCCAACTAAAAGTTTTCCTTTGCGCGGCTCCAGAGCCACCATATTAAGATCCCGTCCCTGGGCTAGCTATTATAAAACATCCATTGGTAACCCTGTAGACCGACTTCCACCTGCACGATTACTTCTATTTTTATCATGCTCCTGCACGATTACTTCTGTTTTTATGATGCTCCCATCTGCTAAAGGGACCAAGCGACAAACCGATAGCAGCCTTGCTTCCGATTCTAGATCAGTGATGAGGTAGGAAGCCATCTCAACTTCCCAAAGATCTCAACGACAGTGTCATTAGTGATCTAGCACTAATTGTCAAATGGGTTCTTCCAAGCTTCAATGGCGTGCTACCTCTTCCAGGTAACAATGAATTTTACAGTGCAGCTCCTCCCCCAGGACCGCCATAAAACAATCCTTTGTACATAGTTTCTGCCATTCAGCCTCTAATGTTTGAAAACCTTTGCTTTGATCATTGTGCTCACGAGCCTGCAATTGAAAACACTACAAACAGTCTCGAATCAATCTATGTGGAATGCAAGATCCGGTTTCAGTGACTCTAGACATAGTAACAGCAAGCGCCTTAGGAATCATTGAAGATTGAGCTCTGTGGAAATAGCTCGACATAGTCAGTAGTAGCAATATTGAAAAATCAGCTTCCAGCGAATATGTGGCGATAACGTTTTTTCTAAATGTAACCAACATAGAGGAGCGATTCTCTCCTGGAATATCGCCGTCGAGGCTACAGAAGTCGGCATAAATCATTCAGATTCTATTTCAGCGCGATATCCTTGTATACTTACCAGAAACGCGTGGTCCTTTTACAACGGTTGCCATGCAGACTTGGAGATAGATACGTTGGAAATTTCATTCATGTGGCTTTGACTAATCAACGTATTATAACAGCCTGCTGCCACGTAGAAACACGACTTTTGGATCAGAAAATATATCTGCTCCAAACCTTTTAGCGTAGGTCGAAAACTTGGCATCGCAACCTTGGCTCCATGTCACGCATCCACGTGGTTTTGTTGCACCATTTCATGAGTTCTTGCACCGCTAAAACATGGTTTGACACGTATTCTTTATTCCCTTCACACTTTGGTTGTAACGCGCCACAGTTATCATGACATATCACCATGGTTTGTCATAGGATTTATTCCCCGAGAAAATGGTTTTCACCAGTTTTGGAGAGCAGGAGAATGTTATGATGTTCAATCTACACAAAAGAGATTTATAACAGGTGGAATGGAGGATGTTCGTGTACACCCTAAATTTAATCATTCTAATGCAACCTCCCACAAGTGGACATTTGGAGCGATTGCAGAGCTTTTTGATAATGCAGTTGATGAGATACGAAATGGTGCAACTTATGTTAAAGCAGACCAAATTTTTAACCCACGAGATTACAGCCATGCTTTACTTTTTCAGGATGATGGAGGGGGTATGGATCCTGAATCCATCCAGCGGTGTATGAGCTTGGGATACTCCATGAAGAACACAAATACTAACATTGGACAATATGGTAATGGTTTCAAAACAAGAACGATGAGGCTAGGAGCAGATGCAATTGTTTTCACCCGAAGTTCTTCTGGCAGCTCTTCAACACAGAGTATTGGGCTCCTTTCCTATACATTCTTGAGGAAGACTGCGCAGGATGACATCATTGTTCCAATGGTTGATTTCGAGCTTCCATTAGATCATGAAGGACCGAGAATGTTAGTTCGCAGCACAGAAGGTATTTAGACCAAAAACTTGGCCACAATCTTGCAGTGGTCTCCATATGCATCAGAAACTGAGCTTATGAAGCAGTTCGATGACATTGGTCCACATGGAACAACAATTATTGTTTACAACCTTTGGCTTAACGATGATGGCATCCTGGAGCTATGTATAACATCTACGTTGGCTCCATGCAATGTAAAAAACGAACGTTGGGCTCCACGTAATGTAACACGACTTCGGACTATTGAACGTTCAGAGATAGTGATTGCACGGCGCCATGTGTAAACCCCGATTTTGCACCGCTGAATATGTATTTATATATCTGCTCCATAACATTGACCGGAAATTGGAAACGCCTTCAAACCTTCAAACTCATTCGTAATGCCTTTTCTTTGTTTAGTCTATATGACTTGCTCCTCCAACGTTACATGCTTCGAAAACCATATTATTCTCGCAACTCTTACGCATGATTGTAGATTATTAACATCGCACTATAGTTGGATCAACAAATGTATGTATTTGGTCAAAACCAATCAAAAATTTGTGCCCATGCAACGTAAACGTTGGTTTCGTTCCACCATTTTAAATGTGTAGTTGACCGCCTTATATGTCTGCCTCAAATGCTTCAGCATAGATTGAATCGTGCCATCGAATGATTGGCTCCACGTAACATCTCTACGCATGACTGCGCCACGTTTCCAATGCACCGAAGTCATGGTAACACGTCACTATGGGTTTGTTACAACAATATAAGTTTTTGGTGACTATATAGTATATTCGCTCCATTTATTTACCGAGCTGGAAAACCGGCCAACGATCGTTGGGCTCCATGCCACGTGGCCATGTAGTTTTGAT
This sequence comes from Pinus albicaulis, assembly GCA_034641835.2. NCBI lineage: Eukaryota > Viridiplantae > Streptophyta > Pinopsida > Pinales > Pinaceae > Pinus > Pinus albicaulis. The sequence continues at coordinate 17,624,441 of CM076575.1, forward strand.
CCGCCATTGAAATCGTAAATTTGACCACCCCATATATTTTCTTCAAATGTTTTAACACAGGTTTAAAACCTCGACATGTATGGCTCTTTGATTGTGCTCGAACACAACTGCTGTGTACACATGTCTATTCAATCCATGCATTATTTGCACCATGTTTCCACATAATTTTGATAGTTGCATTTGTATATGGCTCCAAACATCCACTATCAACCTTTGCGCCCACTCCATGTTTTAAAAATAACCTTTTACCACTATATGCGCTATGGAAATATTTGAGCTCACTAGTAATGTTTCCATATAGTCTTGGCTCACCATTTTACATGTTCTGGAACCCACATGGTCTTGCGCCTTGGTTTTAACTTGCAATGTAACCTTGGCCCATCAAATGTGTGCCTATGTGCCATGGTTTCACATAGTTTCTCCATGGTATTTTATGATTTCGACACCATGTGGTTTTCATTTTCCTTGTTTTAGTTATATAATGTCAAAACCACAACCTTGGTCCATCGCATGTGTCCACTGTGTAGCTTAGGTTCAACAAAGATTGCTCCTCAAAACGTGCATTTAGATATTGTGATAAAACTGTAATGCACCAATGCCTGAACAATCAAGCCTAAATCTCACTGACCAACCTACACCTGTACCTTGATGGAAGATGAGGCACTGAAAGAAGTAAATCTAAACTTAATCACCAAATTGACAGTGATGATCTTTCAAAATACTTATCCTTGACGTATGTTGAACCTGCGAACCATTTCATTCAACTACAGCCAATGGAAGAAACCATTTAGCTGTGTGATTGTCTTTTCACCATTAGCATGTGCGCTTCTGCACTGTATCTCGGCATGGAGAAGCCTTGAATGAGATCGTCGTTCTCTAGGGGAATATTCTGAGTCGGCTTTGTTCACCGGGCTATACTTCAGGCTAGATTCATCAAAGTGGCGAAATACGTTTCTTTGCATGTGCCCATCGACATTTATATGGTATGGTGCAGGATCTGGACATTTCCGATGGAGCGCTTTTAAGCATCTGGTGCGCACAAGTGAAGAAAGCTTTTGCATCAGTGACATAGAAGGTTCTCTCCGATCAACATGTATCACACTATCCTCCTTTTAACAGTACTGGTCGTTTTCTCTTCCTCCTCCCCTGTTCCGCAACTTTGGCCTTGTTGCCGAGCTCAATTTTGTTGCCCTCGATGTCATGACAAGATTGAGGAGTTTTTCACCCGTAGCGTCGACCTGCGTGGAATATTACAATATCATAATTACTCTTCAATAATGATGGCCACAGATAAAACATATGAGACTAACAAGCTTAAGAGAAGTATTCAAACAACATGCTTAATGACATACAGCGGGAGGGCCTTTAATTGTCAATACACAAAAGGTTTCCATTCAAACGTATACATTGCAATCTCATTACACATGGCGCGACTGCGGTAAGAATGTTTGGGCATACGCTAGATGATCCTTCCCACATATGGCGTGATTGCAACAATGGCATCTGATCATGATGGCGAGACAACTTATGAGGGGTTTGGGATAGGTCGTTGGGATGTCATTGACTGCAGGTTCGGTGAAAGACCTTAACGACTAAGCGAGCATAGGGGGACCCAAAATTTTAAATATACGCAAAATTTTGGGTGGTGTTGTAGCGGCTACAACAAATGGCGAACCACTAGTAGAATCCAGCATCTCTGTTAAAATCACGACAACAGTCTGAGCCAAGATAGTGATGCAAGGGAATATTGAACAAGTTCTGCGGGTACCCTTTGTATTACTTTAGCCTTTTACAGATATGCCTAATCCTTGTGCCTCAACTAATTCCCGCTAATCAGAAACACCTCAAAGAGAAAGCTCACAGACGCCAGTAGCTTGTTGATGATGTGAAGAGCAAGGGAGTGGGTTTATTATTTTTAGGATTTTTTAAAGTAAGTTTCTGGTGTTGCTCCGCTGCCAGTAGGTCTGGACAGTACCCCGGCAGAGTCACTTCAAGAAATCACAAACGTTGCTCTGCTGCCAGCGAGCCTGGTCAGTACCCCGGCGGAGTCGTTGCATTACCTCTCTGCACAGGAAGCCTTTCTCGATGCTTTACCCTTATTTGTTTCATGTGCTTGCAGCACTTATTTTCATGTGCTCGTGGCACTTATTTTTCATGGGCGGATGAGGGATCCCGACTTATTTTACGAGCATGAGAGGTTGTTTCTTGTTTTACAGAAACTAAGAGATGTCCTGATTTGGGTTTTCCTCGTGCCAAACCTTCACATCCCATTCACCACAATAGGCAAAGTGTGCAAAACATATCATTAAAACGTCCAAGACTATGTTGGGCACAAGGCTTAGGCTTACGGGTATGGGCCATTTCAAACTCATTAGGCCTCCCTCAAGCAACCAGCTCGTATCTCCCAGGCTAAATAATTTTAGACTCAGGCATCTTGTTGAGAATGTGACTTCGATGACTTGTCTTGAGAGAAAGCTGCCTCTTGAGATAGCCACCGCAACCTCATGCAAAATAACGGGGTGACTGTTTCAGCAATCAGGGCGAAACAAGACCGCAAGGTGATAGGGCTTCAATGAGGTCTCATGAAATGGCAAGAGATATGTCTAAAAATGCTGTAAGGAAGAGAGCATATGACACAATGTAATAAGCGAGGCTCTAGATGCAATGCAATGCCGTGTGCGAGAATGATCAACCAGTTGTAAGTGTAAATACAAGCAGTGATTATTTATGCAACAACAAGTAACTGAAAAGGAAATGAAAGGAAAATACTTGTAATATGATGATGCCTAAAATATTAATCGTAAACAAAAATAGCAAACATGCTTTTTAAACCATAAAGTAAAAATTTGGCAAGTAAACCTAATTAACTTTGAACTAAAATTTTATTAACAGGTCCTAGCTAGCCTACACCTAAAACCTAGTTTAACCAATGATGCGGTGGGGCTATGTAAAATCAGCTTTCCAGTGCAGCCACCGCATTAGTTCCTGACCTGCAAGAACAATAATGATCAGGACTAGAGCTAATACCCAAAAAAGCGCAGCAGCAACAAAACTTACCTGAGGAGCAGGTGCAACAGCAAGATGATCATAGACACTTACCAAAGAACATGCCAGAATAGGTGGTGTAAGCTAAATCCCAATCTCATCTTGATGCATAGCAATATGTTCTTGAAACTCAACATTTATCAATGACACACATTCGTTCATGCACAATCCTAGGTTTGATGGGCGCTGGGTGAGCCACCGCCTATTTTCAGGCACATCCATTGAATAAGGTTGGTTGAGTTGGCCGACAATCTCATCATGGTGTTGAGGACCATCAATTTTATGGAATGGAAACAATAAGCAAGTTCCGGGCGAATTATAGATGCATGCGCATCCAAGCATAGGAACCCTAGTTTCGAAAACCCTAGTTCGGGATTGCTCCTGGGTTTGGTCAAGGGTATAAGGATCCGAATCCGCGTTTAGTGGATCCTGAAATTCCTCACGGCCTTGAACGAACTCTGAACTTTTGAGCAAGGGGCTTTCCAACTTTGACTGCTGGGCGAGATAAACAGGCGAATGGGCGTGATCATTAATTGTAATGATTGGAAAGATATCAGTGAGCTCTATATAAGTTCGGCAAAATGTTTGCGTGCTGACAGATTGATGATCCAATATATCAGATTCTTTAGATTCACCAGGATGGGGAAGATTTACCGTAAGGTTTCCGGGCAGTTGAGGGATTTGGGAAAAATCACATGTTAGTGTCTGATTGCAAGTGTTACTGGCTGGGCAACAACTGGAAAGATTAGAGACAATGGCTGGCATTTTCTTACCAGTGAATAAATTAGGGTAGATCGGTTGTTGCACACCAGATGTTGGGGGACAAGAATATGTGCTCAGGGAAACCTCATGAGAAAAAACACACCCAGACGAAATGATATCAGACGTGGTTATGCTGGGAGAAGCATGGTACTTGGGAGTCATTATTTCAGAAACCCTAACTTGAGAAACCCTGGTTGGAGTTGTTTGAGGGGCCTCATCAGGGTCTAAAGAACTAGGAATGACAGCTGGCAAGAGCGGGAGTGCTTCGATTCCCTGATGGGTACTCGAATCTTCATTAAGTGGATTATCGAATTCAGGTGTCTTCATATGGTCAACCAAGAGATCCGAGTGAAAATCCTCAGCGGTATGATTGAATATGTTTTCAGATAAGGAATGATCGTTGTAACCATTGATTTGACCAAGTTGGTTACCTGGCATGTCGGGTTCCCTGGGAGTTACCGACTAGGAGGAATCAATAGAGGGGACATATTGAGGTTGCCCAGATAGGAAACTGCTCCTATGGCTATCTAAAGATTCCGAGTGAGAATGATCAGATCTAAAAGATTCATCGATTTTGAACTGTGATTGTGAAACAACATCTGCGTGCTTATGAGTGTCGCCAATACCAGTATAAGGAAATTTTGAATGTCTCGAAGAAATTACTGGTGTGGCAGGATCAGGAAACCAGCCAGGGAATAATGAACGAATACATTGAGTCGCAGGGGCGTTAACCATACGAGGCTTTTCAACACGCGCATCCGTGTCAATCAGAGAAAACGATGATCTGGCAGGCCTTGTAAGGGAATCAACTTCATCTGGGGCAGGAGTTGATTCATAATCAGTATGCGAATCAAATTTAGGTTTGTGTCTAGGAAGACATCGAGTGGGCTTGAGGTAGGTTTCATGAACCGAGAGGGATAATGAGCCACTGGGGCTTTCACGCTCGGATTTGTCATGGTGCGTGAAAGATTCAAAGGTAGTGCAATAGGCTTTATCCTCTTGCCAGTGTCTATCCTTACTCAGGACTTCCAAGGTCACAACTCCACTCCCATACAACTCAAGAAGAGGGGCGAGAATATCACAAATAGCAACACTCTCCTTGGAGGCCTGAACGTGGTTTGGACTCGGGGAGATGGACAAGGAAGCATTAGGGAAAAAGTCCAAACAGCCGGTAACTTGCGGGTCATCATAGGGAACACTAGGATCTAACTGAAATTGCTCAAGGGAAATCACATACTTGAACTGTTCACCTAAATATTTCCAATCAACATCCCTCTCAGGGAACTCAAAACAATAATGAATGAATCTGATAAAGAACTCAACTAAAGATTCCTGAGGTTCCATTCTGATGAGATGTAACTTTATTACAATGTCATGAGGATCATACCTCTGAAAAGCTTGTTGTAATTTATGGGCGAGTTGTTCAAACGAATGGATGGAAGCTTTCGGCAATGTGCAGCACCATTGCTTACCGCAACCTTCGAGAGTGAGGAAGAAAAGAAAACACATCAAACCCTCATCGTCAATTTGATAGCACTCACCAAAGTCGCAAAAATCTGAACAGTATTGGGTTATGGACACCCCATTTTCACCATCAAATTTTAACTGGGACAACTGATACATAAGTTCATCGGAGATGTAGTATACAGGCTCATAAAACTCCGAAAAACATCTCAGGAGAATGATTTGGGAATGAGCCATTATAGATATGAGATTAACTGCAGGCTCAAAGAGCTCAGCTTGTCATTTGGCCCCACCTTCTCGTTAACCATATGGTCAGAGGTTCGGACCCTCCTTCTAGCGCCAATTCTGTTGACGGGAAAATTTTTCTGGCCAACAGCAGGGGATCTCCCCTGTAAAAGGTCCCAATTAGACCTTGAACCATTTAGAATAAGGATCCCGTCCGGGGTGTGGGTCCGGCTACCACTGATTTCTCCTTTGCTTTGGGTCTTGCTTAAACTCTATAAAACAGTGGGTACACACCTAATCAACTAATACAAGACATATGTTTGATGCATTAAATGTACATGTAGCGCTATGAGTAGCAAGATAAAATAATAAAGCATGAAGACCGAAGGAAGTGTCGTTAGCAACACTTCATTAGGGTCATGCTTGTAGAATATTCTGACCGCAAAGTAAACAATTCCTCACAGCGAGAAAACTCTTCACTTCCTAAAAGTTTAAATGATAGCACAAACGCAGATAAACAAAGTCATCAACATTAGCTAAGAAAGTGAAATAAACTCAACCACCATTAACATACTCAGAAAACTGTTATGCAACTATGATATGAATTGAAGATGCAGTTCCATTAATCTAAAGATATTCGGAAACTGAATATATAATACTCAACAGTGCTCGTGCATAAAATAACACCAGATCCACAAAAGGGGTTTTACAAAATGCTTGTATTCATCATTAAATGTATATCTACTGGTAATACAATGCACTCAGCTCGAGTCCCCATCCAAAGCCCCTTTACAAGCTCCCGAAGGAGTATTTATAAAACAAAACCTGCCCTTTGGGCTTCCTTGACTTTTCATCTTCTTGACCGTTGGGCTGCCTTGTGACCCAGTCTTTTCTACGACCTGCAACCTGAGCTGTTGTTGCAACCTGCGATTCGACTGGGTCGCGGGGTCGCAGGTTGTAATAAAATTTTGAAGGTACGACCTCGCGACCTTGCGACTAGGTCGCTGGGTCGTGGGGTCGCCGATCGTGAAAACAGATGCACATGCGACCTTGCGACCTTGCGACTAGGTCGTTGGGTCGCGGGGTTGCGGATCGTGAAAACAGATGCACATGTGACCTTGCGACCTTGCAACTAGGTCGCTGGGTCCCAGGGTCGCGGATCATGAAAACAGATGCACATGCGACCTTGCGACCCTGCGACTAGCTCGCTGGGTCACGGGGTCGCAAATTTCGGGAACAATCAGCAATGAGACCCTGCGACCTGCTGGGATTTGCGACCTTGCGACTTCGGTAGACATGCGACCTGCGACCTCGTCATATTTGTGACTTGTGACCACCTGGGCAGACATGCGACCTTGGGAAGATCAGTGAGTTCTTTGGAGTTTCGCCAGCATCTACTTGTTTTGAAAATGTCCCCTTGTTTGTTGGGGAAAACCTTGGCTCTTATGTGTAAACAGAGTGGTTCCTCTTGCAATAAAATAACACAAGTCACATCTCTTCATGATGGAATAATAATAATGCTAAGGGAATTTTAATCAATTGTAAGAATGAAAATAATAACTTAGACCCCTGTGTGGTCAACTACTGAATCGTCGGAGAGAATGGCTAGGGTAAGCTTTCTCTGTGCCCTTTTTCTGTCAAGATTATCATATTCCCCACGCATAAGGTTCTCTTCAAGTCTTGGATTAAATTGTTTGATAGGCACGAACTTCTTCATTTACGTTCTCAGTGTTCGTCGTAGGTTTTCATGCTCATCGATTTTCCCATCCATTAGAGGAGAAATACGTGTCATCTTCCATTGGAGAATCTCGAGTATCTTGACTGAGGAGAACTGGTCAGGTATGGCGATCTAGGCAGGGCTTATAACAGTCTTAGACAATGATGGCTGGTCATTTAGGACCATTAAATCATACCTAGCCCAACTAAAAGTTTTCCTTTGCGCAGCTCCAGAGCCACCATATTAAGATCCCGTCCCTGGGCTAGCTATTATAAAACATCCATTGGTAACCCTGTAGACCGACTTCCACCTGCACGATTACCTCTGGTTTTATCATGCTCCAACATGATTACTTCTGTTTTTATGATGCTCCCATCTGCTAAAGGGACCAAGCGACAAACCGATAGCAGCCTTTCTTCTGATTCTAGATCAGTGATGAGGTAGGAAGCCATCTCAACTTCCCAAAGATCTCAACGACAGTGTCATTCGTGATCTAGCACTAACTGTCAAATGGGTTCTTCCAAGCTTCAATGGCATGCTACCTCTTCCAGGTAACAACGCATTATAGAGTGCAGCTCCTCCCCAGGACCGCCATAAAACAATCCTCTGTACATAGTTTCTACCATTCAGCCTCTAATGTTTGAAAACCTTTGCTTCGATCATTGTGCTCACAGGCCTGCAATTGAAAACACTACAAACAGTCTCGAATCAATCTATGTGGAATGCAAGATCCAGTTTCAATGCCTCTAGACATAGTAACAGCAAGCGCCTTAGGAATCATTGAAGATTGAGCTCTGTGGAAACAGCTCGACGTAGTCAGTAGTAGCAATATTGAAAAATCAGCTTCCAGCGAATATGTGGCGATAATGTTTTTTCTAAATGTAACCAACGCAGAGGAGCGATTCTCTCTTGGAATATCGCCGTCGGGGCTACAGAAGTCAGCATAAATCATTCGGATTCTATTTCAGCGCGATATCCTTGTATACTTACCAGAAACGCATGGTCCTTTTACAACGGTTGTCATGTAGACTTGGAGATAGATACGTTGGAAATTTCATTCATGCGGCTTTGACTAATCAACGTATTATAACAGCCTGTTGCCACGTAGAAACATGACTTTTGGATCAGAAAATATATCTGCTCCAAACCTTTTAGCGTAGGTCGAAAACTTGCCATCGCAACCTTGGCTCCATGTCAAGCATCCACGTGGTTTCATTGCACCATTTCATGATTTCTTGCAGTGCTAAAACATGGTTTGACACGTATGCTTTATTCCCTTCGTGCTTTGGTTGTAACGCACCACAGTTATCATGACATATCACCATGGTTTTTCATAGGATTTATTACCCGAGAAAATGGTTTTCACCAGTTTTGGAGAGTAGGAGAATGTTATGATGTTCAATCTACACAAAAGAGATTTATAACAGGTGGAATGGAGCATGTTCGTGTACACCCTAAATTTATTCATTCTAATGCAACCTCCCACAAGTGGACATTTGGAGCAATTGCAGAGCTTTTTGATAATGCAATTGATGAGATCCGAAATGGTGCAACTTATGTTAAAGCAGACCAAATTTTTAACCCACGAGATTATAGCCATGCTTTACTTTTTCAAGATGATGGAGGGGGTATGGATCCTGAATCCATCCGGTGGTGTATGAGCTTGGGATACTCCATGAAGAACACAAATACTAACATTGGACAATATGGTAATGGTTTCAAAACAAGCACAATGAGGCTAGGAGCAGATGCAATTGTTTTCACCCGAAGTTCTTCTGGCAGCTCTTCAACACAGAGTATTGGGCTCCTTTCCTATACATTCTTGAGGAAGACTGCGCAGGATGACATCATTGTTCCAATGGTTGATTTCAAGCTTCCATCAGATCATGAAGGACCGAGAATGTTAGTTCGCAGCACAGAAGGTACTTGGACCAAAAACTTGGCCACAATCTTGCAGTGGTCTCCATATGCATCAGAAACTGAGCTTATGAAGCAATTCGATGACATTGGTCCACATGGAACAACAATTATTGTTTACAACCTTTGGCTTAATGATGATGGCATCCTGGAGCTATGTATAACATCTACGTTGGCTCCATGAAATGTAAAAACCGAACGTTGGGCTCCACGTAATGTAACACGACTTCGGACTATTGAGTGTTCAGAGATAGTGATTGCACGGCGCCATGTGTAAACCCCGATTTTGCACCGCTGAATATGTATTTATATATCTGCTCCATAACATTGACCGGAAATTGGAAATGCCTTCGAACCTTCAAACTCATTCGTAATGCCTTTTCTTTGTTTAGTCTATATGACTTGCTCCTCCAACGTTACATGCTTCGAAAACCATATCATTCTCGCAGCGCTTACGCATGATTGTAGATTATTAACATCGCACTATAGTTGGATCACCAAATGTATGTATTTGGTCAAAACCAATCAAACATTTGCACCCATGCAATGTAAACGTTGGTTTCGTTCCACCATTTTAAACGTAGAGTTGACCGCCTTATATGTCTGCCTCAAATGCTTCAGCATAGATTGAATCGTGCCATCGACTGATTGGCTCCACGTAACATGTCTACGCATGACTGCACCATGTTTACAATGCACCGAAGTCATGTTAACACGTCACTATGGGTTTGTTACAAAAATATAAGTTTTTGGTCACTATATAATATATCCGCTCCATTTATTTACCGAACTGGAAAACCGGCCAACGATCGTTGGGCTCCATGCCACGTGGCCATGTAGTTTTGATCCACCATTGAAATCATAAATTTGACCACCCCATATATTTGCTTCAAATGTTTTAACACACGTTTAAAACGTCGACATGTATGGCTCCTTGACTGTGCTCGAACACAACTGCTACATACACATGTCTATTCAATCCATGCATTATTTGCGCCATGTTTCCACGTAATTTTGACATCTGCATTTGTATATGGCTCCAAACATCCACTATCGACCTTTGCACCCGCTCCATGTTTTAAAAATAACCTTTGACCACTATATGCGCTATGGAAATATTTGAGCTCACTAGTAATGTTTCCATATAGTCTTGGCTCACCATTTTATATGTTTTGGAACCCACATGGTTTTGCGCCTTGGTTTTAACTTGCAATGTAACCTTGGCCCATCAAATGTGTGCCTATGTGCCATGGTTTCACATAGTTGCTCCATGGTCTTTTATGATTTTGACACCATGTGGTTTTCATGTTCCTTGTTTTAGTTATATAATGTCAAAACCACAACCTTGGTCCATCGCGTGTGTCCACTTTGTAGCTTAGGTTCAACAAAGATTGCTCCTCAAAAGGTGCGTTTGGATATTGTGATAAAAATGTAATGCACCAATGCCTAAACAATCAAGCCTAAATCTCACCGACCAACCTACACCTATACTTTGATGGAAGATGAGGCACTGAAAGAAGTAAATCCGGACTTAATCACCAAATTGACAGTGATGATATTTCAAAATACTTATCCTTGACGTATGTTGAACCTGCGAACCATTTCATTCAACTGCAGCCAATGGAAGAAACCATTTAGCTGTGTGATTGTCTTGTCACCATCAGCATGTGTGCTTCTGCACTGTGCTTCTACACTGTATCTCGGCATGGAGAAGCCTTGAATGAGATCGTCGTTCTCTAGGGGAATCTTCTGAGTCGATTTTGTTCACCGGGCTATACTTCAGGCTAGATTCATCGAAGTGGCGAAATACGTTTCTTTGCGTGCGCCCATCGACATTTAGATGGTATGGTGCAGGATCCGGAAATTTTCGATGGAGCGCTTTTAAGCATCTGGTGCGCACGAGTGAAGAAAGCTTTTGCATCAGTGACATAGAAGGTTCTCTCCGATCAACATGTATCACACTATCCTCCTTTTAATAGTACTGGTCGTTTGCTCTTCCTCCTCCCCTGTTCCGCAACTTTGGCCTTGTTGCCGAGCTCAATTTTTTTGCCCTTGATGTCATGACAAGATTAAGGAGTTTGTCACCCGTGGCGTCGACCTGCGTGGAATATTACAATATCATAATTACTCTTCGATAATGATGGCCACAGATAAAACATATGAGACTAACAAGCTTAAGAGAAGTATTCAAACAACATGCTTAATGACCTACAGCGGGAGGGCCTTTAATTGTCAATACACAAAAGGTTTCCATTAAAACGTATACATGGCAATCTCATTACACATGGCGCGACTGCGGTAAGAATGTTTTGGCATACGCTAGATGATCCTTCCCACATATGGCATGATTGCAACAACAATATCTGATCATGATGGCGAGACAACTTATGAGGGGTTGGGGATAGGTAGTTGGGATGTCACTGACTGCAGGTTCGGTGAAAGACCTTAACGACTAAGCGAGCATAGGGGGACTCGAAATTTTAAATATACCCAAAATTTTGGGTGGTGTTGTAGCGGCTACAACAGTAGGTAGAAATTAGTTGAGAAATCATGTAATAAAGCATCATCAGGCAAAAATCACTAATTTCCCCTCCCCTCCAAATATTCAGTATTCTAAACTATCAGTCAAAAAGGCTCAAAGCATTTCTCTGACTTTTTTTGGGACCGGACCCAAGGCTCGATGATTGATTAGTTAAAAATATTGAATTCCCACACTAGACCCATATTCATTAGCATTTACTCTTCATTCATAAATCATGATCCCATTTTCCTAAGTAAAAACCCATTTTTACTTAGTAAAAGATAAATCCTAAATAACTAACTTCATTTCCTTTCAAAAATCATTCATAAACCCTAAAAATGAATTTATCCTAAGTTAAAGTACGAAATATTAAAAAGACAACAACGCTTTACTTTGTCTATCATTTTCACTTTACTTAGAATTAAACATGTATTTTCATTCATTACATTATCCCTTTTTCATATTAACCTCTAAACCTATTCTATTAAATCCCTAAATACACCTACCTCTATAGTATTAAATCCTTTCATTTTAAATAACCCTCTAAACCCACTATTTTAAATTTAAAACCAATGTTTAATATCCCATGTGTGCAATATTAATCCCGCTCTTATCCCATTGGTTTAACATATCCATATACAAATATCCCGCCCCCTATAGTTTTGAACAAATGTCAAAAATGTTTGAAAAACTATATAATAAAACTCATGCCCGCATATGTATTTGTTGGAACATTTCATAAATGTTTTCATTTAATATACATTATATTATTCCCCACCCCCCTCCCCCCCCGCCATTATATAACCATAGTTCACTTTCAGTTGAAGTTAATTTATAAATTTAAACCTTACCAGCGCACCCATCATATAACCTAAGGTATAAACTTGATTTAAACGCATATTTATGAAGTTTTACCCTATCCCCTTCGCGTTAATAAACCCCGGTCCCACTCCCTATCCCAATATAACTTCCCAAAAAATGCAGACGAATTTAATGAACCCAGGATCGATGTGCAAACCAATATCGCATATCAAGCATGCGTGATCATTCAGCATCTCTCATTTTCGCGTAAAATAGGTGATTTCATAATTTTATCTCTCCTCCACGTGGTTGATTCCTGTTGGATCACGTTGGTTTAGCCCAAACCACTTTTCGCCGAAAAGACGCACGATAACCTTGTGGTTTTAAGCGAATTGTGAACACAGCTCGCCCGTTTTACGACATGACTGTCATTTATTACCATTCCCCATTAACCCTAATATGCCTCATAAACCGTGGAAATGCATTTTATTTCATATTCTTTTGCGTGTTAACCCTACACGAGCCTATCGACTATTAAAAAAACCTTTTTCTTGCCATAATACCTCAAATTTCAGCCTACTAATCTTTGAATACCGTTGAGGAGCTTTGCCTTGCTCCAGAAACTCCGCAGAAGTTGTTCGACCATTTAAAGACCTCAGAAGTTGTTTCAAACCCCTATTCCTCCGCTTAACAGGTTTTCTTCTTGAATTAGAGCCTCTTTTTAAGTTTTAAAAGACCCTTTTAAAGAATATTTCCCATTCAGGATTTAAAAATTAACAAAAGAAGCCATCAAAAGACCAAAAAATGCCATCACCAGGAAATGCCATCCCCATGTGGAGCCACTATTAGGGTCCTATAATAATAGGGTTCATAAATTTTGAATTGACTTTGATAGTCTTGTAAATATGTACATACTTGATTTCTGCAATTTGTTTTCCCATATTTTGAAAAAATTAAAAATAAAAATAAAATAAAAAAGAGGGTAAAAAGTCCTAAAAGAAATATCAAAGGACTTAGAAAAATATACACCCCAAAAGAAAAAAGAGAAAATTAATACCTGAAAGTGAGCAAGTCCAAATTCCACTACTTTTACTTTTACTGCAAGAATAATGATTATGTGCAGAGTGTCAATAGATGCCATAATACATGATCAGTTAAACAGTTTAATCTTAACTTTTCATGCTTTCAATTTCATGTTTTAGATAGAGAATAAAGATATGTCAAATAGTTTAGACTTGAAAAATCAGTAGATAGGTAGAGATTAATGAGGAGCTCAACAATTTAATCTGAGCCCACAGATGAAATAAGGTAGACTTAGATAGTTTTATGCTTTGAAAGAAAAATGTTTTAGGGTTGCAAACCTAAATGCACCCATGAAAATGAAGTAAAAATGTTAGAAATAAAGATGGGTAGGTGTTGACGGGAAAATCTGTCCAGCCAACAGCAGGGGATCTCCCCGATAAAAGGTCCCAATTAGACCTTGAACCATTTGGAATAGGGCTCACGTCCGGGGTGTGGGTCCGGCTACCACTGATTTCTCCTTTGCTTTGGGTCTCACTTAAACTCTATAAAACAGTGGGTACACACCTAATCAACTGATACAAGACATATGTTTGATGCATTAAATGTACATGCAGCACTATGAGTAGTAAGAGAAAATAATAAAGCATGAAGACCGAAGGAAGTGTCGTTAGCAACACTTCATTAGGGTCATGCTTGTAGACTGTTCTGACCACAAAGGAAACAATTCCTCACGGCGAGAACACTCTTCACTTCCTAAAAGTTTAAATGATAGCACAAACGCAGATAAACAAATTCATCAACATTAGCTAAGAAAGTGAAATAAACTCAACCACGATTAACATACTCAAAAAACTGTTATGCAACTGTGATATGAATTGAAGATGCAGTTCCATTAATCTAAAGATATTCGGAAACTGAAGATATAATACTCAACAGTGCTCGTGCATAAAATAACACCAGATCCACAAAAGGGGTTTTACAAAATGCTTGTATTCATCATTAAATGTATATCTACTGGTAATACAATGCCCTCAGCTCGAGTCCCCAGCCAAATCCGCTTTACAAGCTCCCGAAGGAGTATTTATAAAACAAAACCAGCCCTTTGGGCTTCCTTGACTATTCATCTTCTTGACCGTTGGGCTGCCTTGCGATCCAGTCTTTTCTGCGACCTGCGACCTGAGCTGTTGTTGCGACCTGTGACCTGACTGGGTCGCGGGGTCGCAGGTTGTAAGAAAATGTCCAAGGTGCGACCTCGCGACCTTGCGACTAGGTCGCTGGGTCGCGGGGTCGCTGATTGTGAAAACAGATGCACATGCGACCTTGCGACCTTGTGAATAGGTCGTTGGGTCGCGGGGTCGCGGATCGTGAAAACAGATGCACATGCGACCTTGCGACCTTGTGACTAGGTCGATGGGTTGCGAGGTCGCGAATCATGAAAACAGATGCACATGCAACCTTGCGACCTTGCGACTAGGTTGCTGGGTCGTGGGGTCGCAAATTTCGGGAACAATCAGCAATGCGACCCTGCGACCTGCTGGGATTTGCGACCTCGCGACTTCGGTAGACATGCGACCTGCTACCTCGTCAGATTTGCGACTTGTGACCACCTGGGCAGACATGCGACCTCGGGCAGATCAGTGAGTTATTTGGAGTTTCGCCAGCATCTACTTGTTTTGAAAATGTCCCCTTGTTTGCTGGGGAAAACCTTGGCTCTTATGTGTAAACAGAGTGGTTCCTCCTGCAATAAAATAACGCAGGTCATATATCTTCATGATGGAATAATAATAATGCTAAGGGCATTTTAATCAATTGTAAGAATGAAAATAATAACTTAGACCCCTGTGTGGTCAACTACTGAATCGTCGAAGAGAATGGCTAGGGTAAGCTTTCTCTGTGCCCTTTTTCTGTCAGGATTATCATCTTCCCCACGCATAAGGTTCTCTTCAAGTCTTGGATTAAATTGTTTGATAGGCACGAGATTCTTCATTTACATTCTCAGTGTTCGTCATAGGTTTTCATACTCATCGATTTTCCCATCAATTAGAGGAGCAGTACTTGTCATCTTCCATTGAAGAATTTCGGGTATCTTGACTGAGGAGAACTGGTCAGGTATGGCGATCTAGGAAGGGCTTATAACAGTCTTACACAATGAGGGCTGGTCAGGTAGGACCATTAAATCATAGCTAGCCCAACTAAAAGTTTTCCTTTGCGCGGCTCCAGAGCCACCATATTAAGATCCCGTCCCTGGGCTAGCTATTATAAAACATCCATTGGTAACCCTGTAGACCGACTTCCACCTACACGATTACTTCTATTTTTATCATGCTCCTGCACGATTACTTCTGTTTTTATGATTCTCCCATCTGCTAAAGGGACCAAGCGACAAACCGATAGCAGCCTTGCTTCCGATTCTAGATCAGTGATGAGGTAGGAAGCCATCTCAACTTCCCAAAGATCTCAACGACAGTGTCATTCGTGATCTAGCACTAACTGTCAAATGGGTTCTTCCAAGCTTCGATGGCGTGCTACCTCTTCCAGGTAAGAACGCATTATACAGTGCAGCTCCTCCCCCAGGACCGCCATAAAACAGTCCTCTGTACATATTTTCTGCCATTCAGCCTCTAATGTTTGAAAACCTTTGCTTCGATCATTGTGCTCACGAGCCTGCAATTGAAAACACTACAAACCGTCTCGAATCAATCTATGTGGAATGCAAGATCCGGTTTCAGCGCCTCTGGACATAGTAATAGCAAGCGCCTTAGGAATCATTGAAGATTGAGCTCTGTGGAAACATCTCGACGTAGTCAGTAGTAGCAATATTGAAAAATCAGCTTCCAGCGAATATGTAGTGATAACGTTTTTTCTAAATCTAACCAACGCAGAGGAGCGGTTCTCTCTTGGAATATCGCCGTCGAGGCTACAGAAGTCGGCATAAATCATTCGGATTCTATTTCAATGCGATATCCTTGTATACTTACCAGAAACACGTGGTCCTTTTACAACGGTTGCCATGCAGACTTGGAGATAGATACGTTGGAAATTTCATTCATGCGGCTTTGACTAATCAACGTATTATAACAGCCTGCTGCCACGTAGAAACACGACTTTTGGATCAGAAAATATATCTGCTCCAAACCTCTTAGCGTAGGTTGAAAACTTGGCATCGCAACCTTGGCTCCATGTCACGCATCCATGTGGTTTCGTTGCACCATTTCACGAGTTCTTGCACCGCTAAAACATGGTTTGACACGTATGCTTTATTCCCTTCGCGCTTTGGTTGTAACGCACCACAGTTATCATGACATATCACCATGGTTTTTCATAGGATTTATTCCCCGAGAAAATGATTTTCACCAGTTTTGGAGAGCAGGAGAATGTTATGATGTTCAATCTACACAAAAGATATTTATAACAGGTGGAATGGAGGATGTTCGTGTACACCCTAAATTTCTTCATTCTAATGCAACCTCCCACAAGTGGACATTTGGAGTGATTGCAGAGCTTTTTGATAATGCAGTTGATGAGATCCGAAATGGTGCAACTTATGTTAAAGCAGACCAAATTTTTAACCCACGAGATTACAACCATGCTTTACTTTTTCAGGATGATGGAGGGGGTATGGATCCTGAATCCATCCAGCAGTGTATGAGCTTGGGATACTCCATGAAGAACACAAATACTAACATTGGACAATATGGTAATGGTTTCAAAACAAGAATGATGAGGCTAGGAGCAGATGCAATTTTTTTCACCCGAAGTTCTTCTGGCAACTCTTCAACACTAGGTATTGGGCTCCTTTCCTATACATTCTTGAGGAAGACTTCGCAGGATGACATCATTGTTCCAATGGTTGATTTCGAGCTTCCATTAGATCATGAAGGACCGAGAATGTTAGTTCGCATCACAGAAGGTACTTGGAACAAAAACTTGGCCACAATCTTGCAGTGGTCTCCATATGCATCAGAAACTGAGCTTATGAAGCAGTTCGATGACATTGGTCCACATGGAACAACAATTATTGTTTACAACCTTTGGCTTAACGATGATGGCATCCTGGAGCTATGTATAACATCTATGTTGGCTCCATGCAATGTAAAAAACGAACGTTGGGCTCCACGTAATGTAACACGACTTCGAACTATTGAACGTTCAGAGATAGTGATTGCACGGCGCCATGTGTAAACCCCGATTTTGCACCGCTGAATATGTATTTATACATCTGCTCCATAACATTGACCGGAAATTGGAAACGCCTTCAAACCTTCAAACTCATTCATAATGCCTTTTCTTTATTTAGTCTATATGACTTTCTCCTCCAACGTTACATGCTTCGAAAACCATATTATTCTCGCAGCGCTTACGCATGATTGTAGATTATTAACATCGCACTATAGTTCGATCACCAAATGTATGTATTTGGTCAAAACCAATCGAAAATTTTCGCCCATGCAACGTAAACGTTGGTTTCGTTCCACCATTTTAAACGTGGAGTTGACCGCCTTATATTTCTGCCTCAAATGCTTTAGCATAGATTGAATCGTGCCATCGAATGATTGGCTCCACGTAACATCTCTACGCATGACAGCGCCACGTTTCCAACGCACCAAAGTCATGGTAACACGTCACTATGGGTTTGTTACAACAATATAAGTTTTTGGTGACTATATAGTATATCCGCTCCATTTATTTACCGAGCAAACCGGCCAACGATCGTTGGGCTCCATGCCACGTGGCCATGTAGTTTTGATCCGCCATTGAAATCGTAAATTTGACCACCCCATATATTTTCTTCAAATTTTTTAACACAGGTTTAAAACCTCGACATGTATGGCTCTTTGACTGTGCTCGAACACAACTGCTGCGTACACATGTCTATTCAATCCATGCATTATTTGCTCCATGTTTCCACGTAATTTTGATAGTTGCATTTGTATATGGCTCCAAACATCCACTATCGACCTTTGCGCCTGCTACATGTTTTAAAAATAACCTTTGACCACTATATGCGCTATGGAAATATTTGAGCTCACTAGTAATGTTTCCATATAGTCTTGGCTCACCATTTTACATGTTTTGGAACCCACATGGTCTTGCGCCTTGGTTTTGACTTGCAATGTAACCTTGGCCCATCAAATGTGTGCCTATGTGCCATGGTTTCACATAGTTGCTCCATGGTCTTTTATGATTTCGACACCATGTGGTTTTCATTTTCCTTGTTTTAGTTATATAATGTCAAAACCACAACCTTGGTCCATCGCGTGTGTCCACTGTGTAGCTTAGGTTCAACAAAGATTGCTCCTCAAAAGGTGCGTTTAGATATTCTGATAAAACTGTAATGCACCAATGCCTGAACAGTCAAGCCTAAATCTCACCGACCAACCTACACCTGTACTTTGATGGAAGATGAGGCACTGAAAGAAGTAAATCTAAACTTAATCACCAAATTGACAGTGATGATCTGTCAAAATACTTATCCTTGACGTATGTTGAACCTGCGAACCATTTCATTCAACTGCAGCCAATGGAAGAAACCATTTAGCTGTGTGATTGTCTTTTCACCATCAGCATGTGCGCTTCTGCACTGTATCTCGGCATGGAGAAGCCTTGAATGAGATCGTCGTTCTCTAGGGGAATCTTCTGAGTCGGCTTTGTTCACCGGGCTATACTTCAGGCTAGATTCATCAAAGTGGCGAAATACGTTTCTTTGCGTGTGCCCATCAACATTTAGATGGTATGGTGCAGGATCCGGACATTTCCGATGGAGCGCTTTTAAGCATTTGGTGCGCACGAGTGAAGAAAGCTTTTGCATCAGTGACATAGAAGGTTCTCTCCGATGAACATGTATCACACTATCCTCCTTTTAACAGTACTGGTCATTTGCTCTTCCTCCTCTCCTGTTCCGCAACTTTGGCCTTGTTGCCGAGCTCAATTTTGTTGCCCTCGATGTCATGACAAGATTGAGGAGTTTGTCACCCGTGGCGTCGACCTGCGTGGAATATTACAATATCATAATTACTCTTCGATAATGATGGCCACAGATAAAACATATGAGACTAACAAGCTTAAGAGAAGTATTAAAACAACATGCTTAATGACCTACAGTGGGAGGGCCTTTAATTGTCAATACATAAAAGGTTTCCATTCAAACGTATACATTGCAATCTCATTACACATGGCGCGACTGCGGTAAGAATGTTTGGGCATACGCTAGATGATCCTTCCCACATATGGCATGATTGCAACAACGACATCTGATCATGATGGCGAGACAACTTATGAGGGGTTGGGGATAGGTCGTTGGGATGTCACTAACTGCAGGTTCGGTGAAAGACCTTAATGACTAAGCGAGCATAGGGGGACCCAAAATTTTAAATATACGCAAAATTTTGGGTGGTGTTGTAGCGGCTACAACAAATGGCGAACCACTGGTAGAATCCAGCATCTCTGTTAAAATCACGACAATAGTCTGAGCCAAGATAGTGATGCAAGGGAATATTGAACAAGTTCTACGGGTACCCTTTGTATTACTTTGGCCTTTTACAGGTATGCCTAATCCTTGTGCCTCAACTAATTCCCGCTAATCAGAAACACCTCAAAGAGAAAGCTCACAGACGCCAGTAGCTTGTTGATGATGTGAAGAGCAAGGCAGTGGGTTTATTATTTTCAGGATTTTTTAAAGTAAGTTTCTGGTGTTGCTCCGCTGCCAGTAGGCCCGGACAGTACCCCGGCGGAGTCACTTCAAGAAATCACAAACGTTGCTCCGATGCCAGCCAGCCTGGTCAGTACCCCGACGGAGTCGTTGCATTACCTCTCTGCGCAGGAAGCCTTTCTCGATGCTTTACCCTTATTTGTTTCATGTGCTTGCAGCACTTATTTTCATGTGCTCGTGGCACTTATTTTTCATGGGTGGATGAGGGATCCCGACTTATTTTACGAGCATGAGAGGTTGTTTCTTGTTTTACAGAAACTGACAGATATCCTGATTTGGGTTTGCCCTCATGCCAAACCTTCACATCCCATTCACCACAATAGGCGAAGCGTGCAAAACAGATCATTAAAAAATCCAAGACTATGCTGGGCACAAGGCTTAGGCTTACGGGTATGGGCCATTTCAAACTCATTAGGCCTCCCTCAAGTAACCAGCTCGTATCTCCCAGGCTAAATAATTTTAGACTCAGGCATCTTGTTGAGAATGCGACTTCGATGACTTGTCCTGAGAGAAAGCTGCCTCTTGAGATAGCCACCGCAACCTCACGCAAAATAACGGGGTGACTGTTTCAGCAATCAGGGCGAA
This sequence comes from Pinus albicaulis, assembly GCA_034641835.2. Lineage (NCBI taxonomy): Eukaryota > Viridiplantae > Streptophyta > Pinopsida > Pinales > Pinaceae > Pinus > Pinus albicaulis. The sequence continues at coordinate 17,645,210 of CM076575.1, forward strand.
ACAAGACTGCAAGGTGATAGGGTTTCAATGAGGTCTCATGAAATGGCAAGCAATATGTCTAAAAATGCTGTAAGGAAGAGAGCATATGACACAATGTAATAAGCGAGGCTCTAGATGCAATGCAATGCCGTGTGCGAGAACGATCAACCAGTTGTAAGTGTAAATACAAGTAGTGATTATTTATGCAACAACAAGTAACTGAAAAGGAAATGAAAGGAAAATACTTGTAACATGATGATGCCTAAAATATTAATCGTAAACAAAAATAGCAAACATGCTTTTTAAACCATAAAGTAAAAATTTGGCAAGTAAACCTAATTAACTTTGAACTAAAATTTTATTAACAGGTCCTAGCTAGCCTACACCTAAAACCTAGTTTAACCAATGATGCGGTGGGGCTATGTAAAATCAGCTTTCCAGTGCAGCCACCGCATTATTTCCTGACCTGCAAGAACAATAATGATCAGGACTAGAGCTAATACCCAAAAAAGCGCAGCAGCAACAAAACTTACCTGAGGAGCAGGTGCAATGGCAAGATGATCATAGACACTTACCAAAGAACATGCCAGAATAGGTGGTGTAAGCTAAATCCCACTCTCATCTTGATGCATAGCAATATGTTCTTGAAACTCAACATTTATCAATGACACACATTCATTCATACACAATCCTAGGTCTGATGGGTGCTGGGTGAGCCACCGCCTATTTTCAGGCACATCCATTGAATAGGGTTGGTCGAGTTGGCCAGCAATATCATCATGGTGTTGAGCACCATCAATTTTATGGAATGGAAACAATAAGCAAGTGCCGGGCGAATTATAGATGCATGCGCATCCAAGCGTAGGAACCCTAGTTTCGAAAACCCTAGTTCGGGATTGCTACTGGGTTTGGTCAAGGGTATAAGGATCCGAATCCGCGTTTAGTGGATCCTGAAATTCCTCACTGCCTTGAATGAAATCTGGACTTTCGAGCAAGGGGCTTTCCAACTTTGACTGCTTGGCGAGATAAACAGGCGAATAGGCGTGATCATCAATTGTAATGATTGGAAAGATATCAGTGAGCTCTATATAAGTTCGGCAAAATGTTTGCGTGCTGACAGATTGATGATCCAATGTATCAGATTCTTTAGATTCACCAGGATGGGGAAGATTTACCATAAGGTTTCCGGGCAGTTGAGGGATTTGGGAAAAATCACATGTTAGTGTCTGATTGCAAGTGTTACTAGCTGGGCAACAACTGGAAAGATTAGAGACAATGGCTGGCATTTTCTTGCCAGTGAATAAATTAGGGTAGATCGGTTGTTGCACACCAGATGTTGGGGGACAAGAATATGTGCTCAGGGAAACCTCATGAGAAAAAATACACCCAGACGAAATGATATCAGACGTGGTTATGCTGGGAGAAGCATGGTACTTGGGAGTCATTATTTCAGAAACCCTAACTTGAGAAACCCTGGTTGGAGTTGTTTGAGGGGCCTCATCAGGGTCTAAAGAACTAGGAATGACAGTTGGCAAGAGCAGGAGTGCTTTGATTCCTTGATGGGTACTCGAATCTTCATTAAGTGGATTATCGAATTCAGGTGTCTTCATATGGTCAACCAAGAGATCCGAGTGACAATCCTCAGCGGTATGATTGAATATGTTTTCAGATAAGGAATGGTCGCTGCAACCATCGATTTGACCAAGTTGGGTACCTGGCATGTCGAGTTCCCTGGGAGTTACCGACTGGGAGGAATCAATAGAGGGGACATATTGAGGTTGCCCAGATAGGAAACTGCTCCTATGGCTGTCTAAAGATTTCGAGTGAGAATGATCAGATCTAAAAGATTCATCGATTTTGAACTGTGATTGTGAAACAACATCTGCGTGCTTATGAGTGTCGCCAATACCAGTATAAGGAAATTGTGAATGTCTCGAAGAAATTACTGGTGTGGCGGGATCAGGAAACCAGCCGGGGAATAATGAACGAATAGATTGAGTCGCAGGGGCGTTAACCATACGAGGCTTTTCAACACACGCATCCGTGTCAATCAGAGAAAACGATGATCTGGCAGGCCTTGTAAGGGAATCAACTTCATCTGGGGCAGGAGTCGATTCATAATTAGTATGCGAATCAGATTTAGGTTTGTGTCTAGGGAGACATCGAGTTGGCTTGAGGTAGGTTTCATGAACCGAGAGGGATAATGACCCACTGGGGCTTTCAAGCTCGAATTTGTCATGGTGCTTGAAAGATTCAAAGGTAGTGCAATAGGCTTTATCCTCTTGCCAGTGTCTATCCTTACTGAGGACTTCCAAGGTCACAACTCCACTCCCATACAACTCAGGAAGAGGGGCGATAATATCACAAATAGCAACACTCTCCTTGGAGGCCTGAATGTGGTCTGGACTCGGGGAGATGGACAAGGAAGCATTAGGGAAAAAGTCCAAATAGCCAGTAACTTGCGGGTCATCATAGGGAACACTAGGATCTAACTGAAATTGCTCAAGGGAAATCACATACTTGAACTGTTCACCTAAATATTTCCAATCAACATCCCTCTCAGGGAACTCAAAACAATAATGAACGAATCTGATAAAGAACTCACCTAAAGATTCCTGAGGTTCCATTCTAATGAGATGTAACTTTATTACAACGTCATGAGGATCATACCTCTGAAAATCTTGTTGTAATTTATGGGCGAGTTGTTCAAACGAATGGATGGAAGCTTTCGGCAATGTGCGACACCATTGCTTAGCGCGACCTTCGAGAGTGAGGAAGAAAAGCAAACACATCAAACCCTCATCATCAATTTCATAGCACTCACCAAAGTTGCAAAAATCTGAACAGTGTTGGGTTATGGACACCCCATTTTCACCATCAAATTTTAACTGGGACAAGTGATACATAAGTTCATTGGAGATGTAGTATACAGGCTCATAAAACTCCGAAAAACATCTCAGGAGATTTATTTGGGAACGAGCCATTACAGATATGAGATTAACTGCAGGCTCTAAGGGCTCAGCTTGTCATGTGGCCCCCCCTTCTCGTTAACCATATGGTCAGAGGTTCGGGCCCTCCCTCTAGTGCCAATTCTGTTGACGGGAAAAATTTTCTGGCCAGTAGCAGGGAATATCCCCGGTAAAAGGTCCCAATTAGACCTTGAACCGTTTGGAATAGGGATCCCATCTGGGGTGTGGGTCCAGCTACCACTTATTTCTCCTTTGCTTTGGGTCTTGCATAAACTCTATAAAACAGTGGGTACACACCTAATCAACTAATACAAGACATATGTTTGATGCATTAAATGTACATGTAGCACTATGAGTAGCAAGATAAAATAATAAAGCATGAAGACCGAAGGAAGTTTCGTTAGCAACACTTCATTTGGGTAATGCTTGTAGAATATTCTGACCGCAAAGTAAACAATTCCTCATGGCGAGAACACTCTTCACTTCCTAAAAGTTTAAATGATAGCACAAACGTAGATAAACAAAGTCATCAACATTAGCTAAGAAAGTGAAATAAACTCAACCACCATTAACATACTCAGAAAACTGTTACGCAACTGTGATATGAATTGAAGATGCAGTTCCATTAATCTAAAGATATTCGGAAACTGAAGATATAATACTTAATAGTGCTCGTGCATAAAATAACACTAGATCCACAAAAGGGGTTTTACAAAATGCTTGTATTCATCATTAAATGTATATCTACTGGTAATACAATGCACTCAGCTCGAGTCCCCATCCAAAGCCCCTTTACAAGCTCCCGAAGGAGTATTTATAAAACAAAACCTGCCCTTTGGGCTTCCTTGACTTTTCATCTTCTTGACCGTTGGGCTGCCTTGTGACCCAGTCTTTTCTACGACCTGCGACCTGAGCTGTTGTTGCAACCTACGACCTGACTTGGTCGTGGGGTCGCACGTTGTAAGAAACTTTCGAAGGTGCAACCTCACGACCTTGCGACTAGGTCGCTGGGTCGTGGGGTCGCCGATCGTGAAAACAGATGCACATGCGACCTTGCGACATTGCGACTAGTTCGCTGGGTCGCGGGGTTGCGGATCGTGAAAACAGATGCACATGCGACCTTGCGACCTTGCGACTAGCTCGCTGGGTCCCAGGGTCGCGAATCATGAAAACAGATGCACATGCGATCTTGCGACCTTGCGACTAGGTCGCTGGGTCGCGGGGTCGCAAATTTTGGGAACAATCAGCAATGCAACCCTGCGACCTGCTGGGATTTGCGACCTTGCAACTTCGGTAGACATGCGACCTGCGACCTCGTCAGATTTGTGACTTGTGACCACCTAGGCAGACATGCGACCTTGGGAAGATCAGTGAGTTCTTTGGAGTTTCGCCAGCATCTACTTGTTTTGAAAATTTTCCCTTGTTTGTTGGGGAAAACCTTGGCTCTTATGTGTAAATAGAGTGGTTCCTCCTGCAATAAAATAACACAGGTCACATATCTTCATGATGGAATAATAATAATGCTAAGGGCATTTTAATCAATTGTAAGAATGAAAATAATAACTTAGACCCCTGTGTGGTCAACTACTGAATCATCGGAGAGAATGGCTAGGGTAAGCTTTCTCTGTGCCCTTTTTCTATCAGGATTATCATCTTCCCCACGCATAAGGTTCTCTTCAAGTCTTGGATTAAATTGTTTGATAGGCATGAGCTTCTTCATTTACATTCTCAGTGTTCGTCATAGGTTTTCATGCTCATCGATTTTCCCATCCATTAGAGGAGCAGTACTTGTCATCTTCCATTGGAGAATCTTGGGTATCTTGACTGAGGAGAACTGGTCAGGTATGGCGATCTAGGCAGGGCTTATAACAGTCTTAGACAATGATGGCTAGTCAGTTAGGACCATTAAATCATAGCTAGCCCAACTAAAAGTTTTCCTTTGCGCGGTTCCAGAGCCACCATATTAAGATCCCGTCCCTGGGCTAGCTATTATAAAACATCCATTGGTAACCCTGTAGACCGACTTCCACCTGCACGATTACTTTTGTTTTTATCATGCTCCTGCACGATTACTTCTATTTTTATGATGCTCCCATCTGCTAAAGGGACCAAGCGACAAACCGATAGCAGCCTTGCTTCTGATTCTAGATCAGTGATGAGGTAGGAAGCCATCTCAACTTCCCAAAGATCTCAACGACAGTGTCATTCGTGATCTAGCACTAACTGTCAAATGGGTTCTTCCAAGCTTCGATGGCGTGCTACCTCTTCCAGGTAACAACGCATTATAGAGTGCAGCTCCTCCCCCAGGACCGCCATAAAACAATCCTCTGTACATAGTTTCTGCCATTCAGCCTCTAATGTTTGAAAACCTTTGCTTCGATCATTGTGCTCACGGGCCTGCAATTGAAAACACTACAAACAGTTTCGAATCAATCTATGTGGAATGCAAAATCCGGTTTCAGTGCCTCTAGACATAGTAACAGCAAGCGCCTTAGGAATCATTGAAGATTGAGCTCTGTGGAAACAGCTCGACGTAGTCAGTAGTAGCAATATTGAAAAATCAGCTTCCAGTGAATATGTGGCGATAATGTTTTTTCTAAATGTAACCAACGCAGAGGAGCGATTCTCTCTTGGAATATCGCCGTCGGGGCTACAGAAGTCGGCATAAATCATTCGGATTCTATTTCAGCACGATATCCTTGTATACTTACCAGAAACGCATGGTCCTTTTACAACGGTTGCCATGTAGACTTGGAGATAGATACGTTGGAAATTTCATTCATGTGGCTTTGACTAATCAACGTATTATAACAGCCTGCTGCCACGTAGAAACATGACTTTTGGATCAGAAAATATATCTGCTCCAAACCTTTTAGCGTAGGTCGAAAACTTGCCATCGGAACCTTGGCTCCATGTCACGCATCCACGTGCTTTCATTGCACCATTTCACGAGTTCTTGCGCCGCTAAAACATGGTTTGACACGTATGCTTTATTCTCTTCGCGCTTTGGTTGTAACGCACCACAGTTATCATGACATATCACCATGGTTTTTCATAGGATTTATTCCCCGAGGAAATGGTTTTCACCAGTTTTGGAGAGCAGGAGAATGTTATGATGTTCAATCTACACAAAAGAGATTTATAACAGGTGGAATGGAGCATGTTCGTGTACACCCTAAATTTCTTCATTCTAATGCAACCTCCCACAAGTGGACATTTGGAGAGATTGCAGAGCTTTTTGATAATGCAGTTGATGAGATCCGAAATGGTGCAACTTATGTTAAAGCAGACCAAATTTTTAACCCAAAAGATTACAACCATGCTTTACTTTTTCAAGATGATGGAGGGGGTATGGATCCTGAATCCATCCGGCAGTGTATGAGCTTGGGATACTCCATGAAGAACACAAATACTAACATTGGAAAATATGGTAATGGTTTCAAAACAAGAACGATGAGGCTAGGAGCAGATGCAATTGTTTTCACCCGAAGTTCTTCTGGCAGCTCTTCAACACAGAGTATTAGGCTCCTTTCCTATACATTCTTGAGGAAGACTCTGCAGGATGACATCATTGTTCCAATGGTTGATTTCGAGCTTCCATCATATCATGAAGGATAGAGAATGTTATTTCACAGCACAGAAGGTACTTGGACCAAAAACTTGGCCACAATCTTGCAGTGGTCTCCATATGCATCAGAAACTGAGCTTATGAAGCAGTTCGATGACATTGGTCCACATGGAACAACAATTATTGTTTAAAACCTTTGGCTTAACGATGATGGCATCCTGGAGCTATGTATAACATCTACGTTGGCTCCATGCAATGTAAAAACCGAACGTTGGGCTCCACGTAACGTAACACGACTTCGGACTATTGAATGTTCAGAGATAGTGATTGCACGGCGCCATGTGTAAACCCCGATTTTGCACCGCTGAATATGTATTTATATATCTGCTCCATAACATTGACCGGAAATTGGAAACGCCTTCGAACCTTCAAACTCATTCGTAATTCCTTTTTTTTGTTTAGTCTATATGACTTGCTCCTCCAACGTTACATGCTTCGAAAACCATATTATTCTCGCAGCGCTTACACATGATTGTAGATTATTAACATCGCATTATAGTTGGATCACCAAATGTATGTATTTGGTCAAAACCAATCGAACATTTGCACCCATGCAACGTAAATGTTGGTTTCGTTCGACCATTTTAAACGTAGATTTGACCGCCTTATATGTCTGCCTCAAATGCTTCAGCATAGATTGAATCATGCCATCGACTGATTGGCTCCACGTAACATGTCTACGCATGACTGCGCCACGTTTCCAACGAACCGAAGTCATGGTAACACGTCACTATGGGTTTGTTAGAACAATATAAGTTTTTGGTCACTATATAATATATCCGCTCCATTTATTTACCAAGCTGGAAAACCGGCCAACGATCGTTGGGCTCCATGCCACGTGGCCATGTAGTTTTGATCCACCATTGAAATCGTAAATTTGACCACCCCATATATTTGCTTCAAATGTTTTAACACACGTTTAAAACCTCGACATGTATGGCTCTTTGACTGTGCTCAAACACAACTGCTGCGTACACATGTCTATTCAATCCATGCATTATTTGCGCCATGTTTCCACATAATTTTGACAGCTGCATTTGTATATGGCTCCAAACATCCACTATCGACCTTTGCGCCCGCTCCATGTTTTAAAAATAACCTTTGACCACTATATGCGCTATGGAAATATTTGAGCTCACTAGTAATGTTTCCATATAGTCTTGGCTCACCATTTTATATGTTTTGGAACCCACATGGTCTTGTGCCTTGGTTTTAACTTGCAATGTAACCTTGGCCCATCAAATGTGTGCCTATGTGCCATGGTTTCACATAGTTGCTCCATGGTCTTTTATGATTTCGACACCATGTGGTTTTCATTTTCCTTGTTTTAGTTATATAATGTCAAAACCACAACCTTGGTCCATCGCGTGTGTCCACTGTGTAGCTTAGGTTCAACAAAGATTGCTCCTCAAAAGGTGCGTTTAGATATTGTGATAAAAATGTAATGCACCAATGCCTGAACAATCAAGCCTAAATCTCACCGACCAACCTACACCTATACTTTGATGGAAGATGAGGCACTGAAAGAAGTAAATCCGGACTTAATCACCAAATTGACAGTGATGATTTTTCAAAATACTTATCCTTGACGTATGTTGAACCTGCGAACCATTTCATTCAACTGCAGCCAATGGAAGAAACCATTTAGCTGTGTGATTGTCTTGTCACCATTAGCATGTGTGCTTCTGCACTGTATCTCGGCATGGAGAAGCCTTGAATGAGATCGTCGTTCTCTAGGGGAATATTCTGAGTCGACTTTGTTCACCGGGCTATAGTTCAGGCTAGATTCATCGAAGTGGCGAAATACTTTTCTTTGCGTGTGCCCATCGACATTTAGATGGTATGGTGCAGGATCCGGAAATTTCTGATGGAGCACTTTTAAGCATCTGGTGCGCACGAGTGAAGAAAGCTTTTGCATCAGTGACATAGAAGGGTCTCTCCGATCAACATGTATCAAACTATCCTCCTTTTAATAGTACTGGTCGTTTGCTCTTCCTCCTCCCCTGTTCATCAACTTTGGCCTTGTTGCCGAGCTCAATTTTGTTGCCCTCGATGTCATGACAAGATTAAGGAGTTTGTCACCCATGGCGTCGACCTGCGTGGAATATTACAATATCATAATTACTCTTCGATAATGATGGCCACAGATAAAACATATGAGACTAACAAGCTTAAGAGAAGTATTCAAACAACATGCTTAATGACCTACAGCGGGAGGGCCTTTAATTGTCAATACACAAAAGGTTTCCATTAAAACGTATACATGGAAATCTCATTACACATGGCGCGACTGCGGTAAGAATGTTTGGGCATACGCTAGATGATCCTTCCCACATATGGCGTGATTTCAACAACGGCATCTGATCATGATGGCGAGACAACTTATGAGGGGTTGGGGATAGGTCGTTGGGATGTCACTGACTGCAGGTTCGGTGAAAGACCTTAACGACTAAGCGAGCATAGGGGGACCCGAAATTTTAAATATACCCAAAATTTTGGGTGGTGTTGTAGCGGCTACAACAGTAGGTAGAAATTAGTTGAGAAATCATGTAATAAAGCATCATCAGGAAAAAATCACTAATTTCCCCTCCCCTCCAAATATTCAGTATTCTAAACTATCAGTCAAAAAGGCTCAAAGCATTTCTCTGAATTTTTTTGAGACCGGACCCAAGGCTCGATGATTGATTAGTTAAAAATATTGAATTCCCACACTAGACCCATATTCATCAGCATTTACTCTTCATTCATAAATCATGATCCCTTTTTCCTAAGTAAAAACCCATTTTTACTTAGTAAAAGATAAATCCTAAATAACTAACTTCATTTCCTTTCAAAAATCATTCATAAACCCTAAAAATGAATTTATCCTAAGTTAAAGTACGAAATATTAAAAAGACAACAACGATTTACTTTGTCTATCATGTTCACTTTACTTAGAATTAAACATGTATTTTCATTCATTACATTATCCCTGTTTCATATTAACCTCTAAACCTATTCTATTAAATCCCTAAATACACCTACCTCTATAGTATTAAATCCTTTCATTTTAAATAACCCTCTAAATCCACTATTTTAAATTTAAAACCAATGTTTAATATCCCATGTGTGCAATATTAATCCCGCTCTTATCCCATTGGTTTAACATATCCATATACAAATATCCCGCCCCCTATAGTTTTGAACAAATGTCAAAAATGTTTGAAAAACTATATAATAAAACTCATGCCCGCATATGTATTTGTTGGAACATTTCATAAATGTTTTCATTTAATATACATTATATTATTCCCCACCCCCCTCCCCCCCCGCCATTATATAACCATAGTTCACTTTCAGTTGAAGTTAATTTATAAATTTAAACCTTACCTGCGCGCCCATCATATAACCTAAGGTATAAACTTGATTTAAACGCATATTTATGAAGTTTTACCCTATCCCCTTCGCGTTAATAAACCCCGGTCCCACTCCCTATCCCAATATAACTTCCCAAACAATCTGGGCCGTTCGCAATCGAACCCCAGATCTGATGGCTGCAAACCAATATCGCATATCAAACATGCGTGATCACTCCCATCTCATTTTTGCGCGAAATGAGTGATTTCATGATTTTATCTCTCCTCCACGTGGTTGATTCCTATTGGATCACGTGGGTTAGCCCCGAAACCACTTATCGCCGACAAGACGCGCGATAACCACTATGGTTTTAAACCGTTGAACCTGAAAACCGCCCGTTTTACGACATGACTGTCATTTATTACCATTCCCCATTAACCCTAATATGCCTCATAAACCGTGGAAATGCATTTTATTTCATATTCTTTTGCGTGTTAACCCTACACGAGCCTATCGACTATTAAAAAAACCTTTTTCTTGCCATAATACCTCAAATTTCAGCCTACTAATATTTGAATACCGTTGAGGAGCTTTGCCTTGCTCCAGAAACTCCGCAGAAGTTGTTCGACCATTTAAAGACCTCAGAAGTTGTTTCAAACCCCTATTCCTCCGCTTAACAGGTTTTCTTCTTGAATTAGAGCCTCTTTTTAAGTTTTAAAAGAGCCTTTTAAAGAATATTTCCCATTCAGGAATTAAAAATTAACAAAAGAAGCCATCAAAAGACCAAAAAATAGGCCAAACTATAATTTTCCGAAAATTTAGACTTCATATAAATGGAATATTATAGTTGATTTTATCTTAGATAGATGAATAAATGGGTAGGGAGGCCCATTAACCTCCTCAGAAGGAATAATAACACTCCTCATGTGAAAGGAGAAAGAATACGCAGCTATATTGAACACCTTTGTGTGTGAATAGAGAGGGGATCATGTTGATTCAGTCATCTTTGACCAAGTCAACAAAGCTATCTAGATACATTGAATCACCTTGATGGATAGCACAGTTTTAATAGAGGATCACTTGCATGAGCTTGGTGGAAAATATGGATGGGACCCAATGTGGAGAGGTTCACTTGCTATATATGAAGAGGATGGAAGCCTTTGTTATTCATGTTATGATATATTATTATTTGGTCTTCTTAGACTTTTGGCTTCCTCTTGTTGTTTAGCAGGGTTGTAGTTCTATTTAGCACAGGGTGTTCCCGAGCGGGAATCCCATCTCTTTCCTTGAGAGGTATCTTGGAAGTTTCTTGCACTGTATTGCTCCACATCCATAATTCATGCCAAGCATCAGTCTTCAGTCACAACGTTATTTCTGTAGCAGTGTAATGTTGGGTTGTAGGGTGTTGCAGTGGAGGATTGATAACACCACTTCTGGATATGTTTCTCAATAGAGGGTGCTTCCCTTCTCTTGAGAGATCAGAGAGGAAGATTTCTAAGCTCATTTCACATCTTGGCAGTGGTCCAAATTATTCCTCATCTCCTACAGCCCAGTCCCTTGCAGGAGCTGCGCCATTTTCCAAAGAGTTGCAGCAGCAGGGTTTTAACCCTTGTTTTGGAGCTAGTTTCCTAGGGAAACTACCAACCCTTCTCCTGGAAGGCTAGAGGAAGGGATATTTATCCCTCTTTGTATTATTCAAATACATTTATGTAATGTTGTAGTGAGACTACATTTTCAGAGCTGAATATTTAGATCTACTCTTTTTGTAATTGTGCTTCCAAGAAACCCTTACCGAGCTGTCTCTATAATGAAATAAAGAGGCCAGATCTCTATTTTTCTCCATGTATTGATGTAATAAACTCCATATCTAATATTTATGCCATATTACATCTAAAACCCTCATAAAATCACACGGTGCATGCTTCAGTAGTTTCTGCATACTATAAGTCATGGGGTTGGTCCTTTTTGAGCTGTATCAGGACCAGGAGATCTATTTAACTTAGTAAAATAGATTTATTTATTTTTTATTTTCTGGGTGGGAGTCCCATATAGCATAAGATAAAGTATAAAACCATTATTTTCCCCTGTTATTACGTTTTTTTTACTGGGAATAACGTTTTTAAGGGTCAAAATGATGCTTTCCCCACTTTTGGTGGAGGAAATGGATCATCTTTCTTGCTGTTGTACATGTGATTGATGGAGATGTGTTCTAAACAAATCTTATGATTTATTTTTTATTTCTATCGCATTATTGTGTTCATGTATTTCTTGATCTCCAACTTTAGAATATCTTAAGATATTCTCATTGTTGTAGAATTTCCCTATTTTGGGATATTACAGTAGTAGCTTGGCTCAGCTTGTGAAACTTAGCCATGATTATATCAAGAGAAGGAGACATGAATAGAAATAATACTCTATTATGTGGAGGAGGAAAGGGGGAGAGGCTCTCAAAGCTTCTTCCAAAATCTATGCAGAGAATCAATGAAGATCTTAAGAAGATGAGAGGAGAGATGGAATCTCCAGAGATGTTTGGATATAGAGCCAGATCTAGATTGGCACATGATAGGTGTGAGCATGCAGCTACACCCTATTATGCACAACGCAGTCAAATGCCTAGATTTATCATCGGAGATATGGAAGAAGGAGGAATGCCTAAAAGGAAAACTCTAAGTGATTTTCTTCATGAATATGAATCTCAAACTGAAATGTTTAGATATCATATCACTTTTCAAAAATTTTGCAAGATCAAGGTGGAGAGGAGAAGATAACATGACATGGATAGATTTACTCTATCTACTTTTGATGGATCACCAATATGTTCAGCCAGAACTTGGGTGGAGGAGCTACACACTTATTTGCAGTAGCACCAAGTTTCTGATGATGAAACCATCAGAGTTGCAGTGCTGCACTTTGAAGGTAAGGCCTATGCTTGGTGAATGTTTGAGTCATTTTCATTCAGAAATGTCAATACTTCTTCTTTTGCAAAGTTCACTAAGATATCGGTAGAAAGGTTTGATAAAAAAACATGAAATAATCAATCCAAGACAAAAAGAACTTTTGCATGGGTTGGAAGAACCTGGAAACTCAAAACCACTTTAGAAAAATGTTGGAGAAACCCACATCTTGCATAACACCTTGTTGAAGGCAAGATCTCTGTCTCATATCTCTAGACAAGAGGGCATGAAGGTTCCTTTTTCAAAATATGATCCTCTTGTTGAGCATATGACTCCCATTCATATTGAAGAGGAAGAGGAGGATGGGGGTTACAACACTGTCACATCTAAAGCATACCTAGTACCTCATGCAAAGGAAGGAGGAGCACATGCTCCAACAAAAGGATTTCTTGTATCCTTGCAAGAAGTTCCCCAGGATCTCACATATGGAAGGCAAAGTAAAATGAATGAGCAGCATGATTGTGAGATACCATTGATGGAAGGAGAAGGTAGGGAGGAAGGACATCATCATTTGATGATGAGCACACACCCCTATCTATTTCAGAGAGCTGGTGCAAGGAGGAGGAAGACTGGTTTGCACTGTGAGGACAAGGGCAAGGTTTCCCAACCATATGAACAGTCTTCTCTTGCCATTGATGTCTCACTATATGGATGCATTCCACCTGGGAGGCCACCAGATCTAGAGTTGATGAGATACATCTTGTCTTCGGGTTCATCACTCTTGGATTTTGGATAGGTGAAGATTTTGGAGGGAGACATTAGCATGGGGGATGTCAAAGTAGCAGGCAGCAGCATGAGGAGAGCTTCACATGCCAGATCACCAGTGCTGTCTCTTGGAAGGATTGATCCATATTGGAGGTCTCAACTCTTCGTAGAGTACTCCAAGGATATTGGTGCTTGCATGATTCTTGATGACCTAGATGGAGATGATAGATACATGGTGGATGATGTGGTCATCTATTCTTATGGCAGAGTCTTGTTGACTAGAGCTTATAGTCTTAAGGAAAAGCTGCTACATGCAGCACATGAGGACTTATTTTCTATGCACTTTGATGCACATTTTTCTTTGATGGAGGATTTCACTTGGGAGGGCATCCAACATGATATATTTCAGCATATGGAGAGATGCATAGCCCGGATGGTGATGGAAAGGATGTCACAGCCACTTCCCTACTCATTGAAGGTAAGGGAGAAATTCCAGTTGAGCCATTTCAGCTCAAGGTATCAAGTACATGGTGGAGGAGGTATAATTTCACATTATGTTTTGTACTTATTTACTTTGTATGAGTAGCATGTTACACCAAGGAGGATCATCCCTTCTTGCATTTTGTATGATGATGTACTTGTAGCTACTTGCAGCATTGATATTGGCTACTTTATTGGTGGTTTGTGGGGGAAGCCACATGATTTTTGGTGTCCACCATTGACACCTCATTGTAATTTCATATTTCTATCTTATAGAATGATTGTGGTAGCAAACAAATGGCCGGGAAAGAACTTTATATCACTTATTTTGATGCAGGCAAAGGATGCACTGCGCTGGTTCCCTGTGTGGAACTATGACTTACTCTCCGGTTGTCATTTGACAGCTTGTTTTTATTGGATTTTTCTTCCATATGTTGTTGATATGTTTGTGTTCATGGGAAGATTTATTTGGAGAGTGGGATATGAGTTGAATATTCCCATTAGGAGTAGGATTCTCCCTACTTTACATGTTGCATATTCTGGGAGGAACAATGGGCAGCCCATGATTTCCATATTACATCTCTTTTCTTCATGTGGGAGGAGCCATTTGAAGAACTTGAGTTCTTGGAGGAGGCACTTCATGGCTGATTTGTTTGTTGGGGTAACTTGGGCCATTATTGGAGGCCATGTCATTTCAGCCCAAGGAAAGAAACAACCCCGTACTTACCATTGTTGAATTCTTAGTTAAACTGAGAGGGGGGGGGGTGAATCAGTTTAACACATACATGATCCTTTTAAACTTTTCATCAGCTTATTTACAGCTTACTTTTATAATCAACCTTAGTATATGAACAGTCTTAATATGTTGCAGCAAGTATTAGATTAATGTGACATCAAACTTATTATGAGAGCAACAAACATTAAACAGATTTGGTAAATCATCTCAGTACATAGGCAACACAGATAGAGACAACAGATATAAGTGGAAACCCATAAAGGGAGAAAACCACATCTTATTATTGTTGTGATGCAAAGGAAAGTTCCAACTCCTTCTCACCACTAATTTTCTGCGGGCACCAACCTACATGAGGCTCCAACCTCAATTCTGCAAGCTACAACTTGCAAGGAAGCTTTGACTCCCTTCTATTTTCTGCATACACCAACCTACAGGAGGCTCCAACCTCAGTTAGCTACAACTGACAGCTATCCAGCTTCAACTTGATAGGGAAGCTCCAACTTCCTCAATTAAAAAATGTTTGTTGATTTACCTCAGATATCAGCTCTGTTCTGTAGCATCTCTTTCTGCTCCTCTTTTCCTTATCATCTCTGCCTCAATCTTCTATACTGTACATTCTCTATCCTTACTTTCTCTAACTTTTCACTGCATCTCGTTCTGCTCCTCCTTCTTATCTTTTCTACCTCAATTTCGCATTCTCCAACCTCTCTCTCTCTCTCTAACCTCTTGCAGCTTTCTTATTTTCTTCAACTCTCTTCAATTCTGCTGCACACTCTCTTCTTCTCTCACTCTTTTTCGTAACCTTCTCCCCTTGGATATTACCCTATTTTATACAAAATAGCTTCATGGTTGTTTGTATTCTATTGGGAATTCGAAATGGACAGCCATGTCTCTTTGCCTTCTGTCTTCTCATCTCTTTTATCCACTCATTCAGAAAATATAACTGTAGGTACCAATTTAACATTACAATGGGATATTTGTTCTCTTCCGGAGACTTGCCAATGCATCACAACAATATAAATCAATTAAAAATGTTTACATTCAATTACAATGAAAACTCCAGCTCAACTCATTCAGTCTTTTGGATCGCTGCGCATTTGTCTTTTCTTTGACTGTGTCTGTCTTTTTCAACTCTGCTTTCTCTTCTGTCCTCTGTCATGGTGTAACTGCTGCATACAAGTAACTGTGCAATACAACTCTCGGCGTTATACAAATAATAAAATGTTTTAACTTGTTCCCTTACGGTCCCACTCGCTGAACTTGTTCTATCTTCTGATGCGATGCATTACTGTCCACCTATTGGAAATATGTATGTATCATTTTGTATATATATATATGTGCCGCGGTGCTTTCCTTTCCTATTTAACTTTGGATTAATTAACTTGGATAAAACCTGTTCTTAGTCTTATCTTTTGGATGGACCCCACATGCCAGCTATACTCCGCTCGTTTATTTCCATCGCAATCGCAACATTCACAATACTCCTGCAGTTTGGTCTTTTGATTTCTGCCGATGCAATGTAACATTGTTATGCTGGAACTCAAACATATATTAATCACAGTTTATATGCCCATCGGGTCCGGAACTCAATCGCAATTGCAACCTTTTGTTTACATGTTCCACTGCCAAGTTTCTCCAATGCGATTTGGTGAGGGTCCCACAGTATAAGACTTTGTTTGTATTAGGCCTGAGCTATAGAGTACTTCACATATATGTATCTATATACATATATACTTTGACCCTTTGTTTAAAGGCGCTACCCATATATAAAGCGCTGCATATAGGTATGTATGTATACTTTGCCACTTTGGTCTTTAATGTATCCACCAGCTGGGGTAATGATTCTCGAAATTTTATGTGGGGTCCCACTTGCATATTAATTTTGGTTATATCCAAGAATTTACATAAGGTTTTCGGTCATCCACCTTATACATTCACATACCAACTCATTTTCAGCATACATGTATGAAGTCAACCTTGTACATTCAATCTTACAACTCGACCCTGGTTCAATCCAAACTCAATGCTCGGCATGTACATATATTAACCCATATATCACACAATTCATCTTGCACTGACTTCGCATATTCAACCATTATATGTGCCCTCGGTTAAACTTGCAACCGTAGTTTGAATAATCCCAATCAATATAAGCTAGAACTAGGCCCCATACTAACGACCCTTCCACATCCAACGGTGGACAACATGTAGCTTTGCTCCATACAATCCGACAGATATCGCTCGAGTTAACTGCACGAAATTTAACTCGCGATGAGGGGTGGTTTCCCAAAATCACTCAGGGACACGTGTCGCCCAGCGTATGGAATCGCGTTGATTTTCTAATTACCGCTTGCCCGACGAAGACGGTGCGATCAAAACTGGAAACCCGCCTTTACTGTTCACTGTACTCGTGGTTCCTCTCCTTTTCCCTCAGGTTTCCGTCGCACCTATATATATATGAACTCTGTCTTTGATGTGCAATTCCTCAACATAGTTTAATTAACAAACACCACTTCCACTGTTTCTTTATATGATTCCGCTTACCCCTGACTGTTTGACATTACAATTAACGCACAACATATTCAATCTTGTCGGCTTCTCTAGTGGTTCCTCTGTAATTGCTAGCCACTTCTGATTGGCTTCACCATAGGCAAACAACTTTGACACTAAGTCGACACTTCCACAGTTCAGTGGTTTCAACTCTGGATTCTTATTCAGCTACGCCTTAACTACAATAGGGGCTCATATTATGCATTGCCGAATACAACATCGACATAAATGTCGATTATTTCAATAACCCACAAAATTTCATTCACCCCAATTACAGAGATTATTTTCACATTCTTTCACCATTTCTTCTTGACAGTCAAAGCCCATTCACACAGATTTCAGAACAGATTCCTCATTTATACATACAGGTTTAATTACAAACCCTTTATGCATTCAAAACCAGAGTACCATCCAAAAACCTTATCACAGAGTCTTATTCATACATGCCCACACAAACTCATACAATTTCTTATTGAACCTCTCAATTCACTGCCTTTGCTTCCTCTGCTCCTTGACTGATGCTGCTCCTTACTTCTCTTTTTGCTACCTCTGCTACCTCTCTGCTGCCTCTGTTCCCTGTCTTCTACTTTGCCTTATTACTGGTTCAGGTGTTGCTCCTTTTTGCTCCTTTTCCATCAATGAAAACATTTCCAACAACCATAAATGGAGAGAGAAACAATTTGGAAAGAGGAAACCAATCTCTCCATGCAGCCCCACTACATTGCACAAACCGGGGGTTGAAATTTTCTTTGATGAGATACCTAGAATGGCTCATTTAATTTGGATGATAGCATGGGTGAGGGCTTCACTCATTGGGAATGATACTTCCCATGTTTTTAATCACTCCTACCTTGAGGAGGCCATTGGAAAACAAGAAGGTTTCCACTTGCACCTTCCACTTTCTCCTGCTATACACATTTTTGTTTTACACACTTGGGAGGAATCATTGGAGGATAGATTTATTGCATATCATGATGAGCTATGATGGAAACTATTGATGAGAAGGCAAAAAGAAGAGAAAGGGAGAAATTTCACTCTACATTTGCAGTTACTTGAGGACAAGCAAAATTTTGAAGGGGGAGGACTGTAATATTCACAAAATTTAGACTTCATCTAAATGGAATATTATAATTCATTTTATCTTTAGATAGATGAATAAGTGGGTAGGGAGGCCCATTAACCACTTTAGAAGGAATAATAACACTCATCATGTGAAAGGAGGAATAATAAGAAGCTATATTGAACACCTTTGGGTGTGACTAGAGAGGGGATCATGTTGATTCAGTCATCTTTGACCAAGTCAACAAAGTTGTCTAGATACATTGAATCACCTTGATGGACAACGCAGTTTTAATAGAGGATCACTTGCATGAGCTTGGTGGAAAATATGGATGGGACCCAATGTGGAGAGGTTCACTTGATATATATGAAGAGGATGGCTACCTTTGTTATTCATGTTATGATATATTATTATTTGGTCTGCTTAGAATTTTGGTTTCCTCTTTCTGTTTAGCAGGGTTGCAGTGTTGTTTAGCACAGGGTGTTCCCGAGCGGGAATCTAATCCTTTCCTTGGGAGGTCTCTTGGAAGAGTTTTGCACTGTATTGCTCCACATTCAGGCTTCAGGCCAAGCATCAGTCTTCAGTCACAGCGTTATTTCTGTAGCAGTGTAATTTTGGGTTGCATGATGTTATAGTGGAGGATTGATAACACCACTTCCGGATCTGTTTCTTAGTAGAGGGTGCTTCCCTTCTCTTGAGAGATCAGAGAGGAAGATTTATGAGCTCATTTCACATATTGGGTGTGGATGAAATTATTCCTCATCTCCTACAGTACAGTCCCTTGAAGTAACTACGTCATTTTCCAGAGAGTTGCAGCAGCAAGGTTTTAACCCTTGTTTGGAAGCTATTTTCCTAGGGAAAGGGCCAACCCTTCTCCCAGAAGGTTAGAGGAAGGGATATTTATCCCTCTTTGTATTATTCAGCTACATTTATGTAACGTTGCAGTGAGACTGCATTTTCAAAGCTAAATATTCAGATCTTCTTTTTTTGTAATTGTGCTTCCAAGAAACCCTTACCGAGTTGTCTCTATAATGTAGTAAAGAGGCCAGATCTCTATTTTTATCCATTTATTGATGTAATAAAATCCATGTCTAATATTTCTTCCATATTACATCTGAAACCCTCATAAAATCACGTTGTGCATGCTTCAGTAATTTCTGCATACCATAAGTCATGGAGTTGGGCCTTTTTGAGCTGTATCGGGACCGGGAGATCTGTTTAACTTAGTAAAATAGATTTGTTTCTAATTATTTTCTAGGTGGGAGTCACATATAGAATAAGCTAAAGGATCCAACCATTCTTTTCCCCTATTATCACGCTGTTTATTGGGAATAACTTTTTTAAGGGTCAAAATGCTGCTTTTCGCCACTTTTGGTTGAGGAAATGGATCATCTTTCTTGCTGTTGCACATGTGATTGATGGAGATGTGTTCTAAACACATGTTATGAGTTATTTTTCATTTCTATCCCATTATTTTGTTCATGTATTTCTTGATCTCCAACTTCAGAATATCTTAAGATATTCTCATTGTTGTAGAACTTCCCTAGTTTGGGATATTACACAAACCCTGTCAATTTTTCTCCAGAAACCCTATTTTACTGTTGCCTACTATTTTCGAGGAAAACTGTGAGTCTTTATAGTTTTATCAACTATTTTAAGCTCTAAAATTAAGCTAGAAAACCTCTTGAGGTATCCTAAGCCTCTGTACCCAATTTCAAAAGACTTTTTAGCCCAATTTCTCAGTGAAAGACTCAGGAAACCCATGTTTCATGTTTAAAACTAGTCAAAAGCCAGTAAATCCTCTTTTATAGACCTAATTGGAAAGAATTCCCAAAGAAGAGACTATACTTTTCCTGTTTTATGCAAGAAGCCTCTGCTAAAAGTAAAAATACTTTTGCAAACTATCTAAACTTGTAGAAAGTAGCCAAAATTCCTAAAAATCAGAGTACAAGCAATCCTGAAAGTTCCAAAGTGCCAAAATCCACTCCAGCCATGTCTTCTAAGACTGCTATTGTTGTCAATCCTTTACAACTTTCAGTGATAGACATTGAACACATTCCATTCGCTGATTTTGATTACAAGGTAGGAGATCCCATTGTTGAATTTAACCTGCTTGATATTCATAACTAGTTCTATGATAAATCCTTAGATAATGAAGAATAAGTCAATATTTTGGAATCCCACTTGCCCAAATATGTTTCCCCATCAACTGACCCATGCCAGGAAATCATTAGGTTATGTCAACAGTATTATGTGCTTGAGCAAAGAGCCATTGTAAATTCCAACAAAAAATTTCTTTTCACCATCACTGCTAAGTCTATTAACCAGATGCTACAGCTTAAGCCCGACCCCCAAGCAGTCTCTTTATCATAGAGGCACTTACCATGCTATATATTTCCCTTGATTTTTCCAAGAGATTCATGATTTTCCAAACATTCATGCCCTCACATGTAGAAATTCCTAAACTGAATCCCCCATATTCTACTTCCAAATTCCCAGAAGGTTCAAGACATGTGATTTCCATGCTTTCCTTCATCCTAGGATATTTTACTGATGAGCACACAAATTAATCCATCTTGGGGTTCTTATCCATTTTTACCCCATGGAAACCCCCATCAGTAATCTTTGATTATGTTGGTTACATTGCTGATAATATTCATTATCAATTGATCAATTTTCCAATTGAAGGAGTGTTCAGATACACTTCCTTCATTTTCCATATGTTCTTATACTTTTAATCAGATAATTTTCTAGTTACTCTTCAAAAGTGTTAGTATGAATCTTTTGTCGTAAAAGATTTCTTTAGCTACGCATAAGAAATAGCCCTAACATCGCTTATGGCTGCAAAATATCTTTAAGTCTGCTGCACAAATTCAGATCTAAGCACAAAAAGACATTAAGCAGATAAAATATAATATGGCTCCATGCATCCAATAGACAAGACAAGAACAAAGTGTTTAAAAGAATGAATTGTATTATATTAAAGAATGGGGCACTTGAGAGGAAAACAAGAAAGGTGTTTTTCGGTTCTCCTTAATGGGATGGGTTCTTGAAAGTCCTTAGCATTTTAGATCTAAAATTCCTCTCTCTTATTGTGGTAGAAAAACCTTAACAGACATAGAACTCAAAGGGAGCTCATAAAGAAAAAATGTAAAATGGTGACCAAGAATAGATCCAGTGTGATCTAATGCAATGAAGGTGACTAATGACTGGGGAAAACCCTTCTATTTATAACAAAATATTGGGGTGTTCTAGAACTCGGTGCATGAATAAAATATTATTAATCAAATTCTAGAATCACCCTTTAGGAATATTTTATTATATTTGTTGGAGGGAAAAGGTCTTTTGACTTGGGTCAATTTCTTTATTTATAAACAATAAATAAATAAATGATTTATTTATTATTTTAGGGAGATGGTGGGAATATAATTAAAGAAATAATGATTTATTTAATTATTTAAAAATGATTTAGTCAAATTTAACTAGGAATATTATTTAAATAATGATTTGAATAACTTATTCCTAGGAAATAATTAAATAAATAATGATTTATTTAATTAATTTCCTTGTTTTGGGTTAAATATGACCAGGAAATATAGACAAATGTTATTTGACATGGTGAAAGCAATTTTACTTAGGGTAAAATTGGTCTTACATGGTGTACTTGGGTTCATCTAATGATAATGGGTTAGATGACCAAAAAAATGGTATAACAAAAAGCTTGACATAAAGGGAAATCCTCTATCTGTCATTTTTTGGACTACATTGCTCAGGAAAGAGTGTGCATATTTCACATATGTGGATTTTTCAGAGTTATTCCTACATCCAGTGATCACAATGTTAACAAAAACATAGCAGCCAAGGATAAATGAAGAAATGAAAAAGATATTGCAGTTGTCAGAGCAGATTAAGGTTGGTGACTGGTACTTATATGAAAAATATACTGAGATCAGAGTATTTGGGTCAATATTTTTACCTTACAAGTTACCCAAGCATGTTTCAATGTGGATCTTTTCCTTGGAGTATATCATGCAAATCCTAAATTCTGATTCTATAAATTTCATGGCAACAAAGAAGAAAACTCAGTTCAAATTAAAAAATTAGATAGGGCCATTCATTTGCAATCACAGGGATGTTGAAAAAGAGGCAGCTAAGCAACTATTGGAATACAAATTTGAAGAAAGTTTTCCTTGGAATTATGATCCACAAGGGATCCTAAGAAAACTAAGGGCTAAATGCAAGTTAACACCCTTCATCCATGAAGAAAAACATAGATAGAAAAATTTGCTAATCAAATTGAGTGGAATAAAAATACCTTAATAGATGCAGTAAGCAAAAGTGATACTAGTCACACATTGGAAACTGCAAAACAGCCAGAAAAATCCACTAAGAGAGTAAGGGAAGAAGGTGCCTATATTGTAGAAACTACAACTGAAACTAAATTCAAGTTAATATATAATAAAAGGCATAAGTTAAGTTCAGTTGGTAAAGAAAAGACAACAATTGATGTCGAAGAAAGAGATCTCGAAGATACTAATACAAATTTGCCAGAGACAAATGTTGCCACTACCATCATAAATGAATCAGTTACTGAAACACATATTGAAGAATAGGTTGATACTGAAGATACACAGTTGATAGAAAGTCAACAGAGTATGGAAGCCTCATCTTCACAAACAGCTGAGGAGAAAGATTTGGATATCAAAGAAAAATACAAACATATCAAGTTAAAGAATGAAGAGATCAAGAATAGTATTTATTCTCAATATCTCAAAAAAACACCAACTAGTTAGAATAGAATTTTGTCTGCATTTTATTATTCAAATAAAAAGCTAATCATGGCAATGTTATAGCCAACATTAAAATCTCCCAAGACAGTGGCATATTATAAAAAAATTGATGTAGAATCCCAACAGAAAATATTCATGCTCTTGATCAGATTGAATTATATAGAAAGACTTCAGAAATGTTGTACTCTACTATTAAAACTAAAGCCATGAGTGCTTAGAATCTTCAGAACACCATTTCCAACATGCAAGATTAGATGAAAATGGACAAATCCTCATTATATGCTAAGGATATCAGAATTAAATCCTTAGAAGAATTGGTAATTAAAGTGGGATATGACCTTGCAAATGTCAATGCAGCAGAATTTTTATAAAAGAAAAAGAATGAGGACATTCCAGCCTTGAGGAAACAACTCAAACTTCCTCCAAGTGAACATCCCCGGGCTAAAGAAATCATACACAAACAGAATAACAAAGATGACATGATGAACATCATCTTTCAACTTACAGGACATATTAAGGAGATGGAGATTCAGATGGAAAAACTTTTCCATGAAAAGGAAACAGTGAAAGTACCAGAGCCACCTACAGTTATCCCCATGGTCACTACAGCTGTGCCTTCAACTCTAGCTGAAGGGTTGGCACCCAAAGTTCCACTGGCTACTGTAGTGCCCGTGACTTCATCTACAACATCAGCTGTTGAGTCTTCCTCAACAAGATTTCATCCTACAGATGAGGCCAACAAATTAGTGAAAGTTATGGAAGAAATGTCTCTAAAGACAAGTGAGATTAATAGGTTGACAAAGATTGTAGAAAATCTCGAGAATGCAAACAAATTATCTAAAATAAATGCAACAATGCATGAGCAAAAGGCTATCAGACTAAGTGAAGAGCTAAAGAATCTGGAAAAAGGAGTTAACCTTAAAGGAGAAAATATCATACATAAAAAACTACCTTTGGAACAATGTCATTAAAGCCATCCATGATGTGTGGCCTTCAATTCAGGTAATTTTTGAACAAAGGGAATTATTACTAGCAGCCCAAGAAGAAATCCAAAAGACTCAAAGTGAATTGGTTGACAAACTAGAGCAAGCTTTAAAGCTGATCACATTCCTTAATAGCAAAGAAAGACAAGAATTAGAATAACTCAAGATTACTGACATAACTAAAACTATCCTAGAAATTAGGAAAGTTATTACAAAGAAGAATATAATGAAGAAACTGGCAGAAAAGTGTGAGAATATGAATACTGCTATAACCAGGTTTATGGTCAAGTTTACAAATTTGAGGAAAAAAGGACTACATGACATTATGGTTATTAATGATAAATTGACGCCTCAAAATGACTATGATAAGAACATCAGAGAATTTGCAAAGGAACAGGTAAATAAACCACAAGGACAAGGCGTTCCAACATGAAAGGTCTTACTCAAAAGTTTTGAAGACTTATTTTATTTACAGCATGAAATCAAACACTTGTCTGTCATCAAGCCAAATTTTGCCAGATACACTGAAGCTGATGAAAACTTTAGGAAATTAAAAAAGATATAAATTCCTAAAAATGAGGATTGGCGGTCACTCACAGATTTACTATGAAAGATAAAAGAAAGACAGATGAAAGAAGAAAAAATTGTTTGCTGATTTATGGTCAAAACATATTTTTACTGCAGTGAATAGTTTTGACTACGGTTAAAGAGTATCCGAGTTTATTGAGTATCAGTGAATAAAGAGAATCAGAGAAAGAGTATCAGACAAGTCAGATCAGATTCCAAAACAAATTTAAAATATCTAAAACCAACAAGAAGGACACCAAGGTAGCCAGATGCTTCTTATCCTAAATCAGTTCTATTTCTTTTGGATATATATGATAGCTTGTTGATTTGTTAATAAACTATCTCTATTTTATTGTAAAGATATTTTTATTTTCCCTTAGATAATTCCTAGAAGAATTCTAGGATATTTTGTAAAACAATTATGTATAAATATTTCATCTTTAGAAGTATTTTGTGTGGAATAAAATTGTTGGAGATTGCTATAGTAATTTTTGTTGGACTTGAAGGCTTTTGTGTTTCAAATTTCGAGTAGCAGACTGGATCAAAACAATTGGAATCATACTTTAGGATTCATCTGATGAGCTATTTGGAGTGAAGTATTTCCTTACTTTTCATTTTTATCTTTCTTTGTTACATGCATCCATCTATGTTTGTTCTAAATTTGAATGAATAACTAGGAGTAGTACAAAAGGATTTGTTAAGAGCACCCTATTTTTAACTAGTTATCATTTCTATGTTTTCCTTTGATTTATAGTGTAGAGAACCCTTAATTTCTCCCTCTCTCGTTTGACCTCTGCCTACTACTTCATTTTTCCGGATCAACAGATTCTTAATTGCCATTTTATCCCAATCATACCACCTCACAAAAACAAATTTCCAAGGTCTTCGAGGGTTATCTATCTTGCCCTAAAAACATTTGACTTTTTGGCCTCGATCCCAGTTCTGTTTGCTTGATTTTGACTCCTTAGCCCAATGGAAAAATAGATCTCCCACTATCTATCCCTTTAAGTGATTTTTCCCACCAAATTAATCAAAACCAAACCAAATTTGCACAATCATAACTAGCCTAAAACCATAATTAAAAACAAAGTTAAATTTTATAGAGAGAGCCCTCTCTGAACCTTGGGAAGGCTAGATCCTAGAGTTTTAATTTGGTCTGTGGTTACCTCTAGTTATCTTAACCAAAATAAAAAACTCTCACAACTAAAGATTTACTAGAGTGATAACACATAGCATCAAAGTTAATTTCGACTCAAGATTTTAGTCCTGATAGAGTTTCCATTGAATTACTTTTTAGACCATCTATTCCTGATAATATTACTAGTTGGAGAACATTCAATAATGATTCATATATCATATATTTCCTAACATCTGAAGGATCTTACGATAGTCAAATTTTGGATGAAAATGAACATGACATTTAGATTAAGGAAGAACAAGACGAAAATCCTATTCATAAGTCTGTCATCAAGTTAGAAGACCTATATGATCTGAAAGATAGGTTTAAAAGAGTTAATAACTCAAAAACAAAAAGCTCTACCTTAATATTTGAGTTAGTAAATCTAGGAACTGACGGAAAACCTCAAAATTTCAATTTAGGTCTTCGTCTATATTCCGAAGAAAGATTATCATTTATCAAGTTATTTAGAATGTACAAAAGTATCTTTTCCTCGGATTATACTGATCTCAAAACATATGATACCTCTGTGATTAAACACACAATTCCTATGATTTCAAATGAGAAACCTATACAACAAAAATTGAGGAAGATTCACCCAAATCTTGAAAATCAAATCAAACGGAGTTGAATTAATTCCTCAAGGCAAAAATCATCTTTCCAGCCAGGCATTCTAAATGGGTATCAAATTTGGTATCCGTTAGGAAGAAAAATGGCGATATTATGATTTGTATTGATTTTAGGAATTTAAACAAAGCATGTCAACAGGACAATTTTCCATTACCAACCATGGAACAAGTACTGCAAATAGTAGTTGTTTCTGAACTTATGTCCGTTCTATATGGATTCTCAGGATATAACCAAATTCTCGTACATCGAGATGACAGACTGAAGACTACGTTCAGAACTAAGTGGGGAACTTACGCCTATCAAAAGATGTCGTTTGGATTAATTAATGTAGGTGCCACTTTTCAGAGAGCTATGGACGCAACTTTTAGGGGGTTCATAAATAAATCAATGGTTATTTATTTAGATTACATTACAGTCTTTTCTAAATAAGTAACCAATCATGTGAATGACCTAAAGAAAGTCTTTGAGCGATGTAAAAGTTATGGCATCTCATTAAACCCAAAGAAATCACTTTTTTATTAGATGAAGTAAAACTTTTAGGATTCATTGTGTCAAAAAGAGGTATCTATATTGATCCTGAAAGAATTGAAGAAATTAAAAGAATTCCTTTCCCTCACAACAAGAAAACTATGCAGTTGTTTCTTGGGAAAACTAATTTTGTTGAAAGGTTTGTCCTTGACTTTTCAAAAATAGTTTTACCATTACAAAACATGATTAAGAAAAAAACAGTCTTTAAATTGGGACATAATGAAAGAGAAGCATTTGAATTGATTAAACAATCCATTTTCAATGCTCCATTCCTGACTACCCCTAATTTTCTTAATCCTTTTACTTTATATAATTTTTCATTAGATATATCATAGGATGTTGTTTTAACACAGCTTAATGACCAACAAATTGAAGCACCAATATCATTTTTAGTTCCAATTTGCAAGGTGCAGAACTAAATTACACATCTGTCGAAAAGCAAGCATGTGCTGTCTTTAAAGCTATAATGAATTTTAGGCCTTTCATCCTAAAAATTGACACCAAAATCATATTTCCATTCTCTATAGTGAGACAACTATTAATGCAGAGAGAATTAGGAGAGAAAGGGGCTAACTGGGTTACCGATTTACAAGAATATGATGTAGAAATTAAACCCTCTAAAATTGTTAAAGGTCAAGGTTTTTGCAGAATGCTTACAAGAGCATCCCATCTATCATCAAAAGAAGATTCAGGTAACAATGTGCAAATATTAGAGGTAAACCTCAACGATGCACAACCTCAATATGTTGATCTCATATTTTATTTGAAGAATGGAAATGCTCCGACCCAGATCAGTTAGAAAAAAAATGGGCTTTGATATTAAAGGCCAAGAAATATGAATTAATAAATAGTGTATTGTTTAGGAGAAATTTTGATTTTGTACTAATAATTTTCTTAAATGGGGATTAGATATTATCGGTGACATTGTTCCTAACTCTTCCAAACAACATAGATATATTCTCACAGCTAAAGATTACTTTACTAAATGGGTGGAAGCAATTCCATTAAAGGTATCCAATTCCTAGAATATCATTGATTTCATCGACCAATATATCATAACTAGGTTTGGTTTACCTACTGCTTTAATGTTTGATAATTCATCTTACTTCTCAGGAACTGCTATGATGGAATTTGAAATCAAAAGAGGTTTTAAACTTAAGTATTCTGCAAGTTATTACCCGCAAGGAAATGGTTTAGAAGAGTCTACGAACAATAACTTGATTAGAATAGTCAAAAGAACTATTGATCAAAACCAACAAAATTGGCATAAGTCATTAATATTTTCTCTTTGGGCAGAATGAATAACTCAGAATGCTTCTATTGGCGCTTCCCCATTCAACCTTGTCTATGGAAAAGAATTTGTTCTTCCTACCAATATAGTTATTCCCTCTCTTTCCTTAGTATATTTTATTGATGAATCTCCTTCTTCTTCTTTACAACTTAAACAATGTCAAATTATTAAGCTAGAGGAAGAAAGAGAAAAAGTTGTCAAATGGATGTATATTGTTATCATTATTCTTGTATGGTTAATGTAATGTGGAATTCTTCTTAGGTGTTGAATAAGTGATTTCATGCAAGCGTTTCTGTTTAATGTATTGGGTGTATGTTCCTAGAGTCAGCTCTTAAGCTAAAAGACCTTGAAAATTCATCTTTTTGGAAAATTTGAAGTATAAATCCCTATTTACCTAGTTGTTTTCCTTGGAGAGGCTAGAAAATATCAATTAGGTTTCCTCAGTTCACGAAAATCCCTGATCAATGTGTATCTTGACTCTATTAAGCCCAACCAATAAGGAACTAATCCTCGTATCCCTTTGATGGTCAAATTTACCTTTCTTTTCTTCACTTTTACAAATTTGAGGCCTAATCCTAGAGGATCACCTAGGGCATCAAGCGAAATATTTTGTAGCCATCCAAACACCTTGAAAATTGGTCCAAAACTATCTTGGGATATTTTCAAGGGGTCCTCCAAATTTGAGCACAATCCAATGGTGGAATCCCAAGATATCACAACCCCTAGCTCGAGGATCATTTCTCTCCCTAGGTTGAGTTGGGTTAGTTTTCTCATTTGGATAATTGCATTCAAATTTCAAAAGAAAATCAGTCCTTTGGTCCTATTCTCTTCCCTAATTAGGTTAAGCCCCTATTTGGTCGATCAACTCCCTACCCTTGACCTAGTTTGGGTCCACTTGGATTATTTGTGGTCTTGCAACTCTACAACTCAAATTCAACAAGGATTACATAGAATCCACTTCTTCACGAGCATCCTTAAGCCTAGGAAGCTCCTTTTTCAAGGCATACCATCCAAACCTAGGCTCAAGGTTCCTTGTATCCCTTCCCAAAGAGCCTACCACCTTTCTTTTCAAGCAAGTAAGCTATTTATTTGAGTCTCTCTTGCGAATAGGATTTAGGAATCACCCCATGTCTTATCATTGATCCATCTATTTTTGAAATTCCTCTTCTACATGGACTCCTCCCATCGGTGAAAGTTTGTAAAGAGTAGGGAGGTTTAGGTGAGGTGATCATGGGATATGACCTCGTTGTTGTTCCTTGACCTAGTAGTTTCTATATATGATCCGCTCCTAGGCCCCCTGCTAGTTTGAGCAGTAAGAGAGCGAAATGTGCATACATCTAATGTAGGTTTTGGATATTTTTTTTCTTCTACTTCACTCCCTACATCTAACCCTGTTGAATTTTGTAAGATGTCTTTTGTTGTAGGTGGAGTTTAAACTCGGTTGCTAGAAGACTAGTCCACTGCTAATTGTGCTGTGAACATTAATGATCATGTCACTTCCAATGAGCATATTTATGTTTTGCAAGGTTTTCATCCTATTTACATAGCCATTATGAACCACATCATTGTCATCATATGAAAAAGAGGAATTTATCTAGGAATTAGAAAGATTTTGACTATGCATTCAAATCATTGAAAATATGACAAGAAAGGTTGAACCATGGATAAGTTCCAACCATTGGGATCGATTGTGGTTAGATATATGGATGGTCATGGAATCATTTGAATGGATTTTTGCAAACTTCATACCATTGTATCTCATGATTATGCAATCCTACAACATTCCTATTGTTTGATGTTGATTATAGTTGCTTCCTCAAATTTTTTTGGGGGAAGTTTAATCATAAAATTAATTTAGATAATATCAATTACTGCTTAGCTCAAATGGTGGCAATGGTGGTTTTCCATCCCATCCAACTGGAAGTCCCCGGAGACATGGTGTGTCATAATAAGGCTAGAGGGATGTGTGTCCCATTGGAGTCTTGGATCCCTCCACGAGTTATCTTTCTCTCCTAAGTTGCTTGAAAAATGAAGTGATTTGATCCATGTAGAAACTTGATAAATCTAAAAGTAAAAATAAATCTAAAGTGGTTTGGTTAATATTAAATTTATTATTAATAATTTATAAATTCATAATATTAAATAATTTATGATGTTATTTCTCTTAAATATTTGATAAGATATATTTAAAACTTTTAAAACTTTAAAATATATCTAAATTATATTATAAAAATTTAATTTATTAATTAGTAATATAAAAAATATGATAATAATTTAGCAATATAATAATTTAGCAATATAATAATCTAAATATAAAAATAAATTAATTAGTTTAAATATTATTAATGATGAGTAATTTTAGAGAACTATGTGTCCCAATCATGTGTTTCTCAGGGAAACTCTTTACCCAAATTCAAATACTATAAAAGCGATAATTTATTTATTTATCTTAATTAATAACTAATGATTTATTTATCTTAATTAAACACTAATGGTTGATAATGGATCACTGTAATTCTGATTTTTACCAAAACATTGCAAAAACGAACCTATATGGAAATTATGAACATTTCCAAATATATGGCAATGTATAAACAGATAGATCTAAAACCGTGTTGTCATTCATTCTCAAATATAGAAAGTATACATACAAATTTATAGGCGTGTCACTTCTTCTGGCCTCTTATGATTCATACCAAAACACATACATAGATATTTGTAGGCGTATCTCCTTTTGTGGCCTCTTTTTATTCATACCAGAACATACATTAACTATAGAAATCCATAAACTTATTTCACTGCTATTATAATAGCATAATCAGATAGCAGAACATACATATCCGATTGTTATTATTCTTCTTTAAATCTCCCATTTGTTTAATCGCACTTGCCCACACAGGGTCGACAGGTAACTTGTGTGCCATTGGTGAGATGCAGCTTGCAGCTGCCCCCTTTGGGGATCACTGATGCCGCAAAACAACAATTGCAGTAGGGCTTGAGGTGTTGGTGTCCCGAAGAAGTGCAAGTAGTGTACGATACATCCAAGCAATTGCGCCGAACACAAACTGTACATAACAATCCAATCAAACATTAGTAATTTCATAGCTTGAATCACCATGTATTGTTCGTACACACGGATCTGTTAATAAATGAGAAAGATTACAAAATTGTATAGATTCTACTTTCAATTTTCACCTTGCAGCAGCCTGCGATGCTGAGCAGTCTCTCCAATTCCTTGTGCACTAGTGCATAGAAGCATTGATAGAAGAATGATACCTACATTGCCCAAAAAATATGTTCCACGTCATCATATTATTACCTCAGATTTGAAGGCACGCGAATGAATGTGAGATGTGTTCTCGACATAATTGAATCGACCTCCGGTAGCTAATACGACCCAAAATTTAAATGAAAATGAAAGTCAGTCAAGAGATACGTACCTGCGAATACGCACAGAATTTGCATAACTAGAGAATTTCGCGTGGACGCCATGATATGATATTGATAGATCGGCCCCGCAATCAATAGTTACAGCGGGCACTTGTGCTTACTGACCTTCTGTTTATTGTTTGAGATCAGAGCGTGATACTTATAATTATCAGTGAATCAGTGATTGCCATTTATATAGAGAGATTGGCGTAGTTTCTTTCACTAACTTGAGGGTCAGATAAGAGTTGTCGACCAACTAGAGCGTTGGAAAATCTCTGATAGCGTTCAACTAGGCCAAGTAGCCGCATTTGGTGATATGTTCCGGTCTGCTTACGCCAAGTCCATAACAAAAGTCGTCGATGCCGGCACGGTATTCATCAATTCAAATTAAATATAGTCTATAGGACAATTTTTAATCAATGTTTGAGGTACAATCATAAATGTTAAAGTAATTGTCACTTATTAAATATTACATTTTATAAATGAAGATTGATGTATCACGAACTTGTTGATATGATGTGATGGAGACTAAATAACATATAATCCGTAAACATCTAGTATAGTGTTTTTATATCACGCGGGCTCTCCTTCTCTTTACCGTCTACCCTATGTGAAGAAAGAATTTTGTGAGTATGTGCATGCTTTTTCAACTAAAAGAGCTTTAGGGTGAGTATAGGCTTGCTTTTTCAATAGAAAAAGCTTTATGGGATCCAGCGGATTGCCATTCATATTTCTTTGTTTTTCATTAATAATTGAAATTGTAATTTATTGTAGATAGAAATTGCACTGAAAAGAAGATGCAGCTCACAGGTGAGTATTGCATTTGAACACTGTTCTCAAAACGGAGAGTACACACTCTATATTCATTAATTGAATGATACAACTATAAGTACATCACAAAGAATTAGGGAGTTGTAAACAAACTCTTATATCCTAGGAACTAACCCTAACTTAGCTATGTTACAACAATATAACCATTTCTCCATTAATATACAAATAATATTAATTATTTCCAACTCTCCCCCTTAATGGAGAAAAGATTACCCTGAATTCCTAACATCCCTCTAAACAATTCAAACTTTATTCTCCCAAGAGGCTTCGTAAAAATGTCTGCCATGTTGTCACAAGATTTACAATATTCAACACATATTTCTTTTAACTGAAGTTTTTCTCGAACAAAATGGAACTGAGTATCGATATGTTTGGTGTTTTTGTGAAATACTGGATTGTATGCTAGCTTGATAGTGCTCTGCTTGTCACTTTTAATGGTAGTTTCTTCTTTCTGTTCTTCTCCTGCATCATTGTGAAGTCCTCTCAACCAGATAGCTTCACATGTGGCTGCACACAATGCTTGGTACTCAGCTTCAGCTGAGGATAAAGCTACAGTACTTTGCTTTTTGCTGCTCCATGCTATGACCCCAAATCCAATGTTGAACGCATAACCTATGATGGATCTTCGATCATCTAGGTTACCTGCCCAATTGAAATCTGAAAAACCTGCTAAAGTAACATCAGATATGTCAGTGTACCACAAAGGTACCTCAACACATTCTTTGCTACAACCCAATGACTTTCAAGAGGTTTAGACATGAACTAGTTCAACACACTAACAGAGTATGCCAAATCTGGTCTAGTTGTAGTAAGATATATCAAACTACCAACTAGCTGTCTATACTTGGTGGCATCCACCTCCTAAGTGCCATCGTCACTGCATAACTTCAGATTCTGCTGCAGTGGTGTTGCTGCTAATTTACACTGCTCCATCCTGAATCTTTCTAGCAGACTTCTGGCATACTTCCCTTGAGTAAGAAAAGTCTGTCTAGAATCTCTCCATACTTCCAGACCCAAACAATAATGGGGATTTCTGAGATCTTTCATTTCA
The DNA here is from genome assembly GCA_034641835.2 of Pinus albicaulis. Classification (NCBI taxonomy): domain Eukaryota; kingdom Viridiplantae; phylum Streptophyta; class Pinopsida; order Pinales; family Pinaceae; genus Pinus; species Pinus albicaulis. The sequence continues at coordinate 17,678,884 of CM076575.1, forward strand.
AATACGTGTGACATCTGACATTTGATTTCTTTGATCAGAGTATATGCATTGCCTGTTATAATCATATCATCCACATGCAAAGAAATCAAAATAAGTTGCCTCTGTTTATTAAACTTGGTATACAGATTTGGATCATTCATGCTCCTATGAAAACCATGTTGTACAAAGAATGAATCGATCTTCTCATACCACGACCTGAGTGTTTGTTTTAAACCATATAATTTTTTTTTCAATCTACAAACAAGGTGTTCTTGCCCATTTTTAACAAACCCTTCAGGTTGAACAAAATAAATTTCTTCTCTCAAATCACCATTCAGAAATGCAGACTTAACATCTAACTAGCGTAGCTTCCACTTATATTTTGTAGCTAAAAAGATTAGCATTCTAATGGTATTTAATTTCACTACAGGAGCAAAGGTTTCATCGAAATATATTCCCTCTTGTTGTGAATAACCCTTTTCTACCTGTCTAGCTTTAAGCTTTTCTATACTCCCATCTGCATTCACTTTAGGTTTATACAACCACTTACAACCTATGGGTGTTTTTCCTTTAGGCAGTTCAACTAAATCCCAAGTATGGTTTCTAGTAATTGATTCAATTTCCTCATTCATTTCAACCCTCCATGCATCAGATTGATTTGCTTCTTTATAATTTATGGGTTCTACAATGTTTAAAATACTTGTCATTAAAGCATAGTCTTTCAATCTAGCTGGTAATTGAGTTTTCCTACTTGATCTCCTTGGTAGGGGACTTACCTCAAATCTGTCTGCTTCAGACATATACGGGCTTGCATTATTGGCTACATCACCTGTTTCTTCTTCTTCTTTCTGCTCCTGCTCCTGATCATCCCTGCTGGTTTCTTCCATCAATATTGGAATGTGCTAATCACTATCACTTTCATCCTTTCCTTCCTCAACCTATTCATGAAATAATACATCTCGACTTGCAAATATTTTATGAGTCACATGATTAAATAACTTATATGCTTTAAACTCAGTGCCATATCCTACAAAGATACATTTCATGGCTTTAGGATCTAACTTCTTTTTATCCACCTTGGGTATATGGGAAAAATATTTTAACCCAAATACTCTTAAATGACTCACTGCTGGTTTGAATCCATATAATGCTTCAAAAGGATTTTTGAAGCCAAGACAGTTAGTAGGACTCCTATTATTTAAATAAACAGCAGTGTTGATGGCTTCTGCCCAAAAACCATTTGATAGACCCTTACCTTGAAGCATACTCCTTGCGCACTCCACAAGCGTTCTGTTCTTTCGTTCTGCCACTCCATTCTGCTGTGGTGTATGAGACACTGTAAACTGTTGAACAATCCCATGATATCTGCAAAAATTCATGAACTCTCCCAGCCTGTATTCTCCTCCTTGATCCGAGCGAAGAATTTTTATACATTTTCCTATCTACTTTTCCACCAAAGTTTTAAATTCTTTGAAACACTAAAAGGCCTGAATCTTTTTACTCAAAAAATATATCCAGGAGAATCTAGTGCAATCATCAGTAAATAGAAGAAAATAATATGCACCACCTAGTGACCTTGTCTGTATAGGCATGCATATGTTTGTATGCACCAGCTCTAGAATATATCTTTCCTTTCTATTAACATGCAGAGGAAATTCTTCTCTATGCATTTTCCCTAATGCACATCCATCACAATCTAATTGAACAATATGAAATTTAGGGAGTCCATCGACCATACCTTTTCTCTGAATTAACATGAGGTCTTGCAAATTAAGGTGACTGAATCTCTGGTGCTAGATTTCTTCGGTTGTCAGTCCTGTTGCAACCATGGCTTGCTGTGGCATTCTTTTCACATCTAGTCTGTACAGGTTCCCCACATGATTCAGCAGTTTCCATCTTGCTATCGTTTATGACACAATGGGTCTTGAAGAATTCAACTAGCATAACCTGATGAGTTATCATAGATACATAGATCAAGTTTTTCCTAATCTCGGGCACATACAAAACATTCTTAAGATGTCTAATGTCACCGCTAGGTAAATTTACCGAAATATCACCGTACCCTTGGATCTCATATCCTCTGTCATCTCCTAAATAAATTTTAGATTCACATGAAGTTTCTTCAAGAAATTCAAACCATTCTTTCTTACCTATCATATGTCAGGATGCACCAGAATCGACATACCATATGTCGTCCTCATCTTCCTTAGATGCTAAAAGAGCACAATCAGCTGTAAATAGTCGAAGTTCATGACTATGGTCTTCATCTTCATCAAAAAAGTATCATTTGTGTTTTCTCTGCTTATTCCTTGCTTCGTCTGTCTTCCTCTTATAACAGTCCCTAATATGGTGGCCAATTTTCGCACAGTAAAAAGATTTCTTGTTTGAAAAATTGTTTGCAGACGCACCTCTAAATGGTCTCTTTTGAAACATGCTACCTCCTCTCTGTTGTTGTTGTTGCTGTTGTTGCTGCTATGGTTGTTGTTGCTGCTTTCCTCTAAATTGGAGCCTCTTCGCCATCAGAGCAAGATCATCACTCTGCGGTTTTAAATTTTGCCGCCGCTCTTCTTCTTGTAGCAAGAATCCTGTCAATTATTCAAATGTAGGGGGTTTCTCCCTCGCTGCAAATCCTGTGATGAACATCTGATATTCATCCTTCATTCCGGTCAATGTAATTGTGACTAGATCGGAATCAGACACCTTCTCTTCGATGTCTCCCAATCTGTCTTTCTAGTCTTTAACCCTCGCAATCAATCCAAAAATAGATTCATTCTCCTCCATCCTCATCGCAAACAACTTGCCTTGGAGAGACAAGATGTGATTTGTATTTTGTGTCTGGTATAAATTCTTGATCGTCGTCCTAATCTCAGTGGACGATTTTCCATCTCTAATATGTGGGATAATATTGTCCTTAACGGACATCTTCAATATAAATTTTGCTTTGTTTTCCCTTTTATCCCAGTCTTGTATAAGTGCGGTTGTTCCTGTTACAATATTTAGTTTCTGCTCATCTCCTATGACAATCAAGCATGCATTTTCTCCCTTAAGCAATGTCTGTAGCTTGAATTTCCAATTGGTAGAATTGGACCCATCGAGTTTTCTAGACTTGTTGAGATATGTTTCTATGGTATTATTCATACTGGAATGATAAACTTTCAGATACTCCGATGAATAACTCTAACCAATTGGATAATTACAGGCTACACAAAAAAAATTCAATACATACCAGATCCTAATCACAAATCTACCACCAACCTGGTCTGATCTTGTGACTATAACTCAGATCCACCACCACCGGGCGAATCACATGTGCAGAACCTCCAGCAAACCTGTCTGCAACTCCGATCTACCACCACTAGGCAACTTCAATCTACCACCACCGGGAAAATCTGATCTACCACCACCGGGTAAATCCACAAATTCAATCTGCCATCACCGGGAAACTCCAATCTACCACCACCAGGAAAATCCGATCTACGACCTGTTGGAGTTCCCATGTTTTGGCCAGATTGGCAAGACAAAAAGATGAGACAACATCATAACCACTTTTGGGCCCTAGGATCTAGCCCTCCTGGACCCGGAGAGGGATCTCTCCAAGTAGAGCAAAGAATGATATGTCTCTTTGAAGCTCAAGATGAGATGTTAGGCTAGTTATGAAGCACAAAGTGGGTTTAAAATAATTTGGTTGGTTGGTTGCTGGGTTGAGTCATGAGATCATAGGCTGAGAAAGCAATGAGAGAGAAGGAACAAAGCAGTAGGATGTTTCAACAAAGGGGATAGGCCAAGAGAGTGCCATCCATTGGGCTATGGAGTCATGAAAGGAGAATTAATTGCAACTACTAGCCAAGGCTTTCAGAGGGCAAGTCATCTACACTTAAGGATATTTTTAGATAGATGATGGGATGGAACATTAAGGGGAGAAGGTGAAAGAAGGAAAAAAACCCATTTTCTGTCTATAGATCAGGCCAGAGGTCATTTAACTTCAGACCTGCTTGGACATACTCAAAGGCAGCTCTCAAAGAGACAAAGGGGCTGCTTATAGATCGGACCAGAGGTCATTTAACTCCCAGTCTGCTTTAGCAACTCCAAAGGAAAAAACAGAGATAAATTTGACAAAGAAACATCCAAGTAGCAAACCCCCAAGTTCATACATCAGCCAGCACGCAATAACATCCACTGCATTGGTTAAAATCCACGAATTTACTCTTAGATACACATGAAGCAGAAAACATTAAAGGTAGGAAGAGCAGAAAACATAGGGCACCTAACAAGGGTGAATCCTATGTTATACTTCTGTTGCCTACCAGAAGAACATGAAACAATATGAAAATGTAATAAACAGAGTTAGGAAAAACATCACCAATAGTAATAGACCACGATCCTGTGAAATGTGCTTTGATTAAATGATGCAAAAACAGTCATGTACAATAAGCTCAATGGCTAATACATTCCAGACTTCTCCTCCCAGCCTATTACATACAAGCTACTCTGTAACTCCCTCCCAAGACTGTTCTAACAGTCTAATGAATCCCTCTAACAGCAAGATGCCCAACAACTTTTTCAATATGTTCTCGGGAATTCTTATAAGAGAAGAGGAAGAAACAGAAGTAGGTGAACAAATAAATGAGTTTCATTAAGGTAGAATGGCAGAAGTGTTCACGCCCCTACTACTTAATGGAAAAATGCAGTGTTGTATGTACTCTGTAGATTGGTTCGGAGATCTCTGTCAGGTCGATTTTGACCTCTGATGTTCATTTGGAGTCCTTCGACTGTCTGGAGCTCTGTGTTGCCATTCTGAAATAAATGAACTGGGTGGAAGATCTGCAAGGTTTCTCCATTTCTCATAACTGCTGCCTGACTGTCTTAAATGGGCTTCAGTCAGTGTAATTAATCGTTTCAGGGCTCGAGGAGGCATGGAGATTTCTGTAGGAATGGTGTACGCCTGGAGAAACGTCTTGTTGATATAAGACACAAATAAGACTCTTTGCGTGCTTAAGTCTTCAAACTGTGCTTCGATCCTTTGAATTGCGGGGTTAACATTAATTATGTCAATAGAAACCATTAACCCCCTTTGGATCTCTTCTGCTGGTCCGCTAGAAAATGTTAAAAATACCTCTCTGTGCTATCTGCACAATTTAAAATAAACCTGTTACAAACCAGCAGGGGTAGCGGAGAAGCTGCTTCGGAGGCCGGAGAAGTGGTGGCGGAGCGGTGGAGAAACAGTAGACACGATGAAAGTGGCGGAGAAAGGATTAATAGTGTAAAAGCCCAAAAATTAACTTTGGGGTGAATTACAAAGGAAATCATCAACAAAAAAGGGAGCGGAGCCTTGGATGTGGGACCCGGTCATGGCGGAGGGCGATCAACTTTTGACCCTTAGATCTTAGATCGAATGGACGGCTAAGATTCATTCGGAGCAATCGCAATCGGAGATTGGGGTTGGTGAAAATCACAACATGCATTTCAAAGTTCCGATTGCGATTGAGAGCGGGGACGCGATCGAGTGCTAACCATTATATCCGAAGGTCAGATCGACGGCTCACAATCAATCGGAGGGGAAAACGGGAGGCGCGATGGGTGTGAAGCGATCGACGCTCAGCCGTAGAATCAGCAGGGAGATGGACGGCCAGGATTGAATCGGGCAATCGCAATCGGGAGGGGACAGAAAAGACACACATTGAAAGTTCCAATTGCGATTGGGTGGAAGAAGCGATGACCGTCGGATCGCGGATCAGATGGACGGATGGGATTAAATCGGGGGACGACGGGGGAGGTTTGTGATTAGTGATCAGAGGAATGGAGCGATTAGTGCGATGACCGTCGGATCTGCAGGGAGGATGGACGGCTACGATGTAATCGGGGAATCGCAATCGGGGCGGTACCGATGGGAGTTGCGATTGCGATCGGACAGGGAGTTGCGATTGGCACTCCGCCGTCCGATTGAAATGACGGATCGACGGCTGAAAACAAGTCGCAGGACTTGGCGTTAAAACTCAATCGCATCGGACCTTTTTAATGTAACAAAGGAATTGGACCCCCGCCGATCTTCTGATTGCGATTAGCGCTTGGGACTTAAGCGCTTGGTCCCAGCGCTGGGGCATGTGAGGGAAGTGGTTGAGGGGCTAGCGGGAAGGGGCTAGGCCTTATAATAAGGTCGAAAGTGGGTTTTTGGCCCATTCCAATGGAATTTGAAAGTTAGAGAGGGGAACGTGTAAGGTCCCACCTTACCTACCATAATTATTATAGAGAAATATTACTCAAAATGCGATATTTTATTTTATTTTATTTTTATTTTTATTTATTTATTTATTATTATTATTCTTTATTTTATTATTATATTATTATTATTATTATTATATAGAAGTTATTGGTGTCCTTTACACTACACCCTAAATTCTATCAACTTATCTTCAAAGCTACCAAGTTCAAGGTTTATCAAGATCCAAAAAATTACAACCATAATACTTGCTTCTCAAGACTAAAATCACCTTTAAAATATAAATTGTTTAGTGGGATGAATAAATGTCAACCTTTATGAACCACAATTTACAATAAGCTAATTGTTAACTCCGTTGTAATTAAATGTGTTCAAGAGTGACTAATAACATGCTTATGAATTATTTTCTTTAAAAGGATAATTTAAATTATATAGAGTTGGCATCCCATAATTAGGAATTCATATGTGAGCTGATATTGCAACAAATTACTTACTGCAATTTTGATTTTTTAGCAAGACCCTTTAACTCAATGAGTTATTACACTAGAAATACCTTGATTGCAAATCTTAAATTAACTTAAGCCTTTTGTTTTATGGACGGTTCATAAATGTAATTAGATGCAACCATTGAACATTATGAAAACCAATTTACAAGTATGGAATGTACAGCCATTGAGGCATTTTGTCAAACACTTCCAATCATTATCTCTTTAAGGTGTTTTCACAACAATTAGCTAACATGAATCCAAAGTTGCATGACTTCATTTCTGTTTGTAAGTAGTGTCAATAATTGAACTTAAGATATTAGTAAACTATGAGCCATATTCATTGTTGAAGCTATACCAATGAATATAAGTATTTAGAAATTTCAAACATAGCTTACAATATTGTAAGGTACAGCCATTGAGGAATTATGACAAATAGTTGGCAGTCATAAAACAAGTTGTCGTAAGATTATTTAAATTTTCAAATTATTAATCATTTATACTTTAAAAACCATTTCCAAGTAGTTAGCCTATATCAAATCCATCACTATAAATTATCAGGAAGTTCCAATATAAAAAGAACCAAACAACAAAACCAAATAACAGATGGTTCTACATGCAACAGCAAATCTGCAAAACAGAGCAGATTTGGGAATCGATGTCCAAAACCTTCATTTTTGAAATCAAAGTTGGGGTGAAATGGCCTATTGGTACGGATACCCCCTGAAGTGGAGCTGAATCGCAACAGGGATGCCCAGAAATTCGATTCTTTAAAACAACAAAATTTATAGCCTAAATGTTTCATTTATGACTTTTGTCAAACATATGGAATGAAAACTTACAACTACACCTCTACATGAGGAAAAACAACCCAAAGTTATGCTACTAATATAGTCTCATTGAAATCACACATTTCTAAATCCACCATATGAGTTCTTGAAACATTTTACCACCCACAAGCTAATTCATTTGACATGAGTGACAAGCTTTTTGCACCAATTGCTACAATTTAACAAACACATGGAAGCCCTGAATGCTACAGCCATTAAGGCTTTTTGTCAAAATTTTGATAGTACTATTACAACAACTTGAATAACAAAACATTGAAGAATATGAAACATAAGCCATAACTAAAATTTATCTCCAACTTACCTCAAGCATTTGATCTTCCAAACTATACTTTAGTTGCCATTATTTTTGCATTTTCTTTTAAGGGTTGATTCTATAATTCCTCCAAGAATATTTTGGGTACATGTCCATTTTCTTACTTCTGATGTAAGCTGCAAGTTAGCACTTATTCTTGCATAAATAAATTTATAACATTACTCATTCACAGATTTTGTCAAACACTTTGCAAACTATCCTAAAACCATTTATAAAACATGCATCTATTAATTACTTGAAACAGAACCATAAATTGTGAAATACTTACCCAAGTCCTTTGGAATTTATTTATTGAAATTAGCTTCAACAATATTTGTTTTTCCTTTCTCAAATGCTACAATACCAAGATTAGTACCATAAACTATACCAATAATAACTTCAATATTGAGATCTAAACATCCATACATATAGATTGATCTAGTCTTCATTTTTAACTAATCAATAATATTTTAGATAACATAAGCCTAAACCAAAATTAGATGCTTACAATAATTTAAATGTCTACCTTTTATTTTATGCTAAATCTATACTATAATTTTAGGACAATGGAAATTATACCTGAAGAGATATTCAGCTCCAATCGTTGAGAATATGATCCACCTTCGATCCCTTAACCAACTCATTTGAACCATCCGATTTTCCACCCAACCATATCCAGGGAGAACTCCTCCCCCTAGAACCCCCGAGCTGTAAAAGCTCACAAACAGTACCAAAATACAGCAGTAGAGAGAGAGAGATGCAAGGAAAACTAAGGAAAATAGTTTTCACTTCCTCTAAATACCACTCATGTTCAACCTCAATAGATACTTAGTAGATTAGTAAGAAATTCAAATTTGTTTTGGAAGTAATTGGATACTCTCCATATCTCTCCCTCTCACAATATTCCTCAAGTCTCTTCCACTCTTGGCATTACTCCCTTTCTCCCCTCAAATGAGAATACATGAGACTCATATATAGGAGGAGCAACAAATTCTTGTCACAAAGGAGGAGTAATATGCATGCATTGTATTCCTTTTAGAGGAGTGTAACTTATGCCATTAAGGAGATGTATGCATGCCTTATTTAATGAGAGTGTAACATATGCATTAAAGTGAGTGTAAGAGGAATATTTTATGACATATATTTAATGAGTGTAAGAGGAATATTCCATTCCTTGATGAGTGCATAAAAGAGAGTGTAATGTAATATTTAAAATAGAGAGAGTTACATAGAGCCATGAGAGTCATGAAGGAGAGAGGTGTGAAGTGATTTAGGAGATGTAATTTCCTTTTAATAATAATATCATAGTCTCATAAAAGATAATAATAATATTAATAATATTAATAATATTGAGGATTAAGTCGAGATTGAACTATTACAATTGATTAATCATAATTTAAGTGATTTTACTTCAAGTATACTTGTTTACCCATTGATTGGAGGTGATTTACTATTTTTGGAAAGTCATACTTGAAATGGTAGACATGACTTTCTATTTTTAGAAAGTCAATCCAAAATTGTTAGGAATTAGATTATTAAGGAAATTCATCTACGAGTTGCCCATGAGTGGTATTTTTCTTCTGGATAATAGGGATTCCGCACCCCTATTGTATGCATCTTTGTGCCTTAGAAGATTGAGGACTCCGCGCCCTGATCTACTCTAAAGATCTAAGATTCCACACCTTGATCTTTTTAAATATTCAGGACTCCGCACCCCAAACATTTCATTATAGATTCAAGACTCCGCGTCTTTATATTTCATGGATTTAGGACTCCACATCCTAATCCTTTTATCATATATCCAAGACTCCACGTCTTTATATTTCATGAATTTAGGACTCCGCGCCCTAATTTCCATGGCTTCTCATCTATTCTACTTTGAAACTCTGTGTTTCACCTTAAGGTACTGATTGTGAGCTTATACCCATCTGATGGTTCATTGGTAAGGTCTTCTTCCAAGACCTGCACACATCACAATCTCAATGATCAAATCAATCAAATGAATTTATTCAAATTTTACCAAATATTGTACATGACTTCCACAGTCATTTTGGTTTTGAAGAAATGACTTCCGCAGTCATTTATAACTTGAGCATCCCTGTTGGCAATGACCAAGTCCCCTGCCACATCATGCTTAGTACGATATTATGCACATATAATCATACAAATCATGTATCATCCATAAATCATAATTAACCATATGTTCCACATAACCATGATCATCCATGGATCTGTGTCTCAATTCTAAATCACCATTCATGTCATACACCTATGTCCAAAATAGGATACCAAAAGAGAAAACATCGCTAATATTCTCTTAACCAAAATCAATCCTTGTGCACGCAACCATAGATATTATCATAACCACACAACAACCAAGTGACCCAAACCAGGTCATAGCATATAAGCATGTACATAAGTCTTTCATACATAATATTATATCAAAATCACCATCTCTAAGTGTCATCAAAGCTATCTCACTAATAAGGGACACTACAGAACGATAGAGGAGTAAGGGAGGAAAATGGCCAACAAAGGTTGGGGGAAGAATTTTAAGGGGATTTTTTGGGGAATTAAGAGGGTAAAAAGGGAAAAAGAAGGGGAAATAAAGGGGAGGAAAATAGAAGCTAAGTGGGGGGGAAATAAGAGGGAAAAGGAGGCCTCTGGGAATTTCTTCACAAACAGAGAGGCTTTAAAAGGGAGATCAGTAGAGGAAATTTGACACAAGACAAGGCACAAGGAGGCTTCAAGGATGATGTGTTTTCAGGGGAAATGCATCCCTTGAAGGCTCAAAAACATTTAGCCCCCTATTTTTCTCGCCAAAAAATTTATAGGGGGGCTAACAGTGGCTCCACATGGGGATGGCTTCTTCTTGAAGGAGTCAAGAATTCAGAAATTGATCTCTTGGTGTAGGCCAGATGCCTGCTGCTTGAACCATCCTTTTCTTTCCTTGATCAACTGCCACAAACTATGAAGACATCATATCAGCAGTTAAATTTCTCCCAAACAACTACCTACCCACACTATAGTCCTAACATTTTCTCTTCTGGGGCATTTGGACTTGCAGACCCTTTACATCATCAATTTTACAACCAGGAAAATAAACCTATTCTACTTTCTACCCTTATTACTCCATGAGACCAGATTAGACTGTTGGCCTCGTATGTTTCTCTACCTACACTACTATATTCTAGGATTAAACTGTCTAACAGACTTCCTCTCTACATTCTAAGACAGAAATTGAAAACATCCAAGCTAGGATTAGACTGTCTGACTTGCTGGACTTTGCAGAAATTAAAACAACTAACTACATGCTCATAGGCTGAGATTATTCCAAACTTCCTACCTACCCTACCCTAACTGGAAATATCTGATGTTCTAAGTGATACAATAATGCTAATGCAGCCAGTCAAGTAGCAGCAAAAAAGGATATGAGCATTGACTGCCTGTCAGAGATAACCACAGGGTGCTTTGCATGTGGTTCTTCAAAAATGAGGCCACCAACAGTGGTGACCAATTATGATGTATTTGGATCTTGCAAAGGATTGATACTTGAGGAGCTGAGCCAATCAGGGCCTCCATATATTCTGCCACAGGATCAATCAGCACATGATGTAAACTTTTTTCTTCAGAGCCCACCAGGATTGATAGGCTGTTTGCATCCCGGGCAACTTCAATCACTGCATCTGTAGTGAGGCCTTTGTAATCACACTCCTCCTCTTCCTGATTGGGAGTATTTGGCGCATGGGCATCAACCAGGAATATATCCTCTTCCACTGAATCAAGACAAAGATGTCTGTGGGAAAGGAGATCTACCTCATCTTCAGTGCAGCCTAAGCTAGAGGGCTCATTATATTCAACAGCACTGTCCTCTTGTAACACTGGTTGGTTCTGCTGGAACTCTGTGAAAAATTCAACATATTCTTGAGCGAGGACTTCTTTGATTACCTCAATCCCTTCAGGATAAGGTTCCGGACATTCATCTCGCTCAAGCTTTTCTTCATTCCTTTCTCCTCATCCTTTGCACTGAAAAGCAGCTGGCTTCCGTCTTCTTGACAATTATAACTGATGTTTGGATATAAAGCAGAGAGAAGGTTTAGTGAATCTTCGTCCGTTATCATGCTTTCAACGTTTTCTCCATCAATGTCATAGATAGCCGGCATTAGCTCATCGTTTTCCTGAATTTGATGGTCGTAATATTCCTCCCATGAATCTGCTGGTGATGGCCCTGCAAGCTTAGTTTCCCCTTGGAAAAATCATCATCAGACATATCAGCATCAGAGAAATCATAATTACAAGCATTATTACCCATCGAGTTTTCAGGATTCTCAGTGAGTTTTTCTACAAAATAGTCTGCAAGCTCATTTTCCGATTTACAATCTTGTTCATTATACATGCTTTGCATGTAATCCATGTCTTGCAGAGATCTGGTTTGTCTTTCTTGGGGACAAGGAGCAGGTCTTTTCCAATCATCCTCTCTGGTTTCAGCCTCATATTCTTGCTCTTTTGCTTTCAGCAAGGAATTGGCAGTCTCTATCAGTCTTTCCAACCTGTCCTCTAAAGAGATCTGCGTTGTTTGCTCTGTTCAGCCCTTCCTTGCTGCTTGTAACCTTTCTTCCCTGCACTGTATGTTATATTCGACAGTGATTTCTATATTCTGCAACTCCTCCAGGCTCGAAGGTTCTCTTTGCCTTATATGGAATTCCACCTCAGGATCAAAAGAACTAGGATAGTGCAGTAGTGCCCATCCCAATGGTGGTTTTATATCTGAAGGCATTGCAGCGTATACCTTGTTGAACCTGGCTGAAAACTCTTGCACTGTCTCTCCTGGCTGCCTTCTCAAATTTTGATATTATTTTAGGATGAGGAGAGAATTCTTCGGGGTCGCCCATCTATCAAGGAAAACTTGAGAAAACTGATGAAAGCTGAAAATGCTTGCTTCTGGAAGGCCTTTGAGCCAACTCTTAACATTTCATTGCAATGACAAAGCAAACATTCTAATGCACACATCATCTTCTTCTATTTCGTGCAGCTCAAGTAGATGCTCGAGGTTTTGAACATGTTCTTCGGTAGTGGCCCCTTTATTCTCTCCGCCAAAATGAGGCAGCTGATTTATAAGCTCTGCAGGGAGGGGTTGGAAGAAAAGAGGTAAAACCAGAGGCTTGTATCTTTCTATGACCTTTGTAGGAGTGGGTTGTGTAACAATGGGCTCATGGCTGCTTGAAGCTTCTTTAGGGGTGGGAGATACAACATGAGCTTCTTGTTCCACCAGGTTTTTCACAGGAGTATAAGTCTGCTCTCGGTCTGAAGAATGAGGCTTGAGATTTTTCCCATACTCATCATGGGTCTCATCTTTGTACACTCAATTTGGCTTAAGATAGGATAGGACATAGTGATAGACAAAAACAATAAACTCTTTAAACCAAATCCAACCACTATGTTCTACCCTTCTATGAGGTCTGGCCATCTTTCAGGTTCTTCCTCCAGTGGAGTCTTCAAAGATTATGGAGTGTGGAGTGTGGAGTGTGGAGTGTGGAGTCGCCAGGTGGATGAATTTGACTGTTTGGAGCAGGCTGTTGTCCACCATCAGAAATTTAATGCCAATCTAAAGGCAAAGTGGTCTCTTCCCCAGTGGAGTTGCCATTATGTTGGAGTTCCCATGTTTTGGCCAGATTGGCAAGACCAAAAGATGAGACAACATCATAACCACTTTTGGGCCCTAGGATCTAGCCCTCTTGGACCCGGAGAGGGATCTCTCCAAGTAGAGCAAAGATTGATATGTCTCTTTGAAGCTCAAGATGAGATGTTAGGCTAGTTATGAAGCACAAAGTGGGTTTAAAATAATTTGGTTGGTTGGTTGCTGGGTTGAGTCATGAGATCATAGGCTGAGAAAGAAATGAGAGAGAAGGAACAAAGCAACAGGATGTTTCAACAAAGGGGATAGGCCAAGAGAGTGCCATCCATTGGGCTATGGAGTCATGAAAGGAGAATTACTTGCAACTACTAGCCAAGGCTTTTAGAGGGCAAGTCATCTACACTAAAGGATATTTTTAGATAGATGATGGGATGGAACATTAAGGGGAGAAGGTGAAAGAAGGAAAACAACCCATTTTTTGTCTATAGATCAGGCCAGAGGTCATTTAACTCCAGACCTGCTTGGACATACTCAAAGGCAGCTCTCAAAGAGACAAAGGGGCTGCTTATAGATCGGACCAGAGGTCATTTAACTCCAGGTCTGCTTTAGCAACTCCAAGGGAAAAAACAGAGATAAATTTGACAAAGAAACATCCAAGCAACAAACCCCCAAGTTCATACATTAGCCAACAGGCAATAACATCCACTGCACTGGTTAAAATCCACGAATTTACTCTTAGATACACATGAAGCAGAAAACATTAAAGGTAGGGAGAGCAGGAAACATAGGGCACCTAACAAGGGTGAATCCTATGTTATACTTCTGCTGCCTACCAGAAGAACATGAAACAGTATGAAAATGTAATAAACAGAGTTAGGAAAAACATCACCAATAGTAATAGACCAGGATCCTGTGAAATGTGCTTTGATTAAATGATGCAAAACCAGTCATGTACAATAAGCTCAATGGCTAATACAGTCCAGACTTCTCCTCCCAGCATATTACATACAAGCTACTCTATAACTCCCTCCCAAGACTGTTCTAACAGTCTAATGAATCCCTCTAATAGCAAGATGCCCAACAACTGAACAACAACCTTTTCAATATGTTCTTGGGAATTCTTATAGGAGAAGAGGAAGAAATAGAAGTAGGTGAACAAATAAATGAGTTTCATTAAGGTAGAATGGTGGAAGTGTTCACGCCCCTACTGCTTAATGGCAAAATGCAGCACTGTATGTACTCTGTAGATTGGTTCAGAGATCTCTGTCAGGTCGATTTTGACCTCTGATGTTGATTTGGAGTCCTTCGACTGTCTAGAGCTCTATGCTGCCATTCTGAAATAAATGAACTGGGTAGAAGATCTGCAAGGTTTCTCCATTTCTCATAACTGTCGCCTGACTGTATTAAATGGGCATCAGTCAGTGTAATTAATCGTTTCAGGGCTCGAGGATGCATGGATATTTCTGTAGGAATGGTGTACGCCTGGAGAAACGTCCTATTGATATAAGACACAAATAAGACTCTTTGCGTGCTTAAGTCTTCAAACTGTGCTTCGATCCTTTGACTTGCGGGGTTAACATTAATTATTTCAACAGAAACCATTAACCCCCTTTAGATCTCTTCTTCTGGTCCACTGGAAAATGTTGAAAATACCTCTCTGTGCTATCTGCACAATTTAAAATAAACCTGTTACAAACCAGCACAGGTAGTGTAAAAGCCCAACAATTAACTTTGGGGCGAATTACAAAGGAAATCATCAACAAACAAGGGAGCGGAGCCTTGGATGTGGGACCCGGTCATGGCTGAGGGCGATCAAATTTTGACCCTTAGATCTTAGATCTGATGGACGGCTAAGATTCATTCAGAGCAATGGCAATCGGAGATTGGGGTTGGTGACAATCGCAACGTGCATTTCAAAGTTCCGCTTGCGATTGAGAGTGGCGACGCGATCGAGCGCTGACCGTTAGATCCAAAGGTCAGATCGATGGCTCACAATCAATCGGAGGGGAAAACGGGAGGCGCAATGGGTGTGAAGCGATCGGCGCTCGGCCGTAGGATCAGCAGGGAGATGGACGGCCAAGATTGAATCAGACAATCGCAATCGGGAGGGGACATAAAAGACACACATTGAAAGTTCCGATTGTGATTGGGCGGAAGAAGCGATGACCGTCGGATCGCCGATCAGAGGGACGGATGGGATTAAATGGGGGGACGACGGGGGAGGTTTGCGATTAGCGGTCGGAGGAATGGAGCGATTAGTGCGATGACTGTCGGATCTGCGGGGAGGATGGACGGCTGTGATGTAATCGGGGAATCGCAATCGGGGTGGTACCGATGGGAGTTGCGAATGCGATCGAACAGGGAGTTGCGATTGGCGCTCCACCGTCCGATTGAAATGATGGATCGACGGATGAAAACAAGTCGCAGGACTTGGCGTTAAAACTCAATCGCATCGGACCTTTTTAATGTAACAAAGGAATTGGACCCCCGCCGATCTTCCGATTTCGATTAGCGCTTGGGACTTAAGCGCTTGGTCCCAGCGCTGGGGCATGTGAGGGAAGTGGTTGAGCGGCTAGCGGGAAGGGGCTAGGCCTTATAATAAGGTCGAAAGTGGGTTTTTGGCCCATTCCAATGGAATTTGAAAGTTAGAGAGGGGAACGATAGAGGAGTAAGGGAGGAAAATGGCCAACAAAGGTTGGGGGAAGAATTTTAAGGGCATTTTTTGGGGAATTAAGAGGGTAAAAAGGGGAAAAGAAGGGGAAATAAAAGGAGGAAAATAGAAGCTAAGTGGGGGGGAAATAAGAGGGAAAAGGAGGCCTCTGGGCATTTCTTCACAAATAGAGAGGCTTTAAAAGGGAGATCAGTAGAGGAAATTTGACACAGGACAAGGCACAAGGAGGCTTCAAGGATGATGTGTTTTCAGGGGAAATTCATCCCTTGAAGGCTCAAAAACATTTAGCCCCCTATTTTGCTCGCCAAAAAATTTATAGGGGGGCTAACACGACCATCGGGTAAATCCACAACTTCAATATGCCACCACCGGGCAACTCCGATCTACCACCACCGATCAAATCCGATCTACCACCACTAGGTAAATCCACAACTTTAATCTGCCACCATCGGGCAACTCTGATCTGCCACCACCGAGCAAATCCGATCTACCACCACCGGGTAAAACCACAACTTCGGTCTGCCACCACCGGGAAACTTCGATCTGCCACCACCGGGAAACTTTGATCTGCCGCCACCGGGAAAATCTGATCTACCACCACTAGGTAAATCTAATGTCCAAAACCTCCACAGAGAGATATTGGCACTTTCCCAAGCCAAAAAATCCGCACCCAAATAAAATTGGTGCGAATCGCCAAATTGGCACGGGTATGGCCCTAACAGTCGCGCCAATTGGCCGTTTTGGCACACCTGTCAGTGGAAAAATCGTACCAACCCTCTTCTTCTCAGAGATCAATTAACCATCTGATACCTAAGAGCACGAAGCTCCTGTGAGCACAACACTCCTGTGTACACCATAGCCGCGAAGGCTCTGTAGCCACTAGTGCTCTCTATAAACAAATCAGGCTCACCCAATCTGAGCTCTGATACCAAGATAGAAGCTAAACTGGAAAGAAGTTGCAGCTCATAGGTGAGTACTGCACCTGGAGACTGCCCTCAAAACGGAGAGTACACACTCTACATTCATTAATGGAATGATACAACTATAAATACATCACAAAGAATCAGGGAGTTGTAAACAAACTCCTATATCCTAAGAACTAACCCTAACTTAAGGAGCTACGTTACAACAATGTAACCATTTCTCCATTAATATACAAATAATATTAATTATTTCCAACTGTTGTTTCTTTAAAATATGTATTTATTGTAATTTAATAATTGAGATTATAATTTGTTGTTTCAGTTATATGTTTTTAGTGTATAAATAGATTTAGTGTTTTATTTTATTTTTTATTGATTAAGTAACCTAAATTTAAAAATTATAAAGAAAATCAATTATTTTTTTAACAAAATAAATTTATAGATGTTAAATTTTATGTAATATAGAACAATAGCTTAATGAAAATTAAATTTCATACCAATGAATTAGTGTAAAGATCTACAATATATTGTCATATCACACATACTAGCATATCTCATACATAAGATTCAAATGCTTTATCCTATTATTTTAGAAAATGATCAACTATAAAAATATAATTTTTTCTTCTACATGCTAATTGTAAATATTGTAAAAGTGTTGTTTTATTTATAATGTAAAAGTACATAGAAGATCTTCATTATATAATAATGGAGGAGGCTTACTCTTGGTTAAAGATAACTATGACAACATGGAAAATATAAATCTCTATGTGAACGTACAACTCACTATAGCTATTTCATTCATTGAAAAATACCAACTCTAACACCCCAAATATTTATGTGAGCTTACAACTCAATATAGCTAGGTCATTGAGAAAGGAAGCATTGAAAAATACAACTCTAACACCCCCTTAAGTGAAACATATGGAATAAATGTAAAGGAAAATTTGGATCCTGAAAACAAGAACAAGGTACCCAAGACCAAACTCTCATAAGTTGAAAAAAGTAGGGAAAAACGTACGAAAAAAACTCCTCTCCAAAGCAAAGCAACATGCCAATGCTCATATAAGCATGGCGCTAAGACCTTATATTCCATAATCATCCACTAAATGGATATAATAGAGGCTTGTTACAATTAGGAAGTATGAAAAAGGTGAAGTACTTGGAAATAACACTTACTTTAGAAATAGGTAATATTTGGTTCGTTGATTAGTTTGGCTGTTGATATTTTCTCAATAATTAGTCTCTTAGTTTAGAAATTGTTGGATCTCATCTGTAGCATATATAATTGATGTAATTGAGTGATTTTGTGAGTTATATATGAATTCTATTGTGCATAATCTGTGCACCATGTTTGCTTCTCAAATTTCCTTTTTTGTATCATAGCACATATGGGCTTAACTCCCTCAAGGGAGGGACTAGGAAGATGGAAGAAGTTTCAAAATCGATCCATTGTACATAGAGTATATGGTTATATTAATTTATTTTGTGAGATATGTGAGTGTCCATCTATCTATTCCAATGTAGATAATGAGTCCAAATCAATAGTTCATCATTGTAATCCAAAATGTTACTGATTCATTAAGAGGCTAAGATATTTAACCAAGGAAATAAACAAGAACTAAAAACATGTCGCCTCTTCCATTGCGGTTCATGTTCTTGCATTTTCTTTCGTCACACACAACATTCAGGTGTTGAAATTACATCATGTCATGGACATTAATCTGCCCTCACCATAACTTCATAATGATCTAAGTTTGCAAGTGTTATACATGCATCCTATGGCACACATTTTTATGGACATTATGGAATGATACCTAACATTGCACCAAAGGAGGAGGAGGCCATTTTTGTTTATGGGAGACAACTGCAGACATTCACTTTATTCATCATAAGATTTGTGGTGTTACCATCAATATTGGTCATTGGGGATGCCAAAAGGAATCAATATATTAGCATGATTGCAATACAAACAACCATGTTGGGATCTTCTCCTGCCAGTGTAGCAGGTGTTATGTTCGAATATTCTCCAACGTCACCTCTTCAAGAATACTTGACATTGGTTTTTTTTTTATGAAACCAAATCACAAAAAAAAAACAAACTATAGATCAACGACTTGAAAATTAACCTCTTTGAGGAGGAAACCTCCTTTACATCACATAAATGAACAATTATTGGATGATTCAAATGAAGAGGGTCATAATATAATTAGAGCATATACAACAATAATAATGTAAGGACACAACAAAAATAATAGTGAGCTTCTATGGGGTACAACAATAACAATATGGGGGCTACATGGACACAACAATAACAATAAAGGAATACACCAATATTAGAGGGACCTAACATGCCCCTCTCCTTCAAAAAAAGTATTTTCCTCAACACTTGAGTAGTTTTGGATGATTCTACATAAAATTCTCATCCTCCCATTTGGAATCTTTAGTGGGTAAGTTATTCCAATTAATGAGATACTCTGAAATTGATCGAATCTGTAGGTTTTGGGTTCTTGTTTCAGTGACTCCTTCAGACTCCATTATGATTTTTCCTTCCTCATCAAGTTCTGGAAATATTGTTTTAGCTGGGAGCTTATGTTGGGCTCCATAATTAAAATATTTTCCTACTCTTTTTTTTTTATCATTACATTAGTTTTATGAGCCTTTTATGTATATAACATGGTTATTTGTGCATTGCGAGCTTTAGAAAGAAGTTAATAAAGCATTACACCATTTTATTCTTCAAATGACTTTATTTAATTATGAAAATATTTTTTATGTTTACAATTTGAAATGATAGCTAACAGGGATTTCGATAAGTGGATGGTGTTCCCTTGGAAACTTGACAAGAAAGAATTGCATGGATTTGTTCGAGTTAGTTGTATCATGGATAAGCGAGAATAACTATTGTCATGGAAGGATGAACTGTGAACAAGATTTTTGCCACATATTCCAGGGGAGCTTAAGATATTTTGTAACTCTAATTAAGTATCCTGAGAATCTTCAAATTCTAAGAATCACTCCTTTATTTAATTATAGACTTGGTTGCAATTATAAAAGTGAGGAATAAAGCCTTAGTAAAAAAACTTTTATTGTCATTCTGGTATCTATGCTCTATTTTTTTACAGACATACTTTGTAATACTATTGTTAATTAATATAAAAAAGAATTTGAGGATTCAACTTTAATTCTTGCACAAATTTAGTTCTAAGGTGATTGAATTCCAATGATTGTGGGCCAATACTAGAATGATTACTTCCTCCTTGTGTTATTAATTTACATTTAAAAAAATTTATTCTTGTTTCACAATTCTCTTATTACTTGCTAGCATTGACCCTTGTTACTGAATTGTGAATTACAATAATAATTTCTACTAGATTGATCATTAAAATGATGGTTGCTACTGGATTTTTCATTACAAAGATAGTTGTTATAACAATTCGAACAAATTTTATTTGAATCAGAGCTCTAATAACTGATTTTCTGAAAGTGTGATTTATCCTGTCATTTTGTATGATTGATAAAGAATATTTTAGTGCAAGGTTTGATATTTCTTTAAGAAAATATGTAATTCTAGTTGAGGGTGATGTTTCTTTCATGTAGTTGCAGTTTCCTTGGAAATGACTAGTACTTAGTAGAATTATTTGCAAAAAGTTTTATGTTTTGATTATCATAGATGAGTTTTCGATTGGTTGAATTTATGAGTTTATCAGAAAGTTGTTTTCTTAGGAAATATTAGTTGTTTCTTGTTGCTTTTTATGTATTTTCATCTTGATAGGATTAGACATATTAGGCTACAAAAAAAATATTATTTGCACATACATTGTAGACAACCTTGAAATAACCAGATGAGTTTCGGGTTGACAATGTAATGATTAAAGGTTTGTTGGGATTTTTAAAGAGAAATTAAGTAACCCAACATTTTGGCACCGTTGTTGGGGAGGTTGTCAAAGAAGTGTTAGTTGTATCCATGAAGAATTGGGTATTAAATATGGAAGGTAAAAACATGCGCATACACCAAGTAAAAAACATGTGTCAGTGCCTACCATCAGCTAATACTTTTCAAATTGTTTAGTATGTCTTACTAGGAAAAAGCCTAAGACTGTAGCTCGAGAAGTCATAGATTCAAAACCTATTCCAAAATAAACCAAATCTCAATGTCACTCTATCCTTGTGAGAAATAAATTCATAGATGAAATCATTCACCATTTGGGATCTTAAGAGGCATTTGGCCCGCAAACAACATCTCAGAAGGACTCTAAATTGCCTCTCAAGCAACATGATCATCATCTGTAGCTCACGATAAGACTGTGAGGTATGAGAAAAGTTCCCAGAATACATTCATTAATAATATTAGTCCTCCGAGTGAAAAAGGGGAACTATTACAATTTAAGAGAGGGGGAAGGTGAGACATGTAAACCACATCTTTTCGAGTCATAATTTCTAGAAACACTTGTTGCAAAGGGAGAGTACAAAATTCCTTATTTGAATAGCATTATAAGCCCCACTCAAAACCCAAATTTTAACCAACTTATTATCCTTTAGATAATACCTCTAGATCATGAAATCCATGAGGATTATTCGAATATTTTTAACCAAATGGAAAAAACATCACAAGGAACACCGACTTCGACTATAGAATACCATATTGTCGATACACATAACAATGCACCAATGAAATCCATCCCATTACATAACCTTCGAAATTTTCATGGAATGGCTTATGAAGATCATTATGTGTTCCTATTTGAATGTGATGTCTTATGCCGGTGTTAGGACTTTACCATTGATCCTCAGAAAATGAAGTTTTTTATTTCCACCTTAAAGGGAGCATCCCTACGCTGGTCTATGGGATTAGGAGGGGGCACTATAAAATCCTAGGATCAGATGAAAGAAACTTCTCTCACTAAATATCGGGACTATTGTGGGTATAGGGATCTGAAGGGAGAAATATTTAAAATGATTTCCAAAGAAGATGAGACTTTAGAGGAATATTTTTAAATATTCCAATATAATTTGCAAATATCACCTTATACCACTTTACCTAAAGAAGTATTGAAAACTGATTTGATTAAAGATATGAAAGATGAACGAATATTTTTATCACTCTAAAATTTCCAAGGGTTGTTATGTGTGTTTAAAGAAATATTAGAGGTAACTACCAGCCACTTTTAGAGATTAGGATCTAGCCTTAATGATTTAACTTTGTTGTTTTAATTGACTTTAGGCTAGTTATGTAAGACTGATTTGGTTTGATTTTTGATTTGTTGGTAGAATTACTGATTTAGATGGATAGGTGCATGTCTATTTCCATTGGGCTATGGATTCAATATATAAAGAAAATAGAACAGAAACAAATTATAAAAGTAATGCTATAGGGCAGGGTAGCTAAGCAAAATCATGTCTTTTAGGTTGAATGGTGAAGTGATTTTCAATCAGAATCAAGGAGCAGTTAAGGATTCCTTAAACTAGATAATGAAGGAAGGTGAAGGAAGTCAATCGGGATTAGAGGGTAGTTAAGGATCCCCTTAACCAGATATGAGAAGAAAACATAAAAATGGATAATAGTTCAAAACCTAGTGCACTTAAACAAATTCTGCAATAAAATTCCAGTTATACCATTCATATTTAGAAAAACATGCAATTTTATGGAATACTTAAGAAAATAATATGAACAATTTAAATATACTTCATTGAAGTAGTTCAACACATGAATCCTGTAAAGAAATGCCTTTATTATTGTCCTATCTGTCAACTTGGAAAAATTACAATAAACCCTCTTGTAGTAGATCAATTCTACTATAGAAATGTTTAGGAATCCACCCTCAATACTTTGAATGGATGAAGTATTTATACAAAAACTCAATACAAAATATCCTGTTAAGAAACCAGGATTTATTCAAGGGAAATAAAGTATCTTCATGCAAGAATATAGAGACACCTATTTAACTAAATGCAAGTTGTCCCTGTTTTATTGATTTGTTGTTTATTTCTTTGATATTTGTTGTCTTTTAAGATGTCTCGCTTTCACGCTGGCTTTTCTTTCACGTGGCTTGTCATCTAAATTTTCTTTTAACTCTGTATTTTATCTGTCTTCATCTTTAACCTTGTATTTGCTTTATCTGTCTGCTCTGTTTTTTTTTTTTTAACCTGATTGCTCTGTTACCTATTTTTTACTTTTACTTGTCACAGTAAATCACACCATTTTTCCCAAGCTTCTTCATCTGGACGTTTGATTTTCACCATCCTCCTGTAAATCTCATCAACCTCAGTATACTTGGAAAGTGTAGGCTTGTTTACAAAAATATGATTTACCTCATGTTGAAGGAAGAAGAAGTTCTCTAAAGTCTGAAGAAGTACTTTGCCTATAGGAACCCCTTTCATTGCTGAATTGTTGGAAGTCTCTTTAGCTACTTCCCTGATCTTTTTATCATAGTGTTCATGCCTTATCAGTTTTTCATTGATAACTAATGGATTAGGTAGAGATTTCTGCCTCAAAATATCAAATTTGTTCATGAATCTATTTATTGGAAGCTCCATTGTTTGGCATTTATCTTCAGGCTTTATCATCATATTTCTCTTGGAGATAACCTTGTTCACGTCTAAGATGTTCTCTGTTCTGTCTGTTATACCAAGTTCTTCTAATTCTTTCTTGTTTTTAGAATTTAGGAATTTTATAACCTCGGTGGCTTCCTCTGGTTTCTTTCCAAGCTCTTCTTTGACTTTCTGAATTGCATTACTAGTCTCCTTTATCAATTCATTCTGCTCAAATATAACTTGGATATAAGGTCAAATATCATTAACAGAGTTAATGATATTGGCCCACAGTTGTTGCTTTGATTTGGCTAGTGTTCTTTCAGTGATAATTCCTTTTCTAAATTATGAATTCTATCAGTCAATCTGTTTGTTTTCTGTGATTTAGCTTTATACATTACTTGAGCCAATTTCTTTTCATCTTCTAGGTTTTTCACTTGTTATTTAAGGCTATTGATCTCAGTAGTTTTTATTGACATGTCTTTCATTGCTTTAATCAATTTACTTGCCTTGTCATTGGGATGAGTTGGCACTGTTGCTGCTATTGCTGGTGTAGTTGCTGGAATTTCTGTTGTCACTGGAACTGTTGTAGGTAATGGAGCTGATGTTGAAGCTATTGGAATGGAAATAACAGGGATTTCTTTCATGCTGGATTTCTTTTCCTGTGCCAATTTTTCCATTTCATTTTCTATCTCTTTCAGTTGAGCTGTAAACTGAATGATGTGATTCATCATTTCATCTTTCTGATTTTCATCTCCAAAACTTCTTTAGTTTGTGGATCTTCTGTTGTTGGTAACTTCAACTATTTCTTCAATGCAACTATGTCTGCATTCTTCTTCTTAATAGTCTCTTCTGTTGCTTTGATGTTCTTTGGATCATAACCAACCTCCATGATCAATTCTTCAAGAGATTTTATCCTATTATCCTTTGCTTCTGAAGAAGCTTTCTCTAGTTTTAAATGTGCTCTTATATTCTCTAGGGAATTCTAAATTTTTTGGACACTTAAATCCTTATTTTTCATAGTGGAATAGATCTTTTCTCCAACTTTTTTATGAAACTAAATATGATATATGGGATGCACATATTTAGTAAGAACTTCAAAGGTTGTTTTATTGTAATTTGCTGATGATTTGGAGCCTGCATTGTTGGCTGCAACAATGTCATTTGCATCTTTCTAGTCTTGTAATAAAAAACTAAAAGTAACCTATTTTTGTCACTAGGAGTTTGTTTCCAATACCTGGCATAAGTTACAACTTTCAATGTTTCGTTATTCAAATTAATTTCTTTGTACTTCTCCATTATATCTTTCTCTTTACCCACTAGTTTGCTTGATGATGAAACCTCTGCACTATTTTGTTTCTGAATGATTTTTGCACTGGAGGTTGATGGTAGCTATGTTTCTCCTGACACTCTTGGAGGTGGATCACCTCTAACCACTATATTTGTATCAATGACTTCAATTGTTTCAAATATCTTTTCCTCTTCAATCACTGGATTCGGTTTTGCCTTTTTCCTGTACATTAGCTTGAATTTGGTATCAAAAGTAGTCTCTATAGAATAAGAGACTTCCTCTCTTGCCGCCTTTGAATTTTTGTCATGTGGGGTTGGATTAAGGAGGATGGAACTAGTATCTACCTACTTTTGCACCTCTTGTAAAGTATTTTCCAACCACTCTGACTAGTTGAAATACTTTTCAACTTCGGGCTTTGACTCATGAATACAAGGGGTCAATTTGGATTTGACTCTTTACTTACTTATGACTCCCAAGGGATCATATTTCCATTTGAAATTATTACTAAACTTGAAATCTTGTAAACACTTTTCTCCTTGTTGACTAGCATTCCTATTATTACAAATAAAAGGCCCTAACTGGTTCTTGATCTTAAATTTAGTTTTCTTCTTTGTTGAAAGGAAGTTGACTTCATCTGATTTTAGGATTTTTCTGATGTATTCCAATGCAAATAACCTCATTGGGAGGTATTTGGAAAGCTTGTATGGAGTGAGTTGGCTTCCATACATCCCAATTTTTGTATGATTTTGGTATAAATACCAGTCTCCTGTTCTACTTTGATATGCCAATTGCAAAACCTTATTTATCTCTTTACTGACTCTAGGTTGAATGCTACTGCTTAGCATATTAACAGTTGGATAAAAAAATGAATCAATGAAGTCTCTATAGCTGAATTATGTAGAATCCTTTCTGAGTAAGGATGTCTAGAAGACTACAGATTGGGCGTTACCCTCTGTGTCCAGTTTTTGGAGGCTAACTGCAAACCTTTCTGATTGGAAATATAAGAATAAATAAAACAAAACTAAGGAGTATTTAAATACTCCTTCCTCTGGTAATTTGACCAACTATTCATGGATTGCATCTGATAAGTATTGGGAAAAGTTGAAGGTTGAAGTTAGAGGCTAACCTGGGCAGAATATGGATAGAAAAACTAGGATAGATGCATCTACATATTCATCAGTAAAATACCCTAAAATACATGACATCATTAATTTTTGGGGTTTCTACTAATGGATGAAGGAAAGTTTGGAATATTTGGAACCTCTTGGGAAAGTCCAGATTCAGATAGAGGTCAGTGAGGGTTTCAATGTATAATGGGACTTCATCAAGCTTGGGTTGGATCTGTGACATCTGATTTATTGATTGTGCGGTGATGGTGAGTAAAATATCTTGGTTTGTGATTACTAGAGCTCTTTCATTGGGTGAATAATTGATCTGGTAGAGTTTGATGATTTCTGGAAACTGAAATATCTCTGGGAAGATGTACCTCGGTAGATTTGAGTCCCAGAGGTGGATATCATCAGCCTGGTCTATGAATTTATCATGGCTCTAGTAGTGGAGCTCTAGAAGGTTTAAATCAGTGAATGTATAACTGATTTTGAAGCCTTTATCAATAAGAGGTGTGGTCAACATCTACCACAAGTGGTTGTAGAGAGTTAACAGATATTATGCTCTGGGAGGCCATTAATTCATTTATTTTATCAATTTATTACTTTCTTTTTTTTAATTTAATGGTCTCAGGATGCTCAGGATTACCTAGAAAAGGTAGAATCCAGTATTTGGAAGGTGGTTCTGGCTGTAGCAGGGGCTTTCTTGGTCTACAAAGCTTCAACTCTCAATCAAAAAATGGGTTTTGGGTCTTTTTCCACAACTAAACAACAAAATAGACAACTAGCGTAAAGGCGGGAATTATTACTTTTAACCTCTGTTTAATTGCAATGGCACGAGTTTGATTAATTTTGAATCATAGTGGTTTCATCGCAAAGCGTGGGGATGGGTTGGCGGTTATCGCATCACAAAAAGTAGTATAATGTTTTAAGGATGGGGTGTGCGATGGATTGTGGGACTGCTGCGTGGAAAATGGGTAGGGGTGCGAAACCACCCATTTGGCACCCCTGAATTGTTTTAAACATCAGATAGTTGAGAGTTCAAAAGGGTTCAAGAATGGTTAGATCTGATAGGCGCCAATCGGACGACTGACGAGTGTTGCAGGATTAGTCAAGGATCGAGAGAGGTGGGGTCGGGTATTATGAATGTGGAGGGGTTAATATGTTAGTGGGAGGGGATTTTATATATGCGATGGGTTAGGGAATATAATATGGGGTTTTACAATGATATCAAGGAGTAATATGTGCGGGGTTAAAGTAAAGTGGGTTAATATAAAGGTATCCGAGATATATAGTGGGGTACATATATTAAAACAAGGATTTAATATAATATGCAGGTTAATATAATATGGGGATAAGTTAAAATGATAGCGGGAGAGGTTTTAATGGAGTGGGGCCCAATATATTTTAACCATTTAAGCTATACAAAAATTGGGTTTTGCATGTTATTTTTATTTTTTTAATTGAAAATGGGAGTTAATAAAAGGGAACTTAATTTTCAAAAGGAAATGGTTTTTTTAACTAGGAAAAGGGGTTTTTAGGAAGGGGAAGTGGTTTAGAATAAGGGGAAAGGGAATTTTTTACAAGGGGAAATGACTTCCAAGAGTGGAAGTAGGGATTTTAGGAAGGGGAAGGGGATTTATGAGGATATTAGTAATATGAGATGAACCCAATTGATGTTTTCCATTACCTATGAAAGTAATCTACCTACCCTTTATTTACGCTAACATTTTTACTCCTTTTATTGGGTGCATTTGAGCTTTCTAACCCTTTTATTTTCTTTTAATAAGAAAACTAACATATTTCTAACCTTATAACTTCCAATGGCTCAGATTAAACTGATGAGCTCATTTTTATTCTCTACCTAACTACTGATCTGCGAAGATTAAATGGTTTGGGCAGATCTTTATTAACTAACTATCATTACATGAAATTTAAAGGCATGAATGAAATAAGATTAAAATATTTTATCATCATGAATTGTGGCATTTTTGGACAAGTTGCACACAATTTTATTTGCATAAAGTAAACTAAGAGTAGTGACATTTGAAAGTGCAAAACATTCAGGATCTATTTTTGTTTCTTTTGTGGGGTTCATATTTTATATATTTTTTTGATCTTCTTTTCTTTTAGTCCTTTGGTTTTTCTTTAAGGAAATGCCCTCTTTTCATTTTGAATATGGGAAAAAATTTGCAGGAAGAAAAATTCTGTACAATATTACAAGACTTAACATAGTCAATTCAAAATTATGATCCCTATTATTATAGGACCCTAATAGTGGCTCCACTTGGGGATGGCATCTTGTTGCACTAAAAACTATCACCTTGACATTCTGCTGACTATATGAGCTCATTGTCACTCATACTTACCTCCTCTGCAAGTCTTACAACCTCTACTCCTCATGTCAAGCCCTAAAAATAGGAGAAAAACCCTAATAAGCTCCAAAACCCTGGGTACACAGGTAATGTGAAGCTTACCTGCATTCCTGGTTGGGGTACGCAGGTTATGTGGAGCTTACCTACATTCTAGAGTGCAGTTTCTTAGTGTATTGCCTTCGTACCCCCTGTCAAGGTCAAAAGGGTGAGAAACCAAAGTAAAAAAGTTGTTTTTTGGTCAATTCTAGAAGCTTCTGGATGAGATTTTTTGGGGATGAGTACGCTCTTATAAGGTTCATGCATCCCACACCTTAAGGAGCAAACCCCTTGATGTGAGGAGCTTATCCCTTTGAAGGAGGACTTTATCCCTTCATAATTGGAACTGTAACCTCCTCTTTTGCACTATAAAAAGAGGCCTTGGGTAGCCTCAAGGGGAGTTCAAGCTTTAGAATTATTTGAGGTAAAGTGCTGTTGGGATTCAGACTCATTTAACTGAGATTTTGTGAGGAAAGATCACATACCTCTATCTGTCTCGGTTGGAAGAGTGGAAGGCTTGTCAGAGTAGAGGAGGTTCCTGCTTCGGACCCCGGGAAGGCCTGTTCAACATCAAAGCTAAGGTTGTAAGGTTTTATTTTATTCAAAGTTAATACAAATGAATTCATTTTTCTCAATAATTTGTTAATTAACTGTTTATTTCATGGATTCCTTGATCACCATGATAGGCATGATTTATAATATTTACTATATAGGTGCTATTTAATGTTTGCTTGTTCGGGACTGCAGGTCTTTAAAGATAACTCCTTCTAGTGACCGAAGGACAACTAATTCGAACAAGCATTGGATCTACAGTAAGACCTTAACACCTTTATAATAATCTTTTGTAAATCGCATGTCTAGAGAAAGATAGATTTATTTGGCTGTTTGTTGTTAGATTACCTTTTGGTACTAGGGAGATCGATCTTGTCCGCAAGATTGAATTATCCAATCAACAAATGGCGACTCCACTGGGGAAAGAACTTGTTTTGATTTGAGAAAATGATTTTTTCTGATTTTTGATTGATTTGTACGGGCTTGGGTAACTTAGATTTACTTTTCTTTGAAAAATTTTGAAGTCTTTTTTCTTTTCTTGAACTTTTCTAGGGACCGCACATTGTTGCAAACCCTGTTAAAATTCTTGAAGAAATTATATTTCTCCTTCCATTTTGAGTTTATATTTCATTTAGGATTCTTAGCATCTACCCAGATCTGTATTTTTCTATCAAAAAGCCTTGTTTATGAGTTTCTTTCAGCAAATTCTTCATCTCATCAATCTTCGTTAAGTTAATTGGGTGTTTTGAGTCTCTTTTTTGAGAAATTCTTAATTTGATTTCCTTTGGTCATTACTTGGAGGTCTATCTTAGTATTTTCACAATTTTGCATCTTTTTGCTTTTGTTTTTGCAAAAAATTTCCCCCTCATTCGTCGAGGGGGCTAAATTGTGTATGAGTGTTAATCGCCTTTGAGTATTTTTATTTTTGATCTTTGGAAATCTCACCCAATTTTATTTACTTACACTTGATTGGTTCTTAGATTACATTAGAATCATCTTGTGTTTGATAATTATCTTGCATAGATCACATTTGCATAATTAGAATTCTCATTTTCAGAATATGAATGAAAAATGTGCATAGATTACATTTGCATACTTTTCAAGTGAATTGTGCATAGATTACAACTACATAGTTTACATTCTGAAAAATTAATTGTAGATTTAGATCAGTTTTCTTTGATTTGAATTTAGATGTTTTTATGCTTGTTTTAAAAACACAAAAATAAAAAAATTGTTTTGGAATTGATTTGCATTAGTTTTTCTTGATGAAATTAGTGCATTAGAGAATTTGTTATATTTTCTCTTAGTGATCAATTTTTTGCATTGTTGGAAGTGATTGGAAACACGCTCCTTAATTTAGTTAGGATTCATCGAATTGAAAAGATTACATTATCATATTCGATTGCATTCAATTTTGGGTCAGGTCATAACACCATTGGTTTCATATCCATTTACCCTTTTGAATAATAACAACCTAAATAACACATCGCTTAATTAAAATTCATCTAGTAGTTTTTACATTTTTAGGGCTCTTTCCACCAATCTAGCTCAGGATTAGTGCTTTGGAATAGGTTGTAGTTAACTTTCCAAAGCAACTAAAACAAACAAGTAGATAAATCTTGTGGTAGGAAATAAATCCAATTGTAATTGGTACATTCTGGGAAGCTTCTCTTAAAGGAGTTAATCACGAGATCATTTCCAAACCTTTGAGACAATCAATTATGTTTCATTGGGGAAGATAGAAGATTCGTGCACATTACAAATGGTAAACCTCGGATTAACCATTGTCGAGGAGCCTGGGGTCACTTGTTGGTAAACCTTGGATTGACCATGTCGAGGAGCCTTCAAGGGGATTGAGCTTTTTTATTCTGCCATTGCACGTAGAATCAAATCGTAGATTGTTCCCCCAGTTGTATTTTTTGCTGTTGGTAACCTTAGTGTCCATAAACTTAAGATGATTTCCTAAGGTGACGGTGAAGGAAAGATCTCACTGTACCTGAAGCAGACGTCGACTATACTCACTTGGACTCTCTGGGGGGTTCTCTTCACTCGAGATGGTTTTGTGAAGAAACTTGTGCCAGTCTGTTTCATTAATCAGGTTGTCAGGGTAACTGTTCCAACCACCATTTCTACATTAAAATTCTACGATGTTGGATTTCATCACCAACTAGTGTTTTTAGTGTGGGAATCCACTGTTTTTGTGTGGTTGTGGTTTGAATCCTAGATTTGATAGCGCATGTTAATTTTTTTGTTTGTACTTTTAGAAACCATAGGTGTGAATTGTGAATTTTAATTGTTAGGTGTGAATTGTGAATTGTTAATTTTAGTTTTAAATTGTTAATAAAATTCATTGAAGTTGAATATAATGGCAACTGTTCGGAATTTACCAACCAAGGAACCCCTCTTAATGAGAATCCTAGTACTTTTCCTTACTTTGGAAATGTCGGTCCTCCTTATATGGCTACATTTTCATTACCTGGATTTACAATAGGTTTACCGATATGGTTATTTTCAACTTCGTTGGCCTCAAATACTCCAATTGTTCCACCTCAACCGGATGCTTCACCTCAACAGAGTTCACCATATCAACATCACCAACCTTCTGTTGACCCTTTTCCTTCTTTGCCTAATATTTCTTCCTCCATTTCTTCCTCTTCGCTTGGTAAAATCCTTGACGCTAGTAACCAGGTGGCTAAGAAGAAGAAGAAAGGGAAGAAGAAGAAGAAGAAGAAGCAAGATAAGAAAGAATTCAACCAACCAATCATGGCTGTAAATGTTAGTAGTGTTGAGGAAACCTTCAACATGCATCGTAAACCCAAATACCCTTGCAGGCTTTGTAAGGGTGACCACTTCCTTATCAATTGTCCCAATATTCCAAAGGTCTTGGAAGTATGGTCAGAAAAATCTCATCAACTTTCTGTTGATCCATCAACCAGTGATAGTCAGGTTCCTGGGAAAAAGGGTAAAGTTAGGTTTCCTTGTAAGTTATGCAAAGGGAGTCATCAAACTCACATTTTCCCTCACATGGATGAAGCCTCAACATTATTGGAAAACCTTACTGTTCCACAACAAGAATTTCCAACTGGTTACCGTAACCTTTCTCCCAACCTACCATCAACTGACGGAGTGATTGATCTAATTTCAAGTACAGTCGATCCCACTCTTCCATTGGAGAGTGAAACTCATATCACTCAGGTTGATGATCCATTAGTTTATCAAGTGGTCGATTCGATTTCACATTCAGTCGATCCCATTCTCCCTTAGAAAGTGAACTTCATACCACTCAGGTTCTTCTTGTTACATTAGATTCTTCTACGCTAGGGGGAATTTCACCTGTTTCTACAGAACCCCCTCCAAGTACTGAGGTATTTTCCTTTGATTGGAATAGACTAACAGAACCTCGTATTCCTTCCTCCATCCCTTTCCAAATCATTGTGAAGTTTGGTGGTAGGGACATACACCGCACACAAGTAGATGAAGGTGCTTCTATTAGTATTTTATCCTCAACTGCTTGGAAATCTTTGGGTTCCCCTTAGCTTGTGCCTATTTCGTAGAATCTGAAAGCTTTTAATAGAACCATTAGTGAACCTATAGGGATCCTTCCTAATTTTTCTATTGCTTTGGAAGGTAAAATTGTCTGTATTGATCTTATGGTAGTTCGAGGCCCCTTGGTTTTCAATTTACTTCTTGGGCGAGACTATGTCTATGCAATGAAAGCTGTCGGATCGACACTCTTTCGCGTGATGTCTTTCCCTCACAATGGAAATATTGTGACTGTAGACCAGCTTTCGTTCCCTAGTCTTGATTCGACTACTAATAATCCGACACCCATAAATGTTCATGATAAGAAAGTGGTATCTACCCTGCCACGGGTTAATTATGTGGCAACTAGTCCCATGTTTTTAGTTACTGATGTAAGTGAGTCTCTCACTATTTGTTCGAATTCCTATGACTTAGATCCGGTAATTGACATGGAAAAATCTATGGGATTATTTGAACGCGATGTTCTTATCCCTTTTGAGTCCCTTGACATGTGTTCCTTCCAGAGAACTATTCTTCCTTCTGATGAAGACCTCTTGGAAGCCATGATCAAGGTGTGTCCATTGACATGTATTTCTTCCAGTTGGAAGCCATGATCAAGTCATCGAGGATAGTTCCTTTTACTGTGTCAAACTCGTTAAAAAATGAATCAGTGGTCCATGAGGATGGTTCTTTTCCTGTGTCAACCTCATTAAAAATGAATCAGTAGGTAGATTGTAGAGAGTAGATTAATAGACTAGAAATAAGTAGTTTCTGAGGATGGTTCCTGTTACTGAGTCAACCTCGTAAAAAATGAATCAATTATGAGGAAAGTTCCTTTTACTTTGTCAACCTCATTAAAAATGAATTAGTGGATTAAGAGGAAATTTCCTTTTACTGTGTCAACCTCGTTAAAAATGAATCATTGGATTAAGAGGAAAGTTCCTTTTACTGTGTCAACCTCGTTAAAAAATGAAACACATTGCCATAAGCATAGTTCTTTTCATGTGTCAAGCTCATTAAAAAATGAAACAAATCCTCCCATAATTGAGTCAAGTGTTTGACTAGATCTCGTAAATGTTAAGTCGTATATTTAGGTTAGTTATTTCAGTTTTTGCATAAATTTCTTACAGTTTTAGGTTGGGTCTTTCATATGATCTGGTAAATGAACCTTCATTCCATCCAGTTATTAATTACC
Organism: Pinus albicaulis; assembly: GCA_034641835.2. NCBI lineage: Eukaryota > Viridiplantae > Streptophyta > Pinopsida > Pinales > Pinaceae > Pinus > Pinus albicaulis. The sequence goes on from CM076575.1 coordinate 17,712,545, forward strand.
AGTTGCCTATTTAGTTGAATTAAATGAAGCTGGGGGGGCATGCGCTCTAATATATTACGCTTAGGGGGCATTAAAACCTATCTGAAGCATAGTTTTTCTCTGTTTCAAGCTTTTGTAAAAATGAAACCTATCTTGAGTCGATTTTGGTTATTATTTTCAAGACTCATTAAACTCATGAAAATCCTGAGATTAATTTGCTATCTTTCATTCTCGTAAAACACATGAAAATGCTGAGTTCTTTCTGTCTTTTCCTGCTCGTTAATTAAAATGAAAGTCAGCCACAAGAGCATACTTTTATCAAATTTTCAGACTCTTTCAAAAATTTACGAAAAAGCGAAAATATGGAGTCCTCTTTTAAGCTCTTTTCAGACTCTCGAAAATTGAAAAGATTTCTGAGCACTTGATTATTCGAACTCATTAAAATAAATGAATGATTGTCCTTTCAGTATAAGTTTACCCTTTTACGGACTGAAATGGACAATTTACGAAAAAGGTATACGTTGACTAATTACGGTCAACAGAGTTCTCTCCCGCATTATTTTATCCTTTTTCGGGCTCGAGAGACTAAATTTATGAAAAATTACACCCATGGAGTCTTCTTAATTTTTTTCTTCTGACTCCCTAAAATTGAAAAAACACTGAGTTTCTCCTATACTGGACTCGTTAAAATTTAACAGTAAAGGACCTGTTCAATTTTAAACAGGAATGAACCACTCCTTCTTAGGGTTCGAATCTTAAACTAAGTTGGACTCATCCGAAGGATGAGTTTATAAACAAGAAAATGTCATCCTCCTCAATCTTGTCAAAAATAAAGAGGTACTTGCCAGAAATGGTGGGGGAAAAGACAGAAAAACGAACCTGTTTGTTACATTTTGATTATTCAGAAAACCATTAACCACTCTTGAACACGACAAATTTTTTCTCCTGGGTTGGGAAATCCTTTTCCTAACAGTTAATCAAACCATTTTGAAAGTCTTCAGCCAGTTTCTGGGTATTAGCTTTGGGTCAATTTTCACCAAGCCATCTGCAGTGTCATTATGTGTTCAAAAGGACAGTTCAAACAAACCATTCATCTGCAAAATATTTGTCTTCCATTTTGACCATCCCTGAGTCAGTCCTTGCCAATATATTTCTTCAAAACTTGATCTATGATTTCGTGTTGTGGGCTTACCTACGACAGATCACTTTCTATCGACGACAACTCATTATCTAGGAAGTTGATCTAGAAATCATCAGTACCTTGAAATCTGCATGCCTCAATGGCAGGTTTCTTGCCTTCGATGACAGGTTGCATCATTGACCTTCGATAGAATGATTCCATGACATGTTCGACTTCAGCTCATTTATTCACATTTCATGGATTGTACTAAGTACTTTGAGAGCCATTGAAATTACTGGTGGTTACGCTTACACTTGTTAACAGTTTACATTATTGACTGGTAATCAAGTGGTTTCTACCATGTTCGACTTCGACACATTTATTCACATGGATAGAATCGTACAGGTTTGAGAAACGGAAATCAAGACCCTGGATCTAATTTCTACCATCCGGGATGCGAGGAATTTTTTTATTCATTTATACAGTGGAATATTCATAAATAGATGACTCCATCCATACTATGTCTACACATGTCTATACTGTTAATGTATTTAAAATCATTCCGATATCAGAACAATTTAAATTAGTTTTCTAGTTAGTTTTGATCTGAGTATGGGAACGCCTACCTCAGCGATGATATGTTTACATATATATGTTTTGCATTGAATGTTTTTACAGGTTCCGACTGGGGTGTCCACAAGATGATCCTTTAAATGATCAAATACTTCACTCTTCATATATGACAGACTTCATCTTCATCTATTCCAGACTTCGCACTTTAGGGGGCAATCTGTTGCACTAAAAACTGTCACCTTGACATTCTACTGACTGTATGGGCTCATTGTCACTCATAATTACCTCCTATGCAAGTCTTACAACCTCTACTCCTCATGTCAAGCCCTAAAAACAAGAGAAAAACCCTAATAAGCTCCAAAACCCTAGGTACGCAGGTAATGTGAAGCTTACCCGCATTCCTGGCTGGGGTACACAGGTAATGTGAAGCTTACCTATGTTCCAGAATGCAATTTCTCAGTGTATTGTTTGCGTACCCCCTGTCAAAGTCAAAAGGGCAAGAAACCAAAGTAAAAAAATTGTTTTTTGGTCAATTATAGAAGCTTCTGGATGAGATTTTTTGGGGATGAGTACGCTCTTATAAGGTTCATGCATCCCACACCTTAAGGATCTAACCCCTTGATGTGAGGAGCTTATCCCTTTGAAGGAAGACTTTATCCCTTCATAATTGGAACTGTAACCTCCTCTTTTGCACTATAAAAAGAGGCCTTAGGTAGCCTCAAGGGGAGTTCAAGATTTAGAATTATATGAGGTAAAGTGATTGTTGGAACACCTAATCCTACATGGGTAGGTGTGGAATGCGAAAAGTCATAATGGAGTCCAAGTGACCTTGGAATGTGAAACCAAGAGTCACACCATTGTACTATAAATGTACATCTTTGTATAATGGAAAATAAGAAAGCCTCACGCTTATCTTTCATTGTGTTGAGTCTCTTGTGTGTGTGTTTATTCTTCTTATACACCATGTGTGTGCTTCAACATGGTGTTTAACATGGTATCAGAGCAGGCGATTGCTGGCCCTGCTCCAAATTGAGTGAGCCATTTGTGTTTATGGCCTGCATATCTGCAAAAAATTCTTGGCATTTTTGCAGCACTCAGAAATTGGGAGCAGCACTGCACATCTGAAGCACTCAAAGTTTCTGCAGTAGTGTTTTTGCCACATTCAGAATTTGTTTTGAAGAAGAGTAGCAGTGGTTTTGAAGAAAAGAAGCAAAGCGGCATCTGAAGGTTTTCATTCTGATTGCTTCCTGCAATTTATGCCTTTTAAATTTATGTTCATTAAAATCTGGAATTTGAAGAGCTTTTGGATACTATTTATTTTGGGTTTCTAAAGGAGAAGTTTCTGGGTTTTTAATGGAAGAGATTTCTGAGTATTGTTAAATTCTGCATTTCTCTGCTGCTGGAAAAATCATTTTTTCAAGTTTACAAGTTCCTGCAAATTATTCTGCTATTTATTTGGAAGGAAAATTCTGCTGCTAGATTTCCTACTCTCTGCTCTGTTGTTTTAAAAAATAAAAAATAAATAAAAAATAAAAATCCCTGCAATTCCATGGCCTTTCGGCCCCCTTACCCAGCTATCATTTCTTAATCTCTATCACTCCCCCTCTGGCATTACTCGCCTCTCCCTACGGCCTGTTCGCTTTCCCATCTCCACCTCTGCATTATCCGGCATTACGCCCCCCCCCCCCCTTCCATACCCCCTCACGCCCTCAAGGCACCCAACCTTCCCTTCCTCTTGTCGGCCTCCTGCAACCTGCATTTTTAAATATACCTGCAACACTTTATACGCTGCTGCCTACCCAACAGCGCTCCATACGCTCACACCACATAACTTACGACCTCCCTTATCACTCCTCCGCCCTGCCATACCTCCTCTCCCCCACGAGCCCGCGCTCCAACGATTCGACTACCAAACCATGAACCTCTTCCCTCCACGCCAATTCTGCATTGAACACACCCGACCCTCACACGGACTTTACACCCTCCAATCTGCTGCACCCTACCCCGCGGCTCTCTCCACGTCGACTTTGCCTCCCCCTTCACGGCTTTTACAACCCCCCTCCATGCATTAAGACTGCCCCTCTCCACTTTAATACTGCTCTCTCATCTAAAATACCGCCCATCCAAACTTTACAATACCGCCTTTACCTTTTTAAATCGATTTTTAATTTTTAAATACCGCCTCCATTTTTAAATAATGCAGCTCCCGTCACGTTAATTTTAATTTCGACTTTTTATTCCCTCCCAAATTCATTCCCCCTTTTCCCATATTTCATTTTAAAATATTTTTTAATTAAAACCCCTCACCACCATATAATTAACCCCTCCCCCATTTTAATTACCCCCCCTCATTAATAATACCCCCATTCCCCTTCAATTTTAAATCCGCCTCCCTTTTTACATTAATTCCCCTCCCTCCAACACTTTTTAAAATTCGATTTTAAAATTCCCATTTTTAATTAATTTAAAAAATAAAAATAAAAAAAATATTCTCCTTACTCTCCCACTCCTTTTAAATCCCCCCCCCCTTTTAATTCCGCTCCCTACACATTTTTTTTAAAATTTCCATCCCCCTCCCTTTTTATTATTTCCCATTTCAAATAACTAATTTTTTTAAATTAATTTTTAATTAATTAAAAAAAAAAAAGAGAGAGAGAGAGAGGAAAGAGGGAATATGAACAGCAGAGAGGAAGAGAAAATGACATATCAGTAAATGGACAGTACACATAGAGAAAATTGCAGATTTGACATTGAAGAAATTGACATTTGAAGACAAGTTTTCCATCATTGCAAAACAACTATTTGAAGAAGAAAATTCAGCTGCAGAGTGTTTTCAGCTGCACATATTTTGCAGAGATGTTGTATTGAACTGACATTGTATTGTGAGTGAATATTGCTTCTTCATTCATAATCAGTGAATTTGAGTTGTTGATGTAAGTCATTGTTGATTTCCCTCCATCATTTGAGGAGCAGACTTTTTACTTGAGATTTCCATAGTTGGAAGTTCTTTTGAGTCATTTGTATTTCTTGTTGCATCACATTGTAAACGGGTGCATTTTCGGTTGAAGTCGACACCCTTTCATTTGTTTTGAGCCTAAGTTGTTGAAATGGCTAAAATCAAAGAGGCATTAGAGTTGTTGAATAGCCTCATTCATTCCAATGTTGATGACATGATAAAAATGAGCAAGCATGCTCTTTGTAAAATTCACAGTTGTTTGCTCGATGCACATGAAAAGATCGAGTTTTTGCAGTTGGAATCTCAGCTTCAGCAAGACGAACTTCAGCAAAAGAGTCACCATTCTGAACCTGTTTCTGTTCAGAAGATTGTGAAGGACTCTCATCAGAAGAAAGAAGATAAATTTGCAGTTGATTCCCATTCAGTTCCTTGCACAAGAGCAGATTTACATGCAGATGCAACAGTTCAACCTGCACTTCCTAAGCCCATCATCAGACCTTGGGAAGAGCTTTTCCAGAACAAGCACCGAACTGGTCTTGGATATGACAAGGATGTGACCCTTCATATTCCAGACTACACCAAGCCCATCAAATTTCAGAGTGCCGGATTCCTGTATGACAGTTCACCTGCAGCAGTTCCAGATCCTGCTCCACAACAACAATCACAGATTGAGAAATGCCAACACTGTGATCGAGTTGGCCATATGAAAGATCACTGTTTTGATCTTCATCCATGCAAGCACTGCGGTCGGCACACCCACTCTTCAGACAGATGCTTCAGACACAAGCCTCCTGCAAGAACCAAGATTCATCTTGGATGGATCGCTTCTTGGCAATGGGCATCAGCAGCCAAGAAGATGTTTACGACACATGTTAGAACTTGTTCACGGATATTGAGAAAACTTGCGGTTGAGTTTTTTCCATCATCTCACCTTGTCCCTGACAGGGGGGAAAATGGTGGTCATGTACAAGCTTCGACGACAGATCAAGCGAGCCTGAGCCACAATCTCTCATTCCATGTTCAGAGTTGTAGCCAGCAGTTCAAGCGAGCCTGAGCCACAATTCGTCATTCCGGATTCAGAGATGTAGCCAGAGATACGGATGCCCATGAGCATGCCTTCGGTTGGTGGATAACCTAAAACCATCATCTTTGGTTGGTGGATAACCTAAAACCATCATTTTCGGTTGGTGGATAACCTAAAACCATCATCTTTGGTTGGTGGAAAACCTAAAACCACCACAGGTAGTAGACCTCCCTTCTTTTAGGTTGAAGGTCTCCCTTTTTATATGAGGGACAATTCCTCTAGCAGAAGCCTTCAGCTTCTTGCCAGTTTTGGAAGAGTTCCGGGAACTGCAACAAGTATTGAGTTCCAGTGTTTGTGGTCATCCTAAAACCACCTCTTTTTTACAACATTTCAGAGAGTTGATTCAGCCAAGTGCTGCCATATATACTTTGCAGATTTGTATTACAACTCTTTTCTTGGACTCACACATACCCCTTCGGATTAAGGGGGGATGTTGGAACACCTAATCCTACATGGGTAGGTGTGGAATGCGAAAAGTCACAATGGAGTTCAAGTGACCTTGGAATGTGAAACCAAGAGTCACACCATTGTACTATAAATGTACATCTTTGTATAATGGAAAATAAGAAAGCCTCACGCTTATCTTTCATTGTGTTGAGTCTCTTGTGTGTGTGTTTATTCTTCTCATACACCATGTGTGTGCTTCAACATGATGTTTAACAGTGATGTTGGGATTCAGACTCATTTAACTGAGATTTTGTGAGGAAATATCATATACCTCTATCTGTCTCGGTTGGAAGAGTGCAAGGCTTGTCAGAGTAGAGTAGGTTCCTGCTTCGGACCTCGGGAAGGCCTATTCAATAGCAAGGCTAAGGTTGTAAGGTTTTCTTTTATTCAAAGTTAATACAAATGAATTCATTTTTCTCAATAAGCTGTTAATTATCTATTTATTTCATGGATTCCTTGATCAACATGATAGGCATGATTTATAATATTTACTATACAGGTGCTATTTAATGTTTGCTTGTTTGTGACTGCAGGTCTTTAAAGATAACTTCTTCTAGTGACCGAAGGACAACTACTTCGAACAAGCATTGGATCTACGGCAAGACCTTAACACCTTTATAGTATTCTTTTGTAAATCGCATGTCTAGAGAAAGATAGGTTTATTTGGCTGTTTGTTGCTAGATTACCTTTTGGTACTAGGGAGATCGATCTTGTCCACAAGATTGATTTTTCTGGTCAACACATCTCCTGGTGAGATGTCAAGAAATTTATGATCAGTGGCCTTGGAATTTGGACTTTGCTTCCCTTCGAACTGCTTTTTGTGATCTCCTTTATTCAACATATGATGTTATACCTTTCAAAGCTTAGGGCCTTCTCTTCAGGCTTCAACTTTAGAAGATAATCATCCAATCCAATCTAAACTTTTCTATGGTATTTACAATGAGCAAAGTAAAAAAAGAAAAATGAACTAATGGTTAATCTGGAGAAAAGTAGTGCTTCGGCATTCTACCATTGATTGGTCCACCTGGTAGATATGTTCCATCTAAGTCCTTCAAGAAAAATGCATATTTGCCTCTGTAACCATAAATGATGTATGGGCCTTTCCATACAAAATCAAATTTCCCATGTTTCCCTTTATATTTTCTTCTGGAATCCCATTTGAGTACTCTATCACCTATGAAAATCATCTTCTTTGGTTTTCTTATAAAAAATCTTTTTGATTTTGTCTTGGATTACTTGATATTTGATATAAACTTCTTCCTTGGTTTGCTGAAAATGAATTGTATGATTTATCCTCCTTTGTATGTCATTTGGTTCTACTTGCAGCTCTTGAATCATTTTCATCATGGGCACTCCTAATGAGGATGGTGTTATCACTCAGGTTTTCCTAGAAGTTGTGTAAGAGGAAAGTATACCCGAGGTAACCACAAACCAACCTTTTAGATGCAGAATCTAGCCAATCTGCATCCAGAGAGGGCTCTCTCTTTATGATTTATCTTTGTTTTTGAATGATTTTAGGCTAGTTATAGATTCAAAGTTTGCTTTGGGAAAATGGTGGAATCCACAAACTAAGGGCAAGGTTGAGGGCTTTCAGTCCATTGGGCTATGGAGTCTAAGGATGGCTTTACTGGATTTCTTTTCTAAACACAAGATGGTATTACAGGGCAAGATAGCTAGACAGAGAACAATCCTTAAAATTTAAAGTGGATGGATGGTCATGAAGGGATGAAAGGCAACTAAGAATCTTTCACCATATTCAAGAGAAAGAAGAGAAATGACTACAAGCAAAGAGCAATGAAGGATTCTTTGTTACAGTAATCAACAATGTTGAAATCAGCAAAACATGAGCAATTAAGAATTCATGCTTATAAATAATCCAGAAAAAAACATCGAGAATAATCTCATGTGAAAACAGAGTACAATTAAGCAAATTCTGTTTCAATCCTTTATGTAAACTATTCAGAAACGGATATGATGATAGCATAAACTAATATAAAATTTAAACACAAGGGTTGGAAAACTTATTGAACCGAAGTCCAACACATGAATCCTGCAACAAGTCCAGTGCTTCAAAACGTCATCCAGTAAGCCACAAGTAAATTTGTCCAAAAGCTTTTTATTCCGAAAACCTCAATGTTACAACAGAGTAATAGAATCCACCCCTCAAAACTCTCTTTGAGGGCTTATTTATACAAAAATAATCCTAACAATCTTACTCTATCATAGCCAATAATTCAGGCTGATTTAAAGCATATTTACAAACAAACAAGAGACACATGGTCTCGTAAATAGAATAATGAATAACGGCTGATGTGCTGTTCCTTTATTCATGGACGTGCTAAGGATAAGTGCTCAAAATAGGGCTCTGTGCTGTCCTTTGCGTATTCCTTTGACTTGTTGAATACTCTTTCTTCTCACGGATACTCTTTGACCTTTCATCTGATACTCTTTCATCTGCATTTCTGTTTTTTTTACCATTTACTCAATAGTAAAGATAAACTTTTATCCTGACAACATTTTTTTACAAAATTTCCAGCATTTCCTTCCACCACTGATCATCTGGTATCATTGTTCTTCTGAGCTTCCTTAAAGTTTCATCGGCTTTAGTAAGTTTATAAAAAGTGGGCTCGTTCGGAAATAGATATTTTAATTCATGCTCCAGATGAAATAGATTCCTCACTTTTTCATAAATACTTTTCCCGGTTGGTATTACAGGTTCTGATGAGCTAGTAGAACCTATATTAGTAGAACCTATCGCTGTATTTTTAGCATGAGCTTGGATTCTTTTCTCATAGGTTTCTAAGTCTACTATTTGATCCTCTGTGAGCATGGGACTTGGCAAATCACCGTCCAGCAGAGCTTGAAACTTTTCTCTGAAAACGTTGATGTCGACCAAAATATCAGTACACTTTCTTTCTAGATTTTGCATGAAAGTTCTCTTGGTGAAAATCCTCTTTGCTTCCAAAACTACACCTGTTCTGTCATCAATTCCTAACAATGCTAGTTTTTGTTTTGTTCTGGAATTCAAAAACTGAATGAGCTGCTGGGCCAGCTCTGGCTTGCCTCTTAATTCATGTCTAGTTTTATTTATTTCCTCTTGAGCTATCTTGACTAACTCATTCTGCTCAAAAATAGCTTGGATGGAAGGCCAAATATCTTTTATTAAGTTAATGATGTTGTCCCAAAGAATATCATTTATTTCGTTCAGAGGCTTTTCCAGTGAAAGATCTTTTTGCAAAGCCTCAACCAATTTCTCCAATCTTTTTATTTCCCTGAGGTTGTCAGCAGCTGTCTTTTTGGATGTGTCATATTTTCCCTCTAATTTTGTTAATTGTAATTTTGTTTCTTGGAGTTCTGTGACCTTTAGCTGCAGACTCTCCATCTGTTTAATTAAATCCTCAGAATTCAAATTAGAAATGTTTACCTGAGATGGTTGTTCCTGCTGTCCTGTAGTCGTAGTACCTGTTGTTGAAGTTTGCTTGATGATTTCCTGTTCCTGCAATGCTTTTTCCAACTCCTTTTCTGTTTCATTTAGTCGCTCTGTCAAATTCAAGAGCAACTCCATCATTTCTTCTTGTGAATTTCCTTTTATAATTTCCTGTGTCTGGGGGTGCCTCGAGGCTGGTATTTTCAGTCGTTTTCTGAGTGCAGCTATATCATCCTCTTTCTTTTTTATCAGTGCCTCAATACCTTTAGTGTCTTTGGGATTGTGACCCAAACCAATGATGATCTCTTCTAGAGACTTTATTCTATTGTCCTTGGCCTGTGAGGAGGCCCTTTCAATCTTCAATGTTGCAGTAGTATTATTCAAGGAATCTTGTAGTGTTAAAGTTGCCATGGCTTTGTTGGTGAGAGTAGAATAAACCATTTCCCCTGTTTGCCTATGAAGCTCTATCTGATCCAAGGGATGGATATCTTTTGCTAAAACTTCAAAATTTGTTCTGATGTAATCTGTTGCTGAAGTTGGCTTTGGCACCTTAGCTTTGAAGTGGCTCATTTGCATTTTACCTTGTGAAAGATCAAATGCTGACATCAACCTTTGCTGATTGTGAGGAGCCATCTTCATATACTGATCATAGACCTTCATTTTCAATGGTTCATTCTTTGTTTTGATATTAATGAAGGTTTTCTTAATGTCTCCAGTATCTGTCTTTGGCGGTCTGAAAGAAGATACTTCAGTGCTTAACTGCTTTTGTATCCCTTTCTGGCTTATGTTTGTTTCACTTACTGTACCTGTTTGCTGACTATCTTCCCTGCCATCATCAAATACTTCATCTATAATCTCTACATCTGGAGGTGGATCAGACTTGTGTTTTTTTGCTTGATAAACTTGTGGGGCTCCTTTTGAAGGTGTGGTATCTGGAGCTAGCCTCTTTTTCCCTATTTCCACATTCAGTGGAGTTTGCATCTCTGGAACTTGGATTTGCTTTGCTGGTGTTTGAGAAATCTGAGATGGTTCTGGTGCTTTGGAACTCTGTGATTTTTCTGCCATGACCAGGGTTTCAATGACCTGAACTATAGGTTCTTTTCCTTTACCCTTGGGCTCTGCTGCTACTGATGGACTATCTTCCTGTATAGCTTGTTGTAGAGTAGCTGCTGAAGATGTGCCAATGTATGGTACCTGCATTTGATCATATGTTTCTAGGTCAAATTTCTTCTCAGCATCTTTCATAAGTTTATTCAATTTGGCAGCTCCACTTCCCTCTTCAACAAGTGTTCCTTTAACCCATTCATCTTGATTTGCATACTATTCTATGTCAGGAATTCTGTGATGTACATAAGGAGATGACTTATTTTTTAACCTTCTTTCACAAATGAAACCAAAGGGGTCATAAGGGACCCAACGGAAAGATGTCTGGAATTTTTTCTCTAATATAAGTTCTGCATCTCTTTCAGCTTCCCTAGAATTGCAAATGAAAGGACCTAACTGGCTTTCGATCCTTAAATGTGCTTTCTTCTTTACATTGCAGAAATGGATTACATCTGAGTTATTCATCTGTCTAAAGTATTCCAAAGCAAAAATTCTCATTGGTACATATCTGGGTAACTTGAATGGATGTAATTCACATCCATAAATCCTGATGACTGTATGGTTTTGGTACAAGTACCAATCCCCAACTTTGTAACTTTTTGACAATTGCAGGGTCTTTCTTATCTCAGTACTAAGCCTGGGGGGAGAAACTCCCGTTAACAAGGTTGTAGCAGGATGTACAAATTGATCAATGAATTCTGAATAAGAGTAGGGAGAATCAGAGGACAAATGAATGATGGGGGACCAAAAAATAACAGACCTGGGATTACCTTTAGCATCAAGTTTCTGAACAGGGAAAGGGAATTTGTCTGAGTAATAGAAAATTATGAGATGATAGATAACTGAGGAGTTTCATCATCTAGCCTTAAAAATTGATCATGGATTTTGTTGGCAATGAAGGAAGCATAATCATACTTAATCTCAGGAGGCTGCCCAGGGGTAAAGATAGATAGCAAAGCCAGAGTTATCTCATCTACATACTCACTGGTATTGAATCCTAAAACAAAAGATATTACATTCACAATAAGCCTTCCCAATTGATTGAAAAAGTAAAAACCATAGGGGGGAGTTCCTTTTGGCTGATGCTCAGGTAACATGAAATACTGACACATTGCTTTCAATTTCTCTGGAGTTAACAGTCTGGTTTTCTCAATCAACCCTTCCATGGATAGAGGTGCTAATTCTTGTTCTGGCTCAAATTTTAACATAGCATTGATAGCCTGAGGTGTGATAGGGAACAGAACACTTTGATCAGGAGCTAATACAGCTCTTTGTGCAGGATCATAATTTGCATGACAATAATGAATGATTTCAGGGAAAACGTGGACTGTAGGAATAAAATACCTTGGGAGATTGGATTCCCACAACCCTATAAGATCTTGCCCCTTTGAGTGTTCATCTCTGCAGCGACAGAAGCTCAAACGGGGACTTTCATCAAAATGCAGGTCTTTTATTTGGAAATCTTCATCTATGAGAGGCAAGTAGTCTAAATCTCGGTGGGGAGCATTCAAAGGAGTGACATTTAGAGCAGTTGGGGCCTCCATTTTGGTTCTTGTGGATTCAAAATGGAGGTTTCAGTTTTCTTTCAGACCGGACGGGATATCTGACAAAAGAGGAAATTGGAACAATTTGCAGGTTTGGGAAGCAAATTCACAGGTTTTAAATCTTCAATGAGGACTTCAGAGAGGAATTTTGACCACTTTTTCAGAGAAAAACACAGGAAACTAAGTTTAACTTGCAGTCGGGGCGCGGAATGATAAATACCTGTTTTTTAATGGAAACTGGTTCTTCAACAGGTAATGAACAATGGCGGGGACGTTCTTCAATACTGGCGCAGCGGAATTTCTGAGTAATTTGGTGTATTTGCAGTGAATTTTGAAAATTGCAGCGGGAGCTTAGTCTCTTTTGGAAACTAAAAATAACTGAAAAAACGCGAAAAATGGCTTAAAAACAAGTCAAAAGGGTTTTTGTCGTTTTCGAGGTGATGACGTCATTAGGGCGTACAGGGTGACGTAAGGAAGTGGGACCGGCGGTATGCGGTAAGCGGTAAGCGGTAAGCCCGCACCGCTTATGGACGAGGGCGGTAAAAGTTGCAATGGCAGCGATTCCACAGGACGCTTGCCACGTGGAATGCTGAATAGTCAAAAACCGCCTACTCCCCGCTGGCTAAATAACTCACACGGGATGGGCAGCGGGATTGATCAGGACCGTTGATCAACGGAGGGACGATCCGACGGTTGAAAGGGATGGGAACATGTGTGACTTCAAAGGTGGGCCCATCGGGGTTTTAAAAGGTTTTAACGTGTAATCTAATTACCCCGGGGAGAAGTTAATAGGCGGGAATGGTTGTTAATTAGTCCAAATGATCAATTAACCCCATGGAATTATGAAATTGGTTTGCGGCGGTAGTTTGGCCAGGTGGAATGCTACGTGGACGGAACACTATGGCACAGGACTCCGTCGCATTTTATTCTTTGTTTTTGGTGTTAAACACATATATTACATGTCTAACGCTTTTTTACATATATTTTATTATACGATGAATTAATTAAAACACAACTAATTCACCATAGGGCGGGGATTATATATAAGGCTATAGTTTTAACCAAAGGGCTTTATAAAGCGGAATATTTAAAAATGTGCGGGAATATATACTTTGGTAAAACATTATAATAAGAGGGTTTTTTGGGGATATTTATTAGAAAGGGGAGTTATATACTTAGGAAAAGGGGTTCCACTAGGAATTTAATATAATAGAGTTAAATGTTAATATGATAAAGGACAAGGAAAATCAAAACATCTTTGTACATCTAATAAAGTGAAAACTTATGAAGTAAATTGCACATTTTATCTTCAACACTTAAGCTTAGAATAACAAGTTGTCTTGAGGAATTTTATGGAATGTTGCCTCAGTTTCCTAAGTAAAATAGGATTTTACTTAGGAAAAAGTTAAAGATGGAAGATAACAATGATGAATTATCTCAAGTGCTTAGGTCTTTTTGATCATTAGGCCGAGGGTCCGGTCCCTCCAGAAGTCAAGGAAATGCCTTGAGCCCCTTTGATCTCAAATTACCTTAGTACTTTTGGGGAAATTAGTAAAACTCTCGAGGGGGAAAAATGATGAGGGAGGTTAATGAATTTGACTTTGCTTGCTGTGATTTTCCAGTGTATTTCCTGCTTTAGTACTTGTGATGAAAGTAAATGATTAACCAACATGTAGCAGCACCATCCATCAGATAACACTTTGCAGCACCATCTACCTACCCTATCTACTTAACACTACCATTTTGTCTTCTTTATTAGGGTGCATTTAGACTTGCAAACCCTGATCAATCTTTTTTCTTTTTACATGATGAATCTATCTATTTCTACCCTTATTACATCCAAGGGCTCAGATTAAACTGTTGAGCACCTTTTATTCACTCTACCTAGCTACTTATCTGCCAAGATTAAACTGTTTGGCTAGATATTTATTTTCTAATCTATAACATGAAATTGAAATATGACTAAGTCAAGTTTAAACAGTTTGACTTATTCATGAATTGTGGCAAAAATTTCACAATCTGCACACAATTAATTTATTACAACAGATGACAAAAGTAGTGGCATTTAGATTTGCACACTTTCCTTGGTCTATTTTTTTTTTTTGGGTTCATTTCTTTCTCTTTTTGACCATTTTTATTCTTTTTACCCTTTGATCTTTCTTTTAGGGTATACCCTCTTTACATTTTTTAAATTTTTTTATTTTTTTGGTTTTTCAAGAATATGGAACACCTTTGCTCAAGTAAGAAGGTTTGAACATATTCCACACTTCCATCAAGACAATCATGAAAGATGAAACCTATTGATATAGGAGGCTAACACTGGCTCCACTTGGGGATGGCTTTTCCTTGTGGAAAGTCAAGAACAGTAGATCAGATGCCTCAGAATGTCTTCAAACTGAAAGCATAGAATTTTCCTTCTTCTGGTAGCTTTATTTTACATATGACAGTAAAACTTTTGGAACTTAGGGCCTTCACTTCGGGCTTCAATTCCAAGAATTCACCATTCAATCCAAACTGCAGTAACAAAAATAAAACAAGCAAACAATATATTATGTACAAGTTAGAAACATTTAAACATTCTAGTAAATTGGATCAAAATAATGCTTAAGCATTCGACCATTGACTGGTCCTTCTTCAACTTCTGAATTGTCCAAGTCCTTCAAAAAGTAAGTGTTGTTTCCCTGCAAGGCATGAATGATATAAGGCCCTTTCCACAAAAAATCAAACTTCCCATGTTTTCCTTTTTCTTCTCTTCTAGAATCCCATCTTAGGACTTTGTCTCCTAACTGAAAATCCTCTGCTTTAGTCCTTTTATCAAACATTTTCTTTAGCTTTTCCTGTAAGACTTGTGATCTTTGGTATACCTCTTCTCTGGTTTGTTGCAGGTGGATTGTTTGATTAATTCTTCTTTGAATGTTATTTGGCTCCACTTGAGCCTCCTGAAGTAATTTCATGACAGGGATTCCTAAAGATGATGGGAATCTTGCTTCCAGACCATAAACTAATTCATATGGACTTGTCCCAATGGATTTCTTGGTTGTAAGTCTGTCTGCCCATAATGCATAGGTCAGTTTCTTATGCCAGTTCTTTTTATTTTCCTCCAACAATTTCTTAATGATATTGATCAAACTCTTATTGGAGGATTCTGCTAGTCCATTACCTTGGGGGTAATAGGCTGTTTAATGGCCTAAAGTAATATGATATTTATGGCAGAAATTAATCATTTTCTTTGATTTAAATGAAGCAGCATTGTCTGTTATAATCTTTTCTGGACATCCAAATCTTGAAAGTATGTTGGTTTCAAGAAACCCTATGATTACAGAATCATTGGACTGTCTACATGGGATGGCTTCAATCCATTTGGTGAAATAGTCTGTAGCAGTTAAAATCCATCTATGTTGCCCTGAAGAAGGGGGGTGAATTTCTCCAATAAAATCTAATCCCCATTGTTGAAAGGGTCTTTCTGTGGAAACTGGTTTTAAAGGCAGAGGTAACAACTTTCTTTTACCCTCAAATATTTGACATTTGTGACAGCTTGTTACAAATTTCTTTACATCAGAAAATAATGTTGGCCAGTAAAAACTAGCCCTTAAGATCTTGTCTGCAGTGTATTTCCAGTAGAGATGTCCTCCACAATCCCCTGCATGAAATTCATTAAGCACTTTATCAGCTTCATCTTTTAAGAGACAATTCAATAATATTCCTTCATGATTCTTCCAAAATAGAGTGCTATCTAAAATACAATATTTCAAAGATGTCATTTTTAAAAATCTTTGCTTGGTTCTGGACAACCCTGGAGGAGCTTGCAGGTTTAATAGAACATGAATTATATCAGTGTACCAAGGTGAATCTAAGAAAGCTTGACTGATCTGAGGAGTCGCCATCTCCTGCTCGTTATCCAGTTCATTGATATCTAAGGCTTGGCAATTGGTTTCTGTCATAAGTTGTGCTAAGCCTTGGCCTTTTATCAGTTTGGTTGGCTTGATTTCGATATCATATTCCAAAATGGTAGCTATCCACTTACCTCGTTTACCTTCAATGCCATCTTGAGTCAAAATATCTTTAACTACTGCATTAGGCACATATGCTATCACATGAGAATATAATATGTAAACTCTGAAATCTTTGATTGCTTTTACCAATGCAAAAGCCCGTTTTTCCATAATATTGTACTTTAGAGGTGCATCCCTCAGTGCTTTACTAAAAAATGCTATTGGCTTTTCACACCCTTGGTCATCTTTTTGAAGTAAAACAGCTGCAACAGTATGTTCAGAAGCAAATGAAAAAATAATAAAGTCTCTGTCAAATTTAGGACTGGTCAGAACTGGTGTTCTTGTTAAAGCCATTTTAATTTCCTCGAATGATTGTTTGGCTTCTACACTCCAGTCAATGCTTGAATCTTTCCTCAACATGTTAGTTAGTAATCTAAGTAACTCTGCGAGACTAGAAATGAATCTTCTCAAGAAATTTATTTTTCCTATGAATGCTTGCAATTCTTTTATGTTTCTGGGGTGGAGTATTTGCAAAATTGCTTGAATTCTTTCTGGATCAATTCTAATGCCATCTTTAGAAATAATGTGTCCTAAAAGCTTTCCTTCTTCCAAACCAAACAACGACTTCTTAGGATTCAAAGAAATTCCATATTTTCTGCACTTTATAAATACTTGCCTTAGGTGATCTAAATGTTCTTGACCTGTTTTAGAAAAAATAGTCAAATCATCTAGGTAAATAACCAGAAAATCATGTATCTCTTTAGCAAAAGCAATATCCATTGCTCTTTGAAATGTAGCTCCTGCATTCTTGAGCCCAAATGGCATTTTGACATATTTAAACGTACCCCATGGTGTGGTAACTGCTGTTTTATCCTGATCATCAGGATGAACCAGAATCTGGTTGTACCCTGAAAATCCATCCAGTAGTGATATTCTCGAAGATCCCACTACCCTTTGCAAAATGTGATCCATTTTAGGTAGAGGATAGTTGTCTTTTAAAGACACTTTATTCAAATTCCTTAAATCAACACACAATCTGATTTCTCCTGTCTTTTTTCTGGTTGGTACTAGGTTAGAAACCCATTCTGAAAATCTGATAGGAGATATAATCCCTGCTTCAAACATTCTTTTGATTTCCTTTTCAATTGAGGGTAATAAAACAGGATTAATTCTCCTAAGCTTTTGTTTAAAAGGTTTCTGATCTGGTTTCAAAGGTATAGTATGTTGAATGATGGATGTATCATAAGATTTGAGGTCTTCATAACTCCAAGCAAAGACGTCCTGGAATTCTTTTAATAGTTCAACATATTTTACCTTCTGATCTTTTGGAAGAGATTTAGACAATTTAACAATTTTTGGATGTTCTGATGTTCCTAAGTTGCATTCCTCCATATCGGCTTTAACAGGTTCCATTTTAGGTCTGAATGGAATATCATTTGAGTCAAATAGATCTTCCAAAGGTGTTAATCCTTTGGGTAATTGATTATCTTTTAAATTGATGATTTCTGTCTCATCTATGATCTCATCAAATTCCATTTGTTTCAAATTTTGCATGTCTTTTTCAGTGAATGTGGTTGGATGCAGCATATGAGTTGCATTTTCTCTTGAAATTTCCATTTTTTGTTCTTTTTCTTGATCAAATTTATCAGCAGTCATGTCTTCATCTATATTACAGTTAGAAAACTCATTCTGAAGTGTCAAAAAACTATTGATTTGATAGTTATTCACAAATACTTGCCAATTCAAAACATTGTCGGGTATTGCAGGCCTGTGTCTTATCTCAGCTGAAAACTGATGATTAGGATCAAAAGGCAACTTACATGTACTAGCAAACATTGCTAAACCGTGAGCATGCAAGTTTTGTTTCCTGGGAATCTTGGCAAGTTGGGCTTGTAGAAATGTGTTGAGAATCTCTACAACTGTCTCTCGGTATTGTTTCAGTCTCATGTCCTTTGTTGCACATTCTCCTTTAATCTGTTGGATAATTAGTTCAGAGTCGCCTATGATTGATACCCTAATGCCTCCTAACTTTTTGACATGTTTAAGCCCCAATAAAAGAGCTTCATACTCTTCCATGTTGTTAGTGCATTTGAAATTTAACCTATAAGCATGACCCTCTGCATGATTGTTCTCTACATTGTGTAACCAAATTCCAGCTCCTGCACCTAGTCTGTTTACTGAGCCATCAAACTCTAAATGCCATAGAATTTCATGTTCATAGTTTTCATCAATTGTTTTAACGTATTTTCTGACAGGAGCTAATTGTTTAGTTTTTTCAGGTTTTTCTTGGTCATCTGGTGTTTCTTTGTTTTCAGATATTTCTTCAATTTTGACAGTGGTTTTGTTTATGATTTCCATTTCAGGAGCTTCTATTTCAGTAGGAAGATCTGACTCAGCATTGTATAGAATAAAAGAATCCATGTCAGAATGTACAGAATAAACAGGGAAGTTTTCAGGCTTCTCATGGCTACTCACTAAGTACTTCATCAAAGTTTCTCTATATAATCTTTTAGGCTGACCAAATACTGAAATAGTTGCATAAGACATGTCTAATTGAATAGATCTTCCAAGTTTAGCACCCCAAGACCTAGACAACAACATACCATATTTGGGTGGAATATCAGCGACTACTATGTCCATTAAAATCTGATTTTCAGTTAGTATTGAACCATAGTGGTCACGTATCTTTAATTGGAACCTAAACATTTTACCTCCGATCGGAATCAATGAAAACAATTCTTTTGTATATTCCGTAATATTCTTAGATCTAACTTTTCCATTAATGCTTTTTGGCATCAAAAGATCAAATTGTGAGATGTTCCAGAATCAAGCATTGCATTATGGAGTATCTTGTCGTGAACATTCAGGCTTACATAAAATGGAGGAGTTCCTCCACTTTCTGGTTTGCCATTAACCTCAGGGCCAAAAAGAAGTTTGGGTCGATCATCAAGAATATTTACTGAATCATCTAATCCAGTAATGTTAATGTTTAAAGACTTGGAAATCTGATTCTACAGACATCATGTTTAGCCACCGAGCCAATCTCCGATAAAGGAACAGCTATCTTGAGTTTGCCTATTTCAGCTTCTAGATTAAAGGGTTTTTCTGTTTGAGCTTTAGTGTTTTGCACAGTTGGATTTTCTCTGTTTACTGGATCTTCAATGTTTTTCTCTTTTTCATGAATGAAGTTTTGCTTTGGAGATGTTTCAGGACTAACTTCTGCTGTTTCTTCTACAGTTCCTACTTGAGGAGATGTATTGGATTGCTGTTTGTCAATTGGTTGGTTGTCAGAGACATCTTCAATTATTGGATTTGAAAAACTAGGAGTTATCCTAGGCAAAATTTGTATTTGGGGAATGTTTTGTACAGGGGGAATGTTTTGTTTTCCTTTGACATTTTGTTTTGTGGTTTTCTGCTTATTTTTCTCTGGTACATCTATCCGTCTACTTCTCAAGTTGTACTGCTTATGAACCTCGTAGATTGCTGTGTCATAGCCTTCTTTGAAATCAAAAGTCTCACCTGAATGAGGGTGGAATGTTTCAAGGATATGATTCTCTTGATCATCCTGAGATAGGAAGACTTCTGGTTCATCTTTGTCCTCATTGACATTGTTTATTTCTACATCTTTTGTAGGTTCTTCTGAGGTTGAACCTTCAACAAAGTTTTCTTGGAAAGGTGGTCTAATGTTTTGATCAGGGACATTCTTTCCAATATTTTGGTTCAGATTCCCCCTAAAGTTTGGGTTTCTTGCAACATTCTGGTTATCAGTAGCAGACTTTCTTTCAATGGTTTCCACTCTATCACCTAATCTTTCCATACCTTTAATGATTGCATCCAGCTTCTTTTCAAAAGCTGAAGGTTCTTCATTCATAGGCATTCTTCTCTCTGCCCTAGCTCTGGCTCGTTTTTCTATCAGATTTGCTTCTACACTCACCACTATGCTTTGCATTTCCTCTAATGTTTGTGGAGCTCTTTCCCTAAGAGAATAAGTTATATCAGAGTCAAAACCGTCTGGAAATTTGACCAACACGTTATTAGGTGGGGGTCTTAGGTTCAGAGGAACTGCATGATATGATTCATTGAATCTTATGATGTAATCTTGTACGGTTTCATTTGGTCTTCTTCTTAATTTTTCGAATTCTGATAGGATCTGGAGAGGATCCTTCTTTTTCTCCCATCTGTTCAAAAATGCCCTATACAAAGCTTCTAGGTCAGCAATACTGTTCGGGGTGAGAGCCCTGAACCAAGTTCTAACTTCTCCGGTAAGACTTTGTACAAAAATTCTCATACGGATATCATCAGTATCGATCTCATAAAACTCAAAGTAATCTGTCATCCTTTTGGTGTGTTGTTGAGCTGTGTAGGTACCTGATCCGTCAAAAGGTGTGATCTTACTTTGGTAGTCTGGTGGTAAAGCTAGAGGGTTGGCTGGTAATATTAAAGGGGCATATCGATTGGCCATTGTAAGATAAAGTGGAGTGACAGGAGTAGCCGGTCTAGTAGGAGGAGAAGGCGGTCTTACGGGAGGAGATGGAGGTCTAATAGGAGAAAATGGAGGTCTAACAGGTGTTTGAAAAGTGGCTGAGCTCGGAGATGCTTCAGTTATCACAGAAATGTTTGAGCTTTCTTCAAAGGCTTGCTCAGATTGAATGGAGTTATGCAATTCTCTGTCAAGATGATGTGAAACAAATCTGTATTGCAAATCTTCAAAGAACAAAGGATCCGGAATTAATCTAGATAATTCAGTCTCAGAGAAATTTACAAACAAAGATGTTTCAAATCGTGCATCAAAAGGAATGTCATCAATATAAATAATTTTCACAGGACAAGATGCAGATCTAGAGAGTGGTCTAGAACTACCTGTACTTTCCTGACTTTCTCTTTCAGAACTTTCTCGACTTCCTTGTCTTCTAAGAATCCTAGGGATCAGGTTTGGATTTTCAAATATTGGTGGTGGATTGGGGTCAGGGTTTGACCTAGTATGTCGAATCCTTTCTGAAGCCAGTTTTCTTAGAATATGTGTTTTTGGATTTTGGGTTTTAATTACAAAATAAATACAACTTCTACAAATTCTTTAAGAAATAATGATATGTGATTAAAATTTCCTCAAAGATCTGTTTAAACTAGAGAATCTGATTGAAAAATTTGAAACTAAGATTCAACTTATAAGCTAAATCAGAGATAGACTGAAACAACATTTATTTACTTTTGCATTTGCATAGCAAAAGCAATTTCAAAGGCTACCTGGTTGATCTTCAGACTCTGTCCATAGCTTATAAATCAAACAATAATATCAATAAAATGATTCAGTTCCCCAGTATGGTCGCCACTATGTTATCACTCAGGTTTTCCTAGAAGTTGTGTAAGAGGAAAGTATACCCGAGGTAACCACAAACCAACCTTTAGATGCAGAATCTAGCCAATCTGCATCCAGAGAGGGCTCTCTCTTTATGATTTATCTTTGTTTTTGAATGATTTTAGGCTAGTTATAGATTCAAAGTTTGTTTTGGGAAAATGGTGGAATCCACAAACTAAGGGTAAGGTTGAGGGCTTTCAGTCCATTGGGCTATGGAGTCTAAGGATGGCTTTACTGGATTTATTTTCTAAACACAAGATGGTATTACAGGGCAAGATAGCTAGACAGAGAACAATCCTTAAAATTTAAAGTGGATGGATGGTCTTGAAGGGATGAAAGGCAACTAAGAATCTTTCACCATATTCAAGAGAAAGAAGAGAAATGACTACAAGCAAAGAGAAATGAAGGATTCTTTGTTACAGTAATCAACAATGTTGAAATCAGCAAAACATGAGCAATTAAGAATTCATGCTTATAACTAATCCAGAAGAAAACATCGAGAATAATCACATTTGAAAACAGAGTACAATTAAGCAAATTCTGTTTCAGTCCTTTATGTAAACTATTCAGAAACGGATATGATAATAGCATAAACTAATATAAAAATTTAAACACAAGGGTTGGAAAACTTATTGAACTGAAGTCCAACACATGAATCCTGCAACAAGTCCAGTGCTTCAAAACGTCATCCAGTAAGCCACAAGTAAATTTGTCCAAAAGCTTTTTATTCCGAAAACCTCAATGTTACAGCAGAGTAATAGAATCCACCCTTCAACACTCTCTTTGAGGGCTTATTTATACAAAAATAATCCTAACAATCTTACTCTATCCTAACCAATATTTCAGGCTGACTTAAAGCATATTTACAAACAAACAAGAGACACATGGTCTCGTAAATAGAATAATGAATAACGGCTGATGTGCTGTTCCTTTCTTCATGGACGTGCTAAGGATAAGTGCTCAAAATAGGGCTCTGTGCTGTCCTTTGCGTATTCCTTTTGACTTGTTGAATACTCTTTCTTCTCACGGATACTCTTTGACCTTTCATCTGATACTCTTTCATCTGCATTTTTGTTTTTTACCATTTACTCAATAGTAAAGATAAACTTTTATCCTGACAACATTTTTTACAAAATTTCCAGCATTTCCTTCCACCACTGATCATCTGGTATCATTGTTCTTCTGAGCTTCCTTAAAGTTTCATCGGCTTCAGTAAGTTTATAAAAAGTGGGCTCGTTTGGAAATAGATATTTTAATTCATGCTCCAGATGAAACAGATTCCTCACTTTTTCATAAATACTCTTCCCAGTTGGTACTGCAGGTTCTGATGAGCTAGTAGAACCTATATTAGTAGAACCTATAGCTTTATGTTTAGCATGAGCTTTGATTCTTTTCTCATAAGTTTCCAAGTCTACTATTTGATCCTCTGTGAGCATGGGACTTGGCATTTCACTGTCGAGCAGAGTTTGAAACTTTTCTCTGAAAACGTTGATGTCGACCAAAATATCAGTACACTTTCTTTCTAGATTTTGCATGAAAGTTCTCTTTGTGAAAATTCTCTTTGCTTCCAAAACTACACCTGTTCTGTCATCAATTCCTAACAATGCAAGCTGTTGTTTTGTTTTGGAATTCAAAAATTGAATCAGCTGCTGGGCCTGCTTCGGCTTGCCTCTTAATTCATGTCTAGTTTTGTTTATTTCCTCTTGTGCTATCTTGACTAACTCATTTTGCTCAAAAATAGCTTGAATGGAAGGCCAAATATCTCTTATTAATTCAATGATGTTGCTCCAAAGAATATCATTTATTTCGTTCAGAGGCTTTTCCAGTGAAAGATATTTTTGCAGTTTCAACCAATTCCTCCCAATCTTTATTTCCCCAGGTTGTCACACTGCCTTTTTGGATGGCCAGTATTTTCTCCTCTCCGCTTGAAACCACATTTGTGCGCATCATTTTTCTCAGACCTTTAGTTGCAAACTCTTGGTTCCATACTCAATCCTCGTAATTCAAATTAGAAATGTTTACCTGAGCTGGTTGTTCCTGCTGTCCTGTAGTTGTAGTTCCTGTTGCTGAAGCCTGCTTGAGAATTTCCTGTTCCTGCAATGCTTTTTCCAACTCCTTTTCTGTTTCATTTAGTCGCTCTGTCAAATTCAAGAGCAACTCCATCATTTCTTCTTGTGATTTTCCTTTTATTACTTCCTGTGTCTGTGGGTGCCTTGAGGCTGGTATTTTCAGTTGTTTTCTCAGTGCAGCTATATCATCCTCTTTCTTTTTTATCAGTGCCTCAATACCTTTAGTGTCTTTGGGATTGTGACCCAAACCAATAATGATCTCTTCTAGAGACTTTATTCTATTGTCCTTGGCCTGTGAGGAGGCCCTTTCAATTTTCAATGTTGCAACAGTATTATTCAAGGAATCTTGTAGTGTTAAAGCTGCCATGGCTTTGTTGGTGAGAGTAGAATAAACCATTTCCCCTGTTTGCCTATGAAGCTCTATCTGATCCAAGGGATGGATATCCTTTGCTAACACTTCAAAATTTGTTCTGATGTAATCTGTTGCTGAAGTTGGCTTTGGCACCTTAGCTTTGAAGTGGCTCATTTGCATTTTACCTTGTGAAAGATCAAATGCTAACATCAACCTTTGCTGATTGTGAGGAGCCATTTTCATATACTGATCGTAGACCTTCATTTTCAATGGTTCATTCCTTGTTTTGATATTAATGAAGGTTTTCTTAATGTCTCCAGTATCTGTCTTTGGCAGTTTGAAAGAAGAAACTTCAGTGCTCAACTGCTTTTGTATCCCTTTCTGGCTTATGTTTGTCTCACTTGCTGTACCTGTTTGCTGACTATCCTCCCTACCATCATCAAATACCTCATCTATAATCTCTACATCTGGAGGTGGATCAGACTTGTGTTTTTTGGCTTGATAAACTTGTGGGGCTCCTTTTGAAGGTGTGGTATATGGAGCTGGCCTCTTTTTCCCTATTTCCACATTCAGTGGAGTTTGCATCTCTGGAACTTGGATTTTCTTTGCTGGTGTTTGAGAAGCCTGAGATTGTTCTGGTTCTTTGGAACTCTGTGATTTTTCTGCCATGACCAGGGTTTCAACGACCTGAACTATAGGTTCTTTTCCTTTACCCTTGGGCTCTGCTGCTACTGATGGACTGTCTTCCTGTATAGCTTGTTGTAGAGTAGCTGCTGAAGATGTGCCAATGTATGGTACCTGCATTTGATCATATGCTTCTAGGTCAAATTTCTTCTCAACATCTTTCATAAGTTTATTCAATTTGGTAGCTCCACTTCCCTCTTCAACAAGTGTTCCTTTAACCCATTCATCTTGATTTGCATACTGTTCTATGTCAGGAATTCTGTGATGTATATAAGGAGATGACTTATTTTTTAACCTTCTTTCACAAATGAAACCCAAGGGGTCATAAGGGACCCAACGGAAAGATGTCTGGAATTTTCTCTCTAATATAAGTTCTGCATCTCTCTCAGCTTCTCTAGAATTGCAAATGAAAGGACCTAACTGGCTTTTGATCCTTAACTGTGCTTTCTTCTTTACATTGCAGAAATGGATTACATCTGAGTTGTTCATCTGTCTAAAGTATTCCAAAGCAAAATTTCTCATTGGTACATATCTGGGTAACTTGAATGGATGTAATTCACATCCATAAATCCTGATGACTGTATGGTTTTGGTACAAGTACCAATCCCCAACTTTGTAACTCTTTGACAATTGCAGGGTCTTTCTTATCTCAGTACTAAGCCTGGGGGGAGATACTCCTGTTAACAAGGTTGTAGCAGGATGTACAAACTGATCAATGAATTCTGAATAAGAGTAGGGAGAATCAGAGGACAAATGAATGATGGGGGACCAAAAAATAACAAACCTGAGATTACCTTTAGCATCAAGTTTCTGAACAGGGAAAGGGAATTTGTCTGAGTGATAGAAAATTATGAGATGATAGATAACTGAGGAGTACTTGAAAACCTTTTCATCATCTAGCCTTAAAAATTGATCATGGATTTTGTTGGCAATGAAGGAAGCAAAGTCATACTTAATCTCAGGAGGCTGCCTAGGGGTAAAGATAGATAGCAAAGCCAGAGTTATCTCGTCAACATACTCACTGGTATTGAATCCTAAGACAAAGGATATTACATTCACAATAAGCCTTCCCAATTGATTGAAAAAGTAAAAACTATAGGGGGGAGTCCCTTTTGGCTGATGCTCAGGTGACATGAAGTACTGACACATTGCTTTCAATTTCTCTGGAGTTAACAGTCTGGTTTTCTCAATTAGCCCTTCCATGGATAGAGGTGCTAATTCTTGTTCTGGCTCAAATTGTAACATAGCATTGATAGCTTGAGGTGTTATAGGGAACAAAACACTTTGATCAGGAGCTAATACAGCTCTTTGTGTGGGATCATAATTTGCATGACAGTAATGAATGATTTCAGGGAAAACGTGGACTGTAGGAATAAAATACCTCGGGAGATTGGATTCCCACAACCCTATAAGATCTTGCCCCTTTGAGTGTTCGTCTCTGCAGCGACAGAAGCTCAAACGGGGACTTTCATCAAAATGCAGGTCTTTTATTTGGAAATCTTCATCTATGAGAGGTAAATAGTCCAAATCTCGGTGAGGAGCATTCAAAGGAGTGACATTTAGAGCAGTTGGGGCCTCCATTTTGGTTCTTGTGGATTCAAAATGGAGGTTTCAGTTTTTCTTGCAGACCGGACGGGATATCTGACAAAAGAGGAAATTGGAACAATTTGCAGGTTTGGGAAGCAACTTCACAGGTTTTAAATCTTCAATGAGGACTTCAGAGAGGACTTTTGACCACTTTTTCAGAGAAAAACACAGGAAACTAAGTTTAACTTGTAGTCGGGGCGCGGAATGATAAATACCTGTTTTTTAATGGAAACTGGTTCTTCAACAGGTAATGAACAATGGCGGGGACGTTCTTCAATACTGGTGCAGCGGAATTTCGGAGTAATTTGGTGTATTTGCAGTGAAATTTGAAAATTGCAGCGGGAGTTTAGTCTCTTTCGGAAACTAAAAATGACTGAAAAAACGCGAAAAATGGCTTATTTACAAGTCAAAAGGGTTTTTGTCGTTTTCGAGGTGATGACGTCATTTGACGTACGGGGTGACGTAAGGGAGTGGGGTCGGCGGTATGCGGTAGGCGGTAAGCGGTAAGCCCGCACCGCTTTTGGACGAGGGCGGTAAAAAACGCGATGGCAGCGATTCCACAGGACGCTTGCCACGTGGAATGTTGAATAGTCAAAAACCGCCCACTCCCCGCTGGCTAAATAACTCACACGGGATGGGCAGCGGGATTGATCAGGACCGTTGATCAACGGAGGGACGATCCGACGGTTGAAAGGGATGGGAACTTGTGCGACTTCAAAGGTGGTCCCATCGGGGTTTTAAAAGGTTTTAACGTGTAACTTAGTAATCTAATTACCCTGGGGAGAAGTTAAGCGGGAATGGTCATATCAGTCTCAATGATCAATTAACCCTGGCGGAATTATGAAAATTGGTTTGCGTTAGTTTGGCCAGGATGCTACGGTGATCGAACACTATGGCAACAGACTCCGCTACTTATTTTGTTTTTGTGTTAAACACATATATTATATGTCTAACGCTTTTTATATATATTTTATTATACGATGAATTAATTAATACACAACTAATTCACCATAGGGCGGGGATTAATGTATAAGGCTATAGTTTTAACCAAAGGGCTTTATAAAGCGGGGTGTTTATTTTCAACGTGCGGGAATATATACTTTGGTAAAACATTATAATAAAGGGTTTTGGGGATATTTATTAGAAAAGGGAGTTATATACTTAGGAAAAGGGGTTTCACTAGGGATTTAATATAATAGAGTTAAATGTTAATATGAAAAAGGGCAAGGAAAATCAAAACATCTTTGCACATCTAAGAAAGTGAAAACTTATGAAGTAAATTGCAACATTTTATCTTCAACACTTAAACTTAGAATAACAAGTTGTTTTGAGGAATTTTATGGAATATTGCATCAGTTTCCTAAGTAAAATAGGATTTTACTTAGAAAAGAAGATGAAGACAACAAATGATGAATTATCTCATAAGTGTTGAATACTTGATCATTAGTTTATAACCTGTCCTCCTGCAAGTCGAGGAAATGTTTCTGAGT
The DNA here is from genome assembly GCA_034641835.2 of Pinus albicaulis. Classification (NCBI taxonomy): domain Eukaryota; kingdom Viridiplantae; phylum Streptophyta; class Pinopsida; order Pinales; family Pinaceae; genus Pinus; species Pinus albicaulis. The sequence continues at coordinate 17,740,309 of CM076575.1, forward strand.
CTTTTGATCTCAAATTACCTGCATTTTTGGGGAAATTAGTGAAACCTCCTTGAGGGGAAAATGATGAGGAGGTTAATGAATTTGACTCTGCCATTGCATTTTCCCACAGTATTTCCCCGTTTGCATTTGTGATGAAAGAAGCTTGATTAAACCAACATACAGTACCATCACATAACACTAAATACTCATCTTATAAATTTTGTCTACTTAACACTACCATTTTGTCTTCTTTATTAGGGTGCATTTAGACTTGCAAACCCCGATCAATCTTTTCTTTTTACATGATGAATCTATCTATTTCTACCCTTATTACATCCAAGGGCTCAGATTAAACTGTTGAGCACCTTTTATTCACTCTACCTAGCTACTTATCTGCCAAGATTAAACTGTTTGGCTAGATATTTATTTTCTAATCTAAAACATGAAATTGAAATATGACTAAGCCAAGTTTAAACAGTTTGACTTATTCATGAATTGTGGCAAAAGTTTCACAAGCTGCACACAATTATTTTATTACAATAGATGAAAAAGTAGTGTACTTAGATTTGCACTTCTTCTTGGTTCAATTTTTTGGGGTTCATTTCTTTCTTTTTTGACCTATTTTTGCTCCTTTTTAATCTCTTTATAGTTCTTTGTGTATACCCTCTTTACATTTTTTAAATTTTTTTATTTTTTTGGTTTTTCAAGAATATGGAACACCTTTGCTCAAGTAAGAAGGTTTGAACATATTCCACACTTCCATCAAGACAATCATGAAAGATGAAACCTATTGATATAGGAGGCTAACAGATGGAAAAACAAAATCCTTCTAATATACTAATTGATAGGGAGAGGTACCAATAGATTTCTTTGTAGTTAGTCTGTCTCCCCATAAGGCATTGACCAACCTTTTATTCTAGGTTTTCTTGTTATCTTCTAACAACCTTTTGATGATATTAACTAGGATTTTGTTGGAAGATTTTGCTAGTCCATTACCTTGAGTGTAATGGGCAGTGGAATGGCCAAGGTTGATATGGTATGTGTTACAAAAGTCTATCATTTTCTTGGATTTGAAAGCAACAACATTATCAGTAATGAGCTTTTTTGGGCATCCAAATCTAGAAAGGATGTTGTTTTCAAGGAATGAGATAATGACAGAGTCTATGGCTCGTCTAAAAGGGATGGCTTCTATCCACTTGGTAAAGTAATCAGTGGCTATCAAAATCCATTTATGTTGGGAAAAGGAGGGTGGGTGAATTTCACCAATGAAGTCTAAACCCAATTGCTAAAATGGAATTTCTACAGAGATGGGTTTGAGGGGTAATGATAAGAGTTCCTTATTCCGTTCAAATATCTGACATTTGTGACAAGAGGTCACATATTTTATAACATCTGCAAAGAGATTAGGCCAGTAAAATATTTCCCTTAAAATTTTATTAGTAGTTGTTTTCCAGTAAAGGTGTCCTCCAAAATCACCTGCATGAAATTCCTGCATAACTTTGCCAATTTCATCTTTCCGTAAATAGTTTAATAGAATTCCACCATGATCTTTCCAAAATGAAGCATTATCTATGATACAATATTTTGTTGCTTGCATTTTTAAGAATCTACCTTTAGTTCTGGATAAACCAGGAGGAGATTGTAAGTTGAGTAAAAAAAATATGATGTCTGCATACTAGGGTAAATCTAAAAAATATTCACTGATATGTGGAGTCGGAATCTCTTCCTAATCATCTATTGCTGCAATGAAATTTATATCTAAGGCTCGACAGTTCGATTCAGCCATGAATTTGACTAAACCTTGGCCTTTAATCAATTTTTTAGGCTTTATTTCAATGTCATATTCCTGTATTATGGCAATCAATTCGCCTCTTTTTCCATCAGGCCCATTCCGAGTTAGAATGTCCTTTACCATAGAGTTTGGAAGATATGAAATTATGTGGGAGTCTAAAATATACACTCTAAAATCTCTTATAGATTTCACTACAACAAGTGCTTGTTTTTCCATAATATTTTATTTTAGTGTTGCATCTTTTAAGGTTTTACTGAAAAAAGAAATGGGTTTTTCATAATCTTGATCATTATTTTGCAACAAGATGGCTACAATGGTGTGTTCTGAAGCAAAAGAAAAAATTATAAAATCTATTTTGAAATTAGGACTTATGAGGACAGGTGTTTAAGTGAGAGCTTCTTTTATTGCTTCAAAAGACTATTTAGCCTATACTGTCCACTTAAGTGTTGAATCTTTTTTAACATTTTATTCAATTCTATCATCAATTCCACTAAATTAGAAATGAATCTTCTAAGAAAATTTATTTTACCTAAGAATGCGGGTTATTCTTTGATGTTTCTAGGATGATTGATGTTTAAGATTTATTATATTATAGCTGGATCAATTCTAATACCCTCTTTAAAAATTATGTGTCCTAGGAGTTTTCCTTCTTCTAATCCAAAGAGTGTCTTTTTAGGATTCAAGGAAATACCAAAATTTTTGCATTTAATGAATTTTTGGAAAATACTGTGATATCATCTACTTAAATGACTAAAAATTCATGTATCTCCTTTGTGAAAGCTATGTCCATATCTCTTTGGAATGTAGCTCCAACATTCATTAATCCAAAGGGAATTTTCAAATACATGAAAGTTCCCCATGGAGTGGTAAACACAGTCTTTGCTTGATCTTCAGGTTAGACTAAGATTTGGTGGTATCCAAAGAATCCATCAAGTAATGAAATTCTAGATGACCCTACTACCCTCTATAAAATGTGGTCCATTTTGGGGAGAGGATAGTTATCTTTTAGAGATACTTTGTTTAATTTTCTGAAATCAACACGGAGTCTGATTTCTCCTATTTTCTTTCTAGTAGGGACTAAATTTTAGACCCAATCAAAATATCTAATGGGGGCTATGATTTGAGCCTCATTCATCCTTTTAACTTCTTTTTCTATCAATGGCATAAGAACATGAATAATCTCCTAAGCTTTTGTTTATAGGTCTTATGATTTTCTTTGATGGGTGTTTTTATGTTGGATAATGTTGGTGTCATAAGACTTGAGGTCTTCATAACTCCACGCAAAGACATCTTGAAGTTGTTTAAACAAACTAATGTACTTCAGCTTTTCAGTTGGAGGTAATGCTTTGGATATCTTGATGAGCTTGGGTTTTTCTTCTATCCCTATGTTACATTATTCTATATCTAACCTTAGGGGCTCCATTTTTGGTTTTCTAGCTACATCATTGGAGTCAAAAATATCTTCTAATGGGGCTAATCCCTTAGGAAAAATGTTATCTTTAAGGTTTAATTTTTTTTATTCATCATTAGTTAATTCCTCTATTTCTACAGTTTCTAATTTATCTATTTCTACTTTAATTAACCTAGTTGGTTCAGTTTTATCTACATCATTTACATCTATCTCACTATTTATGGTATAATCTAATGTACAATTATTATCTATATTACAGTTTTGAAACTCTCCCTCAACACTCATAAAATTTTAGATTTGTGATTCTTGTGAAAAGATTTTCCAATATTTCAAATTATCAGGTATTGTTGGCCTATGTCTTACCTTTGTAGTGTACTGATGATTTGGATGAAAAGGTAATCTCCATGTGTTGGAAAAAGTAGCCAAACTATGAGCTTGCATATTCTGTGTTCTTGGAATAACAACAAAGTCAGTTTCAAGAAAACAATTTATCAAGTCTATTATAGTTTCTCCATATTGCCTAAGTCAAGGATTATTCACAAGATACTCTCCTTTTATTTGTTTTATGATACGTTCTGAGTCTCCCATGACAGAAACTCTCTTGGCTCCAAGTTTTCTTACAATTTGCAGTCCTAACACTAATTCTTCATACTCTGCCATGTTATTAGTGCACTTAAATTTTAACATGAAAGCATGTCCTTTCGAATGATCATTCTCTAAGTTATAGATCCATACTCCTGCTCCTGCTCCTAATCTATTTACAGAACCATCGAAATCTAAATTCCACATAGACTCATGAGTTATATTGTCACTATCAATTTCTTTATGTTTCTATTCTACAACAGTGATTTTGTCTTTGCTAGTGTCTGAATTGCATAGGATAAAAGAGTCCATATCAGAATGTAGGGAATAAATAGGATAATTCTATGGTTATTCTGCACTACCGACCATGCATTTCATCAAAATTTCTCTATAAATCTATTTTGGGTGACCAAATACATAAATTGTAGCATATGACATGCCTAACTGCAGTGATCCTGTAATTTTTCACCCCATGAGCGAGACAATAACATTCCATACTTTGGAGGGATATTAGCAACTACAGTATCCATGAAAATACTCTTAGATGGGTATTGGAGAAGAGCTACACAAAAGTGTTTTATCAAGCCAAGGCATTTAACTTGACTAGAACCAAAGGTGAACAGGTCTTTGTATGGTCTAGTCATATCTAAGTTCAGTTTTTCCATGACAGCTTTAGGCATTAAGTTATGAGATGCTCCTGAATCAAACATTGCATTATGTAAGATTTTATCATGAATGTTCAATCTTATGTAGAATGGAGGGACACCTCCCCGTTGATGTTTTCCATTTACCTTGGGACCAAATAATAACTCTAGTTGATCATCATTAAGGTTAAAACCATCTTCTCCTTCACCTATGTTCAATGTTTCACTGATTTGGGCTTTATATGAATACTTTTTCACCAACTCTGTTAAAGGGACTGGTATTTTCAATTTGGCTATCTCAATTTGGATGTTAAATGGTATTTGAGTTTTTCCTAACTGAATGATTTCCTCTTTACCAATTGTAGTTTGTGTATTTTTATCTTTTTTATCAATATTTGATATTTCAGTTTGTGTTTCTACTGTCTTACTTTCAATTTTCTTGTCTGGAACAGTTTGAGTGTTAGTTGAAGTTTTAGCAACAGTTGATGTTTGAGTATCAGTTAATGTTATGTCTACAATCTTTGGACTGGAATTTTTCTAAGTTTCTCTAGGGAGAATTTGTAGCACTTTGGACACAAGAGCTTCTATTTTTTTCTTGGTTTGTGTTTGGATTGATTACTTAACAGGGGCTTCTGTGTTATTTTTAATTCTACGACTATATTTTTTGTGAACTTTATAAATAACAGTTTCATAGCCTTGTTTATAGTCAAAGGACTCTCCAGATTCTAACTATAATTGTTGTAACATGTATAATTCCTGTTCTTCTTGGGTGAGAAAAATAATATTTTCATCATTTATTCCCATCAAGTTTATCTGGGTGTCCTAGTCTTCTTCATTTTGTTGAGAAATTTCAACATATTTTTCTTGGAAAGGTGGTCTAATCAGTTGATCAGGTGCTTCTTCTCTTGATTTACCAGTATTGGGATTTTTCCTAAAGTTTGGGTTTAAAATTTGGGGACCTTGTTGTTGATTTTCCCACTGAGGTTTTCTTCCATGTTTTCTAATCTATCCATTATTCTTTCCATACTTTTAGCTAAACTATCTACCTTAATGTCCGAAGTGGATGGTTCTTCCTTAATGATTACTCTTCTTTCATTTCTCATCCTAGCTCGTTTAGCTAATAAGTTAGCTTCTACACTAACTGCATTACCCCGCATCTATTCTAAAGTTTCAGGGTTTCCTTCTCTCAATTAATAAGACATATCAGTATCAAAACCATCGAGAAATTTGATTAGAGCTAAGTCTGGTGGAGGTTGGACATTTGCAGGAATTGCAATGTAAATGATGTCAAACCTAGTACAATAATCCTAAACAAATTCATTAGGATCTCTTCTAATGTTTTCATATTCATATAATATTTGTAAATGGTTTTTCTTTCTTTCCCATCTATTAATAAGCAATTGGTGGAAAGCAGCGAAATGAGATATATGATTGGTAGGTAAAGCTTTAAACCATTTCTTAACATCTCTTGCTAATGTTTCTGCAAACAATCTCATTTGTACATCATATTCATCAATTTCATGTAATTCAAAGTAATTAGTCATTTTATTTACATGTTGTTGATCAATATATTGACCTGTACCATTAAGCTGCAAATTTTTACTCTGGTAATCCTGTGGCATGGCATGTAAAGGGGCCTATAAGACCAAAGGAACATATCTAGTTTCCATGGCTAATATTCTAGCTTGAATGGGAGGTAAATTAGTGGTGCTTGGAGATGAACTTGAAGTGCTTGCAGATGAGCTTGAAGTGCTAGAAGATGAACTTGAAGTGCTCAAAGATGATATTGAAACACTAGAATAAGTACTTGGAACACTTGAATATGGAAATAAAACTTTAGGTTGAAGAGGAATTTGTTGGTGGAATTACTGGCTTAGATGGATAGGTGCCTGTCTATTTCCATTGGGTGATGGAGTCAATATATCAAGAAAAAAGAATAGAAACAAATTATAAAAGAAGTGTTACAGTGCAAGGTAGTTGAGCAAAATCAGGTATTTTAGGCTAAAAGGTGAAGTGATTTTCAATCGGGATCAAGGAGAAGTTAAGGATTCCTTAAACTAGATAATGAGGGAAGGTGAAGGAGGTTAATCAGGATTAGAGGGCAGTTAAGGATCCCCTTAACCAAATATAAAAAGAAAACATAAAAATGGATAATAGTTCAAAACAAAGTGTACTTAAACAAATTCTGCAATAAAATTCCAGTTATACCATTCAGATTTAGAAAAACATGCAATTTTATGGAATACATAAGAAAATAACATGAACAATTGAAATATACTTCCCTGAAGTAGAAAAACACATGAATCTTGTAAAGAAATGCCTTTATTATTGTCCTGTCTGTCGACTTGGAAAAATTACAATAAAATATCTCGTAGTTGATCAATTCAACTATAGAAATGTTCAAGAATCCACCTGCAATACTTCGAATGGATGAAGTATTTATACAAAAACACAATACAAAATATCCTGTTAACTAACCAGGATTTATTCAAGCGAATTAAAATATCTTCATGAAAGAAGATAGAGACACATATTTAACTAAATGTAAGTTGTCCCTGTTTTATTGATTTGTTGTTTGTTTCTTTGATATTTGTTGTCTTTTACGCTGGTTGGCTTTCACGCTGGCTTGCCTTTCACGTTTCTTGTCATCCGACTTATCTTTTAACTCTGTCTTTTATCTGTCTTCATCTTTAACCCTGTTTTTTCTTTATCTGCCTGCTCTGTTTTTTTTTAACTTGACTTCTCTGTTACCTATTTTTTACTTTTACATGTCACAGTAAATCACACCATTTCTCCCAGGCTTCTTCATCTGGAAGTTTAATTTTTACCATCCTCCTGTAAATCTCATTAGCCTTAGTATACTTGGAAAATGTAGGCTTGTTTACAAAAATATGATTTACCTCATGTTGAAGGAAGAATAAGTTCTCTAAAGTATGAAGGAGTACTTTGCCTATAGGAACCCCTTTCACTGCTGAATTATTGGAAGTCTCTTTCACTACTTCCTTGATATTTTTATCATAGTCTTCATGCCTCATCAGTTTGTCATTGATTACTAATGGATTAGGCAGACCTTTCTGCCTCAAAATATCAAATTTGTTCATGAATCTATTTACCACAAGCTTTATTGTTTGGCATTTGTCTTCAAGTTGTATCATCAGATTTCTCTTAGAGATAACATTTTTCACCTCTAAGATGTTTTATGTCCTATCCGTTATACCAAGTTCTTCTAATTCTTACTTGTTTTTAGAATTTAGGAATTTTATAATCTCAGTGGCTTCCTCTGGTTTCTTTCCAAGCTCTTCTTTGAATTTCTGAATTGCATTAACAGCCTCCTTTATCAATTCCTTATGCTCAAATATGACTTGGATAGAAGGCCAAATATCATTAACAAAGTTAATTATATTGGCCCACAGTTTTTTCTTTGCTTGGGCTAGTGGTTCTTTCAGTGATAATTCCTTTTCTAACTTATGAATTCTATCAGTCAATCTGTTTATTTTCTGTGATTGGACTTTATACATTACTTGAGCCAATTTATTTTCAACTTCTAGGTTTTTCACTTGTTCTTTAATCCTATTGATCTTATTAGTTTGTATTGACATGTCTTGCATTGCTTTAATCAATTTACTTGCCTCATCATTTAGATGAGATGTTGGCACGACTGTTGCTGTTGCTGGTGTAGTTGCTGGAACTTATTTTGTCACTGGAACTACTGTAGGTAATGGAGTTGATGTTGAAGCTATTGGAATGGTAGTAATAGGGATTGCTTCCATGCTGGCTTGCTTTTCCTGCACTATTTTTTCCATTTCATTTTCCATCTCTTTCAGTTGAGATGTCAACTAAATGATGAGATTCATCATTTTATCCTTCTGATTTTTATTCTCCAAAACTTCTTTCGTTTGTGGATGTTCTGTTGGTGGTAACTTGAGTTGTTTCTTCAAAGAAGCTACGTTTGCATTCTTCTTCTTGATAAGCTCTTCTGCTACTTTGATTTTCTTTGGATCATAACTAACCTCCATGATCAATTCTTCAAGTGATTTTATCCTATTATCCTTTTCTTGTGAAGAAGCTTTCTCTAGTTTTAACTGTGCTCTTATATTCTGTAGAGAATTTTGAAGTTTTTGGACACTTAAATTCTTGTTTTTCATAGTGGAATAGATATTTTCTCCAGCATGTTTATGAAACTAAATCTGATCTATGGGATGCACATATTTAGTAGGATCTTCAAATATTGTTTTCTTGTAATCTGTTGATGATTTTGCAGCCTGCACTATTGGCTGCAACAATGTCATTTTCATCTTTCTAGTCTTGTAATAAAAAGCTGAAAATAACATGTTTTGGTCACTAGGAGTTTGTTTCCAATACTGGGCATAAGTTACAGCTTTCAATGCTTCATTCTTCAATTTAATTTCTTTGTACTTCTTTATTATATCTTTCTCTTTATCCACTAGTTTTATTGATGGTGAAACCTCTGCACTATGTTGTTTTTGAATGATTTGTGCACTGGAGGTTGATGGCAGTTGTGTTTCTTCTGACACTGCTAGAGGTGCATCATCTCTAGCCACTATATCTGTATCAATGACTTCAACTGTTTCAACTATCTTTTCATGTTCAATCACTGGATTCATTTTTTCCTTTTTCCTATACATTAGCTTGAATTTGGTATTAGAAGTAGTCTCTACAGAATAAGAGCCTTCCTCTCTTGTCCTCTTTGAATTTCTATCCTATGGGGCTCGAGTGAGCAGAATGGAACTAGTATCAATTTGCTTCTCCACCTCTTATAAAGTATTTTCCAACCACTCTAACTGGTTGGAATAATTTTCAACTTCAGGCTTTGACTCATGAATACAAGTGGTCAATTTGAATTTGACCCTTAACTTACTTATGAATCCCAAGGGATCATGCTCATATTCATCAATATTTGGAACATCTTTCATTTTCTCAATGGAGAGTTGTAATTGATGAATATAAGCATATTTAGAACTAATTTCACCTTGATGTTGAATATTCAATTGATGGAGGCTCTCTTGTAGTTGTGCAATTTGTACCTGTAGCTGTTGACTAACACTATGATTTTCTGATTGTAACTTTGTCTCTAGTTGAAGTATATTTTCATCTTTTTTCTTTATCATTTGATGAATTTCTGATGCCTTGTCAGTAGTTTTAGATGCATAATCTCTTGCAAACTGTTAACCGAGTTAGATCCTTTGAAGGATCTGACTTGGTATCTTTCCAAATAACGTCCATTGACATATCTTCTTGAGTTATAGTATGGGCATGTTCTGCTCTTCTCCTTTTCTTTTTCCTGTTAACAACTGCTTCGTGCCTAGGACTATAAAAGATATCTAAAGGAGGGATTTCTTAAATATTTAAAATAATTTTAGAGGTTGGGAAGGTCGGGATGTATTCCATTCTCTCAGTACTTATGATTTTGTCATAGGGCCCAGCTGTAAACAGGTCCTGACTTGTAGAAGGGGTATTTTGTGAATTCTGTTGTTGGTCAATAATCATGGCTGACTGTTCTTCTTGGAGATTGAGGTCAAACTATTTCCAGAATTATTTGAGATTGTTGGGGAAATCCTAATTTATTGTTTTAAATTCAACTGACTTCTCTTGATCTGGTCTATTAAGGACATCAATTTCCTTAATAACTTATTCATTTTCCTTTTGAGTCATGCTTTGAGAAACATCAAAGCTGTTGAGTGGAATTGTCTCCAATCCCTTGTTCTTGTATTGATGAAACTTTAATAGTTGTGGTGGGTGAAGGCGTAAATTTTCCAACTTCTTAACTACAACATAGTTTTCAACAGACCCAAACAAGTCGTCAAAATCATCCTCTTCGTGCATAAAGGGTTTGATTTTTACTTGAGTAGTGAAGTTGTTGGCCACTTTCAGGGGATCATATTGCCTATTTTGAATTGTAAACAATTTCAAACACTCTATTTGACCAATTTCCAGTATAGCATGCTTGTAGTTGTCTAGTCCATACACACCACAGTTAATTGGAAAGTAAGGCCATAATGCCTTATTAGCTTCTTTCAAAAATATGGCCAGACCATTTCCCACAAATTGGTATGCAATTTCTCTTGCGAGAAGTTTATCAGGAACATATAGTGGTAAGGCATGTTGATGAGCTAGGCTCTAAAATACTTGTACATAGGTGAATGACTCATCACCAAACCACTTTCCTATAGAAGAAAAGTTAGGTTTGGCTTCTTTGGAAAGTCTGGGGGCTTTCTCATTAAAAACAACTTCAAGAAGGGGTAGTATAACTCGGTGATAGATTCTGTAAAAATGACTTTAATATTTGGACTCCCTGAGAATACAATGAAATACATGAATGTGAAGGGGATATTGTGTAGTCCATTTCTATCCCATGGCTGGAAAATCTGGTCTAAAACATACGACATCCATAATATAACAACTCATGTAAAATGGGGGAAAATTTTTAGAAGAGATAGATCAATTCTTTCTGTACTATAAAATTTGGGTGGCAACATTATTTGAAAGAATATTTCCAGAATCCATAACATAAGCTTCAGCTGCTTCTTCCATAAGGGGAACCCATTGTATTGAGTATCTAGTTGTGTCTAACTGACCAAAAAGTCCAGACATCATAGCTGATATATAGCAATATGGATTTGCGAGAGAATCACTAGAATACATACCCTTTTCATCGTTCTTGTGTTTGTTAGGATTACTCCTCCACTGCTTTATTGTCGCTGATTTGAGCTAATTTTCATTAGAGAATTTTGGCAGGAATTCTTTATCATAAATCTTATCAAGGTTAAGAAGATGGTACATTTCCTTCAGGTCTTCTGCCTTAAAGGAACCAATCATTGTTCCTCTACTGGTAAGGAAGGTTTTGTCCCCGATATTAAGATTTTTCGATAATCCACCTCACCATATCAGTATATGGTAGTACCTTAGGCCTCGTTGCAATTCGGTGAACAAATGAATTGGATACATCTCCAATCGTAGCTTCAGAAGAATTTCGAGCATATGTTTTTTCTTTTCTCTGAATTTTGCGTTTTTTATCATCTTCAAATTAGCTTATACATAGATTCCCACAAAGAGGATCCACTTTTAGTTGCATAAGTTGTATCTGTGAACAAGGGAAACATCTTTGTTATCTCTAAAGTAGTAGGCATGGGATTAACGGGAGCCATATGCTTCTTTTGTTTCTTCAAAGCATTAGACATTTCAGAAGAACTTTGATTACTCGAACTTGCCTCTATATAAGTAAGAAAGAGTAAGTGGGAAGGAGGAACCTTTGAGTTTTACAATACACAAAAATATCATAGTAAATAGAAACATTGCAAATGGATGAGACTTTGCATGTTGATGGGATATGAATTGAATGCTCATTGTAGGGAAATGATTATGGTGGTATGGGTCATAAAATCGTTAATTTATGACATTGATAACTGATAATAATTTCTCAATTAAAACCAGATCTATCGCATTACATCATGCCACGTGCATAATATATTCATTAAATATTGATGAGCTAGCATTTCTATCGATTGCATCATCACAGTCGCAATATCGGTGAGGTTAAAAAAATGCAGTATGTGTTTGTGTAATGGGGGTGGGATATGCAATCTGCGATGCGATCACTTTATCGCATCGATGATTGTGAGTGGTAACAAAATAGCATGGTTGAGTTATTTTCGATAATGCAATGTGATACGCTTTATCGCATCGGCAAGTAAGAGCAGGAGAAAATGAGATTGTTGGGAGAAATTGTGATTTAGCTGATGTGGCATAAGTTGGTCCCTGTGGTATCTTTTATTGGATTTAACTTTAAAATATGGATTTTTCGTCATATAAAACCATTTTGGTAATATTCATTGCATCGCAAAATGTTTTAACTCATTATTTTCGTTATGTAAATGATTTTTTAATTTTTGAAATGCGATTTATCTCCGCTTAGGCATTTGGAAAGCCAATTCTTAAGGTTTTCATCCCTTTTTAACCCCTATTCCTATAAAAATAAATATTCTAACGTTTTATTTGCTTAAACCCTAAAAACTAAAAGGGTACCCATTATTATTCAAAGTAATTGTGGCTTAAAATAATGGGGGTTGTTTATTTACACAACAGAACGATAGAATCTTTTAGATTTGTGATTCTAAGCATGTGGAAGATGAAAAGCACTTCCTTTTAGACTTCCCTACTCTTACTCACATTTGCTCTCAATTGCCTACCATTTGCCACACTTCCATTCTTCTTGACATATTAAGCGAGCCCACCTATAACGATCTTGGAGCACTTATTTCCCTTCTCTTTGACCATAGAAACAAGATTTTGAAGAATCAAACTTAGATTCTTTCTCCTTTATTAAGGTCAGATATACTGCATTGGTCTTAACAGACGGTTACCATCATCATCATTATTAATATATCAACATTAAATGTCATTATGTGTAATTATTTCTCTTTTTATATGGTATTTTTTTGTTTAAAATGAGTTGTTTTTAATAGGATTTTGGAGTTTTCTATGGATTTTCTAAAATTTGGTGAAAAAAGTTTAGGTGAAATCTTGACTTGTGTTATTTAAATGGTTTTTTACTGCCTATATGGATTCAACACCCTGAAAACCCCCTAGGGCACTTCCATCAAACTTGTGATTTCTTCCTACCATATTTTGGACAAATTACATCCTAAAAATAAACCGGAAAACTTTTCTAAGTTAAAAAAATGGTTTCTATGTATAATATTTTAATTTTAGTACTAAATATTGTAATAATATTATTTATAATGATTAATATACAATTTATGTTTTTCTATGTAAGACGTTTTAAGGGGGCTTTGGTTCAAATTAAAAAGAGTAGAGTATGTATAATTTTGTAAACGTTAACAATTGAATACCATATGGAAGAAGTTCCCTTGTCATACACTAATTTGGTGTCTAACTTGACCATCACTTTAAAATTAGATTATTGTTATCTATTTATATATATAGTTTGGCTATAACTTTAAAATTAGATTATTATTATTATGCATGTAGATGTATATATGTTTTGGTTGTAATATATATATATATATATATATATATATATATATATATATTACTATGAGAAAAAATATTTTGTATATTTTTAATTTAAAATTTCCAATTAAATTTTTTTTTTAAAATTTAACATAAATTCCTTGCAATCACAAATTTTAGTTAATTATTAATATTTTTAATAACCAATAATTATAGCGAAAGTCATTGTCCTTATTTTACCCAACTATATTTTCTATCTAAATATATAATATAAATATATAATGTCAATGGTAAATATAATATTTTTATTTAAATATAAAAGGTCAACAATAACAAAATTTAAGATTAGATTACTCTTGGCCTAAGATTTAAAATCCTCAACTTCTTCCTTCTTTAATTCGATTATATGATTGGCAATAAAAGTTGAGGATAAATCTTTTTAAAATTGTTGAAAATTGAAAGTTAAATTCATCGTCACTGCAGGACTAAACTGCTACATTGAACTTCTCAACGGCCGCTCTACCCACGGGTCAGGAGTGGAGGCTGAGCCTTACTTTTTGGTAAGGAGATGTTTAACGAGATCGAGGAATTGTTTGGACGGTTAAAAATGGTTGGAATTTGGATCAAAACAAATTAAAAAATCTTATAGTAACAATGTTTGAATTATGATTTTGATAATAGAAATGGATTCAGCGTCATCAAAAACTCCTAAAGCACCCAAAATATTAAAGTTTGATAGTTATAAAGTGAATTTACAAAAATCTCTTCCGGATTTTCTTAAAATTTGACGAAAATTTCCAAGATTTTCAGAGCCAAAAAATAATCTAGTTAGACTATGGCTTTTTATAACGCTTACTCTAAATAAGTACCATTTTACTCTTAAAAAAAGTTTTTTATACAAATATTTTATTTTAATTTAATTGCAATTCTAAAAAAATTAAATTAGATTTATGAAATTGTGAAATTTGAAGTGTGCATATTTTTAATTATAATAAATTTAAAGTTGTGAATTTAAAATGCCCATAGATTTTTAATAATGCTAAAACCATTTATAATATTTTTATTTTTACTATAAAAATAAAGTTTTACCATCCAAATATTACCAACCATTTAATATATCCTAACGTAAAATTATCGCCCTCAAAAAACGCGTTTGAGGACTCCAATAACTTTCCGTAACCTACACTTGGTTTTGAGTTACCAAGATTGTCGCGACCATCAATAATAATAATGATTCATCACATCCGTAGATTAAAATAATTCTTATAATTTATTATTATTATTGGAGCATTTATTACTGGAGTATCGTTGTAAAAATAGTTGTTTCTTTTCTATGAAAATTAAGGTAAGATTTTGGTAATGATTTTTGTGAATCTAGATTATAATTTTTTATTATTATTGGAATATTTTTGTAAAAATAACCTCGTCTAATTAAATTGTTTTTTCTCTGAAAATTATAGAAATTTAAGTAGCAGTCCGACAGTAATTTTTATAAATCCAAAATATAATTATTAAACTTTCTTAAATTTTTAAATTTTTTTTGCCCCTCCACTTTTAACTATCGAGACAATTTCTCCTTAAACAACTCCCTAAAAATAACTATAGATACCTGTAATTGGAGGATGGAAACATAAAGTCAACCATCCCTCCAGTGATACGTATCAATTCGAGGTAAACTTTGATAATTTCGCCATGGTCAGCTTCTCCACTGTCCGAAGGCAATCAAATTTAGGACGAATATCTACTTCCATAGAAGGGATTATAAAAACACTCTTATAATAATAACAAAAGAACTCTTATATCTATAATTTAAATTTAAAGTGCTATAATAACAAGGAGAGCTGCAGAGGCACCGAGAGCGTAGTAAGTAGCAAAATATTTGGGGACAGGTGATGGGTTGCTGGACTTTCGCCATGTGACCACAATATTTTTATGTTTTACTTTGTGTTGGGCCTCCGCTCTCACCACGATACCACGGGTAAGTTGCATCTTTTTTTGTTGGCATTAGAGATCAATCATTGTGCTCGGATGTCTGCATTACTCCTATTTTGTCCTCTTTCTCCACAAGAATCTCTTATTATACATGCAATAGATATTATCCTGGATCTCATTCAACTATTTACAATCAATCGATATTGCTCTGGATCAAAGTTCTCTTGTAGCAAGGCACATTTTGCCAATGAATTTTTCATCGAATAACTTTGCAAAATCTCTAACACCAACACAGACATAACGCAAGGGCATCGAACCCTAGAAGTATACCTTCTCCTAAAAAATTTAAATCCACAAACATACGCAAGGACATAGAACCCTAGAAATATACCTTCTCCTAGAAATTTAAATCCACAAACATCGCGGCACAAGAGACAAATTTAAACATTGTCATTCAATCTCACAAACAACAGCTCTAGAGGATAGCAAATAGAATAGTCTTTAATTAAAACAGGGCCGAGAATGCTTCATCAAATTCGCTTAATACGTCTTTCTATTCACTTCAATTTTTTCGTGATAAAATTTATGTGCAACTTTTCATTTTTTTATAATAAATTTTATATTTGCTAACTCTTCGAGGCTTTCTTTCGGGGGTTCTCTAATGTACAATTGGACTGCAATTCTATTCAAAGATTTCGTTTTAATGTTATATATATATAAGAATACAATATTTTTATGTGGAGATGTTACATTGGTTACTTCAAGTATAATTTCTTCTCTTCTTTTATCATCTGTTTCTTCTTTTAATTTGTATAAACGGTGTGTTTATAGGTCATCTCGTTAGTTAACATGGAGTTCAATGAAAATAAATAATGTTTTTGTTATTAATTAACATGGAGTTCAATGAAAATAAATAATGTTTTTGTTATTAATTATCAATATGCATAATAAAATATTTTTTCTTCCTTTTTCTTCACATTTGGTTTATTGTTTTGGCTGCTTTATTTAGAATGCATACTTTTTGTTTAACTTAGGCTATCTCCAAATTTATTTACAAAGTGTAATTTCTAAAAACAGTTATACGAATAGTTTAGGAATAACAACTATGAATTTTAAATCATACGGGGTAACGAATGTATAATTAGATCGTAGAAATTAAATCATATTTCTACCGAATATAAAGTGGTGTAAAACCATTTGAAAAGGCCAAATCATTCAATATACATATTTTAAAATTTATAACGCGCTATTAAATGTTTTGTTCCATCACTTATATCTGAAATTAACTGTAACACAGTTGATAACTGGATTCTGTCTTAGTTGAGCTTGTTCGTACCCAAACACATATAATCAAGTCGTCAATAAACAAAGTATTAACTTGTGAACTACCGGATTTGCATGTGTTACATGTGCAATTAACCAAGCAAATGAAATTTTAAGGCTACATTTGGCCCAGACTACTCTATGTTCGGCTTCCTCCACTAGTCGAATTGTGGTTGAGGTTGAAGCTAGCAACTATGGCAGATGGGATCATTTGGGTCCTTCCAATTCTATGTCGAGCTCCATGGAATTCATATCAGATCAGCGCCTTGCTAAAATGTTGAACGTCTGTTTCTTGCCTCCCTGATTGAACAATTGGGCAAGTGGTCCGTCTAATTAGATCCAGAGTGGAATCAGATCTACAGAGAAACTGTTAGCGAGGAGGAGCTCTTCAGGAGCATTGTTCGATCTACTGCCTTTCAAATATAGATCTCGCTGCTTGTTGACCTGTCCATAGAACTGTGAAAAAGCCATGCGTTGAACGTTGGAGAAGCACCTGCAAGGAGCTATGCCTGATAGAGCCGTAGATTGAGCCACCTAGAGAAGAAGAGTCATGGATCTATCTGTTGTAAGATGTGTTCCTGTTGTGTAGAATTGTGGTTCGACTGAAGGAGAGAGAGCCACCCAGATGAGAGTGAGAAAGAGTGTTTCGAGAGGAGCACTTGCATGTAGCTATTCAACGAGAGGAGGGATAGAGGATCTATTGCTGCATGTAGCTAGTCAAGCGGATTTACGACCTATCACCACAACAAGAATCGTGACCGATTTCAATTTCCGTGAGGTCCTTCAGGGTGTTCTTTATGAAGAAGAAAGGTTCCTGCTAGAAAAGCATGAGTTTGTTCTTGAGCTATCCGGGTGAATTGGCTTGAAAATGTGATTATGTTTGCATTCGATGATGGATTCAAGGCTGTTCAGTGGTTGGCGAAACAGGCCAATCTTGCCCAGTGAAAACAAGGGAAAGCCAATTTGACCTCTATGCAATTTTCTCATCAGTAATTGACTCTGTCATTCATCTAAACCCCCAGTCTGGAGATCTCGATTTGCCCAGCCGTCAGTCCGCTTTCTGCGGCACCTCACGGCTGTACGCACAAATTGTTGAATTGAGCAATTTGAGGTATATTAATGTCAGATCTTTAGCCTTTACAACATCCCACATTTTCAATTTTATGAGTATGGAGTTTATTCGTGTAGTTTTTTGTTGAACCCTTAGTTAAACTGAGAGGGGGGGTGACTCAGTTTAACACATTCATGAGCTTTTAAAACTTTTCATTAAGTTTATTTACAACTTAATTTCATGATCAAATTTATATGTGAACAAGATTAATATGTGAGCAGCAAGTATTAAGATAATGTGACAACAAACTTATTATGAGAGCAACAAGTATTAAGCAGATTGAATAGATCATATCAACACATAGGCATCACACACAGAGACAACAGATATAAGTGGAAACCCATAAAGGGAGAAAACCACATCTTATTATTGTTGTGATGCAAAGGCAAGCTCCAACTCCCTCTCACCACTGATTTTTTGTAGGCAACAACCCACAGGAGGCTCCAACCTCAATTCTGCAAGCTACAACTTGCAAGGAATCTCCAACTTCCATCAATTTTCTACAGGCACCAACCTACAAGAGGCTCCAACCTCAGTCAGCTACAACTGACATCTATCAAGCTACAACTTGATAGAGAAGCTCCAACTTCCTCATTCTATCAAAAGAAAACATTTGTTGATTTACCTTGAATATCAGCTCTGTTTTGTACCTTCTTTTGTGTTGTCCTCCGGTCTTCAAATCTGTCTTATATCATCTCTGATTTTTCACGGCATCTCTTTCTGCTCCTCCTTCTCCTTATCTTCTCTGCCTCAATTCTTCATTCTCTGCATTCTCTAACCTCCTTATGCATATCAATGTGATATCATTTATACAGTTTGCCTCATAACTGAATGTATTCCACAGGGAATTCGAAGTGAATAGCCCTGACTCTTCACCTTCTGCCTCCTCATTTCTTTGTCTAGCTCATTCAGAAAAACTACAAAAATTTGTACACATTTCAGTTTTACAGTGGAGTTTTGTTTCCTACGGAGACATGCCAGTGCATCAAAAATAATATAAACCAATTAAAAACATTTACATTCAGTTAAAATATGAATTACAAACCAACCCATTCAGTTTTGGATCACCGTGTGTTTGTCTTTTCTGTGGATGTCACTGTCTTTTTCATCTCTGCTTGCTCTATTGTTCACAGCAATTGCGTAACTCCTGTATATATATATATATATATATATATATATATATATATAACTGCCCTTTTTATAAAATGCAAATGCCTCTCAGCGATATAATCACAATAGACCCTTTTAAGACATAAAATGCCTTTTCGGGCCCACTCGTCGAACTTGATCTATTCTCCGATGCGATGAATGACCTCTTGAATACTTCCGATTATGATTAATCAAAATCACAACTTCCAGTTGCATGTTTCGATACTCTGCTTTCACTCCGATGCGATGATTCACTGTTCACCGATATAAATATGTATATGTATTGTTTCATATATATATTTTCCGCTTTGTTTTCTTTTAACTCTTCAGCTTTGGTCAAAAACTCAGAGTATGGAGTCCACATTACATATACACTCTGCCTGTTTTATCTTTTCAATCACAATCGAAACTTATAATTCATTACCCACCCACACCTCCATTGTGCCGATGCGATTGCTTCCTTTGCGATTGTTTTAATGCGATCAATCGCAATCGCAACTTCAAATAGTATGTGCCACTGCTCCTTTTTATTCCAATGCGATGGATTACTGTTCACTGATAAAAGTATATATATCTCTTGTTTCGTATATCTATATATATATATATATATACTTACCGCATTAATATATTTTTTTTCTTCAGCCTTGATTATTTGATTTCCGTCGATGCGATTGGCAAAGGTCCCACCATTGTAATTAAGCGACTCATATCCGTCGTCCATCCTTCATCAAATCCGACGACTGTTCTTCGATCATTCAATTGCAATCGCACATTTCAATTTGTTCGTCACTATTTCTCCTCCGATGCGATGAATCACTTCGATGCACTTTAAGCCGGAACTCAAACACATGAGAATCACCGTTTATAATGTATCGGGTCCGCTTCTTTATCGCAATCTCAATATGGCAATCGTGCCCTCCAACAAATCGGTGCGATGAACAAAGGGTCCCACATATTCCAAGGTATTCACCCTTATTTTATTTCAAAAGGAGATGAACCCTTTTAATAGGTTTACCACAGAACCTTTGAGTTAAATAAGTCACGTCCGCCACTATATATCAATCATACCATTCATATAAAAAGTTGAATAATATTTTGAATATTACAATTTGGGCCATTGTAATATTTTAACTTTCAATCCTCATGTGCGAAATTTCCTTTATGACGACTATACAAACACCAGATTTCATTTGTGAAGGATTTCACTATATATATAACTCTGAATGTATTTGGGCCCACATCCTCGTTCAAAGCATCTCAAATAGTATATATATATATATATATATTTTTTTTTTTTGTTGTGTTAACTAATTGACCTTGGTTAAGAACCCAGTTCTTAATACACCAATACTCGACCGCAACAACCATAATTCATCCACATAAAGGTTCATCCACGTGCATTTAACTATACTTATATTCCGAAGGTGCACCCTTTTCCTTGATTAACTGACCATTCCAATCATACATATACATGGGTTTCTTTTGCTGTGTATTCGATCTATATCAACGCTCGATTTTACATTAAGTCCAAAGTATAACTCCGCGCTCTCCACATATATTAACATGTGTTCATATATTAAACTCAAAAACTCCATGTAACTACACTTGGGCCCATAGTGCTTTACTTCAATTAACCTTTGTAAATCGCGTGATACCGCAACCGTTGGATTTCCTCAGCTTTAGATCGGATGGTTATAGTGCATATCACGTTTTTTCTATGGCCAAGGGTTAAAACTCAAAAATTATGCGATATAAATGGTATTCCAATACCACTTATTTCCACGTGTCGACTGAAGATCCATATCGCATTTTTTTCACAAATTTTTTTTACCTCTTATGAACCGCGCGTTACAACTGGTTTTCCGTTCCAAACCCGCCTTCATTGTTGATTCAAGGTTCCATTTCGCTCTCAATTCCACCTCCGCCTTTGACTTCGCACTTTTTATATGTTAACCCCTATTTCCTCAGCATTTTACCACGGTGCTTCCAAGACTTGAATTAAGATAAGTGCGTATAATACACACGCCTTTTCTCTATTAAACCAACTTATCAGTCATGTTTAACCTTTCTCACATTATCAACGCCACCATATATGATTTATTAATGGCTCTATATTCTCTATCTCTGTATTTCTTGTCTTTGTATTCTCTATCTCTGTGCATGATTGTTTCACTGTTTCAGTATACTCTCTGTATTCTCTGTCTCTGCTTCCTATGTATTCTCTATATTCTCTGTCTTCTTTGCAACCTCGGCTACTTATTTTTGCTGCCTTGCTTCTTTAAATGGCCTTGTCTCTGCTGCTCGACCCTCTCTACATCTTGCTGCCTCTTTTTCTATCTCTCTGCTTCTATGTTGCTTTGTTTGCCTTGTTGTTAGGTGTTCCTCCTTGGCCATCTCCTTTGCCATCAATGACAACATTTCCAACAGTGTCCCCCTTTGGCATTGATGGCAACACATCCACCAATAATCCAATGCTTCCTCCAAGTCTTCCTCAACCTATCTTCTTTTGCTTGCTTTTCCTCCCCCTTTGACATCAATGGCAAAGGGTTGCACATTACTTAGTGATGGTTTTTTATTTTTTATTTTTTATTTTTTATTTAATTTTTAAATCTTTTCCATTTTATTCTGATCTCAAGGACTTGTTTCATGCCCTGCTTACTTTCTCTGGCTCTTTTGTGACTCTCTTTGTTGACTGATCTCCCCCTGGAATGATGTTTTCTTTTCTGTTCTCCCCCTGGAATGATGCTTTCTTTTCATGTCAGAGAGTATCATTTGCAGACACTACTCCTAGTTTGTCTCTCACATATTCAAATGGTTCTCTAGCAAGAGGTTTTGTGAATATATCTACTATTTTTTCTTTTGTTGGCACATATTCCAACTTCACTAACTTCTATGCTACTTGTTCTCTAAGGAAATGGTACTTGATTGGGATGTGTTTAGTTTTTGAATGAAGTACAGGATTTTTTGATATACTTATTGCACTTGTATTATCACATTTGATAGAGATAGGTTCATCAATGCTTACCTTCATGTCTTGGAGGGTTTGTTTCATCCACATGACTTGTGTGCAACATGTTGTTGCTGCTATGTATTTTGCTTTTGTTGTAGATAGAGAGATAGATGTTTGCTTCTTGCTTAGCCATGACACCAGACTTTTTCCCAAATAGAATGCACCTCCACTTGTGCTTTTCCTGTCATCCACACAGCTGGCCCAATCTGCATCTGTATATGCTGTCAAAGTGAAGCTCTTGCCTTTTGGATACCATAGCCCATACTGTGCAGTTCATTGTAGATATCTGAATATTCTTTTGACTGCTAGAAGGTGATTTTGTTTCGGTGCTACTTGATATCTAGCCACAAGTCCTACTGCCAACATAATGTCTGGTCTAGAAGTTGTCAGGTATAGTAGACTTCCTATCATGGATCTGTAATGTCTTTGATCTGTATCTTCAGATCCATCATCAGCACATAGCTTGCATCCAGTGATCATGGGAGTTGACACAGGTTTGCAGTCTTCCATTTTGAACCTTTTCAACATTTCTCTTAAGTATTTTTCTTGTGAAATGAATGTTCCTGTGTTATTTTGCTGAATTTGAAGTCCTAAGTAGAAGGTGAGCTCTCCAATCATAGACATCTCAAACTCTGATTTCATCTCTTTAGCAAATATTTTTGCTAACTCATCTTTGTTGCTTCCAAACATGATGTCATCTACATACACTACTATAATCAGGAGTTCATTTTCATTGGCCTTTATGTATAAATTGTTGTCTACTCCTCCTCTCTTAAAGCCTTGTTTTTGCAAGTACTTGTCCAACCTTGAATACCATGCACGAGGAGCTTGTTTCAGCCCATATAGGGCCTTATTTAGTTTGCACACATAGTATTATTTATCTGTTAATGAGAATCCTTCAGGTTGTTCCATGTATATTTCTTCTTCTAGATCTCCATTCAGGAAGGCAAATTTCACATCCATTTGATATACCTTGAATTCATGGTAGCATGCAAAGGCCAAAAACATTCTGATAGCTTCCATTCTAGCTACAGGGGCAAATGTTTCATCATAATCAAGACCCTCAATTTGTGAATATCCCTTGCAAACAAGTTTCCTTGTTCATTCATCTTATTCTTGAATACCCATTTTGAGCCTATGACATTTTTCTCAGTGGGTCTTGGAACTAATTCCCAGGTATTGTTCTTCTCAATTTGGTCCAATTATTCATTCATAGCATTCACCCAATACTTGTCCTTGCTGGCTTCTTCATTCTTTGGATCTATTTGTGATAACATAGCTAGGTATACCTCTTCTGTCTGTTCAGTTAGTTGTCTTATTATCTGGACTCCTACACTCTTGTCCCCAATGATTTGATCTTCTAGATGGTTCTTTTCAGTGTATCTTGAGGGGCCTTTTGAGTTCAGTTCAATATCTTCTGTTGTCTTGCTTATTTCATCATCATCTTGGTTCTCTTCTTCATGATATTCTGGAGGATTGCTGCAACTTGTACTTCTTGTCTTGTTTGGTAGTTCTTCATCAAATCTTACATTAATGCTTTCCACAATTTTTCGAAGTTTTTTGTTGTAGCACCTGTAACCTTTACTCTTGGATGCATATCTTAAAAATATTCCTTCATCTGCTCTTACATCAAACTTTCCCAGATTTTCATCATTATTCTTTATGTAACACTTGCTTCCAAAGACTCTAAAGTGCTTGATTGATGTTGGTTTACCATGCCATAGTTCGTAAGGAGTCTTGTCACTATTTAGTCTTAAATGAGCTTTGTTAAGAATATGCACAGTTGTGTGTACTACTTCTGCCCAGAAGGTTTCAGGAATGTTACTTTCTTGCATCGTGGCTTTGGAAATTTGTTGTACAGACCGGTTTTGTCTCTCTGCCACTCCTTTCTGTTGAGGTGTCCCTGCAATAATAAACTGCTTTTTTATCCCATGTTCATTGCATAGGTCTGCAAAATCATAGTTTGTGAATTCACCTCCTCTGTCTGATCTGATGCACTTTAGCTTGCATCCTGTTTGATTTTCTGCCAATGCCTTGAATATCTTGAATTTCTCAAGTGCTTCCGATTTATATTTGAGAAATGCAACCCATGTCATTCTAGAGAAATCATCTATTATCAGCATGAAGTAGGATTCTCTACTTAGTGTTTTAGTTCTTGAAGGTCCACACAGGTCCATGTGTACAAGCTGAAGTGGCCTACTTGTTGATAGCTCATCTTTGGTCTTAAAGGATGTCCATGTCTATTTTCCCAATTGGCAAGATTTACATATGGTATTTTAAGGCTTCTTTATTGCTGGCATATCTCTGACTGCTTTCTTCTTGTTCAGTCTGAGGATATGGTAGAAGTTAAGATGTCCTAATCTCCTATGCCATAACCATGACTCCTCAAGTTTGCTAAGGTGGCATGCTTCATTCTCTTCTTTCACTATGTAGACATTACTCTCTGTTCGAACACTTTTGATCATAGTCTTCCCTGTGGTGCTTGATCTGACTTCACAGTCTTGTGCTCTAAAAAGAACTTCACAACCTTTATCACACATTTGACTGACACTCAACAGATTTTCTTTCAGCCCATCCAAAAATAGTACATCTTGGGCCTTTCCTCTGCCATTATCTAGACTGACTGAGCCTTTTCATTTGATTTTCCCTGCTTTATCATTGCCAAAAGTAACATTTCCAGATTTCTTTTCATCAAAGGTTATAAAATTTATTCTATCTCCAGTGATATGCTTTGAGAAACCACTGTCCAAATACCATTGGCTTTTCAGGTCTTGAGCTGTTAGAGCCAGGTCACATTTATTCACCTTCTTTTTCCACTACATGCATCCTTTTGTTTGGTACCTTATCTGAGATGATGAACCACATTCTCTGAGAGGACATTTGGAAGGAATATGTCCAATTTTATTGCATACACAACATTTGATCATTTTTTAGCAGTATTATGAGTATGAGTAAACTCTCCATGATTCATAAACCTCCTTGAGGTTTTGA
The DNA here is from genome assembly GCA_034641835.2 of Pinus albicaulis. Taxonomy (NCBI): domain Eukaryota; kingdom Viridiplantae; phylum Streptophyta; class Pinopsida; order Pinales; family Pinaceae; genus Pinus; species Pinus albicaulis. Next base: position 17,765,224 of record CM076575.1, read on the forward strand.
ACATCAGTCTTTGTCCATATTTTTTGCATTCTATGATTTTATGGCCAAATTCCTTACAGTAAAAATAGTATCCATAGAAACAGTTTGCATACCTGATGAAAGGTTGTCTTCTCCATTTGTTTACTTGAGATAATCTCTTCACTGTTTGCATCCTTTGCTGGTTTGAATTAATTCTCCTTGTATGGCAGTATGTAGCAATATGTCCCAGCTTGTGGCAGGCATAACAGGTGGTATTTTTCATAGGAGGGAAGAATCTCCTTTGATGTCTTCCAAATTCGACATACTCAGGAGTATATGAGCCTTTTTCTATTGGCTGAGTATTTATTTCATTCTTTTTCATTAGAGGTTCCTTCTGGTTTCTATCTCCTTCATTGCAGGTTTCTTCTTCTGTAGGAATCATCTGAGCTGCTTCATCATCCTTATCTGCTTTTACAAAAATAATATTTTTGTTTTCCTTTACTTTGCCTTTACTTGATTCTCCTTCATAGCCTATCCCAGTTTTTATCAGAGGAGATATTTGAGCATCCATAATTTCATTCAACTTACCAAAGCTTTTCATTTGAGAATAATTTATTGACACTTTCCTTTGGGCATTTTCTAATTTCTTTCTCAAGCATACTACTTCTTCTTCCAATTTCTCTTGTTTCGGAATTTTATCCTTAATTTTCTTAAGTAAAATGTCTTCTACCTTCTTGGCTTATTCAAGCTCTACTTTCAACTGAATGAGAACTTCTGAATTTTGTTCTTCTCTTACATACTTGAGGAGAATGTCTTTCTATTTTCTGCACTTCAGTTTGAGTCTGTCAATTTCCTCTAGGGCACTTTTTAGCTCCCCCTCAAGATCAACTTCACCTTCTTATTCATCTTCTAGAAGGAGTCCTTAAAGCTCTTCTATGGCCATCAATATAAATTCAGAGGTTCCTTCTTCACTAGAGGGTTCATCTGAGTCTTCAGATGCACTATTGTCTTGTTGAGCATAGAAAATTTTTATATTGAATTTCTTTCCTTTCTGCCAGTTCTTTGATATGGTTTTCTCTGACTCTTGAGTCTAATTCTTTGTTTTCTTATGAGGACACTTAGCAGCATAGTGTCCAACTCTTCCACAGTTAAAGCATTAAATGGAAGTTTACCTTTATATTTACCTGAGCCTCTGTCCAATTTCCTGACAAATTTGGCCTCTTCTTCATCAGAGCAAGAGCATATATCTTCCTTTTCTTCTTTCTTCTTCTTTGTCTTAAAGGCTGCCTCCCTCACATTTGACTTGCTCTATGGCAGTCTCATCTCATAGGCTGTTAGATTTCCAAGTAACTGGTTCATGGTCAAGGTTTCCCAATCAGTTGTTTCTTCTATGGCAGAAACCTTGGGGTTAAAGCTAGATGGAAGAGATCTCAGAATCTTTTGAACAATTACAACTTATTTTATAGTTTCTCCTAGAGCTTTCATATTATTCACTATTTCTGCAACCCTTAAAAAGAAGCTGGAAATGTCTTCATCATCATTCATTTTTAAATTTTCAAATTGGGCTCTATAAACTTGAAGTTTGGCTGTCTTCACCTTCTTGTCTCCCTCATGGATGTTCTCTAGAGTATCCAACATCTCTTTGGCAGTCTTGTTGTGCATTACTTTGATAAATTCTGCCTCACACAATCCATTTAAGATTGCATTCATGGCCTTTGCATTAGCTACAAAATCTTGTTTGGCTTCCTATTCTGAGTCAGTTTCCTTTGGGGCATATCCAAATTACACAGCCGCCAAAACTTCTATTCCTAGAGACATTATGTAAGCTCTCATTCTGATTTTTCAAAAGGAATAATTAGCACCAGTGAAAAAAGGGGCTTTATTGGTTGAGCTTCCTTCTTGACTAGCCATCCTGAGGACCTAGGATCTCCTTTCAGTTATTAAACTGATACAAAAGAAACCTGCTCTGATGCCAATTGTTGAAACATTAGTTAAACTGAGAGGGGGGGGTGAATCAGTTTAACACATTCATGAGCTTTTAAAACTTTTCATTAAGCTTATTTACAACTTAATCTCATGATCAAATTTATATGTTAACAATCTTAATATGTGAGCAACAAGTATTAAGATAATGTGACAACAAACTTATTATGAGAGCAGCAAGTATTAAGCAGATTGAATTGATCATATCAACACATAGGCATCACACACAGAGACAAAAGATATAAGTGGAAACCCATAAAGGGAGAAAACCACATCTTATTATTGTTGTGATGCAAAGGAAAGCTCCAAATCCCTCTCACCACTGATTTTATGTAGGCACCAACCCACATGAGGCTCCAACCTCAATTCTGCAAGCTACAACTTGCAAGGAAGCTCCAACTCCCATCAATTTTCTGCAGGCACCAACCTACAGGAGGCTCCAACCTCAGTCAGCTACAACTGACATCTATCAAGCTACAACTTGATAGAGAAGCTCCAACTTCCTCATTCTATAAAAATAAAACATTTGCTGATTTACCTTGAATATCAATTTTGTTCTGTACCTTCTTTTGTGTTGTCCTCCAGTCTTCAAATCTGTCTTATATCATCTCTGATTTTTGACAACATATCTTTTTGCTCCTCCTTCTCCTTATCTTATCTACCTCAATTCTTCATTCTCTACATTCTCTAACCTCCTTATGCATATCATTGTGATATCCTTTATACAGTTTTCCTCATAACTGTTCGTATTCCACAGGGAATTTGAAGTGAATAGCCCTAACTCTTTGCCTTCTGCCTCCTCATTTCTTTGTCCATCTCATTCAGAAAAACTTCAGCAATTTGTACACTTTTTAGTTTTACAGTGGAGTTTTATTTCCTACGGAGACTTGCCAGTGCATCACAAACAATATAAACCAATTAAAAACATTTACATTCAGTTACAATATGGATTACAAACCAACCCATTCAGTTTTGGATCACCGTGTGTTTGTCTTTTCTGTGGCTGTCTCTATCTTTTTCGTCTCTACTTGCTCTGCTGTTCACAACAATTGCGTAACTCTTGTATATATATATATATATATATATATATATATATAATTGCCGTTTTTATATAATGAAAATGCCTCTCGGCGATATAATCATAATAGACCCCTTTAATACATAAAATGGCCTTTCGGGCCCACTCACCGAACTTGCTTTTATTCTCCGATGTGATGAAAGACCTCTTGAAGACTTATGATTGCGATTAATCGCAATCGCAACTTCCAGTTGCATGTTTTGATACTCTGCTTTCACTCCGATGCGATGATTCACTGTTCACCGATGTAAATATGTATATATATTGTTTCATATTTATATTTTCCGCTTTGTTTTCTTTTAACTCTTCAGCTTTGGTCAAAAACTCGGAGTAAACATATACAAATATTTATTTTTGTATGGAGCCCACATTACATATACACTCCGCCTGTTTTATCTTTTCAATCGCAATCGCAACTTATAATTCCTTACCCACTCACACCTCTGCTGCGCCGATGTGATTTGCAATCTTTGATGCGATTGCTTCCTTTGTGATTGTTTTAATGCGATCAATCGCAATCGCAACTTCAAATAGTATGTGCCACTGCTCCTTTTTATTCCGATGCGATGGATTACTGCTCACTGATAAAAGTATATATATATATCTCTTGTTTCAGATATATATATATATATATATATATATATAATTACTGCGTTAATATCGTTTTCTTCTTCAGCCTTGATTATTTGATTTCCGCCGATGCGATTGGAAAAGGTCCCACCATTGTAATTAAGCGACTCATATCCGCCGTCCATCCTTCAGCAAATCCGACGGCTATTCTTCGATCGCTCAATCGCAATCGCACATTCCAATTTGTTCGTCACTATTTGTCCTCCGATATGACGAATCACTTCGATGCCCTTTAAGCCGGAACTCAAACACATGAGAATCACTGTTTATAACGTATCGAGTCCGCTTCTTTATCGAGATCGCAATATGGCAATCGCGTCCTCCAACAAATCGGTGCGATGAACAAAGGGTCCTACATATTCCAAGGTCTTCACCCTTAGTTTATTTCAAAAGGAGATGAACCCTTTTAATAGGTTTACCACATAACCTTTGAGTTAAATAAGTCACATCCGCTGCTATATATCAATCATGCCATTCATATAAAAATTCGAATAATCATTTGAATATTACAATTTGGACCATTGTAATATTTTAACTTTCAATCCTCATGTGCGGCATTTCCTTTATGAAGACTATACAAACCCCATATTTAATTTGCGGAGGATTTCACTTTATATATAACTCTTGATGTATTCGGGCCCACATCCTCGTTCAACGCATCTCAAACAATATATATATATATATATATATATATATATTTGTTGTGTTAACTAATTGACCTTGGTTAAGAACCTAGTTCTCAATACACCAATACTCAACCGCAGCAACCATAATTCATCCACATAGAAGTTCATCCACGTGCATTTAACTATACTTTTATTCTGAAGGTGCACCCTTTGCCTTGATTAACTGACCATTCCAATCATACATATACATGGATTTCTTTTGCTGTGTATTCGATCTATATCAAGGCTCAACTTTACATTAAGTCCGAAGTATAACTCCACACTCTCCACATATATTAACGTGTGTTCATATATTAAACTCAAAAACTCCATGTAACTACACTCGGGCCCACAGTGCTTTACTTCAATTAACCTTCATACATTGCGCGATACCGCGACTGTTGGATTTCCTCCACTTTAGATCGGATGGTTATAGTGCATATCGCGTTTTTTCTATGGCCAAGGTTTAAAACTAAAAAATGACGCGATATAAATGGTATTCCAATACCACTTATTCCACGCGTCGACTGAAGACCCATATCGCATTTTTTTCACAAAAACTTTTTACTGCTTATGAACCGCGCGATAGAGCTGGTTTTGTGTTCTAAACCCGCCTTCACTATTGATTCAAGGTTCCATTTTGCTCTCAGTTCTGCCTCCACCTTTGAATTCACACTTTTTATATGTTAACCCCTATTTCCTCAGCATTTTACCATGGTGCTTCCAAGACTTGAATTAAGATAAGCGTGTATAATACACACGCCTTTTCTCTATTAAACCAACTCATCTGTCCTGTTTAACCTTTCTCACATTATCAACGCCACCATATATGATTTATTAACGGCTATGTATTATCTATCTCTATATTCCCTGTCTCTGTATTCTCTGTCTCTGTGCATGACTGTTTCACTGTTTCATTGTACTCTCTGTATTCTCCGTCTCTGCTTCCTCTGTATTCTCTGTATTCTCTGTATTATCTGTCTTCTCTTCAACCTGGGCTGCTTCTTTTTGTTTCCTTTCTTCTTTAAATGGCCCTGTCTCTGTTGCTCGACCCTTTCTACATCTTGCTGCCTCTTTTTCTATCTCTCTGCTTCTATGCTGCTTTCTTTGCCTTGTTGCTAGGTGTTCCTCTTTGGCCATCTCCTTTGCCATCAATGACAACATTTCCAACATTTTTCAACTGGATAGGGTTTGTAAATGTATATGTCAAGATGTTTGATTTTGGCAGATCTATAGTGGCGGTTACCGGGGTTTAAAATAGGCAGCTCTGTAACCTTGAATTCAGGGTTTGGATAGAGGTCCGGGGTTCGAATAGGGGATATGCAGTGGGGCTCAGGCTGCGGTGGAAGATAGCAAAAGGCCAGGGTTTGTTTTTCTTGAAATCTGCCATAACTATGTACAACATTGTTTCCCGTTGCCAGGTAAGTTTCTTGCGAAATTTAAGTTATCATGCGAGTGAATACCATTTAGATTGCAAAATTTGGTAAAATCTTCACTGATTTTTTACATTAATGATATAATGTAAAAAAATTGTCTTATGAGTTGCGAAATTTGGTAAATTCATCCCAAAATTTCTAAGAAACGATCAAAAGTAATAAATCCCTTTTAGATTTCAAAATTTGGTTGAATTTTGCCGGGATTATTTTAGCTAATGTTCTCGCGTGAAGAATGTCTTGTAGATTGCAAAAAATGGTTAAATTTTAGTGGAAAATTTGACGTATGATCTCATTTAAAGATCAATATTGAATCTGAAAGTAAAACATTTAGTGAGATTTGGAGTAAATTGGTGTTTGATTATATGCAATTAAATGAATATTTGATACTACAAAGTTCTACAATGTTCATCGAAACAAAGGATCGAGAGAGAACATTCTCACATGCAGAGTCATGCATAGCTCGTCTAGAAAGCTGATCTGCATAGCTCGTCCAGAAAACTGAGTTGGATTTCATGTGGAGTCAAACTTGTTATCACGATGACAAGTGCATCGGAAGCAAATCTGACCGTCTGAAAGCTTCATTCAAGCTGCTTTCGTTTGGGTACTTTTATTTAGTTCCGATTTAATAACTACACCTCAATAATAATGACGTAGAGATAAATTTCATAGTCTTAGAATTTTATTTTCCAACCATCTCATATTGCGGGTAAACCTCCAGATATAAATACATGTAGAGCAAAGACAAAGTATACCAGTGTTCCTAATGTGTCGCAGTCAAGCTGATACCTCATTTTGATCGTTTAGAGGGTGATCACGGACTCACTGAATGAAGTCCTTCGTTTCTTCTGGAGGTAGGTGCTGCAAAGACCTGCAACGAGAAGGAAGAATTCTGGCGTATTCTTCAAGTAGAAGAAACGCTGAATGAAAATAAGGCCAAGGAAAAAAGCACAATGACAGTGTGATGGAAAGCATAAGAACAACTGTTACAGTGTAGCAGAACCCGTTGCAGGCGTAAACGGTGGACAATGTTTGAGATTAACGCTGGAACTTTGGTTATAGATGGATGCCTCGGGATACCGATCTCAAACTAATGCTTATGAATAATTATGAAACATACAAAGCATTCATTCAAACTAATTCCAACATTAGTTTCCGAGAGTGAAATCTCAATCAAAAATATGAAAAAATGAAGATTTTACCCTAAGTTTCCCGAGATCTAGCCTCGATATGAGGCCAAATAAGATATCCAAATTTTCTAGTGGTTGAAATAGCGGCCGGAAGTTTCTTATTAGTTAAAAAAAAAGTTGTTTATTAAATGTAAAATTAAAACTTTGGATTATAAACTGCATTTTTAACTCGGTTTTTGCGCGACACTAATGAAAATAAAAAAAATCGATTACAATAGTCCCTGCCATGCTGCAGGCGGCAGGGACTAATAATAATAAGGAGAAGTACTCTCATACTTTAAATATAACTTCTATGGATTCTGCAAGGTGTTTCTTGAGATTCCAAATCATTGGTTTTTTTCCTATAACAATAATAAAGTAAAAGTAGTGTTCTATTCTAAATAGAACTTCCATGCAGTCTGCAATCTCTTTTCCAATCGGCAAAATTATTGTAGTCTCTCATAATAATAATGCAATAAAACCAATAATTAAGTAAAGAGTTTTTTTACTATAAATGAATAAAAGCTTCAGAATTTTTTCTACATGTTTTTGTTATAATAAAAAATAATAATATAATGTATTTCATAATCACCAAATTAATAATATAGAAGTTAATAAGCTATTCTACTTTAAAGAGAATTTATAGCGTTCTATATAAAGTAGAACACAATAATAATAATAATAAAATGGAAGAGCTTCTCTGCTTTAAATATACTTTAAATAGTAGAAGAGCTTTTCCACTTTATTATTATTATTATTGCATTATACTTTATTTGTTTGAAGAGAGCTTTTATAAATTCTATTTAAAGTAGTATAAATTATTAACTTTATTATTATTATTATTTTACTTTAAAGCTCTTATTATATTTAAATAATAAAAGAGTTCTTTTACTTTAGAGCTCTTATTATATTTAAAGTAAAAGAGAGCATCTAATATATTAAATTAAATAATGTCAATATATTATGAATAATTTTTATATTATTTAGTTATTTAGTTTAAAAAAGCTTTTTTATTTTTAGTCATGTCTTGTACGGTTTATAATATTATTGGTTAACATGAATACTATATATCTATATATAAGAGTATGTATTAATAAAAACATAAAATATTTGTTAAATTAATATATATATATATATATATATATATATATATATATATATATATATATATTGGTAGAGCTGATCTGCATATGAAGAATGGTAGTTCATGCTTGTAAGTTGAGTAAGGTTTTCAGCCATGTAAATTGATTGAGCTAAAGGCTGGCACACATGTCTTTGCTAATTATGGTGGGTGATCGGTGAACAATTTTCATGGGAAAGAAGTCAAACGTTGTTGTGTTAAGGAGAGGGCGTAGATCTCAAGAGCCTTGCAGGATCTCAGGATTGATGTGTTAAGGAGGGGGTGCAGATCTCGTGGTGCCCCAACAGAGAGTAATTGCATTATTAGTTTCCATTGTTTAAATCTTTATTTTTTAGAAATTTTCATGTCATTAATGTAAATATGGTTGAAAGAATGGAGTTATTTATTGCGACATTTAGTTTGGCCAACTACTGTCATGAGTTTGAGTCTATGTTGGAATTGGCCATTCCAACAATAGTCAAATTTATTTGCAGGAATGATTTACTACGAGATATAATGAAGACATGACAATGAAAATGGCATCAAAGGATAATGCTTGGAGTTACATCATAGATTGGAGGATGATCGAGTTTTTGTGTGCCCAGTGTGATGGAAACAGATTTGCATGTTCAATTGCGAGGATATTAGCTTGACAATGGGTCTTCGTTGTTGCATCTTGTCAACGAGCATGAGGAGGCATGCTTGGAAGCAATCACCAGCCTTGATATTGTGAACAGGGGAAGTGGCATTATGTTGTGATGCTAGGGGAATTGGATACTGAAATGAGAACTTTCGTGTGTAAAATCGTTGAATTTTATGCCTGTTGACAGTAAATTTGTGGATGACGGAGGATCGGATCATGGAGTCCTGGATTCTTGTTTTGAGAGAGACAATTTGTTATTGTTTCTCTTCATGTGGCTATGAGTGCCTATATCTAGATCATCTGTGTTGGAATGCAGTGCATTGAGACCAGTTGAAATGTCGTCAATTCGTTTCTTTATCAGTGGACCCCTTAGAGGTATTTTTGGAGAAAAATGGTTGTTGTTATATAATCATCTTTGGGTAGAGATAGAAAAATTAATCTAAAGAGTTTATGTTTTTTATTTAGTTTCTTGGAATCATGTTTAAAGTTATTGAGCCTTATTGAGCCTAGCTAACTCAATGTAGGTAAAGTTATTTTGGTAGAATTTGAGACTCTAACAAATGATAGGTCAAGCATGGAGTTCCAAGAATTTATTTGACAAAGACAAGGATGCCCAAGATGTGAACAATGAAAAGATGAGGTAAAGGAGCAACAACAGCTATTATGATGGACAAAGTAAATGTTTGTTTGAGTTAGTATGGGTTTGTTGGATAGACTCCCTAGGGATGGTTTTGTAGTGGTCATTATATGTACTTGGAGACTCCAAGAGATGGAGTATGGAATGTAAGCCTTATTAAGACATGTGTAAAGTTCATGGTAATCTCAAAACCACCTTTTAAGTACAGGTTTATGGTTAGCCGGAAACCATATTTTTTCACTTTAAAGTGATGGTTTGTGGTGAACTGGAAACCACATACGGAGCCTTAGTGGCTATAGAGCCTTTGTGGCTACGGGTGCCCCAGGTGCACACAGGAGCTTGAATGCTCACAGGAGTAGGTGGACTGCAGTAAACACCTCACTCACAGGTCTCATATATTGTTGTTTCTGAGCACAAGATGGTCATCATGTTTTTCTATCTGACAGTCACGTCGAAAGGCGCAATCAGCACGACTGTTAGGGATTTTTATTTGGACGTGAATATTTGGCTTAGAAAGGCGCTGATCTCTCTCTCTCTTGGTAGTTCTGCACATGGAATTCGCTCGTTTGTGGTTGATTTGAGTCGCAGACACATTTTTTGGCAGTTCTGGACATGAGATTTTCCTGTTGGTGGTGGATCTGAGTCGCAGACACATTTTTTATACAGGTACATGTATGCAGTGATAATGGTTGACAGAACCATGTATGTGAAGGACATCCTACGAGACCAGCAGTTGCAGCAGTTGGTACCCATGCATTCTTGTGGATGGTTTCTCCTTTATATGGATGTCGACATATCCTTTTTTTTCTTATGATTGACCACAACTAGACTTTGTGAATTGATATCACGACAAGTAGTCATTAAGGGAGGGAGTTGGAATATGTGATTCCTACTTGTTTGTGGTTGTAAATCTCTATATAAGGAGTATGTTCCTACATTATAGGAGGTAGTGTTGAATGCTTAGTTAAACTGAGAGAGGGGGGGGGGTGAATCAGTTTAACACATACATGAGCTTTTCAAAATTTTCATCAAGTTTATTTACAACTTAATTTTATAACCAACTTTAATGTGTGACTAGTCTTAATATGTTGCAGCAAGTATTAAGTTAATGTGATACCAAACTTATTATGAGAGCAACAAGCATTAAGAATATTGGATAGAACATATCAACACATAGGCAATACACACAGAGACAACAGATATAAGTGGAAACCCATAAAGCGAGAAAACCACATCTTATTTTTGTTGTGATGCAAAGGCAAGCTCCAACTCCCTCTCACCACTGATTTTCTGCAGGCACAAACCTATAGGAGGCTCCAACCTCAGTCAGCTACAACTGAAAGCTATCAAGCTTCAACATGATAGGGAAGCTCCAACTTCCTTACTTGATCAAAAGAAAATATTTTCTGATTTACCTCAGATATCAACTCTGTTCAGTAGCATCTCTTTCTACACCTCCTTTTTATTATCTTCTCTGCCTCACTTCTTCATACTTTGCACTCTCTAACTTCTTTTTGTATATCAATGTGATATGATTTATACAATTTGCCTCATAACAATTCGTATTCCATAGGGAATTCAAAGTGAATAGCCCTGACTCTTTGCATTATGCCTCCTCACTTCTTTTTCCACCTCATTAAGAAAATCTCAGCAATATATACAAATTTTAGTTTTATAGTGGAGTTTTGTTTCCTATGGAGACTTGACAGTGCATCAAAACAATATAAATCAATTAAAACATTTATATTCAAATACAATGAGAACCCCAACTCAACTCATTTAGCCTTTTGGATCGCTGCGCATTTGTCTTTTCTTTGACTGTGTCTGTCTTTTTTGGCTCTGCTTGCTCTCCTGTTCTCTGCCGTGGTGTAACTGTTGCATACATGTAGCTGTGCAATTCAACTCTCGGCGTTATAAAAACAATAAAACATTTTAATACATAAAATGCCCTTACAGGCCCACTCGCTGAACTTGCTCTACTCTCCAATGCGATGATTTACTGTCCACATATTGGAAATATGTATGTATCGCTTTGCATATATATATATATATATATATATATATATATATATATATATGTATGCCGCTGTGCTTTCCTTTCCTCTTTAGCTTTGGTTTAATAAACTTGGAGAAAACCTATTATTAGTCTTATCTTTTGAATGGACCCCACATGCCAGCTATACTCTGCTCATTTATTTCAATCACAATCGCAACATTCACGATGCTCCTGCGATTTGGTCTTTAGATTTCCGCCGATGCAATTAGCAAAGGCTCACCATATAGTCAGTCGCATCATCTCTGCTATCCATCCCTCTGTGAATCTGACAGCTCTCATCCAATCGCTAAGTCGCAATCAGAACTTTCAGTTTGGTCGATACTCTTTCACCTTCGATGTGATCAATTACTGTACACTTCACTGTGCCGATGCGATGGGTTGCTCCAATGCGATTCAACACTGTTCACTTCATTGTGCCGATGTGATGGGTTTCTCCGATGCAATGTAACACTATTCACTTCATTGTGCCGATGCGATGGGTTACTCCGATGCACTTAGGCCGGAACTCAAGCAAAATATGAAAATCATCGTTTAAAACATATCAGGTCTAGAACTCAATCACAATCACAACTTTTGTTAACATGTTCCGCTGCCAACTTTTCTCCGATGCGATTCGTGACTCGGGTCCCACCTTATAAGACTTTGTTTGTATTAGGCCCGAACAATAGAGTGCTTCACATATATGTATATATATACTTTGGCCCCTTGTTTATAAAGCGCTACATATATAAAGTGCTGCATATATATGTCTACTTTTCCGCTTTAGTATTTATGTATCCTCCAGCTTGGGTTATGATTCTCGGAATTTTATGTAGGGGTCCCACTTGCGTATTAACTTTGTTTTATATGCAAGCATTAACATAAGGTTTTCAGTCCCCCAGCTGATATATCCGCATACCAACTAATTTCAACATACATATATGAAATCAACCTTTAATAGCTCAATAAACCAAAGGTTCTCACCCTGGCAGAGTTCAACCACTATATATATATATATATATATATATATATATATATATATATATATATATATATATATATATATATATATGCTCCATGCTTACCCTTCGTATGATATATTATGAGTCCAAACCACAACTTTGGTTAGTGCATTACTTGGGCATTTGTATATATGGCACCACCGCACTATCAACTAACTCCATACCCTTCCATGCCTATGGTTCCATTATCTCGTACCAACCAATATATATTGACATATATATATAATTCCCCGACCAGTGTGAAGACTAATGTATTGATTTTAATATAAGCCCAACTCACACCTCATTTCATATAGGTTTCGAATTTATTACAGTATGTAAATATATATCACCAATAGAATATCAAAACCATATATTAAATTAAAATGTCGGCCCCACAGCTACTTTTCTCGAGTTAACTCTCGTTCATCACGCGATCGTGGCCACCGTTGATTCCCCAACACCTTTGATCGGATGGATAGACCGCTTGTCACATTTTTTCAATCTTCAAGCATTAACACTCCAAATTCATGCGAAAAACGTTGTATTTGGAAACCGCTTTAGGACACGTGGCCATCAATGACATATATCGCGTTCATTTTGACAATACTGCTTACCACTTCAACTATCGCGTGAACCAACTAGTTTTTGATTGCTATTTTTACTGTTCACGTTCAAGATTCTGTTTAGGTTCATGGTTCTGCTTCATCAAGTTCTTCACGCCTTCGTAAATATATGCTTCGTTCAAAGGTTTCATTTCATATTTTTCAACACTTCAATATATGAACTCTGCCTTAACACATAAAATTTTGTTTCATTGTTATTTTAATATAATACTACCATAAGGTTTGACACCCGCGTTACGTTTTTATTGCTTAATTCTTGGTATTATCCCTTATACACATAGCCTTGGTTCCGCCTCTGCTTGATCATTTCACTACTTGTTAACGACTCTGCCTCTATATTCTCTGCCTCCTCCTCTGCTGCTCGATCGTTTCATCTCTACCTCTGTATTCTCTATCTCCACCTTTGCTGCTTTTCCTCCTCTGGTTCTTCTCATGCTCCCTGTAAATGTTACTATACCATTCACCAAAGACCTGCTGTCGTCTCCTTTTCTTCTGCTGATGTCCTTTGCCATCAATGACAACACTTCTAATAGTCTCCCCCTTTGGCATTGATGGCAATATGCTTCCTCTGCTTGCCTTTTAGGACCCTTTCTTCTGTTGCTTTCTCTTCCTCCCCTTTTGACATCAATGGAAAGGGGTTTCTCATTTCCCAGTGTTTTTTAAATCTCGTCCATGTTTCTCTGATCTTGAGGACCTGTTTCATGCTTTCCTTGCTAACTTATCTCCCCCTGGATTGATATTTTTGTTTTTGTTCTCCCCCTGAAACAATGCTTTCTCTTCATATCAGAGAGTAGCATCTACAGATACTATTCCGTGCCCTGGGAGCAGTGACATGATCTGGAAACACTTTCATGGCATTCCCCTAGATATGGAATTTCATTCCCCTGAAGAAATCTCCTTGTGAAAAACCCTAAAAATAGCCTTTTCATCCTTGGCGCGACTAGCCAGTGTTATACCTGCGCCAATGGGGGGAATATTCTAAAGAGGGTGCGCCAATTGGCGCTCTGTCTCAGATTCGCACTCACGCCGGGCTTAATAAAGGGTGTTTTTTTAAAAAAAATGGCAGAAAATTGAATCCAACCAACTCCTGAACTGGTCTCTTAATTGGGTTGGGACGTTTGGCTCCGGATTTCCATGTAGAGGAAGTAGTTTTCCACCTCTCATGGAAGCTTCCTTGAGGATAGGGAAAATCCCATGATTGTAGGGATCTCAACTCCCCTTCCACCATCTATATAAGCTTGCCATTTTCCTTTGCAAGCTAGTCTCCAAGAGTCTCAAAGAGTCTCCAAGAATCTCCAAGAGCCTTCATAGCCTAAAGAATGCTGCAAGAGCTTTGATATTCCTCATAGTGCCAAATCCATAGCAAGGAGATTGAAAATCGAAGAGAGAGGCTTGTCCCCATTCCTGAAAATCTTTACTAAGATGTATTCTGCTGACAACCCGCCGAAGGAAGGTTCATCGTCAGAGCCTGGTTGCATTTTCCTTTGTATAATTAATGATAAGCGACTATTGGTTATGGTTCCACTCTTATTGTTCATTATGATCATGAGTTATGTCCTCTCTGACTGATACATAATTGCATATATCGGGTTTTACGCTTGTTTTTGTTGTGTTTCTTGTGTGTGCAGGTGTTCGATCGCGGTGAGTGAGAGGATTGTGATCTGCTGGAGCAAGGAAATGAGAACGCCATCTTCTCTACGAACAACAGTGTTGGACTTGAGGTAGGCCTTCTTTGCAAGTTGGTTTATTGTAATTAGGTACCTACGTCGTATCATGATACGATTGTTGCTAGACCCAATCTCGGCTAGTAGGGATCGCCTCTGTCCGCAGAGGGGATTTACCTCTACAACAAATTGGCGACTCCACTGGGGAGTTAGCTTATTGTTTGCTTTATAAAATACAGACGGAGCATGAAGTTAGGCAGATAGCCTTCGAAACGCTCTTGCTCTGCATTAGTGAAAGTAGATGAATGCTACTTCAGTCAATCTCCAGTCTATTTTATGAACTAAGCACTTGGAGTATTGTCTTGTCGTTTTGGTCGATTCTTGACTTTTCTTGCTTGATCAGCTCTTTTGGCTGGCTCTTTTCTGAGTGTAAAACCTCTGTTCAGCCCCAAAGGGTCAGATCTGACCTCTGATTTTCCGAATTTTCATCTTTTCATTGTTGGCTTCATTGGTGCGGTTTCCACCCTGACAGTCGCACCAATTGGCGCAGGTTGTCAGTTCATCACTTGCGCCATCCCTTTTTCTGGCGCGGATTACAGCCAGACAGTCGCGCCATTTCCTGTAGGTGCTAGGGTTTACCCTTGTTCAGAAGTTTCTTTTGGTCAGTACTTTGCTTCTAGGTTTGTTTTAGATTTTGCTTGAAGTGGTGAGTCTGGTCTTGGTTGGTAGAAATTCTTTGTTTTTCATTTTTAGGCATTGGCGCTTGTTGTCAGTTAGTAACCCACACCAATTTTCCATTGGTGCCAGTTTTCAGTGAGCAAGTCGCGCCAGTTGGCACTAGTTGTCAATGATAAAGTCGTGCCAATTTCAGGGTGTGTTAAAAATGAGATTTTTTCCCTAAATCCTTCACCAGTGTGTCTTTCCCTTTCGGTCTTTTCACTGTATGAGCATAGATTACATTGCTCATTGTTTGAAATGTTTTCTCTCCATGATTGTTTGATGTAAAAGGGAATGAATGCCTTGTTTTGATCTCTTTCTTTGGAAGTCCTCTTTGTGTTTGACCTCATATGTCTTGTCGCCTTTTGAGGGATTTCGTGACAAAGTGTTTGAAACAACGATTGCATTATTAGTGTTTGTTTACATCTCTTTTGCATTCATCCTTCATTAAGGAGATTTGCGTTCTTTTAGTTTTCGTCTCATAGTTTTATTTTCGTTAAAATGCATTAGATCACATTGCATTGAAAAGTATTTTTGAGATTTATCATTGAACTTAGATCACATTGTTTAATGATTGAAAACTAAAAATCGCATTGAGTGCATTCTCTTTTATTAAAAGCATGCATTAAGTAGATTCTCATTTCATCGAAAAATGCATTGAGTGCATTCTTATAATTTGAAAAGGAAAAAGAAATTGTGCATAGATTACAATTGCATAGTTTTCGAAAAAGAGGATTTTTCATAGATTACATTGCATTATTCGCATCGTTGAATGTTTAGAATTACTTTTGGATAGTGAAAGTCATCTAGTTTGGAAAAAGTTTCGTTTTTAGTATTGTTGTTTGTTGCATCATTGTTTGAAGCTCTTCCCTTAACTAGATAGCATTCATCGAATTGAAAAGTTTTCTTTTCTCATATAGCTGCATATAGGAGATTGTCAGATGACACTCGCTAGGGTCTGAAAACCGAGACATAATTGAAGATCAACCGTAAAATTTATTCAATCAAACTAAGGAAGCATTGAAACATTAACAAAATATTTAGAGGTCTAGGCTAGAGACGTGTTTCGGCGTCTTTAAACCTAGTAGTTGTCGTTCACCTCTTAGCTTTAGACAACACTAGTACGGACTTGTGCTCCCCGTACCGTCGCGTATATAAAGGGAGACCCCACTAGGTTGCTATCCTTTATCCGTAGGAAGCCGAGTCTGCCGCCTTATACCCGTGATACACCGGACACAACATTCGGGGAGATTTCCTGCACGTACGTTAAGTCCTTGGTTGATTTCTCTTTCATTTTGAAACCAAGGTGTATATTGCAGTTCACGGATATCTAGTACACCCTTTTGCCTATATTTCCAGAGTAGTCATTTCGATCTTTTCTGACTCTTTAAATTTGAAAAGATCATCAAGCACCTGTCCTTTCACGCTTGTTTCAAAACTGAAAGTGATAGAGTCAAATTTTTCCTGTTTCTCGACTCTTAAAAGATGAAACAACAGAGTTTTGTTTCAATGTTTTAAAAATTAACTGCCCGCGAAATATTCCTGGTTAAATTTAGTTTCCTTAGGGTGTTGTTCTCAGGATCGTTTCTGATGGCAACTTTCCCGGAGTTCACCAACCAAGGAATCCCCTCCGAAGGGAATCCTGGTCCTTTTCCTCCTTTTGGAAATGTTAGCGCTCCTTATATGGAAACGTTGTCCCTTCCTGGGTTATCTATTGGGTTTCCTGTTTGGTTGTTTTCAACCTCTGTGGCCCCAAATGTCTCGGCTACTGTTCAATCAGTTCCTCCGCTTGAGCAACATCATGTTGATTCCAAGGTGGACCTCTCCCCTTCTTCGCCTGTTTCTGCATCCTCCTCTTCTACTTCGCCTGGTGAAAGTCTGGATTTGAGTAACCAGGTGGCTAGGAAGAAGAAGAAGAAGACAAAGAAGAAGAAGTTAGATAAAGGAGAGGCTACCTTTGCGGCTATTGCGCCTAAGAAGTCTTCCATTGATAAACCTTCCAACCCTCCACGGAAAGTCAAGTTCCCTTGCATGTTGTGTCATGGAAACCATCTTCTTAGAGACTACCCTGGCATTCCCAAGGTGCTCGAAGTATGGTCCAACGGTCGTCCGTCGTTGCCTTTGGCTTCCGAGAGTCAAGTTGGGGGCACGTCTTCAATTGGTGCTGGTAAGCTCCTAAGAAGCAGGGTAAGATTACCAACCCCTGTAAGTTGTGTGAAGGGCACCATGCCATTTACCTTTGTCCATATATGGATGAAGCCAAGCGATTTTTGGACAACTCGGCTGTTTCTACACCATGCCTTCCGACTGGTTACAAACGGCTTTCTTTGAGTCCTCCACCAGCTGATCCTATGATTGGTCAAGAGTCATCCTTGGTCGATCTTGCTCCCCTTGAAATTAAAATTCAGGAATCCATCCCCGACCAACCTTTGGTTGTGGGATTGGTTGAGCTAGCCCCGTCTACGATGCACCAGGTCTTTTCCGTGGAGAGTGGATCTCATCCCCCTCAGGTTCTTCTTGTTTCTTTAGATTCCTTTGACTTAGAGAAAGATTCTCCTGTCCCTGTACCTCAAGAAGCTACTCCTCCACTTCTGGTGATGGAGGTCTTGGAGGATTCCCCTCCCACCTTCGAGATGGAGGTCGTGGAGGATGCTCCTTCTTCTTCTGTAACACCAGGGGAAGACCATCTCGGTTCGATGGTAGCCCCTCCAAGTAGTTTGGTCGCTTCCTTTGACTGGAGTCAATATGTAGGATACCGCCTTCCGTCTTATGTGCCTTTTGAGATAACGGTACAGGCCTTTGGTTTGGTCGTACCCAGCACCATTATAGATGAAGGCGCGTCTGTTAGTATTTTATCCTCAACTACTTGTCAAGCTTTCAGTTCGCCGCCGCTTGTACCTATTACACAGAATCTGTTGACGTTCAAGAGAAGAACTAGTCAACCATTAGGGATCCTTCCAAGGTTACCTGTTACTTTGGGAGGTAAAACCATCCATATGGACATGATGGTTGTTTCAGGCCCCTTGGATTTCAATTTTCTCTTGGGGCGCGATTACACCTATGCCATGGGAGCGCTTGTCTCCTCTCTTTTTCGTGTGGTCTGTTTTCTGCATGAAGGATGGATCGTGACCATTGATCAGCTTTCATTCTTTGGTCCTGATATGGAAGCTGGCCCACCATCATCCCTTCCTATTTTTTATCCACCCATTGTATCTGCCCCACCGCAGGTCAACTATGTGGCTACCTACCCTGTGCCTGTGCTCAGTGATAATTCCATTGTGCATCAAGTGTTGGGGGCATTGGGTCCTAGCTTCCAGGATTTTTTCCTTCCATCGGGAGTGGAAATCTTGGAAGCGATGACTTCATGTTCATTATGATGAGGTCGTCAAAGCATAGTTCCTTGTCTTGTGTCAAGCTCCTTAAAAAATAAAACAAGTTAGTCGGAGCACAGTTCGTTTTCTTGTGTCAAGCTCCTTAAAAAATGAAGCAAACTGGTCAGAGCAGAGTTCCTTGTCTTGTGTCAAGCTCCTTAAAAAATTAAACAAGGTTGTCCGAGCAGAGTTCCTTGTCTTGTGCCAAGCTCCTTAAACTATGAAACAAGGTGTCCTGAGGATAGTTATTTTAATGTGTCAACCTCGTTAAAATAATGAAACACGTTCCTATTCAATTCGAGTCTTTGTTAAGTTCTCGTAAAATCCCAGTCGAGTCTTTCTCTTGGTCTCGTAACTTGAACC
Source organism: Pinus albicaulis (assembly GCA_034641835.2). Taxonomy (NCBI): domain Eukaryota; kingdom Viridiplantae; phylum Streptophyta; class Pinopsida; order Pinales; family Pinaceae; genus Pinus; species Pinus albicaulis. The sequence continues at coordinate 17,784,317 of CM076575.1, forward strand.
TTCACTCCATATGCCTTTCATATGGACTGAATCTTGGGGGGCATGTACCTCAAATTGAGTCACCATGCTAGGGGCATGCTTACTTGTTTCAAGCATAGTTTGTTTCCGTTTCAAGCTTGTGTAAAAATGAAACTGGTTTCAAGCATAGTTTATCTTTGTTTCAATCTTTGTAAAAATGAAACCAACTTCAAGCAGAGTTTCCTGATTTCAAACTTGTGTAAAAATGAAACCATTCCCATTTTACCTTTTGTGATTGCCATTTTATCAGCCTGTTTTTCCAGATGAACCTTGGTTTTCTCACTCCATCGTCATTATCTGCTTGGCCGATCATATGCCTTCACTTGGTTTTTTTAACTGTTCTTCAGTAACCACTGCGATGAGTGGTCCTGTTAGCCAGCCTCTTAACCTTTACTTATTATGAGAAGTTCCACCATTACCGGAGCCAGTTGCTACCCTTTATACCACTCGTTCCTCCAGGAGGAGTCAACTTTCAACTCTTTTTTCACTCTCTAAACATGAAAATATTGCCGAGTCCCTTGTCATTTCGATCTCGTTAAAATGGCCATGAAACGACATCTACCTAGTATACGTTTACCCCTTTTTCGGGCTGGGATGGATTATTTACGAAAAAGGAATACCCTAGCCTATCGCGACTAGGAGGTTTTCTCAGACATAGTTTTCTACCTTTTCGGATTAGAGGAACTATCTACGAAAAGGGACTGTTGCAGTTTACTTTTTCGCTGTCTTTTAAAAATCTCTAAACATGAAAAGACACTGAGTTCTTCCTTTGTCAGACTCGTTAAACCCTGATGACATCGGATTCAGTCGTAATGACAATAATCGAGTTTCTCCTTCCTAGGGCTCGTCAAATGTACTAGGTTGGGTTTGTCCGAAGGACAAACTTATATGACAAGCATATGCTATCCCCTTCAAGCTTGTTTTCAAAAATAATTGGGGTACTTGCTAGGAATGGTGGGGAAAAATGGAACCCGCATCAATGTCGTGTCGGCAGTATGTCGCTCTTGAACATGGTACTTGTCTACATTCGTGTCGGGTTGGGGACATCTCATCTCGTTTTCCACTTGCCTCCGTGGGTTTGGGTGATCCCTTTTGACCTCTCATCTGCTCTTTGTCTCGTCATCATGACTTCTGATATTTTGATGTAAGATACTGGCAAATCCACTGTCGTGACACCGATATGTTCAAGAGAAGTTGACCTCTGCAAGTTTCAACCTTCCTCTGATTCTCATCTGATCTTGATTCACAAAGACATTATGTTCCTCTGTCTCATGTCGATGATGTGGGAAACACTATGGCCCACCTTCGATCAAGGTCACTTCCTGTCAACATTAGCTCATTATCCAGGAAGCTGATCTAGAGACTCCCTTCTGGTACCTTGGAGCTTGCATGCCTCAATGGCAGGTTCTTCGCGTTCGACGTGAGGTTTTCATCATTAGCCTCCGATCGAGTGATTCTACGGATGTTCGACACCAGCTCACTGATTCGCATGCCGTGTATTGTACCTAGAGTACCTTGAGAGCCATTGTCATCATTGGTGGTACCTCTCGTGTCTGTTAACAACTTTCTTCATTGGCTGGTAATTAGGAGATGTTCTTGCATGTTCGACTTCAACTCACTTATTCACATGCTTGAACTTGTACTTTATTCAGGTCGAGATGGAGCTTAAGACCCTGGATTTTGTCTGTTGGAATCCAGGCTGCGATTTTGTGGATTATTATGATTGATTACATGACTCACTGATTGGATGGCTGCGACCATACCTGAGTCTCTTTTATCGATCCTTATTGGATGGCTGCATCCATGCCTTGGATCTAGATTATTGTATACTCTGCTATGGATGGCTACACCCATACCACATATGTATCATGTATTTGAGATATCAGTTGTACTTCTCTACGCAGGTTTTCCGACGACAGTGTTTTCAGTTGGACACGTTCTCGTAAAGCATTTCACCTCTCTCTCTCTTTCGGGCCTCATGCTTTAGAGGGCATCTGTTACACATAAATTTGTCACCGTCCCTACAATTCCCCATCCCACACATTGGAGGGCTTATTCCATGACCTGTGAGTAGTGACATGATCTGAAAACAATTTCATGGCATTCCCCTAGACATTGAATTTCATTCCCCTGAAGACATCTCCTTGTGAAAAACCCTAAAAATAGCCTTTTCATCCTTGGCATGACTAACCAGTGTTATACCCGCGCCAATGGGGGAAATCTTCCAAAGAGGGCGCGCCAATTGGCACTCTATCTCAGAGTCGCACTCACACCAGGCTTAATAAAGGGTGTTTAAAAAAAATAAATGGCGGAAGATTGACTCCAACCAACTCCTGAAATGGTCTCTTAATTGAGTTGGGATGTTTGGCTCTTGATTTCCATGTAGAGGAAGTAGTTTGCCACCTCTCATGGAAGCTTCCTTGAGGATAGGGCCAATCCCATCATTGTAGGGATCTCAAATCCCCTTCCACCATCTATATAAGCTTGCCATTTTCCTTTGCAAGCTAGTCTCCAAGAGTCTCCAACAGTCTCTAAGAATCTCCAAGAGCCTTCATAGCCTAAAGAATGCTGCAAGAGATTTGATAGTCCTCATATTTCCAAATCCATAGCAAGGAGATTGACGATCGAAGAGAGAGGCTTGTCCCCATTCTCGACAAGCTCTACTGAGACGTATTCCGCTGACGACCCGTTGAAGGAAGGTTCAGCGTCAGAGCCTGGTTGTATTTTCCTTTGTATAATTAATGATAAGCGACTATTGGTTATGGTTCCACTCGTATTGTTCAATATGATCATGAGTTGTGTCCTCTATGACTGATACATAATTGCATATGTCGGGTTTTACGCTTGTGTTTGTTGTGTTTCTTGTGTGTGCAGGTGTTCGATTGCGGTGAGCGAGACGATTGTGATCTGCTAGAGAAAGGAAACGGGAATGCCATCTTCTCTACGAACAATAGCGTTGGACTTGAGGTAGGCCTTCTTCGCAAGTTGGTTTATTGTAATTAGGAACCTGCGCCGTAGCGTGATACGATTGTTGCTAGACCCGATCTAGGCTAGTAGGGATTGCCTCTGTTCGCAGAGGGGATTTACCTCTACAACAGTTAGGTACAACCTACTTCCTATCATGGATCTATAAAGTCTTTGATCTATATCAACAGATTCATCATTAGCACATAACTTGCATCCAGTGATCATGGGAGTTGACACAGGTTTGCAGTCTTCCATTTTGAACTTTTTCAACATCTCTTTTAAGTATTTTTCCTGTGAGATGAATGTATCTTTGTTCTTTTGCTGAATTTGAAGTCCTAAGTAGAAAGTGAGCTCTCCAATCATAGACATCTCAAAATCTGATTTCATCTCTTCAGCAAATCCTTTTGCTAGCTCATCTTTGTTGCTTCCAAACATAATGTCATCAACATATACTACAACAATCAGGAGTTTATTTTCATGGGCTTTTATGTATATATTGTTGTCTACTCCTCCTCTCTTTAAGCCTTGTTTTTGCAAGCACTTATCTAGCCTTGAGTACCAAGCACGAGGAGCTTGTTTTAGTCCATATAGAGCCTTCTTTAGTTTGCACACATAGTATTTTTTGTCTATTAATGAGAAACCTTCTAGTTGTTCCATGTAGACTTCTTCTTCTAGATCTCTATTCAAAAATGCAGATTTCACATCCATTTGATATACCTTGAAGTCTTGGTAGCATGCAAAGGCCAGAAACATTCTGATAGCTTCCATTCTGGCTACAGGGGAAAATGTTTCATCGTAATCAAGTCCTTTGATTTGTGAATATCCTTTGCAAACAAGTTTGGCTTTATTCCTGATTACCTGTCCTTGCTCATTCATTTTATTTTTGAATACCCATTTTGAGCCTATGACATTTTTCTCAGTGGGTCTAGGAACTAGTTCCCAGGTATTGTTCTTCTAAATTTGGTCCAATTCTTCATTCATAGCATTCACCCAATACTTGTCTTTGCTGGCTTTTGGAAACTTCTTGGGCTCTATTTGTGATAACATGGCTATGTATACTTCTTATGTCTATTCAGTTAACTGCCTTCTTGTTTGGAATCCTACACTCTTGTCTCCAATGATATGATCTTCTGGATGGTTCTTTTGAGTGTATCTTGAGGGGGCTTTCGAGCTCAGTTCAGCATATTCTGTTGTCTTGCTTGTTTCATCACCATATTGGTTTTCTTCTTCATGATTGTCTGAAGGACTGCTGCAGTCTGTACTTCTTGTCTTGTTTGGAAGTTCTTCATCAAATCTTACGTCAATGCTTTCTACAATTTTTCGAAGAGTCTTGTTGTAACACCAGTACCCTTTACTCTTGGATGCATATCCTAGAAATATCCCTTCATCTGCTCTTGCATCAAATTTCCCTAGATTTTCATCATTATTCTTTATGTAACACTTGCTTCCAGAAATTCTAAAGTGATTTATTGAAGCTAGTTTACGATGCCAAAGTTCATAGGGAGTCTTGTCACTGCTTGGCCTTAAATGGGCTTTATTTAGGATATGCACAGCTGTGTGTACTACTTCTGCCCAGAAGGTTTGAGGAATATTACTCTCTTGCATCATGGCTCTGGCAATTTTTTGTATAGGCATGTTTTGTCTCTCTGCTACTCCATTCTGTTAAGGTGTCCCTACAATAGTAAATTGTTGCTTTATCCCATGTTCATTGCATAGGTTTGCAAAGTCATAATCTGTGAATTCACCTCCTCTGTCTGATCTAATTGCATTTTAGCTTGCATCCTGTTTGATTTTCTGTTAATGCTTTGAATATATTGAATTTCTCCAGTGCTTCTGATTTATTCTTGAGCAATGAAACCCATGTCATTCTGGATAAATCATCTATTATTAGCATGAAGTAGGATTCTCCATTTGGTGTTTTAGTTCTTGCAGGTCCACACAGGTCCATGTGCACAAGCTGGAGTGGTATTCTTGTTGATAACTCATCTTTGGCCTTAAAGGATGTGCGGGTCTGTTTTCCCAATTGACAAGATTTGCATATGGTATTGGAAGGCCTTTTTATTTCTGGCATGTCTCTGATAGCTTTCTTCTTGCTCAGTCTAATGATATGATCGAAGCTGAGATGTCCCAATCTCCTATGCCATAACCATGACTCCTCAAGTTTGCTAAGATGGCATGCTTCATCTTCCTCTTTCACTATGTAAACATTACTCTCTGTTCAAACACCTTTGAGCAGAGTCTTACCTGTGGTGCTTGATCTAACTTCACAGTCTTGTTCTCTAAAAAGAACTTCACAGCCTTTATCACGCATTTGACTGACACTCAGCAAGTTTGCTTTCAGCTCATCTACAAATAGTACATCTTGGGCCTTTCCTCTGCCATTATCTAGGCTGACTGAGCCTTTTCCTTTTATTTTTCCTGATTTATCATTGCCAAAAGTAACATTGCCAGATTTCTTTTCATCAAAAGTTATAAATTTTCTTTTGTCTTCAGTCATATGTTTTGAGGAGCCACTTTCCAAATACCATTGGTTTTTCAGGTGTTGAGCAGTTAGAGCCAGGTCACATTTGTTCACCTTCTTTTTCCACTGGAAGCATCCTTTTGTTTGGAAATTTTTGTGAGATGATGAACCACATCCTCTGAGAGGAAATTTGGAAGGCATATGTCCAATTTTATTGCATACACAACATTTGAGCATAATTTTTGCAGAATTGTGAGTATGAGTAAAATCCCGTTGATTCATAAACTTCCTTGAGGTGTTGTACATCAATCTTTTTCCATATTTTCTGCACTCAATGATTTTATGGCCAAATTCCTTACAATAAAAACAGTAACCATAGAAACAATTTGCATACCTGATGTGAGGTTGTCTTCTCCATTTGTTGTCTTGAGATAGTCTCTTCATTGTTTGCATCTTTTGCTGGTTTGAATTACTCCTCCTTGTATGACAGTATGCAACAATGTGTCCCAGCTTATGGCAGGCATAACAGGTGGCATTTTTCATAGGAGGGAAGAATCTCCTTTGATAGCTTCCAAATTTGACATACTCAGGGGTATATGAGCCTTTTTCTGTTGTCTGAGTATTTATTTCATTCTTTGTTATTAGAGGTTTCTTCTGGTTTTTGTCTCCCTCATTACATGTTTCTTCTTTTGTAGGAATTATTTGAGCTACTTCATCAGCCTTGTTTGCTTTGAAAAAAATAATATTTATGTTTTCTTTTTCTTTGCTTTTACTTGATTATCCTTCATAGCCTATCCCAGTCTTTATCAGAGGAGATCTTTGAGCATCCAGAATTTCTTTCAACTTACCAGAGCTTGTTGTTTGAGAAGAATTTATAGACACTTTCCTTTAAGCATTTTCTAATTTCTTCCTTAGAAATACTACTTCTTCTTCCAGATTCTCTTATTTTTGTGTTTTGTCCTTGATTTGCTTAAGTAACATGTCTTCTATCTTCTTGGCATCTTCAAGCTCTACCTTCAACTACATGAGGAATCCTGAATTTTTCTCTTCTCTTACATACTTGAGGAGAATGTCCTTTTGTTTTCTGCACTTCAGTTTGAGTCTGTCAATCTCTTCTAGGGCACTTCTTAGCTGCCCCTCAAGGTCAAATTCACCTTATTCTTCATCTTCTAGCAGGAGTCCTTCAAGTTTTTCTATGGCCATCAATAAGAATTCAGAGGTTCCTTCTTCACTTGAGGGTTCATCTGAGTCTTCAGATGCACTGTTGTCTTGTTGAACATAGTAATATTTTCTATTTAATTTCTTTCGTTTCTGCCAGTTCTTTGATGTAGTTTTTTCTGATTCATGAGCCTGATTCCTTGCTTTCTTATGAGGACACTTAGCAGCATATTTTCCAACTCTTCCACAGTTAAATCATTTGAATGGAATTTTACCTTTATATTTACCTGAGCCTCTGTCCAGTTTCTTGACAAACATGGCCTCTTCTTCATCAGAGCAAGAACATATATCTTCCTTTTCTTCTTTCTTCTTTTCTGTTTTAAAAGCTGCCTCCCTTGCACTTGGCTTCTTCTGTGGGAGTCTCATCTCATAGGCTGTAAGATTTCCAAGTAACTGGTTCATGGTCAAGGTTTTCCAATCAGCTGTTTCTTCTATTGTAGACAACTTGGGGGTAAAATTGAGTGGAAGAGATCTTAGGATATTTTGTACAATTACACTTTCTGGTATGGTTTCTCCAAGAGCTTTCATATTGTTAACAATTTCTGCAACTCTTAAGAAGAAGTTGCCAACATCTTCATCATCATTCATTTTTAAATTTTCAAACTGAGCTCTATATACTTGAAGTTTGGCTGTCTTTACCTTTTTATTTCCCTCATGGATGTTTTCAAGAGTATCCCACATATCTTTGGCAGTCTTTCTGTGCATTACTTTGATAAATTCAGCCTCACATATTCCATTTAATATTGCATTCATGGCCTTTCCATTTGCTAAAAATTCTTGTTTAGCTTCTCTCTCTGGGTCAGTTGACTTTGGGGCATATCAAAATTCCACAACATCCCAAACCTCTATTCCTAGAGACATTATGTATGCTCTCATTCTGATTTTCCAGAAGGCATAATTAGCACTGGTGAAAAATTGGGCTTTATTGGTTGAGCTTCCTTCTTGACTAGCCATCCTGGGGACCTAGGATCTCCTTTCAGTGGTTAAATTGGTACAAAAGGAACTGGCTCTGATACCAATTGTTGAATGCTTAGTTAAACTGAGAGGGGGGGGGGGGGGGTGAATCAGTTTAACACATACATGAGCATTTCAAACTTTTCATCAAGTTGATTTACAACTTAATTTTATAACCAACTTTAATGTGTGAGCAGTCTTAATATGTTGCAACTAGTATTAAGTTAATGTGATACCAAACTTATTATGAGAGAAATAAGCATTAAGAAGATTGGATAGAACATATCAACACATAGGCAATACACACAGAGACAACAGATATAAGTGGAAACCCATAAAGGGAGAAAACCACATCTTATTTTTGTTGTGATGCAAAGGCAAGCTCCAACTCCCTCTCACCACTGATTTTCTGCAGGCACCAACCTACAGGAGGCTCCAACCTCAGTCAGCTACAACTGACAGCTATCAAGCTTCAACATGATAGGAAAGCTCCAACTTCCTTACTTGATCAAAAGAAAATATTTGTTGATTTACCTCAGATATCAGCTCTATTCAGTAGCATCTCTTTCAGCTCCTCCTTTTTCTTATCATCTCTGCCTCACTTCTTCATACTTTGCAATATCTAACTTATTTTTGCATATCAATGTGATATGCTTTATACAGTTTTCCTCATAACAGTTCGTATTCCACAGGGAATTCAAAGTGAATAGCCCTGACTCTTTGCATTATGCCTCCTCACTTATTTTTCCACCCCATTAAGAAAATCTCAACAATATATACAACTTTCAGTTTTACAGTGGAGTTTTATTTCCTACGGAGACTTTCCAGTGCATCACAAAAATATAAATCAATTAAAACATTTATATTGAAATACAATCAGAACTCCAGCTCAACTCATTCAGCCTTTTGGATCACTGCGCATTTGTCTTTTCTTTGAATTTGTCTGTCTTTTTTGGCTCTGCTTGCTCTCTTGTTCTATGCCGTGGTGTAAATGCTGCATACATGTAACTGTGCAATTCAACTCTCGGCGTTATTAAAATAATAAAACATTTTAATACATAAAATGCCCTTATGGGCCCACTCGCTGAACTTGCTCTACTCTCCGATGCGATGATTTATTGTCCACATATTGGAAATATGTATGTATTTCTTTGCATATATATATATATATATATATATATATATATATATATATATATATATATATATATATATATATATGTATGTATGTATGTATGTATGTATGCCGCTGTGCTTTCCTTTCCTCTTTAGCTTTGGTTTAATAAACTTGGAGCACACCTATTATTAGTCTTATCTTTTGAATGGACCCCACATGCCAGCTCTACTCCGCTCATTTATTTCAATCGCAATCGAAACATTCACGATGCACCTGTGATTTGTTTTTAGATTTCCGCCGATGCGGTTAGCAAAGGCCCACCATATAGTCAGTCGAATCATCTCCTCCGTCCATCCCTCGGTGAATCTGATGGCTCTCATCCAATCGCTAAGTTGCAATCGGAACTTTCAGTTTGGTCGATACTCTTTCACCTCCGATGCGATCAATTACTGTACACTTCACTGCACTGATGCGATGGGTTGCTCCGATGCAATGTAACACTGTTCACTTCATTGTGCCGATGTGATGGGTTGCTCCGATGCGATGTAACACTGTTCACTTCATTGTGCCGATGCGATGGGTTGCTCCGATGCACTTAGGCCGAAACTCAAGCAAAATATGAAAATCATCGTTTAAAACATATAGGGTCTGGAACTCAATCGCAATCGCAACTTTTGTTAACATGTTCCGCTGCCAACTTTTCTCCGATGTGATTCGTGACTTAGGTCCCACCTTATAAGACTTTTTTTTTATTAGGCCCGAAAAATAGAGTGCTTCACATATACGTATATATATACTTTGGCCCCTTGTTTATAAAGTGATACATATATAAAGCGTTGCATATATATGTATAATTTTCCGCTTTGGTCTTTATGTATCTTCCATCTTGGGTTATGATTCTCGGAATTTTATGTAGGGGTCCCACTTGTGTATTAACTTTGGTTTATATGAAAGCATTAACATAAGGTTTTCAGTCCCCCAGCTGATATATCCGCATACCAACTCATTTCAACATAAATATATGAAATCAACCTTTAATAGCTCAATAAACCAAAGGTTCTCACCCTGGCGGAGTTCAACCCACTATATATATATATATATATATGCTCCAGGCTTACCCTTCGTATGATATATTATGAGTCCAAACCACAACTTTGGTTAGTGCATTACTTGTGCATTTGTATATATGGCACCACTGCACTATCAACTAACTCCATACCCTTCCATGCCTATGGTTCCAATATCTCGTACCAACCAATATATATTGACATATATATATAATTCCCCGACCAGTGTAAAGACTAACGTATTGAATTTAATATAAGCCTAGCCCGCACCTCATTTCATATAGGTTTCGACTTTATCAGAGTATGTAAATATATATCACCCATTGAATATCAAAACCATATATTAAATTCAAATGTCGGCCCCACAGCTACTTTTCTCGAGTTAACTCTCGTTCATCACACGATCATGGCCACCGTTGATTCCCCAACACCTTTGATCGGATGGATAGACCGCCTTTCGCATTTTTTCAATCTCTGAGCGTTAACGCTCCAAATTCACGCGAAAAAAGTTGTATTTGGAAACCGCTTTAGGACACGTGGCCATCAATGACATATATCGCATTCATTTTGATAATACTGCTTACCACTTAAACTATCGCGCGAACCCACTGGTTTTTGATCGCCGGTTTTACTATTCATGTTCAGGGTTCTGTTTATGTTCATTGTTCCGCTTCATCAAGTTCTTCACGCCTTCGTAAATATATACTCCGTTCAAAGGTTTCATTTCATATTTTTCAACACTTCAATATATGAACTCTGCCTTAACACATAAACTCATGTTTCATTGTTATTTTAATATAATACTACCATAAGTTTTAACACCTGTGTTACGTTTTTATTGCTTAATTATTGGTATTACCCCTTATACACAGAGCCTCGGTTTCGCCTCTGCTTGATCATTTCACTGCTTATTAACGGCTCTGCCTCTGTATTCTCTGCCTCCGCCTTTGCTGCTCAACCATTTCATCTCTGCCTCTGTATTCTCTATCTCCACCTCTGCTGCTCTGCCTCCTCTGGTTCTTCTCATGCTCCCTATAAATGTTACTATACCATTCACCAAAGACCTGCTGTCTTCTCCTTTGCTTCTGCTGCTCTCCTTCGCCATCAATGACAACACTTATAACAGGTAGCTAGAACTATATATATTCCTAGTTTAGTGTGTGATTGAGATATTCTCTCAACCACATTATTGTGCGTCCGGTTAGCCACCTATAAAAATTTGTCATATCAAATGGTGGCTAAATCTCTTTTTTAGCCTTTAAGAAACAATTCATGTCCAAATTGTTAGTTCTTAAATTCTTATGAAGATTTTTATCCTTTGAGTTAATCTTCACTGTTGTTTCCCTCATAGTCCTAAAGAACCTGCTGTTTGCCAAGAGAAAGACTGCTTAAAACCCCATTTTCCCATCATTTTTACCCTTCCTTTCACTCATAAATAAACCTCATTTTCATCCCTTTTTCCTCCATAAAAATCCCTCCATAAGCCTCATTTAACCTTCAAAATCACTCCAAAATCCCTTTAAAACCTTATCACTCTCCCTTATTTGGTTTTAAATCCCCTGGTTTCCTCTACCGAGACCCTCAATTTGCCTCAAAAATCACTATTCTGGGCCTAAAAGTACCCTTTCTTCATATAAGGTTTCCTAAGCCCTCAAGGGCTTAAATCTTGTAACCCTCGCCTCATAAGACCCTAAGCCCTGAAACCGGGCGCTAAAGGGCTTAAATACTTTTCCAAAACCTGACTTTCCTTTGTTTTTTCTGTTCCCCGACGACAAGGTTTAAATCAATGCAGACCGTTGATCATTTCAGATAAAAATTCCTAGGCCACCCGATCCCCTCCCTTATATTTTCCTTTGCTCATAGACCCCGCTCCATCATTTGATCCAGACCATTCATACTTTAGATCCTACAATCGGGATCTAACCCGATAACCCCAAAACTTTGCATTTGGAAAATAACTCTGCCCCGATATTAAATCTAAGCCGTCCATTCAAAAGATCCTATGGTCTAGATTAAATCCGATAGGCCCAACTCATTTGGGACCTACCTCCCGCCTCGTAAAACACCTACCCAGTCACGCCATGCCACGTGTATTCCACTATCTCCCCAACCCCGCAACTTCTCCATCGAGGCGATCCACACCATTGGAGCTGCACCCATTCATCTGATGGAAAGAAATTCGTTTCACGTTTTTTTTGTGCATGTAGTTTAACATCGAACAAAAAAGCGAAATGGGTGGTATTGGGAGGACGCGTGTCAGTAAGCGTACCATACCGCATTTTTTTGGAAAAATTTCGAAACCGCCTCAATGTCGCGCGAAAACCATTCTGGTTTTCTACTAAACCACCACCCTCTGCAATACATTTTCTCATTTGATCTCTGTCGTCCATCATTTTAATCCAAAGGCTCAGATCATATCCTGATCACAACTCATTTAACCTTCGTCTATTCTCCAAAAGGTTTCATCACAAGATCTTAACCATCCATCATTTAAATCTTACGACCCAAATCACTCTGCAACCCCAAGCCATTTACCCTTCCTCTATCCTCCGAAGATTTCATCGCTTGATCTCCACCGTCGAATATTCTAATCCGACGGCTATTATTTAACTCCACCACCAATTCGTTCGCCCACTCTCTGTTCTCCCAAATGACGCCACCGATCAATCTTAGTCGTTGATCAATCTAAATCAACGGCCCAAACTTAATCTTACCGCCATTCACCCAATCACCTCCCAATTGACCCCATTAAGTGATCTCGACTGTTGGTTGTTTTCATCCAACGACCACGATTTACTCTCGCACCCGAAACCTCCAAAGCAGCCTTTAACCTTTTTTTTCACTAGATTTTCTTAACTTTGTTCGCTTTTTGTAGGTTATTAAGGTCTTTTCTACATTTTTTAAAAGAAACAAAGGCCGGGGATGACGATCCCCCAGGCCATTATTCACGAAGAAAAATAATTTACAAGGGTTCAAACTATGATTTTTCCATGCCTCATGAGCATTTGTGAAGTCACAAAACCTCTGTGCGCCTGCAAAATAACAAAAACACAATGAATATCAAACTGAAAAAGAGTATCAGTGTCAAAGGATGGGATCAATGAAAAAATGAAGACTTAATGATTTTTAAACTGAGTTTTATAGGATTAAGGCATAAACTCGAGAATCAAAGGCCTAGTCCGCACAGTTAAAAGACAGTGTTAAAGACAAAGACCAGAAGACAAATATTTAGGCCTAATTAAGCCTAAAAATAGTATAATAATAGGTTAAAGGTGTTTTAAGATAAAATAGAGAAAATATCAAAGAAATGCCTCCAGTGCCACATCAGAGGCTAATTGAATCCTCTCCAACTACCAAAGAGCCACCTGCAGCCTCAAAGAAATCAAAATAAGGCGTAGTTATGTTGGAAATATTGTCATTGATGGAAAAGGAGACAACATAGAAGCAGAGAGATAGCAAAAGAAAACTGACAAGGAGAACATTAGACATGAAGAAAGGTAAAGAGAGATAGCAAAAGAGGCAGTAAAGCTGTAGAGATGTAGCAGAGAGGCAGCAGAAACCTGCATAGATCTAGAGAGATCTGAAGAGTTGTAGAGGGTTGAGCAGCTGTGAAAAGGGTCATTTGAAGAAGCAGCTCAGCAGAGATAGGGCCATTTGAAGAAGTAGGGCAGCAAAAAGAAGCAGCCCAAGCAACAAAATATACAGTGAATACAGAGAAACGGCCCTACACTGACATGCACTGACATGCACTACCTGTGCACTGTCATGCATAGTAATTGAATGCAGAGAAATGGTCATGCCGAATAGGGTTGGAATGGTAGTGTGGTAGTCAAGTCACAGGCAGAAAATTGGAATGGTAGTGTGGTAGTCCCGTTCTGTGGGACGGAACCTGAGTTTAACTACATTGGGAATAGCTCTGAAGAAATGCTATGGTGAAAGGCAAGACTGAGATGGTTAATAAAACGAAGTTGGAGGCGGAAGTTACAAAGAAATATGATGAATTGTCGAGCGGTTCACTGTGTAGGAGGAACGTCGTGTTAATATGTGGGTGAATAAAAGTTAAAATATGAAAAGGCTATATAACTAAAAGCATAGAGGATTGGTAACAAACCAAACATTGAAATAGAACAAAAGAAAGCGGAACCATGTGCTAGGCGGAACCGTGAGCAGCTAGGCGGTTTCGGAGATTAAATCTGGTAGTTTCGCACGAATACACGAGTGGTAAATGGAATTAACCAAAAAAACGCGATATCGGTTATCGATTGCCACATGTCCTAAAGTGGTATTCGATTACCACTTTTTTCGTGTAATTTTGGAGAATTATGTGATGAGCATCTAATTTGTGCGATATTACGCGATCACTGTAGAAAATTTGAATAACTGAGATATTATTCACCGAGATTCTCCTGATCACACACTATTTTAGCTTCATGCATAATATAGAATCTCTTCTACCATTGATCATCACATGCGGAAATAAAATCAATTGCATGCATACATTAAAACCACAAACAATCACACATATGAACACAGTATTTAATGGGAAAGCTTAAAGCCGAAAACCCCAACTATCTGTATATTATATGTCATGGAGATCATGTAACAATCATAGTACAAAAGCTCCTCACAAGCTCTCATGCACACCCTCAATTGCTACACACTATCAAGCTAGATCTAGCAAAGCTCATGCTCCAACCCTTAGCCACTTGATAGCCAGCCTCTATTGCATTTTCAAGCTATGGGATGGCTTCATTAAATAGATAACCACCTGGCCTGAACTGCGCAATCCTCATGGGCTTACTCCACCTATCTGTGTGTTGCAAATAGCAACAGTATAGTCACAACTAATAGTTAACCTGCTCTTTCACCTATCTCTACACTGGTCTCCACTGAAACTGTCCATGCACTGAAGTTAACTGATGTATTCTTTAGTTGATTTATGAGTTTATAATTAGTGAATTAATTAATAATTAATTCACACCACTCTCACTAATTGTATCAATTAGTTAACTTGGATACAAAAAAGCTCAACTATGTTTAGATTAGTTAAACTGAATACAACTCCACTAACTTCCTCAATCAACTCCACCAAACTCTGTCACATGAGTTCTAACTGAAGTCTCCATGCAATAGCTTCACTTAAACCCTAGGAAAAGCGTAATTCCTTCTGTCAGCTGCATGTGCCACTTCTAGGCATCAAACTGAAGTGCTCCAAGAGAATAAGATAATGTTTAGAGTCTAAATATTATTAAGAGCTAATAATATTTGACATACGTATTTTTAGACTGGAAATCTAAAAATAGATTCCGCCCAGTATGTCTAAAAATAGAAGTCCATCTATTTTTCCTGACTTGACCAACCATCCACAAATAGCATCCTGCAACTCATAGAACATGATCCATATGTCTAAAAATAGACATAGTCTAAGAATAGACTTTGCGCCAAAAATAGCCTGCGGGCCCACTTAGTGAAGGCGACTCCTTTCCACTAAGCTCATCATCTTGTTGCAATCTCAACACTCCCTCTCAACAATATATGGATTATCTGCAACCCCTATCCTACCCCTGTGGTATTTGAATTTGCTCCTGGTGAGCGCCTTCGTCAAGATATCAGCATCCTGATCCTCTGTAGGAATGTATGAAAGTAACATGACCTTCTGCTGCACACAATCTCTGATATGATGATACCAGATGTCAATGTAGTGTGAACCGAACAACCCGACCAGGAGCTTCCTCATCCATATAGCCTCGCATGCAGCCAAAATCGCTGCCATATACTCGGCCTCTGCTGAACTGAGTGCCACGGATCTCTGCTTCTTACTGTACCAAGAAACTGTTGTCGACCCGATACTGAAAATCCCTCCAGATGTGCTCTTTCTGTCCGTTGGGCTCCCTACCCAATCTTCATTTGTGAAGCCACACAGCTCCACCTCATCCTCCTTTCTGTACCACAATCCATATCCCGATGTGCCTCTGAGATAACGCAATACATGCTTGCCCGCCTTCCAGAAGAGCTTGGTAGGCTTAACCATAGCTTGTGAAAGCTGGTTAACTGCATAGCATATATCGGGTTGTGTATTGACTAGATACATAAGCGACCCCACCAGCTATCGATAAACAGTGGCATCCACTACCTCCACTGAAGTAGCATCCTCCTTCCTCCAGACAGCAGGAATAGGAGTATCAACAGGCTTGCAGACGTGCATGTTGAACTTCTCTAGTATCTCCCGGGCATACTTACCCTAAGAAACAAATATTCCACCATTGCGCTACCAAATTTCCAATCCCAGGAAATAATGAAGGAGGCCCAAGTCCTTCATCTCAAACTCCTTTGCAAGATCCTCCTTGCATGAGAGTATCAATAGCTCATCACCTGTAAGAATCAAATCATCTATATAAAGTACAATGATCAGCAACTTAACCTCCACCACAATCTGGTATAGGTTAGGATCGGCCTCACTCTTGGAGAATCCAAGTCCGGTGAAATAACTTTCTATCCGTGTGTACCAAGCACGAGGTGCTTGTTCTTAGTGCATTAACGCTCTCTTGAGCCCGCACATGCGACTCACTCGTTAAAGATCTCAAACTCCTTTGAGCCGCTCTATGTACACCTCCTCCTCAATCACTCCATTGAGGAACGTAGTATTCACATCCATCTGATGAATGTGCCACCCCATTTGCGTTGAGAGAGCAAGAATCGTCCGTATGGAAGAATACCTTGCGACAGGTGCAAAGGTCTCCTCATAATCGATCCCCTCAATCTGTGAAAAGCCTCGGGCAACAAATATTGCCTTGTACTTCTCCACACTCTTGTTAGCTGCTTGCTTCACTTTGTAGATCCATCTTGAACCCACCACTGATTTCCCTTCCAGCCTTAGGACAATCTCCCATGCACTGTTTCTGACAATTGAATCATACTCTTCCACCATGGAATCTACCCACACATGCGGGGTCCTCCACAAACTTTCCTCGTGGTGCTACTATGGCTCTCGTCACAATACATTTCATTAACTTGCTCACAAGAGCCAAGGAATCCAAAGATAATGGCCAGGTGACCTATCTCTTTCTGCGCCATGATTTAGGTGCTCCTACAACCTTCTCTGCATCTTGAGCCAGTCGCTCAGCTTCTGTAGTGCGCTTCCGCCCTCTAATGGTTGGCGCTGCCTGAGTGGTCTCTTCCACTCCATGAACCTCCTCTTGTGGCTGATCCACATCCTGAGGCTCATCCTTTGGAACTAATAGCTCCTCATTTGCATGCAAGTGTGGCTCCCTCTCAAGTGAACACTTCATGGCTTTCTCCTCCTGAAATTTGATATCCCGTCGCACAATAGTATTGCGACTTTCTGGAAAATACACACGATATTTGTGGTGTGTATCAGTGTACCCCACAAATATCCCAACCTCCGCAGTCGGTTCCAGCTTCTTCCGGGCATCCTTCGTCACATGAATGTAAACATGTGAACCATAAATCCTCAAATGGGAAATATCAGGCCTCTTACCAGAAAATGCCTCCTTGGGTGTACTCATGCCAAGTATCCTCTGAGGACAACGGTTCTGCACATATACTGTAGTATTGCATGCCTCCGCCCACAAGTGAATGGGTAGGCCCTGATCATGCAACATCGCCCGTGCAACACCCACGATCGTTCTGTTCTTCCGCTCAACAACCCCGTTATGCTGTTGTTTATGAGGTGCTATGAGCTCTCTTCGAATTCCTTCTACGCTGCAAAAGTCCTTGAATTCACTAGAGATGAATTCACCACCATTGTCGCTCCTAAGAGCCTTCACATGCTTCCCCGATTCTTTCTCAACCAGTGCCTTGAACTCACAGAACTTTGAGTATGTCTTTCTCTTCTTCTGCATGAAGAAGATCCAGCACTTATGAGAAAAATCATCAACAAATATCACATAATACCTGTGCTTTGTTGTCGAAGCTACTGAGAAAGGTCCACACACGTATGTTTGAATTCTCTCAAGGATCGTCGTGGCGCGACTATCCTTCTCGTGAAAGGTGGCTTTCACAAATTTTCCCAAGGTACATCCCTTGCACTGATATTACTGCACAAGAGTACCCTTAGGAAGCTCAGTAGAAATCTACTGCAGTATATTCAAAGCTCCATGGTGAAGGTGGCCCAATACATGGTGCCACAACTCGCCATCATCTCGACTCACCACTCCTTCTGCCTTTCCTGCCATTGCTAGGCACCCATCTACCTGCAATCGATAAAGGTTCTGAACTTGAACCCCTTTCCTCCGGGTCTCACCAGTTGCCTTACTGCGCAGGAAAGCCTTTCCCTCGCTAAAGACAACATCATATCCCTTGTCTTCCAACATCACCACAGAGATAAGATTCTTCTTCAATCCTGGAACATGCATCACATCCTTCAATCTGAAGGGTTTACCAGACTCTGTCTCAAAGGAAATGGTACCGATATCGGTCGCACTGTATCTACCATCATCGCCCATCTCGATGTGCACTCCAAGATCTTTCTCATCCAGATCAGTAAACAAATCTCGATCTCCTGTCATGTGAAAAGACGCACCACTGTTAAGAAACCACACTGATCCCATCATACTTGAGACCAAGCATCCGATCAGCAAAAAATATAGCTCAAATTGTGAGGCTAAGGCCTCTCCAACTGCAGTCCCAGCAGCCTGCTTATTTTTCTTCTTCTGTGGACAATTTGTGGCGTAATGTCCGTGTTGGTGACAGTGAAAGCAATTCACCTTGGACATATCCTGCTTCTTGCCTTTCATACCGGATTGAGAAGCTTTCTTGCTCTTCCCCTTCTTTACTTTGGCAGCCAAAGTGAAATTTTCTTTATCAGATGCCTTTGATGAAGATCCATCCCTAGTACTTCGCCTTATCTCCTCTTGCACAAGATCCGACCAAATTCGCTCCCATCCTGGCAATTTCTCCTGACCATTGACAGAGTTTTGATAGGAATGCCAACTCTTCGGAAGCCCAAGGAGAGCCAAGCTCACCAAGTCCTCATCATCAACAGTCACCCCCACACTTCCTAGCTCATCCCTGCATTGGATGAACTTTGTGAGGTACTTGGGCATACTGTCGCCTTTCTCCATCTTTATGTTCTTGAGTTTGTCCTTGAGCGCCAAATTCCTCTGGTCGCTCTTGCTTTGGAATAAATCTGTCAAATATTTCCACATCAAGAATGGAGAAGCCTTACCATGAAGGCTAGATACTATGTGATCCTTCACACCCTCCAACAGAATCCTTCGACACTTTGCTGTCTTCTTTTGCCATGCGTCAAGTGCGGCATCATCACTAGAAGTAGGATTTTGGACTTCAGCATCTATGAACTCCTTCAACCCATTATCATCCGCACCGCCTCCATCCTGTCCTTCCATGCAATATAATTCGAGCTGCCCTCAAGGGCATACTCCAATCGCAATCCGTTGAAAGACATCTCAACTTCGACACCAAGAAAACACTGCTGCAAATTCGAATTCCACCAGCACAAAACTCAACTGCTTCAATGTTTTGCAATTTCTTCGATGATCAATCAAGCTCTGATACCATGTAGAAAATTTGAATAACTGAGATATTATTCACCGAGATTATCCTGATTACACACTATTTTAGCTTCATTCATAATACAGAATCTCTTCTACCATTGATCATCACATGCAGAAATAAAATCAATTGCATGCATACATTAAAATCACAAACAATCACACATATGAACACAGTATTTAATGGGAAAGCTTAAAGCTGAAAACCCCAACTATCTATATATTATATGTCATGGAGATCATGTAACAATCATAGTACAAAAGCTCTTTGCAAGCTCTCAGCACTACCTCACTTGCTACACACTATCAAGCTAGATCTAGCAAAGCTCATGCTCCAACCCTTAGCCACTTGATAGCCAGCCTATATTGCGTTTTCAAGCTATGTGATGGCTTCATTAAATAGATAAACCACCTGGCCTGAACTGCGCAATCCTCATTGAATACTCCACCTATCTGTGTGTTGCAAATAGCAACAGTATAGTCACAACTGATAGTTAACCTGCTTTTTCACCTATTCCTGCACTGGTCTCCACTGAAACTGTCCATGCACTAAAGCTAACTGATGTATTATTTAGTTGATTAATGAGTTTATAATTAGTGAATTAATTAATAATTAATTCACACCACCCTCACTAATTGTATCTAATAGTTAACTTTGATACAAAAAGCTCAACTATGTTTAGATTAGTTAAACTAAACACAACTCCACTAACTTCCTCAATCAACTCCACCAAAATCTGTCACATGAGTTCTAACTGAAGTATCCATGCAATAGCTTCAATTAAACCCTAGGAAAAGCGTAATTCCTTTTGTCAGCTGCATGTGCCACTTCTAGGCATCAAACTGAAGTGCTTCAAGAGAATAAGATAATGTTTAGAGTCTAAATATTATTAAGAGCTAATAATATTTGACATCCCTATTTTTAGACTGGCAATCTAAAAATAGATTCCACCCAGTATGTCTAAAAAATAGAAGTCCATCTATTTTTCCAACTTGACCAACCATCCACAAATAGCATCCTGCAACTCATAGAACATGATCCATATGTCTAAAAATAGGCATAGTCTAAAAATAGACTTTGTGCCAAAAATAGCCTGCGGGCCCACTTAGTGAAGGCGAATCCTGTCCACTAAGCTCATCATCTTGTTGCAATCTCAACAATCACTGTCAGATTTGGGGTTGAAGCGCGATAATAGATCAATCATTGGATCTATCCAGAGGTTAATACAAGATTTATTTAAAACATTAAGGCATGGATCGACGGTGGAGACCTCGAGCTAGAGTGAGGGGGAGCGCGACAATTTTATAACTGTCGAATGTTAAATGAGCTATGGGCCTAAAGGTTAGTGGAGCTATCACTTTAGTTTAACGCCGTGAAGGTTTCATACAATGGGTATTGATGTCGGCTTTTATTGATACATGGGTGTTGATGTGAAATATCAAAGCCAGGAACGTATATTTGTTAATATGTTGAAGACCATTGTGTAATGGGGTATTTCAATGGTTTTATAACCATGGTTTAATTCATTGCATCGACAGATACATAGAGTTCGATATTGTGGGCCCAAATACATTGAGGTTTATGAAGATTGAATGATTCTATGGTTTATTGGTTTATAAGCCTTAGAATTAAAGTCGACAAAACATATTATTATAACCATTGGATTTAATTTATTAAATCCTGAGTTACAATACAATGCCGAAAGTTAATTAATCCAAAGGTTTTATGGTAAGACTCTTAAAAGGTGTTTTATGTGGAAATGAATTAAGAGCAAAGACTTATATTTGATATAATTTATGTTTCCGGAATCATAGTACAAGTGGGGCTTTTAATTCAAGTCTTATTACATACAGCCTTCTATAAAGTGAGTGTGGGTCCCAATTGTTATATATTGAAGTCTGGGTTTTAAGCCAAGTCCAAATTATGTTTTTAAGCCAAGGTTGAAGAGGCGTATAATTAAGGAAATGTGGGTCCGAATAGTATTTAGATTAATGAAAGCATGTTGACCATTATGTTTGGGCATACAATGCATGGGTTGGAATGACGTGACGAAAGGTTTATTTTGGGTCTTTTAGAACAGAGTTTGAAGTCAACATATAAAATATAACGTGGCATATTGTAATGTTCCCTTATACTCAGATTGAAAATGATTTTTAAAAGAGCTTCCACAATGAGCAGAAATTTCCCAGATCAGAGATTGCAACTAGGTTGAATGGTTTTGATAATCATCAGATGTGAAAAGAAAATCCTTGGCATACATTTATATAATTTCCAGCGCAGGAAAATGAATGGAGAGGAATTTTAATATGCACAAGACTTTGAGATTTATTTGGGACTAAACTGGTAAAATAGTTATATATACAGCAGATACAAAATTGCAGTGAACAAGTGAATATGCACAGGAATTAAAATGTGGGTTTGACAGGTGTACATGCACAGAAAGAAAGAGCATGTGCAGAAACTGAAAAAGGTAGTGAACAGGAGAGGTATGCAGAACAGTTACATGACAGCAGCAGAAAAGACAAAACCAGCAAGCCAAGGGCTAGTAAAAGGGCCGAGTGAAATTGTTTTATGTAACTGAAAATGTGAATGTAAATGTTTTAATTGATTTCATATTGTTTGTGATGCAAAGGAAAGTCTCCGGTAGGAAAACAAAACTCCACTGTAAAACTGAAATTTGTACATATTGTTATATTTTTTCTGAATGAGCTGGACAAAGGAATGAGAAGGCAGAAGTCAAAGATTCATGATTGTTCACTTTGAATTCCCTGTGGAATACAAACAGTCATGTGATGAACTCTATAAATGATATCACATTGATATGCATAGAGAGGTTAGAGAATGAAGAATTGAGGCAAAGAAGATAAGAAGAAGGAGGAGCAGAAAGAGATGCTGTGAAAAGTCAGAGATGATAGAAGACAGATAAGAAAGCTGGAGGACAGTAGTGAAGAAGGTACAAAACAGAGTTGGTATCCAAGGTAAATAAGCAAGTGGTTTCTTTTGAAAGAATGAGGAAGTTGGAGCTTCCCTATAAATTTGTAGCTTGATAGATGTCAGTTGTAGCTGATTGAGGTAGGAGCCTCCTGTAGGTTGTAGCCTGCAGAAAATAGAGGAAGTTGGTGCTTCCATATCAAGTTGTAGCTTGATAGAAGTCAATTGTAGCTTGTTGAGGTTAGAGCCTCCTGTAGGTTGGTGCCTGTAGAAAATTGATGGGAGTTGGAGCTTCCTTGCAAGTTGTAGCTTGCAGAATTGAGGTAGGAGCCTCCTGTGGGTTGGAGCCTACATAAAATTAGTGGTGGGAGGGAGTTGGAGCTTGCCTTTACATCACAACAATAATAATATGTGGTTTTCTCCCTTATGGGTTTCCACTTATATCTTTTGTCCATATGCATGATGATTATGTGTTGATACTCTGTATTTATTCTGCTTAATACCTTCTGCTCATTTATTAATATTGTTGTTCCATTGTATATAAAGAAGAAAGATTCTATTTCCATTAAAAGAAAGTATAATAAGAACATGATTGCATTAAACTGATTCACCCCCCCCTTCTCAGTTTAACCAAAGGTCCAACAATTGGTATCAGAGCAGGTTCCTTCTGTATCAGTTTAACAACTGAAAGGAGATCCTAGGTCCCCAAAATGGCTAGTCAAGAAGGATGCTCAACCAATAAAGCCCGCTTTTTCACCGGTGAAAATTATGCCTTCTGGAAAATCAAAATGAGGACATACATAATGTCTCTAGGAATATAAGTTTGGGCTGCTGTGGAATTTGGATATGCCCCAAAGGCGACTGAATCAGAGAAAGAAGCCAAACAAGATTTTGTAGCTAATGCAAAGGCCATGAATGCAATCTTAAATGGACTGTGTGAGGTAGATTTTATCAAATTAATGCACAACAATACTGCTAAAGAAATATGGGATACACTAGAAAACATCCATGAGGGAGACAAAAAGGTGAAGATAGCCAAACTTCAAGTCTATAGAAATAAAAATAAATGACGATGAAGACATTTCCAGCTTATTTTTAAGGGTTGCAGAAATTGTGAATAACATGAAAGCTCTAGGAGAAACCATAAAAGAAACTGTAATTGTTCAGAAGATTCTAAGATCTCTTCCACCCAGCTTTAACCCCAAGGTTTCTTCCATAGAAGAAAAAACTGATTGGGAAACCTTGACCATGAACCAATTATTTGGAAATCTAACAGCCTACGAGATGAGACTACCATAGAGGAAGTCAATTGTGAGGGAGGCAGCCCTTAAGACATATAAGAAGAAAGAAGAAATGGAAGATATATGCTCTTGCTCTGATGAAGAAGAGGCCAAGTTTATCAGGAATTTGGATAGAGGCTCAGGTATATATAAAGGTAAACTTCCATTTAAATGCTTTAACTGTGGAAGAGTTGGACACTATGTTGCCAAGTGTCCTCATAAGAAAACAAAGAATCAGACTCAAGAATAAGAGAAAACCATATCAAAGAACTGGCAGAAAGGGAAGAGATTCAATAGAAAGTCTTTCTATGCTCAGCAAGACAACAGTGCATCCGAAGACTCAGATGAATCCTCAAGTGAAGAAGGAACCTTTGAATTTTTATTGATGGCTATATAAGAGCTTGAAGGATTCCTTCTAGAAGATGAGGAAGAAGGTGAAGTTGATCTTGAGGGGGAGCTAAGAAGTACCCTGGAGGAAATTGACAGACTCAAACTGAAGTGCAGAAAACAAAAATACATTCTCCTCAAATATGTAAGAGAAGAACAAAATTTAGAAGTCCTCATTCAGTTGAAAGTAGAGCTTGAAGAAGCCAAGAAGGTAGAATACATTTTACTTAAGAAAATTAAGGATAAAATTCAGGAACAAGAGAAATTGGAAGAAGAAGTAGTATGCTTGAGGAAGAAATTAGAAAACGCCCAAAGGAAAGTGCTAATAAACACTCCTCAAATGACAAGCTCTGATAAGTTGAATGAAATTCTAGATGCTCAAAGATCTCCTCTGATAAAAAGTAAGATATGCTATGAAGGAGAATCAAGAAAAGGAAAAGAAAAGGAAAACATAAATATCATTTTTGTAAAAGTTGATAAGGATAATGAAGCAGCACAGAAGGTTCCTATAGAAGAAGAAACCTGCAATGAAGTAAACATAAACCAGAAGAAACCTCAAATGACAAAGAATGAAACAAATAAATAGTCAACAGAAAAAAGCTCATATACTCCTGAATATGTCAAATTTGGAAGTCATCAAAGGAGATTCTTCCCCCCTATGAAAAATGTCACTTGTTATTCTTGCCACAAACTGGGACATATTTCTACATACTTTCATACAAGGAAAATCGAGTCAAACCAGCAAAGGATGCAAATAGTGAAAAGACTGCCTCAAGCAAACAAATGGAGAAGACAACCCTTCATTAGGTATGCAAATTGTTTTTATGGATACTGTTTTTACTGTAAGGAATTTTTCCATAAAATCATAGAATGCAGAACATATGGACAAATACTGATGTTCAAAACCTCAAGGAGGTTTATGAATCATGGAGAGTTTACTCGTACTCATAATTCTGCTAAAAATGTGATCAAATGTTGTGTATGCCATAAAATTGGACATATGTCTTCCAAATGTCCTCTCAGAGAATGTGGTCCATCGTCTTAGAAAAGGTATCAAACAAAAGGATGCATGCAGTGGAAAAAGAAGGTGAATAAATGTGACCTGGATCTAATAGCTCAAGACTTGAAAAGCCAATGGTATTTTGACAGTGGATGCTCAAAGAATATGACTATAGACAGAAGCAAGTGTATAACCTTTGATGAAAATAAATCTGGAAATGTTACTTTTGGCAATGATAAAGCAGGGAAAATCAAAGGAAAAGGCTCAGTAAGTCTAGATAATGGCAGAGGAAAGGCCCAAGATGTACTATTTGTGGATGGGCTGAAAGAAAATCTGCTGAGTGTTAGTCAAATGTGTGATAAAGGCTGTGAAGTTATTTTTAGAGCACAAGACTATGAAGTAAGATCAAGCACAACAGGAAAGACCCTGATCAAAGGTGTTCAAACAGAAAGTAATGTCTACATAGTGAAATAATAGAATGAAGCATGCCACCTTAGAAAAATTGAGGAGTCATGGTTTTGGCATAGAAGATTGGGACACCTAAACTTTGACCATATCATAAGTCTAAGCAAGAAGAATGCAGTTAGAGATATGCCAGTCATAAAGAAGCCTTCAAATACCATATGTAAATCTTGTCAACTAGGTAAGCAGACCTGCACATCCTTCAAGACCAAAGAGAAACTATCTACAAGCATACCTCTTTAGCTTGTTCACGTGGACCTGTGTGGACCTTCAAGAACTAAAACAACAAGTGGAGAATCCTATTTCATGCTGATAATAGATGATTTTTCCAGAATGACATGGGTTGCATTTCTTAAATATAAATCGGAAGCACTTGAGAAATTCAAGATATTCAAGGCATTGGGAGAAAATAAAACAGGATGCAAGCTAAAGTGCATCAGATCAGATAGAGGAGGTGAATTCACAAACTATGATTTTGCAGACCTATGCAATGAGCATGGGATAAAACAAAAATTTACAATTGTAGGTACACCTCAACAGAATGGAGTGGCAGAGAGACAAAACAGGTCAGTACAACAGATTGCCAGAGCTATGATGCAAGAAAGTAACATTCCTCAAACCTTCTGGGCAGAAGCAGTACACACAATTGTTCACATTCTTAACAAAGCTCATCTAAGACCAAACTGTGACAAGACTCCTTATGAACTATGGCATGTTAAACCAGCATCAATCAAGCACTTTAGAGTCTTTGGAAGCAAGTGTTTCATAAAAAATAATGATGAAAATATGGGAAAGTTTGATTCAAGAGAAGATGAAGGAATCTTTCTAGGATATGCATCCAAGAGTAAGGGTTACAGGTGCTACAACAAAACACTACATAAAATTGTGGAAAGCTTTGATGTAAGATTTGATGAAGATCTACCAAACAAAACAAGAAGTACAAGTTGCAGCAAACCTCCAGAAGATCATGAAGAAGAGAACCAAGATGATGATGAAATAAGCAAGACAACAGAAGATACTGAACTAAACTCAAAAGGTCCCTCAAGACACACTCAAAAGAATCATCCAGAAGATCAAATCATTGGGGACAAGAGTGTGGGAGTCTAGACAAGAACATAGCTAGCTGAGCAAACAGAAGAAGTATACCTAGCTATGTTATCTCAAATAGAACCAAAGAAGTTTGAAGAAGGCAGCAAAGACAAATATTGGGTGAAAGCTATGAATGGAGAACTAGATTAGATTAAGAAGAATAATACATGGGAGTTAATTCCAAGACCCACAGGGAAAAACTTCATAGGCTCAAAATGGGTATTCAAGAATAAGATGAATGAACAAGGAAAGGTAATCAGAAATAAAGCTAGACTTGTTTGCAAGGGATATTCACAAATTGAAGGTCTTGATTATGATGAAACCTTTGCCCTTGTAGCCAGAATGGAATCAATCAGAATGTTTTTGGCCTTTGCATGTTATCATGATTTCAAGGTATATCAAATGGATGTGAAGTCTGCCTTCCTGAATGGAGATTTAGAGGAAGAAGTCCACATGGAACAACCCAAAGGATTCTCCTTAACAGATAAACCAGACTATGTGTGCAGATTAAAGAAAGAATTATATGGGCTGAAACAAGCTCCTCGAGCATGGTATTCAAGGCTGGACAAATACTTGCAAAAACAAGGGTTCAAGAAAGGAGGAGTAGACAACAATTTGTACATAAAGGCTAATGAAGGTGAACTCCTAATTGTAGTAGTGTATGTAGATGATATCATGTTTGGAAGCAACAAAGATGAGTTAGCAAAAGGATTTGCTGAGGAAATGAAATCATAATTTGAAATGTCTATGATTGGAGAGCTCACCTTCTATTTAGGACTTCAAATTAAACAAAAGAACACAGACACATTCATCTCACAAGATAAATACTTAAGAGAGATGCTGAAAAGGTTCAAAATGGAAGACTACAAACCTGTGTCAACTCCCATGATCACTGGATTCAAATTTTGTGCAGATGATGGATCAATAGATGTAGATCAAAAAATTTTCAAATCCATGGTTGGAAGTCTACTGTACCTAACAGCTTCTAGACCAGACATTGTGCTGGATGTAGGACTAGTGGCAAGATATCAAGCAACACCAAAACAAAATCACTTACTAGCAATCAAGAGAATATTCAGATATCTACAAGGAACTACACATCATGGGCTATGGTATCCAAAAGGAAAAAACTTCACTTTGACAGCATATACATATGCAGATTGGGCTAGCTGTGTGGATGCCAGGAAAAGCACAAGTGGAGGAGCATTCTATTTGGGAAAAATTCTGGAGCAAGAAGCAAACTTCCATCTCTCTATCTACAGCAAAAGCAGAATACATAGCCGTAGCAGCTTGTTGCACACAATTAATGTGGATGAAACAAACTCTCCAAAACATGAAGGTAAGCATTGATGAACCTATTTCTATCAAATGTGACAATACAAGTGCAATAAGTATATCAAAAAAAATTTTACTTCATTAAAAAAAAAAAGCACATCCCAATAAAGTACCACTTCCTCAGAGAACCAGTAGCACAGGAAGTAGTAAATCTAGAATATGTACCAACAAAGGAACAAATAGTATACATATTCACAAAACCCCTTGCTAAAGAACCATTCGAATATATAAGAGACAAACTAGGAGTAGTGTCTGCAGATGTTACTCTCTGACATGAAAAGAAAGCATCATTCCAGGGGGAGATCAGAAAAGAAAACATCATTCCAGGGGGATATCAATCACCAAATATTGTCACAAAAGAACCAGAGCAAGTGAGCAGAGCATGGAACAAGTCCTCAAGATCGGAATATTATGGACAAGATTTGGAAAGCACACTAGGAAATGTGCAACCCTTTGCCATTGATGTCAAAGGGGGAGGAAAAGAAAGTAATAGAAGAAAGGGTCTTCTAGAAGGAAAGCAGAGGAAGTGTATTGCCATCAATGCCAAAGGGGGAGACTATTGGAAATATTTTCATTGATGGCAAAGGAGACAACATAGAAGTAGAGAGATAGCAAAAGAAAACTGCCAAGGAGAACATTAGACATGAAGAAAGGCAAAGAGAGATAGCAAAAGAGGCAGCAAAGATTTAGAGAGGTAGCAGAGACCTGCATAGAGCTAGAGAGATCTGAAGAGCTGTAGAGGGTCGAGCAGCTCTGAAAAGGGTCATTTGAAGAAGCAGCTCAGCAGAGACATGGCCATTTGAAGAAGAAGGGCAGCAAAAAGAAGCATCCCAGGCAGCAGAATATATAGTGAATATAGAGAAACAACCCTGCACTGACATGCACTGCCTGTGCACTGTTATGCATAGTAACTGAATGTAGAGAAACGGTCATGTCGAATAGGGTTGGAATGGTAGTGTGCTAGTCAAGTCACAGGCATAAAACTGGAATGGTAGTGTGGTAGTCTCGTTCTCTGGGACGGAACTTGAGTTTAACTACACTGGGAATAGCTGTGAAGAAATGCTGTCGTGAAAGGCAAGACTGAGCTGGTTAATAAAATGAAGTTGGAGGCGGAAGTTACAAAGAAATATGATGAATTGTCGAGCGGTTCACTGTGTAGGAGGAATGCCATGTTAATATGTGGGTGAATAAAAGTTAACATATGAAAAGGCTATATAACTAAAAGCGCAGAGGATTGGTAACAAACCAAACATTGAAATAGAACAGAAGAAAGTGGAACCATGTGCTAGGCGGAATCGTGAACAGCTAGGCGGTTTCGGAGATTAAATCCGGTGGTATCGCGTGACCACAAGAGTGGTAAATGGAATTAACCAAAAACACGCGATATCGGTTATCGATTGCCTCGTGTCCTAAAGTGGTATTCGATTACCACTTTTTTCGCATAATTTTGGAGAATTATGTGATGAGCATCTAATTTGCGCGATATTATGCGATCACCGTCGGATTTGGGGTTGAAGCGCGATAATAAATCAACCGTTGGATCTATCCGGAGGTTAATACAAGATTTATTTAAAACGTTAAGACGTGGATCTGTTAGCTCCCTGTAATTTTCAAGATTGGCAAATACAAATTGCAGAGAGAACACTTGAACCATTTTGGGATTCTAGGATCTAGCCCTCTTGAATCCAGAGAGGGATCTCTCTATAAGTGCAAAGATTGATTTATCTTTAAAGCTTTTGGGTATGATATTAGGCTAGTTATTAAGAACAAGGGTTTTTTTTTGGTTTTGGATGGTTGAGCATGATTTTTAGTTGAGTGGAAAGTCCTAAAATGAAAGATTTTCAAAGGTGTGAAGTTGCAAGCAATCAGAACAAGCTTTGGCTGATAGGATAGATATGACACTGGTTTTTAGTCCATTGGGCTATGGAGTCATAGAAGGGTTTAATTGTGCAACAATTTCAAAAGTGGTCCAAGGGGCAAGTAATCTATATCATAAGATCTTTTAGATAAAATGTTGGAATGGAACAATAAAAGTGTTGAAGGGGTGGAAAAAGACCATAATTTCAACTAGGATTTATCAGTCTTTCCAAACAAGAAAATCCTTTTAAGTAACTGTGTTACACCATTTTTTTGGTCATCTAACCTATCATCATTAGATGAACCCAAGTACACCATGTAATACCAATTTTACCCTAAGTAAAATTGCTTTCACCATATAAAATAACATTTGTCTATATTTCCTGGTCATATTTAACCCAAAACAAGGAAATTAATTAAATAAATCCTTATTTATTTAATTATTTCCTAGGAATAAGTTATTTAAATAATTATTTAAATAATATTCCTAGTTAAATTTGACTAAATCATTTTTAAATAATTAAACAAATCATTATTTATTTAATTATATCCCCCACCATCTCCCTAAAATAATAAATAAATCATTTATTTATTTATTGTTTATAAATAAAGGAATTAACCCAAGTCAAAAGGCTTTTCCCTCCAAAAAATATAATAAAATATTCCTAAAAGGTGATTCTAGAATTTAATTAATAATATTTTATTCATGCACCGAGTTCTAGAACACCCCAATATTTTATTATAAATAGAAGGGTTTTCCCCATTCATTAGTCACTTCCATTGCATTAGATCACTCTCGATCTACTCTTGGTCACCATTTTCTATTTTTTCTTTGTGAGCTCCCATTGAGTTCTATGTTTGTTAGGGTTTTCTACACCAATAAGAGAGAGGAATTTTAGATCTGAAACATTGAGGACTTTCAAGAACCCATCCCATTGAGGAGAACCGGAAAACACCTTTCTTGTTTTCATCTCAGGTGCCCCATTCTTTAATATAATATAAAATTCTTTTAAATACATTGTTCTTGTCTTGTCTATTGGATGCATGGAGCCACACGGTATTTTATCTGCTTAATGTCTTTTGTGCTTAGATCTCGATTTGTGCAGCACTATTTGGATCACCTCATTGCAGACTTAAAGATATTTTGTAGCCATAATCGATGTTAGGGCTATTTTTTATGTGTAGCTAAAGTGATATTTTACGACGAAAGATTCATACTAACAATTGTCAACTCCACTGGGGACCAAACCTAGAATCTCTGGTTTCGCAAACCAGAGATTCTCTTCCTAAACTTAAACACTTGCTCACCAATAACCCTTGTTCTTTGTGCGATTTCCATGGACATTATACCCATCTTTGCCCCCGCCTTGACGATTATTGTGCTTCTTTAGCCGCATACCGCCAATTTGAAGCCACGCTTTCCCATCATCCTTCTTCCCTAGCACAAGACCCCATGTCTCCCCCGATTACCATTCCTCATCCTGATACTGAAATGACCAAACCTTCAACCACTCTTTTCTACCTTTCCTCATCCCCGCATTTCCCGGCAACTTACCCCTTAGTGCCTTCCCCCGACGGTTCGCTTACCCACTCATCTGTTCGCTCTGCTGTCACCCCTCATGCCGACACACATGTGAGCCTTCCCCCTCAAAATCGGGTGTCTCATATTTCTACCTCCTCAGATCCTCCTATTCCGTCCACTCTTCCCATCTCTCAGACCGATGAAGACATCATGGAAGCCATGGCCGCACCTGATTTTCCATGGGACAATATGCACCATCATGCATACTTTCTACCACACCAATCTCATGACCAATATGCCCTCGAATCTAAAGACTTCATTCTCGATCAAGTTGATTGGTTCAAAAACCCCATCCCTGCACCTAACGCTTTCGAAGAAGGAAATATGGCTAATATATCTCCTACCATCAAAATAGACATTTCTGTCAAACCAGGTATTGAAGAAAATATCACCATGGGTGCCCAATGCACTCCAGAAGAAATTGAAGCCTACACCAAACTCTTCAAATAATTCTGTGATATTTTCGCCTAGTCCTACTCAGAAATGCCTGGACTCGATCCTGCCATTGTCGAACATCACATCGACACATGGCCTGATGACATTCCGGTCCGTCAAAAGTTGAGACCCATTCATCCTTCTAGACGAGAAGCCATCAAATCTGAAATCGATAAGCTCCGGCAGGCTGGTTTCATTTACCCCATCGAATATACCACTTGGGTGTCTAACCTAGTTCCCGTCCTCAAAAAACAAGGCACCATTCATGTTTGCACCGACTTTCGCGATCTAAAAAAATCTTGTCCCAAAGACAACTTCCCCACACCATTTATTGACCAAATCATCGATGAGTGTGCGGGGCACAAGATTCTCTCCTTTATGGATGGCTTCTCTGGATACAACCAAATTGTTATCCACCGTGTTGATCAACTTAAAACCGCGTTCATTAGTCCGTGGGGCACTTTCGCATATCGAGTCATGCCATTTGGCCTTAAAAATGCCGGTGCCACCTTTCAATGAGCCATGTCTTATTGTTTCCATGACTTAGCTCATATTATCCTTGCCTATTTAGACGACCTTACTGCACGTTCTAAACATCCGGTGAAACACCTTCATGACCCGCGTACCATTTTTTTCTGATGTCGCAAGTATAACATTCGCCTTAATCCTTTGAAATGTGTCTTCTGTGTTCCCGTTGGTCATCTCCTCAGCTTCATCGTGTCTAAAGATGGGATAACTCTCAACCCTTTGAAGGTTCAAGCCATTCTTGAACTTCCTATGCCTCGTACCCTACGCTAGCTACAAAGTCTCCAAGGCAAAGCTAATTTTCTTCGTCGATTCGTTCCTGACTACGCCACTACTGCACATGGCTTCCTTAGACTTCTTCGATCTCACACCCCTTTTGTCTCGGATACCTACGCTTAAGATTCTTTTGATGCCCTCAAGCATGCTCTCACATCCGCTCCCTTGATCTTGACTTTGACCGAGATTTCATTCTATACATCTCCGCTTCCACCTATTCGGTTTTTAGTGTCCTTATCCAGGAGGATGACACTGGTATCGAACATGTGATCTATTATGTCAGTAAGAACCGTGCTGGTCCACCTGTATCCTACTCGCATGAAGAAAAATTAGCACTAGCTGTCGTGTTCTCGGTCCAAAAATTGCGTCATTATATCCTCATGCGTTCCACCAAGGTTGTGACTGATTCCAACCACATGGCTTTCCTATTGAGTCAACGCATCCTCAATGGGAAGTACGCTCGTTGGGTCTCTATCCTCCAAGAATTCGACCTTGAATTTGTCACCCCAAAAAGTAAGAAAGGTTTAGTCCTTGCTGAACTCATTTCTAATTTGCCTACCAGGACGCAGGATACTCCCATCAATGATGCTCTCCCCGTTGAACATTTATTTGCCATCACCACCGACGATCCTTGGTACGGTGACATCCTTACTTACTTGCGAACCCAAAAGTTCGCTCTTCATCTTGATCGTGATGCTCGACGATGTATCTGACACCAATCCTCTCGCTACCTTCTAATCGGTGATGACCTCTATCGTCTTGGAGTAGATACTGTCGTTCGTCGTTGCCTCACACACTCTGAAGCCGAACAAGTCATCAATGCCTGTCATAGCGGCGCTTGCGGTGGCCACCTCTCCGGCCTCATCACCGCCCAAAAAATCATGCGCTGTGGGTATTTTTGGCCTTCTCTTTTCAGTGATTGCATTGAAGCAGTCAAACACTGTTCCAATTGCCAACATTTCACCCCCAAGGCATGAGCTCCTCCTGCTCCCCTGCATCATGTCGTCACAGCTGGCCCTTTTTGTAAATGGGCCATTGAATTTATGGAATGTCGACCTCCATCGGCTGGTAACCACAAATATTTCATCGTGGCAGTTGACTATTTCACTAAATGGGCCGAAGCTATGCCAACTTTCAATAATACGACAGCCACCGCAGCCCTCTTTTTCTTTAACCATGTCATTGCTCGATTTGGAGTTCCCAAACAATTAGTCTCTGACCATGGCCGACATTTTGAAGATGAGATTTGGCATGAGCTATCCTCCCTATTGGGTTTTGAGCATTAATATTCCTCTTCCTATTACCCCCAAGGTAATGGCCAAGTTGAAGCGGTCAACAAAATTCTTAAGACCATGCTTCAATGAACGGTGAATAAGCACAAAACCAATTGGCATCTCATGCTCTTCCCCGCTTTGTGGGCTTATCGTACTTCTGTTAAAATCGCCACCGATTAGTCCTTTCCACCTTGTCTTTGGTGAGGAGGTCGTCTTACCAATCGAGTGTGAAATCCCTTCCCTTCATTTGGCCATAGAACTTCTCCCTGATACCCAACCTATAGAACAACGACTTATCATGCTCGAGCACACCTCTAAAGACCGTTGTGTTGCATTACAAACTCTTGAAGCAACTAAAAAGCGCACCAAAGCTAAATATGACCGAAAAGTCCACCCTCGTACCTTTCATGAAGGTGACCTTGTTCTAGTATATGACCAGGCCCATGATACCCTTGGTCATGGGAAGTTCGACTCATTATGGCTAGGTCCTTACATTATCAGTAAATACCTTGGTAAGGGGGCATATCTTTTAGAGGAATTTGAAGGCCAAATCCTTCCTAATCCTCATAATGCACTCTATCTTAAGAGATATTACCCCTAGCATTTCCCATTCGAAATGCATGTTTTATTTTCTTTTAGATAGCCATCATCTGTTGTTTTCGCATTTTACTACTTCACCAAGACTCCTGTTGTCCACGAAGCGTTACTTCACTTCTCCTCAAAGTCGGATTTTCTCACTTACAGCACATTTCATTGGGGGCACCACTTTGCCTCTATACTCATTCTTGTTCGTGTCAATTTCCGTCATGAGATACCATTTTGTACTCATGTTTTTTATGGTCCCCTTTGGACCATCCCCCATTCCATCATCATCATTAGTGTTTATCTGTTCGTCGCTCTACTATTTTCTCTCATGCCTTAGTTTGGGTTCCCTTATTGCCTCACCTATGGCGGACCTACTTCTGTTGACATCAGCTCATTTACTCCAGAAGCCAGGTCTAGGGGGCAATGTCCCTTGGTTCGAGCAATTTTCAGCATGATCATGGTCTATACACTTGATGGTCCAGCGATGCAGTAGCAGCTCTTGGTGATTCCCGGGCATGTGTGAGCTGTCTCAACCCTCATGAGGGGGTGGCTCTGCAGGTAGCCCCCCACATGCCCGGATGAATTCTTCATTTCAGCCCT
Source organism: Pinus albicaulis (assembly GCA_034641835.2). Lineage (NCBI taxonomy): Eukaryota > Viridiplantae > Streptophyta > Pinopsida > Pinales > Pinaceae > Pinus > Pinus albicaulis. The sequence continues at coordinate 17,819,271 of CM076575.1, forward strand.
TGATGTAGCTCCTCTCATTTGATGATATTGGCCTCAGCCGCTTGCAGCGCCTCTTCTATTTGCATGTATTAGTCAGATTTGGCGAGCCCCTCCCCGGGTGTAGGGGGCATCGGGGTGTATTTGTATCTCATGTACTACAATATTATTGTATAAGTCCTGACGGCTATTCCATCATTTTATTTATTTGGCTCATGTTTAGGCCAGCACATGTTTCATTATTGTGTTCCATGGTTTTCTGGGTGCCTTATTCTTTGTACTATTGTCTCGGCGGGCATAGGTATGCCTCCCCTGCCGCCTTTAGCACAGGTACCACTTCACCAACTAGAGACGTGTTTCACCTGTAAGTCTCATCTCCTCAGGGTCTAGTCCTTTAGCATATTAGACTACCTTACATTTCTCTCTCTCACTCCCCTCTTGATGCTTAGTGATTGAGTTCTTACAACGTACTTCGGTCATAAGATTTTCTCCTAACACTCGTATGTTGGGGGGCAATCTGTTACACCATTTTTTTGGTCATCTAACCTATTATCATTAGATGAACCCAAGTACACCATGTAAGACAAATTTTACCCTAAGTAAAATTGCTTTCACCATATAAAATAACATTTGTCTATATTTCCTGGTCATATTTAACCCAAAAAAAGGAAATTAATTAAATAAATCATTATTTATTTAATTATATCCCCCACCATCTCCCTAAAATAATAAATAAATCATTTATTTATTTATTGTTTATAAATAAAGGAATTGACCCAAGTCAAAATCCTTTTCCCTCCAAAAAATATAATAAAATATTCCTAAAAGTTGATTCTAGAATTTGATTAATAATATTTTATTCATACACCGAGTTCTAGAACACCCCAATATTTTATTATAAATAGAAGGGTTTTCCCCATTCATTAGTCACCTCCATTGCATTAGATCACTCTGGATCTACTCTTGGTCACCATTTTCAATTTTTTCTTTGTGAGCTCCCATTGAGTTCTATGTTTGTTTGGGTTTTCTACACCAATAAGAGAGAGGAATTTTAGATCTGAAACACTGAGGACTTTCAAGAACCCATCCCATTGAGGAGAACCAGAAAACACCTTTCTTGTTTTCCTCTCAGGTGCCCCATTATTTAATATAATATAAAATTATTTTAATTACATTGTTCTTGTATTGTCTATTGGATGCATGGAGCCACATGGTATTTTATCTGCTTAATGTATTTTGTGCTTAGATCTCGATTTGTGCAGCACTATTTGGATCACCTCATTGCAGACTTAAATATATTTTGCAGCCATAATCGATGTTAGGGCTATTTTTTATGCTTAGCTAAAGTGATCTTTTATGACGAAATATTCATACTAATAAACTATTTAAAACCAACCAAAGGATAGGGCTAACCATAGAATTATTTGGACAAGCTCGTATTAAAGCTAACTTATCAGAAAAACAATACAGTAATCCACATAGTTACTTTCAGAAGGGATGAAAACAGATAAGAAAACAAAGTGCAACCTAAGATCAGATAAGATACTTTTAAATCTAAATTTCTTTCAGCATACTCTTAGGGAAACTTTTCGAATTACCTTTGAAGAAAGAACTAGAAGACAAGGAAAACCATAAACTTTCCTAATCTAACTCTACTAAGCTCATAATGAAAATAACATTCAAGAACTTCCTTTCAAGCTTCACACATCAAGACAGGGGAAAACCAACATTCCTTGATAATGTTTACACTTTACACAAGACCTTCTTAAACACACAATTTGGAGGAAAACATTGAGATAAAGCTTATCAGTCAGAGAAGGGTACTGTAAAAAGTAAATCCTAACTCTATGCTTGTTGTTCTTTATCAGATAATAAGTGGACAAAATGGGATACATGAAAGGAAAACAATAACACAGAAAGAAGCACTTCACCAGTGATATAGACCAGGATCCCAAGAATCAGCTTGTATATTGATGTCAATCTAGTTACATTCTTCAAGTCCAATGTTTCAGTTCAGCAATCATCTTCTCTTCTCAGCCTAATTTATTTGATTACAAACAGAGCTTCAAGAGCCTCTGAACGCTATTTAAATGTAGAAAGTTTCAAGAACAAGTATATTTCAAAGTTCTGCAAACAACCCCTTACAATGAGCTCCTCAAGAAGATTTTATAGGAAAATGAGGAGGTGGGACAAGAGAAAAGATCTATAAAGTCAATTAATACATTTTAATGCTTCTTGGCCTTTGAGGGGCTCAATGGAGAAGCTTACAGATATTTCCTCTGTATTAATTGGTTTACATTAAGTATTAAGCTCGCTGGGAAGATTTGTTGACTTTAAGGCTCTGTTTTATCCTTGTAATAACTTCTCTGATAGTTTAAATTAGTTTCTTCAATTTGGAATAATTGTTTAGTTGCCTTGAGGCAAATATCTTCTGCTCTGGTAATAACTCTGCCTCTTTTGAATTCTTTGAGGCTGCAGGTGGCCTTTGGTAGCTTTGAGGATTCAATTAGCCTCTGATGTGGCAGTGGAGGCTTCTCGGATGGATAAATATTATTGTTTTTATTTAAACACTGCTAATTTGTTTTAATTCTGTGTGTTAGGCATAATTAGGCCTAATTTCTGTCTTCTATTCTTCAAAATATGTTTAATTGAATGGATTAGGCTTCATAAGGCCGATTTAGGCCGTAATCCCTCAAAATTGTGTAAACAACCTTCAATTCTTCATCTCTGCTGTGGTTGGTTCCTTTCACACTGATACTCTTTACTTGATTTAGCTTTGTTGTGTCTTGTTGATGTGCAGCCATTACAGGGGATTTTATAATGGCATCAGTGCTCATGAGGCACTAACAAACATAATTCAGAACCCTACAGAATGATCTCCTTGATGGATGATGGCCCAGGGGATCATCATCCCCGGCCTTCAATTTTCCTTTAAAACATTCGAAAAAAACATTAAAACTTGCACAAACCAAGAAAATTTAGAAAAATCCTGCAGGATAAGGTTTAACTGCTTCAGATGGTTTAGGTTAGATCGCAGTTGTTGGATGAAAGCATCCAATGGCGAGGATTTCTCGCGGAGGTTAAAAAGGAAGGCGGTTGGATAAATGTTGCAAGAGATTAAGTCTGGGCCGTTGATGCATATTGATCAACGATCGAGATTAGTCCTGAATATATAATGCGAAGGGGTCACATTTATAATGAAATGGGAGAATATACAAAGGAAATGGGTTAAGAACCTTTGGCGGAGGAAATATGGTTAAAACGAAATTCAGGGTTTCCGAAGGATTCTAGGCCGTCGGATGAGATCGGCCTCAGAGATCAACGGCGGAGGTTGATCGCTGGAGTCCCTTGGAGGATGGCGGAGGGCGATGAACTAAAAATGAGATTGAATGTGGGCCGTTGATATGCAGAGATCAACGGTAGAGAAAAAACGCGATGGGATGTAATATAAATGGGGTAAAAGTGGTTTTGGCTATAGAAACCACTGTTTTCATGCGACAAAATGGAAGGAAGGTGGTTTTAACTTTTCAAGCGCGATATGTGTTACTAGTCGACACATGGTCTTTTGAAACCGCCCATTTCACGTAACTTTGGATCATTAATCTTCGAGCTAAAAATCACGAGAAACTACACGTCGACCGTCAGATCAGGGGTCTTAGATCGGACAGCTGTGGAGAGAGCGTGATAAAGAACAAATGCTCGGGAGATAACAGGTGCGGCAGAGCCTGAGTAGTTTTGATCTGGACCATCAAATCAGGAATGGATGACGGAGATCTGATCTGGAAGGGGTAGGACCCAAAAGAGTTGGGCCTATAAGGATAAATCTGGGCCGGCAGATGAAACAAATCAATGGCTCAGATTTGATCTGTGGGTTAATGAAATAAAATATGAGATGAGGGGTAAGCGGAGCTTGGGTTAATGCGAGCCGTTGATCTACAGAGATAAATGGCAGAGATTTAATTTAAAACTTTATACAGTGGGGTTTGTATGAATTTAACAAAGGTTGCGAGCTTCAATCTGGACCGTCGGATGGTATGCAATGGACGGCCTAGATGCAATCGAAAGATTGCGATCGACGGGGGAAAAAAGGAAAGGGTGCCGATGCGATTGAACGAGGGTCGTTGATATGAGGATGAGATCGACGACGGAGAATGAATCAGAGGTCTAAAGGCGGAGGGAAGGGTTTATGGAAAAGAGTGATGTGGGCCGTCAGATTTGGAAATGGCGGAATAGATTGACGGTAGAGAATCCATCAGAAGGAGCCAATAGTATGGGGAGAAATAAAATATTTAAACATGCCCAATGGAAATCTCCGATGCGATATCCCGAAGACCATTTGATCATTTCAGATCAACGGTTGGGAATCGTTTAAACCGTGAACCGGTGGGTTTCATTTATAATATGAAAAATGGGGCTTTTAATAAAATACAAAGGGAAATTCGGATTAGGGAGGGTTTTATATAATTTTTTAGTGCCTGATTGCAGGCTCTTGGTTTTTACAAAGGAATCAAAGGATCGGGGTTTATATACAAAGGAGCTAATCGCATCGAAAATTTTATGAAACAAAAAGACATGCACTCGTCAAAAGTTTCGATTGTGATAAGTGCTTCGGGACTTTAACTCTTGGTCCTGGGTGTGGGTATATGGTGGGGAAGTGGTTTAGGGGCTTAGCTGAAGGGGGCTAAAGCCTATAGTTAAAAATATTGTTTTTTATGATTTTTCAAGGGTTTTCAAAGGGATTGAAGGCTTCCAATAAGGCAAAAAAGGAGTTTTAAACCTTATCAAATGGGTTTTTATGAAGGGAAGAAGGGAAATGAGGAAAAATAGAGGAATTTTATGGGGAAAAAGGGGATAAAATGGAGGTTAATTATGAGTGAAAAGAGGGGTAAAATGAGGGAAAAAATAGAGTTTTTACAGCAGTATTTTCTTCAGGAAAACAACATATTTTTAGAATTGAGAGGGAAACAACAGTGAAGATTAACTCAAGGATAAGTCATCTTCACAAGACTTCAAGAATTAACAATTTAGGCAATAAAACTTGTTTCTTGAAGGCTTCAAAAATTATTTAGCCACCATTTGATATGACAAATTTTATAGGTGGCTAACAAGATCGACGGTGGAGACGTTGAGCTGGAGCGAGGTGGAGTGTGACAAGTTTATAACCATCGGATGTTAAATGAGTTGTGGGCCCAAAGGTTAGTGGAGCTATCACTTTAGTTTAATGCCGTGAAGGTTTCATACAATGGGTATTGATGTCGGCTTTTATTGATACATGGGTGTTTATGTGAAATATCAAAGTTGGGAATGTATATTTGTTAATATGCTGAAGACCATTGTGTAATGGGGTATTTTAATGGTTTTATAACCATGGTTTAATTCATCGCATCGAAAGATACAAAGAGTTCGATACTGTGGGCCTGAATACATTGAGGTTTATGAAGAGTGAATGATTCTATGGTTTATTGCTTTATAAGCCTTAGAATTAAAGTCGACAAAACAGATTATTATAACCATTGGATTTAAATTATTGAAGCCTGAGTTACAATACAATGCCGAAAGTTAAATAATCCAAAGGTTTTATGGTAAGACTCTTAAAAGGTGTTTTATGTGGAAATGAATTAAGAGAAAAGAATTATATTTTATATAAATTATGTTGTCGGAATCATAGTACAAGTGGGGTTTTTAATTCAAGTCTTATTACATACAGCCTTATATAAAGTGAGTGTGGGCCCCAATTGTTATATATTGAAGTCTGGGTTTTAAGCCAAGTCTGAATTATGTTTTTAAGCCAAGGTTGAAGAGGCATATAATTAAGGAAATGTGGGTCCGAATAGTATTCGGATTAATGAAAGCATGTTGACCATTATGTTTGGGCATATAATGCGTGGATTGGAATGCCATGACCAAAGGCTTATTTTGGGTCTTTTAAAACAAAGTTTGAAGTCAGCATATGAAATATAATGTGGCCTATTGTAATGTTCCCTTATACTCAGATTGAAAATGATTTTTAAAAGAGCTTTCGCAATGAGCAGAAATTGCGCAGATCAGAGATTTCAACTGGGTTGAATGGTTTTGATAACCATCAGATGTCGAAAGAAAAGCCTCCGCTGGAGAGGCATTTTAATATGCACAAGACTTTGAGATTTATTTGGGACTAAACTGGTAAAAAAATTATATATACAGTAGATACAAAATTGCAGTGAACAGGTGAATATGCACATGAATGAAAATGTGGGTTTGACAGGTGTACATGCACAGAAAGCAGGAGAGTGTGTAGAAACTGAAAAAGGTAGTGAACATCAGAGGTATGTAGAACAATTACATGACAGCAGCAAAAAAGAAAAAACCAGCAAGCCAAGGGCCAGTAAAAGGGCTAGGTGAAATTGTTTTATGTAACTGAAAATGTGAATGTAAATGTTTTAATTGATTTCATATTGTTTGTGATGCAAAGGCAAGTCTCCCGTAGGAAAACAAAACTCCACTGTAAAACTGAAATTTGTACATATTGTTATATTTTTTTCTGAATGAGCTGGACAAAGGAATGAGAAGGTAGAAGTCAAAGAGTCATGACTATTCACTTTGAATTCCCTATGGAATACAAACAGTCATGTGATGAACTCTATAAATGATATCACATTGATATGCATAGAGAGGTTAGATAATGCAGAATTGAGGCAGAGAAGATAAGAAGAAGGAGGAGCAGAAAGAGATGTTGTGAAAAGTCAGAGATGATATAAGACAGATAAGAAAGCTGGAGGACAGTAGTGAATAAGGTACAGAACAGAGCTGATATCCAAGGTAAATCAGCAAGTGGTTTCTTTTGAATGAATGTGGAAGTTGGAGCTTCCCTATCAAGTTGTACCTTGTGTTGGGGTTCCCATGTTTTGGGAAGGTTGGAAATACCAAAAGATGAGACAACATAAAACCACTTTCAGACATCAGGATCTAGCCCTCCTGGGTCTGGAGAGGGATCTCTCTATGATATATCGAAGGTGTATGTCTTTTAATTTCAAGTGTTAAAGATATTAGGCTAGTTAGAGGCACAAGGTTTGTTTGTTTGTTTTGTTTGGTTGCTGGTTATCAGGAAAGAAGGATTTAGTGTAAGACCAGGATGAGCAAAGAGGAATAAGGACAGAGGTGAAGTATTCCAGGAAATATTCAAAACCATTGAGCAATGGAGTCAAGAAAGGATTTTCTTGCAACTCAATAGGCAGACTTTCAATTGGGCTAGTCATCTAAAACATATGATCTTAAAGATGATTGTGTGATATGGAAAGGTAGGAGGGGAGGAGACAACATAGTTTTAGAGAAAAAAGTTAAAGTCCAGCTGGTCGTACAAGGATCCTAGTGGACAGGGCTAACTCTAATCCCCAGTGTTCCCAAATCTTCCAACTAAATATATAACAAGAAACATCTAAGAACTGAATTCATTTAATTCATACATCAGAGAGCAGGCAATAACATCCACTACATTGGTTAAACCAACTGAAATAATTTCTTAGATAATAAATTCAGAAGAGAAACATCAATGGCAAGGAGAGCATAAACATAGGGTACCTAACAAGGGTAAATCCTATGCCAATATTCTGATGCAAGCCAGCAGAAACGAAATGAAATGAATGTGAACACAAAGATAGAAAAACATCACCGCTGCTTCAGATCAGGATCCAAAGAAATGTATTTGTCATATTAAATAGCAATACCAATCAAGTACAACATTGCCAATAGCTGAATACTCAGTCTGAAAACATCTCCTTTAACCTATCTTACAACTTTACACAGAGACTGTGTCTCAAAAGAAACTACTTGCAGTTCTCTGATAACTGATCAACAACCTTTACAATGAGTTTCTACATGAATTTATAGCTCCGACGGAGCAGAGGAAGTAGGTGAAGAACTAAATGCAGCATTAAAAATTTGAAAAGAAAGAGGGCCGAAGCCCATTCTGTATAAATCATGTGCATTAATCTCTAATGTTCTTTGGGTGAACGAATGATCTCCTTCAGACTGCAGGTTACTCTGATATGACTCTGATGTATTCTGACTGCAGCAATGTGTGGTGCTATTGGTGAATAAACAAAAGATAAATGGATGATTAAGAAGTCTGCCATACTAATGAAATAAAAGCTTTGATAGTACTGGGGTTATTTCAGGGTAGAAAATCTCTCCAAAACACGGCATAGATTTAATGCTGCATGGGCGCTTTGTCCTTTATGGAGGAAAAACATTCTGTTGTTGTAGAAAACGCTGATATGCATTGATTTATGCTTGCTGTAACTTCTGCGTGGTCCCTAGTGGGTCTTCAATCCGATACTTTGCCTCTAAATCTTTGAACCTAAGGCTTGTATGTCTTCGTTTGCGTGTCTTAAGCTCTCTGCTGCTCCATTTATACCTCTGACTGCGAAATCTGTGTGTTAATGGCACCGAAAAGATTTGCAGAGTTTGAACTCTGCTCTTTAATGCAAGTCCTGTCAGCCACCTTCTCGAGCTATATTTTATTATCTCAGCCTTTGGAAGTGGTCTTTTCCTGCGTTTATGTCACTGTGACAGAGATAATAAGCTATGGAAAATTTCCCGTCCACCTACAACCTTGCAAAACACGAAACTGTTAAGAAAACAATGAAAGGGGTGGTGGATGTAGTGCGGGTGATGAAAACGGTTGTGCGACTGGTGAAATGGCGGAATAATGGAGAGGAATGATGGAGGGAGACCTTAATGGCGGAGTGCAGAGGAGGTTTAAATGAAAAACCTTAATAAACCTGACCTATGAAAAAATATATGGGATGGGGGAGAATATACGACGGGTACTCGTGGGGTGTGACGTGGCGGGACCGGGCGATGATGCAAGAGTCAACAGTAGGAAGACAATGTGGACCGTCAAATCGGAGAGGAGATCGATGGTTGAACATGCGATGGAGGACGACGATCGGTGGGCCAGGGGTACGGAGACTATGGGTTAAACCCTGCGCGACTTCGTTGAGCGACGACTGTTGGATGGGCAAGGGCAGATCCAACAGCTGAGATGAATATCGCTCTGCAACCACGGACTGACTTTAACGCGCGATGGGAGGGAGGTTTTGCCATCGTATAGGTGCCACGCATCATTTGTTGTATGGAATCACTCCCAAAAAAGAAATACCACACTTCGCCCAAAGGCGGTGCGATATACATCAGCGGGTTTGTAAATTGAGCGGGTGCGGGGACCACATGAGGACGGAGGGAGAAGGACCTGTTATCACTCAGGTTTTCCTAGAAGTTGTGGAAAAGGAAAGTATACCCGAGGTAACCACAAACCAACCTTCAGATGCAGAATCTAACCAATCTGCATCCAGAGAGGGCTCTCTCTTTATAATTTATCTTTGTTCTTAGAAAGTTTTAGGCTAGTTATAAGTCCAAAAGTTTTGATTTTGTTTGAATGGTGGAATCCGTCAACTAAGGGCAAGGTTGAAGATTTTCAGTCCATTGGGCTATGGAGTCAAAGGATGGATTTACTGGATTTCTATTCTACACACAAGATGGCTTTGCAGGGCAAGATAGCCAGATAGAGAACAATCCTTAAAATTTAAAGTGGATGGGATGATTTTGAAGGGATGAAAGGCAGCTAAGAATCTTTCACCATGTTCAAAAGAAAGAAATGAAATGACTACAAACAAAGAGCAATGAAGAATTCTTTATTATAGTAATCAAAATGTTTAAATTAGCGAAGCAAGAGAAATTAAGAATTCATTGCTTATAACTAATTTAGAGGAAAACATTTAGAATAATCACAACTGAAATCAGAGTACAAACAAGTAAATTCTGATTTATTCTTTTATTTCAATTATTCAGAAGTGAACACAATGATAATATAAACAGATATAAAACTTAAGACATAGGATAGAAAGACTTATTGAACTAGAGTCTGACACATGAATCCTGCAAAAAGTCCTGAGCTTCAAAGTATCATCGAGCAAGCCACAAGTAAATTTCTCCAAAGCACTTTTATTCCAAAAACATCAATTTCACAGCAAAGTAGTAGAATCCACCCTCAATACTCTCTTTGAGGGTTTATTTATACAAAAAATAATTGAAAAAATCTCACACTAACCTAGCCAATAATTGTGGGTGACTAATGAGTAAGTTACAATAAAAAGGAGACAAATGGTCTCATAAATAGGACAAAAAGTAATTGCTGGTGTGCTGTTTCCCGCTTTTGAGGACGTGCTGGAGGCAGGTGCTATAATAGGGCTCGATGCTGTCCCTTTGAGTAATTCTTTAACTTGTTTGACACTCTTTGTTTCTACGGATACTCTTTAACCTGTGTAACTGATACTCTTTCATCTGTGCTCATTTTTATCCTTTACATAATAGTAAAAAGATAAAATTCTCATCCTGAAGATAATTTTCATAGAATTTCCAATAAGTCATTCCACCATTGATCTTCTGCTATTATGGTTCTTTTAATTTTCCTCAACGTTTCATCAGCCTCTGTGAGTTTGTAAAAAGTGGGCTGATCAGGGAACAAATACTTTATTTCATGTTCAAGATGAAATAAATTCTTCAACCTGTCATAGAGATTTCTCCCTGTTGGCAACGTTGCTTCTGGCAAACTGATAGAACAAGCAGTTGTATTTTGAGCATGGATATTTATTTTCTTAACATAGGTTTCTAGGTCCATTATCTGGTCCTCTGAGAGCATAGGACTGGGTAACCCACTGTCCAACAAAACCTGAAATTTTCCTCTGAAAGTATTAATATCAGCCAAAATATCTGAGCACTTCCTTTCCAAATTCTGCATAAAATTTCTTTTGATGAAAACTCTTTTTATCTCCAAAATAGTGCCGGTCCTGTCCTCAATTCCTAATTTTGCAAGCTTTTGCTTAGTCTGGGTGTTCAAAAACTGTATAAGTTGATTGGCCTACTCAGGTCGCCCCTTAATTCATCTCTTGTTTTATTTATTTCTTCCTGAGCTACTTTGACCAAATCATTTTGTTCAAAAATTTCTTTAACAAAGGGCCAAATACTTTTTATTAACTCAATTATATTACCCCAAAGAATTTCATTTATTTCCCTTAAAGGCTTTTCTAATGAAAGATATTTTTCCAAAGCCTTAACCAATCTTTCTAACCTTTTTATTTCCATGGTATTATCAGCAACTGTCTTCTTAGAAGTGTCATATTTCTGCTCCAAATTTACTAACTGCAATTTTGTGGTTTGAAGTTCTGTGACCCTTAGTTGTAAACTTTCCATTTGTTTTATCAATTCATCAGAACTCAGACCAGAAGTGTTTACCTGCGCTGGCTGTGTTTGTTGATCTGTTGTTGTAGTACCTGTGGTTGTAGTAGCTTCTGTGATGGATGCCTGCCTGATAGCTTCCTTTTCCTGTAAATCTTGTTCCAATTCTTTCTCTGTTTCACCCAGTTGCTTAGTTATTTTTAAGAGAAACTCCATTATCTCTTCCTGTGAATTTCCCTTCAAAACTTCTTGGGTCTGGGGATGCCTTGAGGCTGGCAATTTCAGCTGCTTTCTCAGTGCAGCTATGTCATCATCTTTCTTCTTAATTAATGCCTCAATGCTTTTGATATCTTTGGGGTTGTGACCCAAACTGATGATTATGTCTTCCAGAGGCTTTATTCTGTTATCTTTGGCCTGAGAAGAGGCCTTCTCAATTTGCAATTGGGTGCTTGTGTTATTTAAAGAATCTTGCAGCCTTAAGGCTGCCATGGCCTTATCAGTAAGAGTGGAATAGACCATTTCCCCAGTTTGTTTATGCAGCTCTATCTGGTCCAAAGGATGAATGTCCTTTTCCAGGACCTCAAAATTTGTTCTAATATAATCAGCTGCTGTCATAGGTTTTAGCACCTTGGACTTGAAGTGGCTCATCATCATTTTGCCTTGTGAAATGTCAAATGCTGACATTAACCTTTCCTGATTATGTGGAGCCATTTTCAGATATTGATCATATACCTTCATTCTTAATGGATCATTCTTTGTTTTTATATTAATGAAAGTTCTTTTTATATCCCCTGTATCTATTTTTGGTGGCCTAAAAGAAGATACTTCAGTACTCAACTGCTTTTGCAAAGCTTTTCCTTTCTGATCTGTGTGTGTCATACTAATAGAACCAGTTAGTTGACTATCTTCTCTTCCATCATCAAACATCTCATCTATTATTTCCACTTCTTGGGGCGAATTGAGTTTCTGCCTTTTGGTTTGATGTAGCTCCGAGGATCCTTTGGGAGGAGTAGTATCTGGAACCTGCCTTTTCTTGCCCATTTCTATATTGGATGGAGTTTGTAATTCTGAAACTTCAGGATGATTTACTTGAGTGGGAGAAACTTGTGTTTGATCAGGTGCTCTGAAGGTTTGAGGTTTCTCTGCCATGATTAAAGTTTCAATGACCTGTATTTCAGGTTCCTTTCCTTTACCCTTTGACTCCGCTGCAATTGATGAACTGCCTTCCTGTAATCCCTGCTGTAGATTAGCTGCTGAAGAAGTGCCAATGTGAGATACCTGCACTTGACCACAAGATTCTAGGTCATACTTCTTCTTAAGATCTTTAATAATTTTGTTCATTTTGTCTTCTTCACTTTCTTCTTCAACTAGTGTTTCTTCTACCCATTCATCTTGATTGGCATATTGTTCTATTTCAGGAATCTTGTGGTGCATGTAAGGGGATGATTTGTTCTTTATTCTTTTTTCACAGATAAAACCAAATGGATCATAAGTAACCCAACGAAAACTTCTTTGGAACTTGCAATGGTTTTGTAGTATATCTTCTGCTTCTCGCTCAGCATCCCTAGAGTTACATATGAAGGGACCTAGTTGACTTTTGATCCTGAGTTGGGATTTCTTTTTCACACTACAAAAATGAATCATGTCAGAATTATTCATTTTCTTGAAATATTCCAAGGCAAAGAGTCTCATGGGCACATACTTTGGCAACTTGAATGGATGTAATTCACATCCATAGATTATGATGACTGAATGGTTCGGATATAAATACCAATCTCCAACTTTATATGTCCTTGAAAGCTGCAAGGTCTTCTTGATTTCATTACTGAGCCTAGGAAGAGGAATTCCTGTCAACAAGGTAGTTGCAGGATATACAAAAAGATCGATGAACTCAGCATAAGAATAGGGAGAATCATAGGAAGAGTGAATTATGGGAGACCAAAATATAACTGACCTAGGGTTTCCCTTAGCATCAAGCTTTTTAACAAGGAAAGGGAACTTTTCTGATTGATAATAGATAATGAGATGATAAATAACTGAGGAATATTTAAACACTTTCTCATCATCTAGCCTCATGAACTGGTCATGGATTTTATTGGCTATGAAAGAAGCAAAGTCATATTTTACTGCAGGAGGTTGCCCAGGAGTAAAGATAGACAGCAAAACCAGGGTTATTTCATCAACATATTCACTTGTATTGAAACCCAAGACAAAAGATCTCATATTTAGGATGAGCCTTCCCAGCTTATTGAAATAATAAAAACCATAGGGAGGAGGGCCCTTAGGTTGGTGTTCAAGCAACATGAAATTCTAGCAAATGCACTTCAATTTTTCTGGGGTCAATTGATTAGACTTTTCAATCAGTTCTTTCATAGAAAAATGTGCTAGCTCTTGATCAGGTTCAAAATGTAGCATTTCATTGATAGCTTGGGGAGTAATGGGGAAAAGAACACTCTGGTCAGGGGATATTACAGCTCTTTGAGTCGGATCATAGTTAGAATGGCAATAGTGGATAATCTCTGGGAAAATAATGACTGAGGGGATGAGATATCTCGGGAAATTGGATTCCCACAACCCAATGACATCCAATCCCTTTGAATAATCGTCTCTGCAGCGACAATAACTCAGAAGGGGGCTTTCATCAAACACTAAGTCTTTAATTTGGAAGTCTCTATCCACTAAAGGCAAATATTCTAATTCTCTGTGGGGGGCATTCAATGGAGTTACATTCAGGGCTGCCGGAGCTTCCATTTTGGTTCTTGTGTATTCAAAATGGAAGTTTCTGGGTTTTCTTCACAGGCCGGGCGCGATTTCAGTTTTAATGAAGGAAATTGGCACAATTGCAGGTTTGGGGGAAGAATTTACAGTTTTAAACCTCAGGGAATGATCTTAGCAGTAATATTTAATCACTAATCCAGTGGAAAACAAGGAAAACAGAGTTTCTTTTGAAGTTCGGAGCGCAATAGAATAAATACCTGTTCTTGGAGGCAAACTGGGTTTCAACGGGTATCAGGCGGTGGCAAGATGATGCTCCAACACTGGTCCGGTAGAATTCTGGAGCGAAAACAGATAGAACAATGGATTTCAATGAAAATTTGAATTTCGTAGCGGAAGGCGCAGTCGCTTTCGAATAACGAAAATGACACAAAAAACATGAAAATTTGTTTTATTTCCCAAGTCAAAAAGGGGTTTTTAGTTTTTCGAGGAATGCCGTCACTTCAGTACGGGTTGACGTGTGGCAGGGGTCGGGCGGTAAGCGGTAATCCCCGCACTGCTTATGGGCAAAGGTGGTATTGAGCGCGGAGGGAGCGATTCCATTGGGCGAGTGACACGTGGCCGGAGTATTATTCCAATACCACCATGCCCCCGCGCATTAAAGTGCTGACAAGGGACGGCTGGTAGAATTGCTGTGGAGCGTTGATCTTTGGAGGGGCGATCCAACGGTTGAAAGGACGGAGAGATGGTGGGGTAGTTATCACGCGGGCCCGACATAATTAGTGTTTAATTAATCATTCCGGGTGGCACATAATTGGTGGAGAAAAGGTTATTAATTAGTCCTGATAAATAATTAATCCCATAGTTATAAAGGGTCGAGGTAAGGAACTTTGTGCGCGGGTCTTCATTACGGTTAAAGTGTCGGGTGGGATGCCAGGTGGATGAGCCACGGTGGCATGGGGTTTTTCCGAAGTTTTGGTTTTTAAAATAAAACTTCAGGTTTATTATTTTTTGTATTAAACATATATACCATATGTTTAAAGCTTTTCTCATATATGTTTTTTATTATATGATAAATTAACCAATATAATTAACTTATCATAAGGGCGGGGATATTACATAATGATATATTTAACCAAAGGGCCCATAATGTGGGTTTTTAAAGATTTAATTGGGAAATAAATACTTCGGTTAAACTTTCTAATAGAGGGGTTTTTTGGGATATGTATGTAAGAGGAGTTATATACTTAGGATAAGGCATTTTCACTAGGGAGTTAATAATTAAAGTTAAACATTAATATGACAAAGGAACAAGGGAACTCAAAAAACTTTGCACATCTAAGAAAGTGACAATTTCTGAATTAAATTACAATATCTCAACTTCAACACTTAAACTTAGAATATTAAGTTATTTTGAGGGATTTTTATGGAATTTTGCATGATTTTCCTAAGTAAAATGGGATTTTACTTAGGAAAAGATTGAAAGTGAATGATAATGGATAAATTCAAGTACCTAGGTTTTTTTTGATCATCAGGCCGAGGGTCCGGTCCCTCCAAAAGTCAAGGAAATGCCTTGAGCCCCTTTGATCTCCAAATACCTTAGCACTTTGGGGAAATTAGTAAAAACTTAGGGAAAAAGTGATGTGGGAAGTTAATGATTCTGACTTTGCTTTCTGTGAATTCTTCAGTGTATTTTTTGCTTCAATACTTGTGATGAAGGTAAAAGATCAAACATATTTAGCACCATCATTCATCATATAAAACTTTGCAACACCATCTACCTACCCTATCTACTTGGCACTACCATTTTCTCTTCTTTATTAGGGTGCATTTGGACTTGCAAACCCTTATCAATCTTTTTTTATTTTACAAGGCAAATCTATCTAATTCTACCCTTATTACATGCAAGGGCTCAGATTAAACTGTTGAGCACCTTTTAATAACTCTACCTATCTACTTATTGTGGAGCGATAAAAATGTGTCTTTTTAACTCCTAATTACCTTCACATTAATTATCAACCCATGGACGACTTTTTGTTTCAAGAGTGTACTCAGTCTGAGGCGGCTATTTACTCAAGAGTAATGTTTGTGAAGATGTAGTATAGAAATACAAATGCAGAAATAAAAAATGCTTGAAAAGAAATCTGCTTGAAAAGAAATCTAATTACAAATGACAGAAATGTAAAGACTACACTACAGCAACCTTGCTAGACATCGATTAGGGATGCAGTAGTAATAACTCTTTTCCCTAGAAATCGATGTGAGATGACCAAATCTGGGGACCTGGAATGATTAGCTCTGCCCTCTACAGTTTAGAGATCTCAAAGCAAGTGAAAACAACTCAAAGGAAATGAAATCTAAAACGCAAACTGAAAAGGAACAACAATCTAAAAGCAATGAACAGGAATTGAATAGCAGCGTAAAATAAACAGTGAATTCAATTCATAACCAAGCAAACTAGATTTCTACTCTTTAATCATGTCGACAGCCACGCAACAATCAACTATCGTAATTCATAAACAAAAGGAACAACAACTGGAATTAGATACAGTAAAACAACATTTTATAACAATTGAATCATGAATCATGCTTCTTGTAAAGAATGGAATAACAATGACTCTGTATTTGATCCAATTAGCAATAACTCAATAAATAAACGAACTTCACACAACAGAAATAAACCAATAGAAATACAAACAGCAGATCGCTCCACCAGGGCCGGGCCCTCAACCACCGGTGAAGCGTTGCCGTGCTTTACTCCAGCGCTTGAGAAATGGAACAACAGTGAACTCTTTTATTAATCAGGCATTAATAATGTTTACAAACAGCTCACACTCTCTTAACAAGAGCTGATGCACAATTCTGCAAATTACAATAAGAAAAGTCTCTCTCTCCCCATACACAATACATGCTTCTCCTTTTATAATCAGAAGGTGGAGAAATTAAATAGCAAATAGGATCTCTAATAATAATATTGAATTTCTTCCAACCAATTGATCAACAATAAAATAGATTTACATCCCTCTTTCAACAACAGCAAGTCGAATTTGGCTTTGTAGCTGAGATTTGGAGGACGGCCGCAACCACAGATCTGAGAAAATCGTGCTCAAAGAACCCTGCGTTTCTCTCAGTACAAGCCGAATTTGGGTAAACCGTTCTTTTTGAAAGTTAATTGGGTCCGTTCTGAACAAAACCCATGTTCCGGATTTTCCAGATGCGTCTTCATTTGCTCAGAATCTCAACCGCAAAACTGTCACTCCTTATTCCAGCGCATTTCTGAGTTGGCACTTTTAATGATCAAATCTTCAATCTGGAAATTATCTTGGACGCTAAAAATGGTGAATAATGTTATAACCAACTTATTAAAACTATCATTGATAAAATAATTCATAATCATCAATTTATTAGAAATAAAGGAGAATAAATAATATTCATTCATAAGAGCATAAATCATTATAAAATGGATTTAAATAATAAATTATAATAAATGGCATGATGAAGAATGGTAGAAATGGGTGGAATAAGCGTTCACAAGTGATAATAATAATGGCATATTAACGGCCCAACATACCCCCACACTCAATATGTTGCATGTCCTCATGCAACGAAAACTGAATATATTGCATGTCCTCATGCAACCCAAAGACAAAAACCCAAGTGTTAACCAAGCAATAAAAAATATGTTCATCTCAGCTCATGAAATGGATAGAACAAATGAATTCTTCCTTAATTAATGAATATTCACTTTTAGTAATCTTGATAAAGGCATAACAATTTTTATATTGACATTCAACTATATGTATATATGAAGTTGCAACAAAATATGATATAAGTAACAGCAAACTTCATTAACCATTTTCTCAAAAACTACAAACCAACTTTTGTTGAAATTTGGCAAGTAAATTTATAATATATGAATGCCTTTATGATAAAAAAATCAGACTGTTTTGATGCATGGATCATGAGATATAAACAAAATGACTGTAGCTGAGAGTGCATGATTTCCGAAATTTTATGAACCAATTTATCTTGAAATTGTCTGGGTTTGTATTAATGATACGTCTGTGTTTTCCAAAAATCACAAGAATTGAGTTCATAGTTTTAAAAATATTATGGAAATCAATTTCTGCATTGTGTAAAAATGAAATTGTATGCCTTAAATGAGAAAGAAGATTGAAAACATCCATCATGCGTAGCAATTCCTCCCCCTCTCTGAAAAATTAGCATGCCCTCATGCGATGCTAGAAAAAAATGAGGTGGTTGCTACCAGCTGTTGAATTCTATGCTTGGTGTAAAACAACATGGAATAATGGAGGTGTTGAGAATGAATAAGAATAACAATGGATGATAAAGAATATGGATGACATGGTCATAAGAAAGAAATTAATGAAAGGAACACTCCCCCATACTCGAAAATGATATGCTGCTGAAAAATAGGGAGTGGTATAGATGTGGACTGAAGGATGATAAATGATGCTCAAAATGGATTTTTATGAAATTCTCCTAAATTCGTAATAAATCATAAAATTATGCGATTTTACCTCAATTTTTACCTCCAAAAATGTGGAATGACATATATGGACTGGCAGTTGTTGAAGCTGATGTAGGCAGAGTTGGTGCTGAAAGTGATACAAAAGGTGGAATCCAGGTAAGCACATCATGTCTGAAGAATTGTTCACGTTCGCGAGTTGCTCGAGCCTCTTCTGTTAGTGGCAATACTGTAGTCATGCTGTGAATAGAATTCTGCCCATACTTGTTGTTCTCCTATAAACAAAGCACTATTTTGCATACAATGTTCTTGAATCCATAGTGTTAGTTTTGAATAGAAATAGATAAGATGCATGCAAAACTTTCAATCAGAAAAACTTTTGTCAAATCAACAAGTGATGGCAGAGTGCAGTAATCATATCGCATGCAATCCCATAATGCATACATTCCCCCCTCCAATTGGAAAAGGAATGCCATAACCATAAAGCATATGAGAGGGGTTGTGCTAACGGCAAGGCAAGGGAATGAACAATACAGTAGTAAATGAAACAGAGTACACATATCAATGATAGGACAGTGGGAGTTATGGTTATAATGAGAGCAGAGTGTGTAAAGATAGTTATGAATAAAAGATAGGACGCTTTGGATTGATGATAAGTTATGAAAAAGAGAAAAAGAACAACAATGTGCCAAAAAGATGCTTTACTGATAGTGTGCTAGCTGAAAATGATGTGATTGATCATAAAACAATTTCTCATGCATAAAGGTTCAAAATAGGGAAAAAAAGTAAGGAAATAACTTCTCTGATAAGAAAAGGGTATTATAATAATAATTGACGATAAGATATAACTTCAATACCATAAGCAGAGCCGCTGCTGCCATCAAGCGTCCATAGCCTCGGCAGGGTTGCTTTTTAACCCATATGAGCCAGAATCCTCAATTTATAACTAGAGAGTTTCAGTGCTGTTCTTACAGAAGAGACCAGTGTGCTGGCGTGGTAACCAGATAACCACACTGCCATTCACTGGGATGTAGGAAAAGTGATCAGGCCGGCTCGTGATGAGACCTCCTGTTCCAAGGATAATTTGACTATCCAATGGATCATAACCCTGGTGTGGTGGCCATAATGGGAATCTCACTTTCTTACAACCTTATGAACATGGTAGGCTGGCTCGTAATGAGACCCCCTATCCTCCATCTGTGAACAAAATTTTGTTATTATTACACATTTTTATGATAAAAAGAGGGAGGCTCAGTACTCCTTAAGAGCAGGGATGGTGGAAGAAGTTGAACATGTCAAATAGAAAAATATACCCATAATCTCATTTATTACAGACAGAGAAGATTATAATCCAGAAGGGTGGAACTAGCATGGTATTAAGATGATCAATCAATATCATGTTCAACAGAAAACAATGCAGTAAAGTAGTATATAAATAATTGTGTCCCTTTTGAAAATAATCTATCATCAAGGAGTTGTCCTGTTAAAGATCATAACGTGAATGATATTAACTCACTTCAATAGAATCCATAATTCTTGTCCTCGTAAAAATAGTGTACTTCAGGCCATGAAGGGGAATCAGTCAAATGGTTGAGATGAACTAGGAATAGTCCCACAAGAGGAAGGAAGGGTTGCTCTCGAAAATAATCCCAAAGTGTTGCTCTTTTGAATGAACAGCAAAAACACTCAAAAAGTGGTGCTCCTTAAAGGAAATGCACACAAAAAAAACAAAAATACACACAAAAAAAGTGTGAAAATGCAAATGTCGATCATAAAATGCAAACATGCAAAAAAACAAATTCGCTGTTCACAGCATTGATGCTGAGGATGAGTTACACTTTGAATGAAGCAACACCTAAAACACAAAATATAAGAGAAATTAGAAAAGAAACAACATTTTATTTAAAAACAATATGTAAATAACTAAATTAAGTTACAACAGCTATGATGTTATGTCAAAAAAATGATCTCTTTGAAAAATGTTTTGGCAACAGGGATAAGACATGAATCTTCAAATTGAAATCAATTCTTCATTTGTTCTATTATGAATCCGTTGGGTAATGAGTTGGATGAAATTCCTTAAAATTTGTTTTAAGAATCACTCGTCCATAAATTGACCTTCTTTTTCTCCTAGGACCTGCAAAAAACGAGTATCTACCTGCAATAAAAAATTAAATCATGGAGAAAGAGAGGTGATCGGGCTCCCCTAATCCAAGAATTATGCAAAAAACAACAAGTAGTTACTCTGTAGAACAAATCCATTGAGAAAATAACAAAGTAAAATTTATCTGTCACCTGCGGGAGAGCAGTGGCCAATCATGCTAACCTGCAGTGTTTTAATCACAACTTCTTTGTTTTTCATCGAAATTGAGTGATTCCAAAACCAAATGAGAGCTAATTCAAAGTTTTATCTCCAGTAGCAACAGGTTTTAGAAATTCAATGATATGATATGTCAATTTTAGTTAGAACAGCCTGCATAACATAGTCATTTTCAATTACCCAATCTAGACCAACGATTGATATTTCAAGCATAGATTCTTCGTTTAATGTCGGATTCAAATGATTCAAATTGGAAATGAAAGTAGATTTATTTATTTATCTCCAATAGAAACAGGTTTTGAAGAAAAGAAGAATTGATAAGTCAAACACTGTAAGGAACATCCGGAAAAACAGAGTTTTAAGGGTGCTGATTTACGATAGACAGTCAGTATTTTGATCATAACTTCCCCATACGATATAGAAAATGAGTGATTCCAATTGCATTGTAAACTAGATTCATAGGGGAATCTACCATAGAAACAGGTTTTAAAAATTCATTCATTTAGGCCTCCAAAAACTGACTGTCCCAACTCTGTTCCTGAGCTGCCCACTAGACAGCCGGTCAATGTTTTGGTTCTAACTTTTTCGTTTCAAATCCAAATTGACTGATTCAAATTGGGTTAGAAAGTAGACATCAAGGGCTACCTAGGGTAGAAACAAGTTTTAAAAATATTCATTTTTGGTCCCTCAAAACATGACTGTCCCGACTGTTTTTCCAGAAAATTCATCAAGCCCGCAAGCCAAAAAAATGATATTCAAGATTTTTTTCAAATTGGTGATAAAAAAATGAATATAAGTGTTTATAGAATTGTTATTTGCAATATAATTCATCTACATACACAAATAAATTGAAATATTTATCACCGATGTTGATTTCGATAGCGTGTTGCAACAAAAAAAAAAAAACAACTATTTTTACAAAAAAAACAAAATGCATTTATTTATGTCCTTATTTTATTTTATTTTATTTTCTCCACTATCCTACTCTTCTTTGAGAATCGAATATGTTTATGTATAAGAGTATTTCCAGTGGACCCATTTTAGAAATAAGGCTTCCAATATATACATACCCAAATTTGAAAAATGCATGTTGATAAAAATTAGGGTATGAGAAGCCAACTTCCCTTGAAAAGATGTTGTCAAAAATTGTTGAAGTATGGAGTGATGATGCAAACACGTGATGGAGTGAAACCAATCTTCAATATATCCATTAATTTCTTGATTTCCCATCATACCATGAGGTTCTTGAGCTTTTAAAATGGTTTGTTGATGCAAACTAGAAGTAAGCTCATTTGCTTCCATAGCTTCTACAATTTTTGAATTTGAAACATTCTGAATCTCATTGTAAGTTTTCTCTAATGGCGCATGTGAGATAGAATGGGTGGGAAGGGTCGGTAAATTTGGCAGTTCAACATTGTAAGCATGTTGTACTGGTTTATTGTGGTGAGGGTGTGGAATTAGTTGAGCGGGAAATTGTGTATGGAATGGAGCATTGTGATGATGTGTTTGGTTGGGTTGAGTGGATAAATTTGATATGCAAGCAGGATGTTGTGAAAGAGCTGGTGGAGAATATGGAGAGTGTGCTTGTGCTACAAGATGAGGGAGAGTAGTCATGCAATCATAAGGTGAACCATGCCAAACTTGTAGATAAGATTGGTGGTTATATTGAAATTGACATGGCTGCCCTAGAACATGAGTATTCCATAATGGATTATGCAAGTAAGAGAATGGAGAAGAAGTGTTTTGAACCATACTTGTAGGCCATGATTTCCATGGTTTTGACCTTGTTGCAGCTTCCTCACCTCTTTGATATGATACTTCCATCCTAGATAAGGAAGAGTAACCATCTATGGGCTGCTCCTTTTGGTCATGAGGGAAAAACACTTCATCAAATTCTTCATTTTTATGAACCTGCAAAACGTCCAATTTTGAGCTTA
This sequence comes from Pinus albicaulis, assembly GCA_034641835.2. NCBI lineage: Eukaryota > Viridiplantae > Streptophyta > Pinopsida > Pinales > Pinaceae > Pinus > Pinus albicaulis. Next base: position 17,841,922 of record CM076575.1, read on the forward strand.
GAGAGCTAATAAAATCAACTTTAAGATTTTCAAATAAATCATTGATTTCAGCTCTTATGTCTCCTATTCTTGTAGCAGATTTGGAAAACAAAGAACAAACATCTCTAGAATTCTTACCAGCCTTGGAGATTCCTCTTGAATACCTTATGCACAACTCACAAACATCATCATATGATAACTGAAAAACATCACCTTTTCCTATCAAATTTAAGAGTTCTAAAAATTCATCTTTGATTCCTTTAAGGAGGAGTGTTTTTAAGATCTCTTTTTCCAAATGCTTATGCTTTGATTTTTGAAGGTTATAATGAAATCGATCTACATAGTCCTCCAAACTTTCATCTTCCCCTTGTATCATACTGAAAATATCTTCATTGGATTTGCAATAATCTTGGTATTTCTTCAAGAATATGTTCTTCATGTCCTCCCATGATTGGATGCAATTCCCACCTAGGCTCATGAACCATCGGAGAGCTGCTCCTTTTAGAGTAAGAGGAAACACTTTCAATCTTTGATCATTAGTACAATAATCATATCCTCTACAAAGTATTTCGAACTCAAATAAGAATGTATCTGGATCTTCATTTGCTAAACCATGAAAATTTGGTAAAGATGGGGGAATTATGTGCATTTGTGTCACCCCTCCTAGATCTTTGATAGGAAATTCAAAAGTAGAAACGTGAGCCATTTCTTACCATAATATAAGATGTTCTTCATGTGTTTCTTCGAGGCTCCTTCTTCAAATGTTCCTGTCAATCGGTTAGTGAAATGGGTGGTGCTTACATCACCACTTGAATGAAATCATGTGATTTATTTTTCAAAATTTCTATTTTTTCCCTAGTCATTCACACAAAAATTCAAACATCTATTTCTACCCAACAAAGCAACAACAAATCTGTTAGGAAAGCGGGCAGTGGAGTAGGGCTTTTACATGCTCCGCACGTAGGTTCTTACCTTCCGTTTTTAAGATCCAACTCTTCCCTAGCAGGCACTCATCAGATTCACACTACTCTTTAAAAATGGCTACACTCTCCCCGGCAACGGCGCCAAAATGTGGAGCGATAAAAATGTGTCTTTTTAACTCCTAATTACCTTCACATTAATTATCAACCCATGGACGACTTTTTGTTTCAAGAGTGTACTCAGTCTGAGGCGGCTATTTACTCAAGAGTAATGTTTGTGAAGATGTAGTATAGAAATACAAATGCAGAAATAATAAATGCTTGAAAAGAAATCTGCTTGAAAAGAAATCTAATTACAAATGACAGAAATGTAAAGACTACACTACAACAACCTTGCTAGACATCGATTAGGGATGCAATAGTAATAACTCTTTCCCCTAGAAATCGATGTGAGATGACCAAATCTAGGGACCTGGAATGATTAGCTCTGCCCTCTACAGTTTAGAGATCTCAAAGCAAGTGAAAACAACTCAAAGGAAATGAAATCTAAAACGCAAACTGGAAAGGAACAACAATCTAAAAGCAATGAACGGGAATTGAATAGCAGCGTAAAATAAACAGTGAATTCAATTCATAACCAAGCAAACTAGATTTCTACTCTTTAATCCTGTCGACAACCACGCAACAATCAACTATCGTAATTCATAAACAAAAGGAACAACAACTGGAATTAGATACAGAAAAACAACATTTTATAACAATTGAATCATGAATCATGCTTCTTGTAAAGAATGGAATAACAATGACTATGTATTTGATCCAATTAGCAATAACTCAATTCTTTAATTGTAATAAACGAACTTCACACAACAGAAATAAACTAATAGAAATACAAACAGTAGATCGCTCCACCAGGGCCGGGCCCTCAACCACCGGTGAAGCGTTGCTGTGCTTTACTCCAGCGCTTGAGAAATGGAACAACAGTGAATTCTTTTATTAATCAGGCATTAGTAATGTTTACAAACAGCTCACACTCTCTTAACAAGAGCCGATGCACAATTCTGCAAATTACAATAAGAAAAGTCTCTCCCTCCTCATACACAATGCATGCTTCTCCTTTTATAATCAGAAGGAGGAGAAATTAAATAGCAAATAGGATCTCTAATAATAATATTGAATTTCTTCCAACCAATTGATCAACAATAAAATAGATTTACATCCCTTTTCCAACAACAGCAAGTCGAATTTGGCTTTGTAGCTAAGATTTGGAGGACGGCCGCAACCACAGATCTGAGAAAATCGTGCTCAAAGAACCCTGCGTTTCTCTCAGTACAAGCCGAATTTGGGCAAACCATTCTTTGATAAAATTAATTGGGTCCGTTCTGAACAAAACCCATGTTCCGGATTTTCCAGATTCATCTTCATTTGCTCAGAATCTCAACCGCAAAACTGTCACTCCTTATTCCAGCGCATTTCTGAGTTGGCACTTTTAATGATCAAATCTTCATTCTGGAAATTACCTTGGAGGCTAAAAATGGTGAATAATGTTATAACCAACTTATTAAAACTATCATTGATAAAATAATTCATAATCATCAATTTATTAGAAATAAAGGAGAATAAATAATATTCATTCATAAGAGCATAAATCATTTATAAAATGGATTTAAATAATAAATTATAATAAATGACGTGATGAAGAATGGTAGAAATGGGTGGAATAAGCGTTCACAAGTGATAATAATAATGGCATATTAACGGCCCAACACTTATCTGCCAAGATTAAACTGCTTGGTCAGATATTTATTCTCTATTCTACAACATGAAATTGAAATATGAATAAGTCAAGTTTAAACAGTTTGACTCTTCACCAATTGTGGCAAAAGTTTGACAAGCTGCACACAATTACTTATTTACAAAAAATGAAATAGTAGTGGCATTTGGATTTGCACACTTTCCTTGGTCTATTTTTATTTGGGGTTCATTTCTTTCACTTTTTTGACCACTTTATTTTTTCTTACCCTTTGATTTTTCTTTTAGGGTATACCCTCTTTACATTTTTTAAATTTTTTGATTTTTTGGTTTTTGAAGAATATGGAACACCTTTGCTCAAGAAAAGGTTTGAACATATTCCATAGTTCAATCAAGACAATCATGAAAAATGACACCTATTGGTATAGGAGACTAACAATGGCTCCACTTGGGGATGGCTTTTCCTTGTGAAAAGTCAAGGACAGCAGGTCAGATGCCTCAAAATGTCTTCAAAATGAAACTATGTAATTTCCTTCTTCTGGTAGCTTTATTGTACATATGATAGTGAAAATTTTGAAGCTTAGGGCCTTCACTTCGGGCTTCAACTCCAAGAAGTCACCATCCAATCAAAAATGCATTAGAAAAGGATATATTATGTACAAGTTAGAAAAATCAAAACATCCTAGTAAATAGGATCAAAATAGTGCTTCACCATTTGACCATTGACTGGTCCCTCCTCAGCTTCTGAATTGTCCAAATTCTTCAAAAAGTATGTGTTGTTTCCCTATAAGGCATGAATGATGTAAGGCCCTTTCCACAAGAAATCAAATTTCCCATGTTTCCCTTTCTCTTCTCTTCTGGAATCCCATCTTAGGACTTTGTCTCCTAGTTGAAAATCTTCTGCCTTAGTTCTTATGTCAAACATTTTCTTTAAATTTTCCTGCAAGACTTGAGATCATTGGTATACTTCTTCTCTGGTTTGCTGCAAGTGGATTGTTTGATTAATTCTTCTCTAAATGTCATTTGGTTCCACTTGAGCTTCCTGAAGTAATTTCATAACAGGAATTCCTAAAGATGATGGGAATCTAGCTTCAATGCCATAAAATAATTCATATGGACTTGTCCCAATTGATTTCTTAGTTGTAAGTCTGTCTGCCCACAATGCATTGTTCAGTTTCTTATGCCAGTTCTTTTTATTTTCTTCCAATAATTTTTTGATGATATTAATAAGGCTTTTATTGGAGGATTCTGCTAGTCCATTACCCTGAGGGTAATAAGCTGTTGAATGGCCTAAATTAATATGATATTTATTGCAGAAACTAATCATTTTCTTTGATTTGAATGCAGCAGCATTATCTGTTATAATCTTCTCTGGACAGACAAATCTTGAAAGTATATTGGTCTCTAAAAACCCTGTAATTACAGAATCATTGGCATGTCTGCATGGGATGGCTTCAATCCTTTTAGTGAAGTAGTCTGTAGCAGTAAGAATCCATCTGTGTTGCCCTGAAGAAGGGGGATGAATTTCTCCAATAAAATCTAATCCCCATTGTTAAAAAGGTCTTTATGTGGAAATTGGTTTTAATGGCAAGGGTAACAACTTTCTTTTACCCTCAAATATCTGACATTTATGACAAGATGTTACAAATTTCTTAACGTCAGAAAATAAGGTTGGCCAGTAAAAACCAGCCCTTAAGATTTTGTCTGCAGTTTATTTCCAGTAAAGATGTCCACCACAATCCCCTGCATGAAATTCATCAAGAACTTTATTAGCTTCATCTTTTAATAGACAATTCAATAATATTCCTTCATGATTTTTCCAAAATAGAGTGCCATCTAAAATACAATATTTCAAAGATGTCATTTTCAAAAATCTTCGTTTCGTTCTGGACAACCCTGGAGGAGCTTGCAGGTTTAATAAAACATGAATAATATCAGTATACCAGGGTGAATCTAAAAAGGTTTGACTGATCTGTGGAGTCGCCATCTCCTGTTCGTTATCCAGTTCGTTAATGTCTAAGGCTTGGCAATTAGTTTCAGTCATAAGTCGAGCTAAACCTTGACCTTTAATGAGTTTTGTTGGTTTAATCTCAATATCATATTCTAAAATGGTAGCTATCCACTTACCTCTTTTTCCTTCAATGCCATCTTGAGTCAAAATGTCTTTAACTACTGCATTAGGCACATAAGCTATCACATGAGAATATAATATGTAAACTCTAAAATCTTTAATTTCTTTTACCAATGCAAAAGCCTGTTTCTCCATAATATTGTATTTTAAAGATGCATCCCTAAGTGCTTTACTAAAAAATGCTATTGGTTTTTCACACCCTTGATCATCTTTTTGCAGTAAAACAACTGCAACCGTATGTTCAGAAGCAAATGAAAAAATAATGAAATCTCTATCAAATTTAGGACTGGTAAGCACTGGTGTTCTTGTTAAAGCCATTTTGATTTCTTCGAATGATTGCTTGGCTTCTACAGACCAGTCAATGCCTGAATCCTTCCTCAACATATTAGTAAGCAATCTAAGTAACTTAGCTAAACTAGAAATTAATCTTCTCAAGAAATTAATCTTTCCTATGAATGCTTGCAACTCTTTTATGTTTCTGGGATGAGGTATCTGCAAAATTGCTTGTATTCTTTCTGGATCAATCCTAATGCCATCTTTAGAAATAATGTGGCCTAAAAGCTTTCCTTCTTCCAAACCAAACAATGACTTTTTAGGGTTTAAAGAAATCCCATATTTTCTGCATTTTATAAATACTTGCCTTAAATGATCTAAATGTTCTTGATCTGTTTTAGAAAAAACAGTCAAATCATCCAGATAAATAACCAGAAAATCATGTATTTCTTTAGCAAAAGCAATGTCCATTGCTCTTTGAAATGTAGCTCCTGCATTCTTGAGTCCAAATGGCATTTTGACATATTTAAACGTACCCCATGGTGTTGTAAATGTTGTCTTATCTTGATCATCCGGATGAACCAGAATCTGGTTGTACCCTGAAAATCCATCCAGTAGAGATATCCTAGAAGATCCTACTACCCTTTGTAGAATATGGTCCATTTTAGGTAAAGGA